>JAAQRM010000364.1:0-621822 GCA_013396095.1 Fusarium sp. NRRL 52700
CTATAAATCTAAGTTCTAGCTACTAATTTAAGCTCTTACCTATAGGTCTCCCTTATAAATAACATATCTAGTTAATAACTTATAAATTATTATAATTAATAATTAATAATTAATAATATAAGAACTTAAAAAGTAATTTTTATATACCTTTAAATAAACTAGCCTTTTTACATAAGTTAAGCAAACGAAATAAAGTTTTATACATAATGTATATACAAGCCATCATTTCACTCCTAATGAGCGAGAAGTAATGGGTATGAAAGAATACAGTCTCTCCAGCTCTCACTCCAAATTAGTGATGCTGTAGTTCAAGCTCTAAAAGTACTGCTGGCGCCCTTGCAACTCCGATCCGATACATCAGGTAGCTTCAGTCCAGCTCTGGCCACCACATTGTTCGTAAATAGAAGCGCACTGCTGAGGTTAGTATCCATGAGTCATCTGAGCTGCGAAGGAGAGAGCGCTCACATTGGCACCAGGCTTTTGCTTGGAAAGTTCATGCTTAGACTTATTGGCAGGGCTCGTTAGCACCAGTGTCAATCTCTTGCTGCTGGGGTTGGTTCTCACTGCCAGGCTGCTGGAAAGAGTTCCCGTTGCCACCTTGCTGACCGTTTCCGCCCTGGGAAGCATCGCCTCCTTGAGAAGCATCACCGCCCTGCTGAGCGTCACCACCTTGCTGGCCGTTTCCACCCTGAGAAGTGTCCCCTCCAGTAGAGCCACCAGTGCCACCCCCGGAAGAAGCACCCTCAGAAACGGTCATGTGAGAAGATCCGCTGCTGAAGTAACCCTCAGTAGCGAGGATCTGGTAGTCATGGGTACCGAGCTTCATGCCAGCCTTCTCCCAGGCATCGAAGTGGAGACCAGTATCAACGCTACCGGTAGAGCGGTGCTGCTGACGAACAGACCAGTATTGCTGGAAGGTCTGAGTGCCATCGATCGAAGGGGCGTTGGTTCGAGTGGTCTCGAAGATCTCGTAAGTGCTGCCATCAGCCTCGACGGTACCCTTCTTGGTAGCACCGCTGGAGGGGTTGTATGTACCGAAAGACTCGACGATGTAGTACTCGACGAGAGGGTTGCGAGTCCAGCCGTAGACTGAGAGGTAGCTGTTGCCATTAGGCTTGTACTCTCCCTCGTACGAAATGGTTCTACCAGGCATTAGCAAAGGGCCACGTTTAAGGTTATAGTACACATACCGGGCCTTTCCAGGAGACCATCCCTTACCACCGACGACGTTACCGCCATCCTTCCACTCCATGGAGTAAGAACCTCCCTCGCCGTTGGTGTAAGTGGCCTCGGCACCGCCATCACTCCACTGTATAAAGTCAGTTATGGTCCGAGAATCATATCGACTGTGCACACCCAGGAGTAGAAGAATCCGTTGTTAGTACCGGAACTGTTGGGAGTACCAGCCCGCTTGGTAATCTTGGAGAAGAGACCTTCTTTGGAGGGCGCGGCAAGAGAACCAGCTACGAGCGACAGCCCAGCAAAGACGGAAGTGAAGTGAACCATGATGAACGATTGGAAGAGAAAAAAAAGAGTGTCTTAGAATAGAAAACGAGTGTTAGGTCGGAGGATGATTCTCTCTACCATTGTTGCGAAGTTGTTGGCATAGATATAGGAAAAAAAAGACCCTTGTTACATCACTTCGTACTATTGTTTCGAATAAACATGTGGTGTTGCTTGGTCTGAAACAACTTGTGGGGCCGGCCCGTTTTCCCGATCGGACAATGATTTGACGTTTAATGAAGGAGGAACAAGGCTCGATTTTTCCGTCCATTGGACGATTGTTTTGATGTTTCCGGGAGATGGCGATTTTAATGCGTTGAGCTGATGGTGGTCCGATTAGATCTAGATGCCAAGAGAATGTTCATGCTTTCCGCTCAGCCTCGTCATGTTCCAAGTCTCAGGCCTACAAATGGTAATGTTACCGAGGATCAACACAACATAGATGGTATACGAGATAAGCTTTGACTAAGACATGTTGAATCTTGGCATAGAGAAGTCGCTGAACGTGATATCGTCGACCAACATCAGGTAGAATATAGTCTCTAGCAATAAATTCACGGCAACTATTCCGGCTCAAATCCACTCTTTTGACCTCACGTTCCACAATTAATTTCAGTTGAAACGAGGTGAACGAGGTAACAGCTATATCTTGTAACCAGCATCGGCAAACGGCAGCATCAACAACCTGAAACTTGGTATAAGCTAGAGGAAGCATGTGGTCCAAGTTTCACGTTTCAAGGATAATACCCGATATCAGGCTATTGTCAAAAGTCAAATACCCGAATACAACTACATACGTCAATCACAGTAGATCTGACCCAAAAGTATCCATACATGATACAATCTAGTTGCACATTGATTGAATTTTAAGGAATACAGCAGTTGAGGCTGACAACTGCCATTGAACACGTTTAGCCTGAATACTCAGCCAAGATAAAGGATCGATCGTCTTCAAATATATCCGAGATCAACACTGGATATTGTACGCGATTACGGGTCTCCACTATGATCCCTTGTTGCAGAAAAGTTCCTCGAGTGAACCCTGCGTGCATCCTATAATCACTGATGCGTCTCGTAAGAAGACTAGGCGCAGTCTGGGGCGAATGTCGATTCAGTAGCATACATCATGGCGTGGCAGCATGACTAATTAAGCTTGGATGCGAAAATCGATTGGGCTTCTGGCCTCATTCTACTGAGCATCTCCCCTCTATGCTCTGCACTCTTTCTCAATCGTCTATCGCAGCCTGTTTCCAACAAAATTTTAGTTCCTGAGCACTAAACCTTTGACACATGCACCTTACATATTCGTACAAAGAAGTCCCTTACTCGCTCAAGAACTTCCAGAGTACATCACGCGTTCTTGGTACCATTGGTTTCACTTGGCGGCTTCTCTCCGACAAACAGTAACACCCTGAGATTATCAGCTCACAAATCCCATAACAATGTCACTAATGCTTACCATGAAACCCTCCAGGTCGGTTTTCCATTCAATCTCTTGCACATCCCTCGACTTCCATCATTGTCTGGTGCCACATCAGCAGAACACCAGCCATCATCAGCAAAGTCAAGAGACTTTTCCCTAAACAACTTCGCAGCAAGCGCCTTGGCAAGACCACGTCGACGATACGGTTCCTAACTCATAATCAGCTTCACATTATGCCTTTAAGTCATATGATACGAACCTCGCAGTGGAGGCTAATAAGTGAGCCGTCGAACCCTAAGTCGAATTAGAGTTGAGCCGCATAATTTAGGCTTGAGGGAACTTACCCAGAAAAGCCCAGGAGACAGGCGTTCCGTCATCGAGCTTGACTACCAAGCTTGGCATGCGTCTCAGGACTTGCCTATCGGGCGTCAGCTAGTATTCCGGTCGGCTAAAATCAGACTTACACTGTTCTCGGGATATTGGTTCGGGAGATGACAACTCGGCAATCATCGTCTGTCGCCGTTCCCCAGTGCATACCGCCAGGTAAAGCTATTTCTTCTTTTGGCAGATCCTCGTATTTGAAGAGCCATTTGTCATATGCCCCTGTTTCACGAGCTTGAACACGGCCTGTCTTGAAGAGTAGATCTCGGACTGAGTCGTGCAATGTTCCGACCAAGACAGCCTCGCCATAGACTAGGGGGCGCCCATAGTCCTTTGCTATCACGACACTCTTCTCGATCAATTTTTGAAGTTGTTGTTCATAGATAGCCGTGTCGTTAGTGTCGGCATTATCGGGATGCTCGAGAGTCGAGTATATCCACGTTTGCGTGTCAGGGCCGCCGCCGACGTCGATATACGCCGCAGTGAATTTCTTCGGAAAGGCTACCCCTTCCTCAAGTAGAGATTCCGATGCCAATATGACTCTTGCTGTCTCTCGTAGGCCATTTTCAAACTTGGTGAATTGAAGACGTCGAAGGAGGGGTAGCGAGTAGGGCAAATGAGTAGTCAACAGAGCTAAGAGCTGCTCTGGCACAGCCGTGTAGACCTTAACAAAGTCGTCCATTTCGATGTCTTTCAAGTCCCTTGGATGGTATTAGACTCGGCAGATCGAGAAATGGCATCGAGAGAAATAGTTTGAGATACGTGGATGAATCATTGTCACCCATGGGTAAATGTCGGTTATCGGAAGATTGCAATGGTGACAAGAAAATGAGTCACCGGGATCACTTCCCCATCTCTAGAACCGCGAAAATATATTCCATTTCAGTGTAAAAGCTGAAACACCGAGTCTTGCTTATTCTCCATGCCTCCGATTTCGGTTGACTGACACGACTTAAGTTAGTCACTTAAATCATTGGACTCAAATGATACATGTCCTATTACACTATTGAAAGGTAGCCAAACCGAAACTATTTAGCTTCGGCTTGCTAAGGCGCTCACCATGGCTTTACTCTTCACAATTACTGAAGATCTGTTAAAGTGAAGGTGTCTTAATCTAGGTAGGCTAGGTGGAGGCTGAGCTGACTCTCGTCTTTCGGAGGATTCACTCTAAAAGTCCCAAAGCAGGTTGATTGAAGAATTTAGACGCAAGAGAACATCCGGACAGTTGCCTTCATTTGAAAAGAAATCGAGGGAAAACAGAAAAGAACGCTGATGGGATGTAATAAGATCTTCGCAGCTCTCAGCTGCAAGTGAACTACCTACCCTACACCTACAGTCTTGTATCCCAATGCGGTCAATACCAGAAAAGGCCACAAATAGCTTTCAAGATGATTACTCCTTTTTCTGGCGTCTTCTGGGCGCTTTGAAGATTCAATGCGCTTTCTTAGATATATGGAGAATGGTCAGCCCGTCGTTGTTCGGGTTTACACGTTTATTGCTTATCCTACCATCATGGAGAATGGATCAATGGTGCAGCACTTTGCGGAGTAGTGGAAAGGAAGCCCAAAGGCGTCGCAATTGGTGTAGGGACCCGCCAGTCGTCTAGAAAATAACGTAAACTGACTATGGAGGGCCTCGTGACCTGTCTTGAACAGGCTATCTGATAAATGGCTACTCACACCAAGATCATCTTTTTGGCTCGATGGTCAACCGGATCGCCACCAACCAAACCTCCACCAATATGTCGTCAATCAGTCAATGAGTCTCTAGCTTGAGAATGGCCTAAGTGTAATTGCTACTCTTGGTGTGCCGTCCATTCGGTTGTCTCAATTTCTGATGATCAGTCCCAGCCACCTGGGCGAGATCAAGAATTCTCTTCTCTAGTCTCCACCCGTCACCAACTCCCCGAGAGAGGCTCGGCAGTGTCGACTCCCCGTGGACTCCCCGAAATAAAGTCACGGACAAATGACGGTCCTGAATTTGGACGCGACTTGAGCCGCGTGAGGGAAAAATTCTCGTCCAACTGCACATCAACATTGCGAGACTGCCGACCTACGACAGCAGCACCTACAGTCCTACACAACATCCACACAACTCCGAGGCACGACAAGATGACCGGGATGGACGAATACCGAATGTCACTAGGGATGTGGTATGTGGGTCGACGCAATTAAGCATAATGAACTTTGTTGACATGGGAACATCTAGATTGTCCAGATTGTTGATCAGTTGCCCCATATCACCCGGTACCTCCAGTAGCCGACCGATATTCACGCTGACGATCACATCGACCTGTCATCTATCGACGTAATAACATTGTCGCGAAAACTGGAAAAGACTCGTCTGGCCCTCTTTCACCATCGCCGTGGCTTTCGACGCAATTGACTATCGAGATGAGATGTCTACTGGCTTGGACCTTTGATCATTAGCCTGTCACGATTCCACGGACGATAACCAATAGTGGCAGGTAGAGAGGTTCAGCTCAACAATGTCGTGCCCAATTGGAACCTTGACGAATCAGTCAGAGAACGAATCTCGCAAGCCCAGGACAAGCGACCGAACCCAATTACGTCCGAATTGGAGTTGGAACTGCAAATCCCACGTATAAACTCGACTATGTCTTGATAACCTTGCAGTTGTTGGCAGGGTTGTGTGCCGTATTGCCGATTAAGTGCGTTGCCAAGCTCCCAGAACAACGGGATGTGCTCGCGTGCATTTGATGGCGCAGCTTGGACGATGCATTCCCGAGAGAAGCAACGGCTATGCTAGAGGGAGACGTGGGTGTCGCTTGGCAGGGGAGCAAGTACCGTCTACAACAAGTGTAAAGTCTACTTCGCTCAAAAACACACGAGCTAAGGCGGATTCAAATGCACACTCCCCGACACTAGAGCACCACCACCCAACGACGGCAAGGGTAGGTCTGGGTTGTTCATCCCACCAACCGCGGCGAGATTGATTAGTACGCAGAAACAGTGCTGGATAAGCTAACCTGTTGGCGCGCAAGATCTGGGAATATTCGCCATGAGACCTGGATCGCAAGGTGCGATATGCAGCACCCTGAAACTGTCGTAAATTCGTCAACGCATAGACAAATTCGAACATCGAAGGAACAGAAGAACCGACGTCGGCAGCCTCGCTATAGCAGCCCCCTGAACCTCATCTACATTAGTTCAAACACCACGGTCGCCAAGGCAAATTGCTATCGAGATGGCCAAGACAACAATATGGATGGATTGGCGGATTTTGCGCCGGGAGGCGTCGCCTTTCGTGGGGGACCAAGCCGGAAGGCTTATGATCCCGAGCGGGAGGGATGAGGTGAGGCCTTGGCTGTACATTGGCTTCTTGATCAAGTCATTCATCCAAATATAAGCTGGGCCATCGGGGTTCGCCCGACGGCCCGGAACATGGGTTCTTGTTGGATCCAATGGGACATGCAGCAGTGACAAATGGGGAGACTGCCAACGAGGTTACTCCTAGCTCGCGTGCCTGCGTGAGTGGGGGACGAAAGGGATCATTTTTGAGCTGAAACAGCAGACACAGCCGGCGACCGCGGAACAAATCTGTTTCGATCTCGTAAGGAAAAGGCGGGAAACGACCGACGACCCAGCGATGGTCCGAGAGTATTACGCGGAGAGTGTTACGACGATCCATGTTGTAATAGGCGGCTATGATCTCCCCCATTGGAGATCCGCATTACCTCGAAATGAGAAAAGATATATGCGACACACTAATATGAGCAATATGGAACGGTCTATTGCGTCAGATAAGATTTCGGACTCGCCATATTGCACCATGCCAGTGTGACGACTCGTAAGCTGAAGCTATTGATTGGGAGTTGTAATGCTTCACACACGACTCGGAAGATCGGCAACATGTATCACGATCAAGCTGTCAATCGAGAGCCTCTTTGACTCACAACAGTCCCCTGTAGCTGTAGTTTGTTCGAGTCTAGACCTGATGTGTGACCGCGCGACCGCAGCCTTGGGAAACTAAAGTTGTCTCGGTGCACTCACTTCAATAGGCAGCTAGGGTTGGGCGCTGTACCAGGGGTGGTGGAAATTGACGAATGGACGGACAGATAAATGAGGATGGATGTGCACTTGTTACTGGACTCCCCGAAAATAGGGACCCATCTCGAATCCTCGGCTGTAGAGCATGGGTGTCGTGATGGTTGAACAACAGTCTCACTAGAATCAATTCTGGACTACGGAGGACATGGAGGGATAAGGAATTTCAAGATAAAGCTCGGAGATGAGACACTTGTTGCTTCATTGTGGGCTTTGTTCTGCAACAACATCGGCATTCGCGATGTGATAGCGAGTCTGATGAAGGTTATTCATGGTCCCGTAACGTCAGGGACGTTAGTACCGGTAGCAAAGGGGAGTGGGGCCGAAGCGTTACGGGGAGTTGAGGGATTGGCCTATGAGGCCATCATTGATGAATATTGGGTCATTGAAGAGATTGAACAGCGAAAAAGTCTTCATCTAGGGCGACGATTTACTCTCTCTGAAGGGCATTTGGGTACCGGAAACGACGTAATCGTGCCATGAAAAGCTCGAGAGTCCAGCAGTGTTCTCCCCGATATTAGAAGCATGCATGGAACAAAAAGCTCTCAAGGCGGTAACGGCGACGTAAACCCCAAAGACAGGGGTACCTGAACTACCGAGCAACTCCCCGAAGGACCCTGAAGGATTTCGATCAGTGCCCTCACCCGTTGTAAGCAATGGATATCAATACTCTGTACGCTACATAATGAATATGGCTATTCACAGTATTTTTTACGCTCGATTCTATGTATCTCGATGAGACGAGTTTATTGACCATTTCTAATCCAATGATGATCTCATTTTATGGATTCCCTGAAAGCTTTGACGGGCTTCAACTCTACTATTCCGCAACGGGAATAACGTCTACGGCTTAGAATGCGGAACTAAACCGTTAACGGCTTTAGATCGAATGGCGCAATCGGGGACCATATCGTCGCGAGATCTAGCACGGATTTTTCTCTTTTCATGAACTTTGAACGTGGTCATGCAAGGTCGCATAATATTCACAGACTTTTGTTATTTCATTTAATATTATTCATGAAGTATCAGAACGCCTCCCATAATGCAAGCTCTGACAAAATTTCCTTCTTCAAGAGATGTCATCTTACCACGGAGACGACATGAATGTTGGTGGAGTTTTGGCGGAGCTGAATGGGGATAGCGACAATTGCATGCTCAGATCCTGGTCAGCACGCAATGGTTCTAATGGAGCCCCGGACACACAGCTTTTGCCGCAAACTCCCCACGCTGCCTCCATCAATTCTGCAGCTTGACGCGGCACACGACAAGACAAGAGAACAGAGAGCTTGGGGTGTGAAGGAAATGACACACGGCACGAGGGTCCTCCAATGTGACCCCAGCTCATATGTACAGGCTACATTGCCAGTAGCGCCCAGAGTTTTTGGCGTTCGTCGATCCCTGTTCCATCACGCAGTGAGACTCTCATCTCCCCGCTCGCAAAAAGAAGCGTCGTGGATTGCATGAAGCCTGAAAAGGGCTGAATTGAGAGGAAATGACACTACCGCGTGGGCCAGGCCAGACCAGACCAGGATAGCTACAGGTCCAGGTCCACGCAACGATAGCGACAGCTTAGCAATTGACTTCGCAAACAATACACACGGCACGCCCTTGGGCTCGGATCGCCGCTGGTGGTCAGCCTGTCCAGTCTAAATTTATATGTGGCCATTCCTCGCCTCTCCCTTCTCGATTATCTTTCTCTCAACCTCGCTCCCACTTCTCAATTCCCTCAACGGGTCTCAACCCCATATATATCCTACAGATCGACTCGATCTGGCTCACCCTTTCCCTCACCCGACCTTCTGACCCTGAAGACCCAAGACCTTCAGTCGTCATAGCTACCTCGACTACTTGTCCTAACTAGGAGAAAGTCTTGCTAGCGCTGCATCATACCCCCGACCGACCGAGCGACAATCCGACTTGGGGACCCACGGCACGTCTTGACGACTCAAATACCCACGTTGTGCCGTTGCTGATCAACCTTTCTGATCTCCCCGTTCTTGCATACCTACTCAAGAATCTTATTTCATCTCCCTTCTTCCATCGTCTTTTTTTGAGCGTTGTTCTTTTTTTTTCTTCCCCCAGTTGACTTTGCTATTATTGTTCCAACATGTTTCAACCCGGCAAGAATTCTGCCAAGACGGCCTTGGAAAAGTTCATTGGCGCCGATCACACCGAACCCGAAGAGAAAGCACCTTCAATCAGTAATGCCGACCTTTACATCGAGGAGGAGCCTACAGTTGGCGAATTTCTTCGAGAAATCACACCCAGCGCTCGTGCTGTTGGAGAATATTTTTACAACCTCTTCCCGTTCTTGTCATGGGTTGGCAAGTACAATTTGATCTGGTTCATTGGTGATCTGGTCGCTGGTAAGTTAACTCGCCGGTGTGGTTACATTGTCGGGGAGACTCTGTTTGCTGACATCAACTCCCCGCAGGTATCACTGTTGGTGCTGTCGTCGTTCCCCAGTCCATGGCCTATGCCCAGCTGGCGCAGCTTCCTGTTGAATATGGATTGTACTCATCCTTCATGGGTGTCTTGATCTACTGGTTCTTTGCCACATCCAAGGACATCACCATCGGTGTAAGTACGCTTTAATCTTATTGACCAACCTTAACTGACTCCTCAGCCCGTTGCTGTCATGTCCCAGGTCACAGGTAACATCGTTCTCAAGGCTGCTGATTCTCTACCCGACGTTCCTGGCCATGTTGTCGCCTCTGCTCTTGCGGTCATCGTCGGCTCAATTGTCACTTTCCTTGGTCTCGCTCGTCTGGGTTGGCTCGTCGAGTTTATCCCTCTGCCTTCCATTTGCTCTTTCATGACTGGCTCCGGTGTCAACATTATCGCTGGCCAAGTCCCTAAGCTCATGGGCATCAAGGGTGTCAACACCCGCCAGGCAACCTACCGTGTGATCATTGACACCCTCAAGAACTTGGGTGGTAGCAAGCTCGATGCTGCTATTGGTCTGTCAGCCCTGGTCATGCTCTACCTCATCCGTATTTTCTGCAGCACCATGGCCAAGAAGCAGCCCCAGCGCGCTAAGCTGTACTTCTTCATTTCGACACTCCGAACTGCCTTTGTCATCCTGCTGTACGTTGGTATCAGCGCTGGCATGAACATCAACCACCGCTCTAAGCCCCGCATCAGCATTGTCGGCGACGTTCCCAGTGGTAAGTCATCTCGTTTCACTATTGACAATTAATCCAGTGATTGACTGACTCGCCTAGGTTTCACTCATGCTGCTGTCCCCGAGATCAACACCCCCATCATCAAATCTTTCGTCTCTGAGCTCCCCGCCGCTGTCATCGTTGTCCTGATTGAACATATCTCCATCTCCAAGTCTTTCGGCCGTGTCAACAACTATGTTATCGACCCCTCTCAGGAGCTCGTCGCCATTGGTGTCAGCAACCTTCTCGGTCCCTTCCTTGGAGCTTACCCTGCCACTGGATCGTTCTCCCGAACTGCCATCAAGTCCAAGGCTGGTGTACGAACTCCTTTCGCTGGTGTCATCACTGCTATGGTTGTCTTGCTTGCTCTCTATGCCCTTACTGCTGTCTTCTTCTATATCCCTAACGCAGGCCTTGCTGGTGTCATCATCCACGCTGTCGGAGATGTTATCACTCCCCCCAAGGTCGTCTACCAGTTCTGGCGTGTTTCACCCATTGAGGTCATCATCTTCTTCGCTGGTGTACTCGTCACCATCTTCAGCTCCATCGAGAACGGTATCTACACCACGATCGCCATGTCCGCTGCTGTCGTTGTCTTCCGTCTCTTCAAGACCCGTGGTCGCTTCCTCGGTGTTGTTCGTGTCCGAACCATGAAGGCCAACGTCAGTGACGGTACCTCCAGCCCTGGATCCGTTGACGAGGGTGAGGGTTCCCTCCGGGCTGGCTTTCTCCCCCTTGATCACGGCAATGGTGCCAACCCCAAGGTTATCGTCCGCACTCCCTACCCCGGTGTCTTCATCTACCGATTTGCCGAGGGCTTCAACTACCCCAATGCCTCTCACTACCTTAACCATCTCACCGAGACCATCTTCCAGGAGTGCCGACGAACTAATCCTGCTCTTCTGGGCAAGCTTGGTGACCGTCCCTGGAACGACCGAGAGCCCCGCCATATTAAGGCTGTTGATAATGATGAGCGACCTATCCTCAAGGCCGTTGTCCTTGATTTCTCCAGCGTCAACAACGTCGACGTTACTTCTATCCAAGCTCTGATTGATGTTCGCAACCAACTTGACAAGTTCGCTGCTCCTGAGGTCGTCGACTGGCACTTCGCCAACATCGAGAACCGATGGACTAAGCGTGCTCTCGCTGCTGCTGGCTTCGGTTTCCGCACTCCCCGCACCAACCACGACGGTACTGGTCAGTGGAAGGCTATCTTCTCTATCGCCGACCTTGGTGGTGATGACAGCGCTGCTACTGCTGCTGCTCTCGATGAGAAGGCTAAGAGCGCCCCTGTCAAGCAGGATATCGAGGCAGTCGACGATTCTATCAACAGCATTGGCTCTGAGAAGGGTGTCTCAAGAGACCCGACCAGCGCTCGCCTCATTGCCGTGCAGGGTCTCAACCGGCCTTTCTTCCATCTCGATCTACAGGAGGCCGTCGACGCTGCCGTTTCCGCCGCTGAGTTGAAGCAGCACTAAATTGGCTGTTGTTACATACATATTAATTGTTGTGTATCTGGGTATCACGGTGTTCATGGAGTTTCAATATGGTAAAATATTTGTCATGTGTTGGAATCACATCCGCCAGAGGTTGTTAGGCGATGTGTCTATACCCAATTTAGTTTTGATGCTGGTCCAGTTCTAGTATTTATTTGGGGATATGCCAAAGGCGAAGTTGTCCTTGGCTTATGAATGATAATGACCTATCACTCTTACATGCATATATTCTTTGCTCGTGAATGCCGTAAATAACGAAGAACCTGAGACTAAACTGAGCAGCCTGACGACCCCCAAAATCCCTGATGTCAACTGGGAGCGATTCCTAGGCCTTGCAGCAAAATTTATTGGTCATTGTAAAAGCCCTCGGGGAAAATATCGCCTGCCATTCAACTCCTGTGTTCGCACCCTAAGACTTAATCATCAACCTAAGCGGCAGTCACCCACATAGTTCTACAGGGTGGGATTAAAACCCTCTTAATACCTGCCCTCCATGCTTGCTGCCAGAGGTCGGTTACAAGCCATGTCTTTGATGTCATATGCCAAGCACAAATACGACCATGCACGAAGGTGGTGTGATCATTGCCCCAGACAAACAATAGGCCAGTCCAAGGCCAAACGGTGTTCAACTTTTCAAGACCCGGAAACTGGTCACTTGAGCAATACGATCACTGCTATATGGATTTGGTGAATGGCGTGCATGGGACCCTCGAGCTATTGATCGTCTATTTTGAACGGCGCATTATCACTTCCAAGGACAGCACCACGAAGTGAAGCTTCTCAGGTGAAGAAAGGCCGAGAAACATGGAACAGCCCTGGTATTGTTCAAGCACATCGCCTGCCATGAGTCCTTTCACAATTCTCCCTAACCTCGCTGAGCGGCAACTCCATAATATTGTCGTTGTTAGAGACTCTTATGTGATCTGCTTGGAGGTAGGCAACCTAGGAACATGTGAAGCGCCACGAAAAGAGCAGTTGAATGGAAAGAAATCCCTTGGGAAAGTGAAGGCCCTCAAGCTTACCTTGCCACCATTCAAGTCGACTAGTCGGATGCAACGAGCTTTCGAAGCCGTGGAGGAAGTTCATAGAGGTGCTCCATACTTTACAAGATCCTATCTTTTGCTGGACCGGGACTCTTCGAATGAGCTGGAACGAGGCTAATCTACTGGAAAAGGCCATTCCCAGACCCTTTCACTGTCATTCATACACCATATAGGGTTTGAATTTAAGTCTCTCCTACGTACCACCGTCGTCATCCGATGAAAACACCTCCCAAGTAGCGACACAATATCGACTGAACATACCACCATGAGGGTGGCTTGATATGTCTCGTTGAGATGTCATAAGCTTTAACTATCAATCAATCATTACCACCATGAGGGATACTAGAACATGTTAGCCATCGGTAGACTAAGTCCCAACCTTAAAGCTCTAAAAAGAAGTTAAGAACACGTGCTCCTAGAAAGTATCTCATAACTCAGCGATGAGTTGCATTTATCGTCAGCATGAGGAGTATTCACTTTTCTGTATCCGTGAAGAGATAGACGGAAGATACCGTCCGACCACCGCGCATACATCTGCTTTCCTAGTATCGGGAAGGTGAATGAGAGGATATAAAGCGGGCAACAGAATATCGTATGTTCAAACGCTAATGTGCATCAAGTGAACAGGAGAATTTAAACAATTTAGAAAAGTTCCATGGCAAAAGTGATACGTGGCATCTTGTCCCCGGATGTCGGATGGACATGGCCCGTATCGTGCAAGTTACCCCTGACGCCAAAATGGTTTAAGGTATGGCCTGATATCTATGTCTATCGTAACTTATCATCACTCTTGGAACAGAGCTTCGGAGACTAACTGCTAGTGGTGCATATCCGGCACTAATTCCCACTACTAATCCAGGCCTTATACGTAGTCAAATTGAGATGGAGATGATTCAATGCGAACCTCTAGACAATAAAACAAATCTATCCTAGCTCAGATTGACGAGAAAGGAAAAGGATTCAAGGCCCTGAGAATCTCACCGTATGACATCAAGTCCGCCGATCGGAGCAAAAGATTTTCTTGGCGAAACCTTCTATCAGGAATTCTAGAAACAATATCGTCATGGATCTTGTTGGTACACGTGGAAAATACTTCCGTGCCGAGGCAAGCGGCTCCGCGTTGCTCCACTCTTGACCGGGTCCGTATCCACCATGAGCGGTCCGAGAATCCATTTTCAACGGTTGAATTTTATTTTGAGATTACAAAGCTGGGGACAAGTTACGTGGATGATCCGAGGACCTGAAACAAACGGTCAGGACGGATAAAGATAACGATGTTTCCGAAGTAGGTGTTAATAGCTAGGGGACATGTTAAGCGACTTGTCGGTGAAGAAACATTACCGTTGCCAACAGAAGAGCAGAAGTTGAACAAGATGCTAGATTAGTCTCGCCGGAAATAAACGTCCCAAAACATGCAAAACTTGGAATGCGAAAATGTCCATAATGACGGACTCTTCGCTAACACCGACATCAAGGCAAAAAGAAGCTTTCACATCCCCACTTCGGCCTCTTTCATCAGGCTCATTCCAAAGTCAAACCCACAATCCGAGCTTCGCGTGGTCGGCCAACTCGATGAGGAAGACTGCCCCGGCCGGTCCGATAGCCCTATGTAACCGTAGCTATCGCCAACCGTTTTCTATATAAAGCCCAGCTCAGAAGCCCCCTTCGAATCGAACCATATACCCCATCTTTACACAAAACTCTATCTCTATATCAAAACATCCCTACATAGACAACATCGCAATAATGGTCTCTTATAAGGTCTTCCGAGGAACCCCCGAGGGGAAGATCGTCTCTGACACTGTCGAGCGTGAGCTCCAGAACCACGAGGTCTTCATTGAGACAACACACTCCGGTGTTTGTGGAACGGATAAGCTCTACCAGCCCAGTGGAATTGTCTTGGGCCATGAGGGTGTTGGAGTTATTCGTGAGGTTGGATCTTCAGTGAAGAACGTCAAGGTTGGCGACAGAGTTGGATTCGGATACACACATCAGATCTGTGGCTCTTGTGATAACTGCTGCACAGGTAAGAAACCGGAGAGTTCGAGGAACTAACAATACTGACCATGCTACAGACCTTGACCAGTACTGTCGTGAACGTCAGATCTATGGTTTCTCTGACACTGATAACGGATCTTTCTCCCACGGCGCTGTCTGGGACTCCAAGACGGTTGCTCCCATTCCCGATGGATACGACTCCGCTGATGCCGCCCCTCTTCTTTGTGCGGGAGCCACTGTCTACACAGTCTTGACCAAGTACGGTCTCCGCTCTCAAGATAGAGTCGGCGTCATGGGCATTGGTGGCCTGGGCCATCTTGCTATCAAGCTCGCTGCTGCCAAGGGAGCCCACGTGGTTGTCTTCTCTTCCTCCGAGTCGAAGAGACAGGAAGCCCTGGATTATGGTGCCTCTGAATTTATTGTCTTCAAGTCTGGAGACGAGGCCCCTAAAGACTTCAAGCCCGTCAAGCACTTGCTTCTCTGCGGTAGCGCAAATGTCGACTACAACAGGTATGTACAACGCATCAGCACTTGATTCGACATAATTAACAAATCCAGTCTCGTTCCTCTTGTTGACACCGATGGTGTCATTTATCCTCTTACTGCCGCTCTGGAGTCCACTCCCGTTCCTCTGACCTCGCTCTCCCTCAAGGGTATTCGCGTCCAGGGCTCTCTGGTCAGCTCCCGTGATAGCCTTCGCAAGCTTCTCGACTTTGCTGCCAGGAAGAACATTAAGCCCACAATTATGACTTACCCCCTTAACGAGGAGGGTATTGAGAAGGCTCTGCACGATCTGAAGGAGGGCAAGGTTCGATACAGAGCTGTCCTTGTCAAGGAGTAAAGTGGCTACGTGTTAAAGACATTAGAAAATAGCGACTGTGGACCTCAAGTGTGTTTTTGGAGAGAAAAGCGAGTTGAATGATATACCAATTTTCAAGATTACGAATTTGAAGAAATTGACGGTGGTTTTTGTTAGGCTAAACCGTTTTGGCCCATGGAAGTCGTCTTGATTCGGCGAAGATTTCGTAAGGTGGTGACGAAACCAGATGCGCGGTGAGGAACTTTTGTAAGCTCGACCGGTCAGCTACTTATCCCACCAAATCAAAAGTGAGAAACCGAATATGCTCAAATTTACGTCTAATTTACAAAGAATTCGATCGGCATGTATGAGGAGAGAATGGCTGGCCATGATCGACATTGTGTGAAGCCTTGGTGACGAAGTGTATTACTGGTTTTACTGAGATACATACTCAAGAACTAGAATTGGTAGGCCACCCTAATTTAGATAGTTAAGATCTATCTTCTATTAACAGAGTCCCCCGAACTTTTTTAGATTAAGTATTGGTGATACAAATGTCTATCTGATCTCCAATTCAAGTACGGTTGAGCCTATCATTCCCTATATCTATCTCCCTGTAAGACGGCATGAGTTTGTCCTATCGGTTGTTTGACCAACCAATCAACTTGTTTCCCCGCACTTGAGTAACGCATGAAAACGTAGTCACCCACGTAAGCAACAACTGATTTAGGCAACTTCGTCATTGGATCTCACCATGAGATGACCAAGCTACCTTATATATGGGATCATGATATGAATCTCCCTGTTCCCATTGAGAATATGCACAGATAACTCAGCCACAAGTGCTATGGATGCTAACTCTTCACTGAACGTTCTGCCCGAAGCTGATTTCGGTCCCTCAGCCTCGGGGAGATTTGATTTTACTGTCTTGTTTGAGAATGTTATGCTATCTATTGTCCCGTCTGCTTTGTTCTTGATTCTCGTCCCGCAAAGACTGTTATGGCTGAAGAGAGAGCCACGAAAGATTGTTGAGAATTCACGTCTTCTTATCAAACTGGTTTGTGTTTTCAGGCTCTAGTCAAGATAGTGCTGACGATAGAACAGGGTTTGATCACTGTGTATACTGGACTACAACTCGTGATATTGACATACTGGATGGTTGGGCCTCTGCCCACATCTCAATCTCAAATTGCTGCAGCGGCTCTTGTGTTTGTGAACGGCCTGTTGTTGGCCTTGCTGTCTTATGTCGAGCATACACGCTCCGTAAGACCTTCAACAGTCATCAACGTCTATCTTCTTTTTACAGCCATATTCGATTGCGCTATAGCCAGGACCTTATGGATCATCGATGGAGCACATACAGTTGCGAGGTTGTTCACCGCAGCCACCAGCGCGAAGGCTCTCGTCCTCATATCTGAAGCATGGGAAAAGAGGTCTATATTGAGAGCTCAGTACCGTGATCTATCGCCAGAGACGACAAGCGGCATACTGGGACGGAGTATCTTCTGGTGGATCAACCCTCTGATGAAATTAGGATTTTCCAACTTTTTGACTGAGCATGATCTGTATGTTTTTCATCTAAAATGGAGACTGACTTAACTAACGCAATGGCAGGTATGCCATCGAAAACAGTCTATTAGGGAAGCGTTTATTCGCACAGATGGAGAAATCATGGCGTACGGGTGAGTTCACAATGTATTCCCGCGGCATATATAACGCTGACAGACAATTCAGCGAATCAAGTCAAGAGTAACGCTCTCTTTTGGTCCACCGTCTGGTCGTCTAGGAGAGTCTTTCTTCTTGGAATATTATCCCGTATTTGTTTGATGGCCTTCAAATACGCACAACCATTCCTTATTCAAAGAACGATTGGTTTTGCAAGTGACCTGGATGAAGACAAAGCCATTGGGTGGGGTCTTACGGGAGCCTGGGGCTGCGTCTTCATTGGGCTCGCGGTTTGTGTCTCGCCCATTCTCTTGTCGTATCCAGACTGACATTTTAAAGATCGCCAATGCATTCTACTGGCATACGACTTATCAGTGAGATCAAAGCCCTGTAGATCAAGGAGTGAAAGCTAATTATCTAGATTTGTCACCGCAGTCAGGGGCAGCTTGATTAGTCTGGTATATGACAAGACCCTCGATCTGAGCATCACGGCTTTCGACGAATCAAGTAAGAGAACGGGCCTCTCAAGCAGGGCGCACAGCTAATACTTTGCAGTCGCTGTAACACTGATGTCTGCCGATACCGAAAACATCTGCTTAAACTTCGCAAGTATACACGAGATGTGGGCCTCGCCTATCGAATGTGCAGTGGCTTTATATCTCCTATACAGACAGTTGGGAATGGCATTTCTGGCCCCTATGGTTGTGGCAATAGGTTTGACTTCCCTAGTTCTAATAAGTTCACTTTTAACATGGACTAGTCTCGACCACTGGCATCTTGATGATAGCTAAGTATATAGCAAATGCCCAAAAACGGTGGGTTCGTGGTATCCAGACGCGCATTGATGTGACTGCCTCGATGCTAGGTTCAATGAAAGTAAGGATCCATCTCAAAGACGGTTGGTTTGAGTCATTGACCAAGGTTGTAGGAAGTGAAAATGCTTGGCCTAACCGATGTCCTCAACAATATGGTTCAAAGTCTACGGGTCAAGGAATTGGACCTGTCAAAGAAGTTTCGTAAGCTCATGTGCTGGAGGGTCTTCTTCCGTAGGTCTACGAATCACTTTAACTATGATATACTGCTGAATTTATCCTCTAGAAAATACCATGGAAGCCATAGCTCCGCTTGCTACGTTTGCGACCTATGTCGTCATATCGCAAGAGACAGGCAGCCCTTTGAGTACGGCTTCAGCATATACTTCTCTTTCTCTTATATATCTTCTATCAAGCCCTATGTCTACACTCATACGAACAATTCCAGGAATGAAGGCATCGCTTGCATGCTTTGATCGAATGCAGGGCTTTTTGCTATCGGATGGTTGCAAAGATCACCGCTTACCTCTGAGTGTCCGCAACAGCACAACACAACAAGAGATCAGAAACTTCGTGCCGCGATCCTTTTCTCAAGAAAGAGCTTCGATTGAGCTACTAGATCTCTCCAATGAGCCACCAGTGGCCATTGGCCAACCTCTCATAATCGTTTCGGACGCTAGCTTTGGATGGTCAAAGACTGAAGCCCCAGTCCTCAGCAACATTTCCTTCCCCATCCGTAAATCTCACTTCACCTTTGTGATCGGAAGCGTGGGTTCTGGGAAGAGCACTCTAATGAAGGCATTGCTAGGCGAGTTGCAGCCGTCCAAGGGTTTTGTCTACACCGACGCTCGACGAATCGCATTTGTTGACCAGAAACCCTGGATCCAGAACTTGACAATTAGACAGAATATCCTCGGTATATCTACATATCACAAAGATTGGTATGATAGAGTTGTCCATGCATGTGGACTCGAGCAGGACATTGTTGAGATGCCTGACAAGGACGCTACGAAAGCGGGCAGCGGCGGTGTTTCTCTCAGCGGTGGCCAGAACCAGAGACTTGCACTAGCAAGGGCAATTTACTCAAAGGCAGGAGTGCTTGTTCTCGACGATGTCTTTTCGGGACAAGATGCTTCGACAGAGGAGCATATTTACAGAATGCTCTTTTCACAATCAGGGTTACTAAGAGAATTTGGCACGACTGTTATTTGTGTAACTAACGCCAGTGAGTTCAGCTGCTACCCAGCTCGAAGTAAAGCATACTAACATCCTGTTGTTCATCGGCTGGCATATGCAGACCATGTTGTTGCTCTAAGCGAACAGGGCACAATCCAGCACCAAGGCACTTTTGAGCAACTCAAAAATGACACTGATTACTTCAGTGGTTTACATCTTCGTCAGAACGGGGCTCCCAAGGAAGACAACGACTCCACGAAAGCGAACGACAAATTGACTTCGGCACCTCAAGGACTAGAAGAAGAAACCGAATCTGCTAACCGAGCACTGGGAGAACTTGCTACTTATGGTTACTATTTCAACACAGTACCCAAGTGGCATGTACTGTTGTTGGTGACGCTCACAGTCTTGTTCGGCGCGGCCCACAAGATGACTGAGTTATTGCTAAGTTTCTGGACTGGTCATTCTGTTGTCACTCAACAAAGCGTCAACAACTTCTACCTTGGACTATACGCAATGCTAGCTGGACTTGCAATCATTGGAATCATGGGTGCAGCTGTGCATTACCTGGTCATAATGGTACCTTTGAGCAGCGAAGTTCTGCATGCCCGGCTACTTCGGACAGTTATGAATGCACCATTGTCATTCTTCTCGA
Organism: Fusarium sp. NRRL 52700; assembly: GCA_013396095.1. NCBI lineage: Eukaryota > Fungi > Ascomycota > Sordariomycetes > Hypocreales > Nectriaceae > Fusarium > Fusarium sp. NRRL 52700. Next base: position 20,183 of record JAAQRM010000364.1, read on the forward strand.
GGATGGATGTTGGCGTTACAACAAACCGCTTCAGCCGCGATATGTCTGTCATAGACACCGAGCTTCCGTTTGCATTGATTGACCTGGCCATTGATACCAGCATCACCATCATGTCTGTTATACTGATGTGTGTGTTCTCTGGATACTTTGTGGCGACGCTGCCCCCTCTTGTTTTCTTCTGCTGGTGTAAGTTCCGCTCCTGGCATCCGTTTGATTATGTACTGACCTTTGCGCCAGTGCTTCAGAGATTTTACCTTCGCACTTCTCGCCAGATCCGAATCCTTGAGCTACAAGCAAACTCACCACTATTCACACAATTCCTTGACACCCTTCAAGGTTTGCCCAGTGTGAGATCTTTCGGCTGGGTGAAGCAGTTCAAGGAACAACACTTTCAGTTCCTTGACGCATCTCAACGTCCATACTATCTCCTCTTCAGTATTCAGCGCTGGCTAGCTGTTGTCCTTGATCTCGCAGTTGCAGCGCTGGCTATGATCCTGATGGTCCTCATTGTTAAGCTTCGAGACAATTTCGAGCCCAAGTTTGTGGCAATGGCCCTTCTCAATGTGACATCCTTTTCGCAATATCTCACGCAACTCATCAAAAATTATACGCAGTTAGAGACTTCTCTGGGTGCGGTAAGTCGTACTAAAGAGTTCTGTACGACAACTGACAGCGAGAATCTCCCGGGCGAAGTTGTTACTCCACCCGAGAACTGGCCTCCTCATGGCCACGTCCAGATCGACAAGTTGACAGCGGCCTATACCGCTTCGGGTGAGCCAGTACTGCACGATGTCAGTCTGGATGTCGCTGCAGGCTTCAAGGTTGGCATCGTTGGACGTAGCGGCAGTGGCAAAAGCTCCTTGATGGCCTGTCTTCTCCGGATGATGGAGGTTGACTCCAATTCTAGCATTAAGTTTGACGGCATTGACATCACCACACTTCCGCGACAAACTGTACGCGCCTCTGTGGCAGTCGTCCCTCAGCATCCGTTCTTCATGAAGAAAACTACTGTTCGCGACAATCTAATCCCTCGCGGTGAACAGCCTGAAGATAGGATTCTCGCTGTGCTCAATCGCCTCAGGATGAAAGAGGCCGTGGAGAAGCTTGGGGGCTTGGACAGCATTCTTGATGTCGAGCGCCTATCGCAAGGCCAACGCCAACTTCTTTGCCTTGCCAGAGCGGTACTAGCTAACAAGAAGATAATTTTTCTTGACGAGGCGAGTAGTAATGTCGACGCCAAGTCGGAGCAACTGATCCGGCAGGTGGTCCACGAGGAGTTCGTGGGATGCACAGTCATTGCTATTGCACACCGGCTAGGCGCTGTTGTGGACTTTGATAGAGTTGCTGTTATGGGAGGAGGAAGAGTTATTGAGTGGGATAGCCCGAGGGAGCTGCTGAAGAGGGAGAGCGAGTTCAAGAGGCTATGGGATTTGAGCTCCGGATAAGAAACAAACCACTGTAGAGCTATTTTCAAGGCTAAAGCACAGCTATATATGACATGCCTTGACAAATCATCTATTTTCAATAATGCAATATCGTTCACCAAACATGAATCTCAGTCCCAGAGCTAAAGTGCCAAGTCACCAGTCTGCGGTTACATCTACAACAGTAATGTTCAGTGTTCTTCCACTGTTTCCCAATATACGCAAGAGGGCCTCCCACGATGGTGCATGCAAACATCAATGCAGCCATGGCACTGGTAAGTTCAAGTTAGCATCTATCTACATATCCTACTTCAAGGTTTATACTCACTGGGTACCGCCACAGATTTTACGCTCAACTCGGGTCAGGGAGAGTTCCTGACAAGCAGGGCATATGACAGCTCGAGGCCATTGTTTCAGCTTTCTCAGAGGAACGACATTGGATTGAGAGATAGTGTTGAATGCTGTGATCTCGGTCTGTTGTTGAGACTCGAATGGGGAGAAGAGTTCGATTTTATTGTTGTCGTCTGATGGATTATCTTTGAACAAGGTATGGAATCTTTGTTTTGTGGTAGTTGCCATACTGATGGATAGTTGACCCAGGACTGGTGATGACTTTGATATAGACAGTTGCGAGAGCCGTTGATATATACATTAAAATTCATAATGGCGAGTCCGTTCTCATCCAATGATACTCCCTGTAATTGCGGATGCCTGGAGTATTACACTGCCCAGTGCTCGTATTTCGCATTGTGAAAGCGTAGCCAATCAGACGATATTTGGTATCAGCCACTGACACCATTTTGGAAGAGCTGAAACAAAAGTCTAACTGACCGGGCAATTATTCCACCGGTTCGGTCTGGATTTCAGTGTCGGTGGCTGTGTTTTGCCAGTGGGTGTAGGGTGACGAATTTGTGATTTTGCTTACAATTATATGTCAGCCCTCGAACGCATAAAGCTAGAATACCGTATGCCAAGACTTTGCATAGCTTCCATAGATGAAGATCGTTTGTTCTAGATGTATCGATAATCGTAGGATGCATGGGACCTACTGCAAATGTTTGTGCTCGGACATAAAGGTTGAAGATCTTGAGCCTCACCTGTCGCATTTCCTCAACAGCCCGACGCTTGACAGCTCAAGTGAGTAGTGACGTTGGTGGTCATGGGTCGACATGGAATGGATCTACCTTTAACGTTACGGTTAATACCACGCAGCGATTCCAACATGTTGGTTCGCTCTGCCCGAGCCACATTTCAACAACACCAATATAAGTAGTCTTGGCTTTCGACAGGATCAGCGAGTTCATACTCCATTCAGATATATTATCCTATTTGAGGAGGCCTTGTTCCTGGATCTGCGGTAAGACTTGACCAGGACCGGGAATTAGCCATCGTGTAAGTGTCTTACATTCCAGCTGTCACTGACTGATTCAGGGCCCTTCAAAAGCAAGACTCCAGAAGAGTGAGTAGCTAAGGGAAGAAAGAAAGCTCAGTATCTCCATCCTGGATTATAAAAATATTTGGGCAATTCAATTTAAGTTTAGGGGACTCTTAATCAAGTTGATTTTGGTGCCTTCTCTTAGTCTTGAGTTTTCTTGCCACCTGAGGAGTGGCTTGGACCACTAATGAATTCATTTACAAGTTATATAATGAAACCCTCTTCAAGGATCGAATTCATGGTTTTAGAATTATTTACCGGTTCTTTCAGGTTCCTCATCCAATATGGCTATCATCCAATAAGAAGCTGCCAAGTCGTCTCATACCCATCTTGTCATGGTAATATTGGTTGTATGTTTTGCTCTTTGTGTCTCGCTTTTATTTGTTGGCCATCGATTCTGGTGTCGCTATATCATTGGATTTTCGTATTGGGATGATGCTGCGGCTGTCAAGGCTTTGGTAGGTTGATGGACCCGTTAGAATGGAGCATTGCTAACAGCTTGAATTTCAGTTGTGTATAGTAGGAATGGCATCTTGTATACTCATACGTAAGTCATGGCTAGTAATTGAGAGTCATGAACTCAAAATCCATAGTTGTACCACTCGGCCTGAACGATCCTACGGGAACCCTGCCAGAGAACAAGATCACGCCGTTTTACAAGGTTCGATTACATCTCTGTCCTTCGGAGATCTAGCTAACAGCACAAGTGCACATACATCGCCGCATTCTTCTACAGAGAAGGGCTATTCTGGGCTAAGATGACATTTCTTCTCCTCTACTACAAGATCGTAACGCTGTCCTGCTGGCGATCCGTATACCTTGGGGCTATAATGGTGGTTGTACTCTGGAACATCTGTCAGATTCTGATATTCTTTCTTCAGTGCGACCCTCTCGAGGCCGTCTGGAATCGCAATCTTAGAATGAAGTGCGTCACAAATCGGCTAGAGCTTGCGTATGTTTGTGCTGGAATCAATATCTTGACCGATCTCGTGGTAGCTATCTTGCCACTGCCGGTTATTTGGAGACTCAACCTCTGTCGATCCCAAAAGATCGCTCTCTCAATCGTTTTTGGACTAGGATGCTTGTAAGTATGCCTCATATCACATGTAACATCTGTTAACCTTTGGCGAAGTTCAATCGCGCTCGCTATCGTAAGGATAAAATGGGTGGAAACGTGGTCGTTTATTACATGGGACATCGTCAGGCCACAGCTCTAGGCTTTGGCAGAGATCACTTCAGCACTGGTCTGCGCGCGCATCCCAACTTTTAAACCACTCCTCTCGAAGATTCACAGCATAATTGTTGGCCGAAGGAAGAATACTGCAGAGTTTGCTCTTGAGGAACACAGGAGTGATGTTGAGTTGAATGCAGGAAGCATCAGAAATAATGAAGGCTTGGGTGAGAAGTTCAGGCATAGCAGGGTTTATGGAAGCGAGACATCAGTGGCAGTTGAGCAGTCACCATGACAGCTGAATTGTTGAGTGAACTAATCCGCCAAGGCAGCAGCATTTGCAGCTGGGTAATGAGAGGAGTTCTTATGTAGGTACTATAGCTAACATACAGTAATGATAATATTAATTAGCAGCCCTTGACTTAAAACCTATATCTCACAACATCGACACACCCATGCCATGCAAGAGCCCTGCCTGAACAGCCACGGCGCTAACAACTTCAAGGCATTTTCAACCCCGCAGCTCAGCTCAGCCCAACGAGGCATTCAGGGTGTTGAAAATACACATATACAGAAAGAGGATTCAGATGTCTGACATTCAAGCAATCTGATAATCTTCATTTTCGCTATCTCACCATGAGCTCTTTGTGCAACTACTCCCATCCAGAACTACAAATCACCGATGGCCTCACCCGTCAAGACACGGGCCGACTCTTCCCATACAACGCCGAGTTCTATGACAACGCGACAGGTCTGTACGGCCCTGGCACCATCTATTGTTGGTACATGCTTCTCGTTTCCGTTCTCGCTAGTTGGGCATTTTGTCTAGCGGGTGAGGGTGGACCTAAGAAGCCAGGCCTTTCAAATGATCTTTTGGGAGCTCTGGCGTACCCTTTATTTGCCGCGACGGACTTGGTTGTGCAATCAATGAGGATGCTGGGGTTAGAAAAACGCGCACTGGCTATCTTTTGCTTGCGTAATCCAGAGGTCAATCTTGACTTATTTGGCCCTTTCAATACCACGAAGCTCGATCTGAATCATATTCCGCCTGATACGTTGATATTAGGCCAGCGTGTCGTCGATATCACCGGGCCACTGACTATATGCTATTCCGCAACACCGTTTCTTCTTCTTCTTCTTATCGTTGGGTTCATAATTGATGCCGACTATGCACGGAATTGGGAGCCAAAGCCATCAGCGCACTGGGTGGTAGTTGTATCTTATGGCTATATCTCACTGATGCTCACTGTGTTCCACTTCAGTCTTGGTGACATAGGAACCAGCTTTTTCATTGCCCTCTACGAGGCGATGCTGCCAGTGATGTTAACCGTCATCTACCTCTTCACCGCGTTCACCGGCTTAGCATTTCTTGCTGGCATCATCATGCTGGTTTGTTCGATGGTTGAGAAGAACTACAAAGACGTGGTTGAAGCTCTCAAAGCTCTAGGAGGCTGTATGTTTCTCGCGGGTATGCTAGTTGTGCCATCGATGTTCATGATTCACGGAGACCGCAGCACTACGATACCGGATCTGGGAATCAGGGTCAGTGAAAGGGATCAGTTGGCCACCTTGATTGTCGGTGTTGTGACGTTGACTTTTACGGTTGTTGAGGTCTTCAAGGACTTCTTTCGGGAGAGACACCGAGAAGAAGTGGCGGACGCGGAGATGCAAATGCTTCCGACTACAGATGGGGCGATTGCGCATAGCTGAATGGCTACATAATGCAACAGCAAGCTCAAACTTACTGTCTGGTCTAATTTACGCTGCTTGCATTAGTTACCAGTGCTATCTTGCACAAATTGGATCGTCCTCCTACCATAACGACTTAGTGGCGAAGGTATCTACGTTGACATACAGGCATGGTGCTCGAATACTTCGCCCAGCACGTGCGGACTTCAAGAGTTAAAAGATAATCACATAAAGCGCAGAAATGCATTCGGTAATTTATTGAATAGATGACAAAAGGCTTACATCATGACTGGGCGTCGTTGAGCTCGTTGCGACTTTTTGCGTTAAGCTTTGTCTCTGCAGATGCCCTAATTCCCTTCCAGTGCACATTGTAGTAGACTCGTCGATGGATTCCTAATCTCGGTCCCCTACTGCCCGTTCAATGCTCATACCCATAGTGTACTTAAATTCAGAAAACATACAAAGTTATGAGGCACCGAAGATACTGGCCTTGTTACCAGCCGACTTGAGGCTCGTGCAAATACATCAAATTTAAGTGAAAAAGCCTCTCGTACTTGCACAAAGCCATCTTTTGGGTCGCTTCTTTGCCATCGCAAATTCGGTTCCTGCAGTTGGACGTCTGTTTTGCTCAGGCGTCTCGCCGGGTATATCACCAACTATAAGGGAGGATAATCTGATAGAGTCGCAGGGTAGTTCCTCATCGATGCTAGGAAGAATAATGTCGGGATGAGGCAAGATGTCCTCAAGAGACGTTCCATGTCGATTCGGTCCTTGAGTTGTATCTGCTGTTTTCTCTTCAACGAGAGCGGCAAGAACATGAAGGCAGATGTCAATCTGAATCTCGCGCAGTTGGCAAGCGAGATGACACTCCGGTTCAATAGTGAGAAGCGTTCGGCTGATAGAGGCGTTGAGCGATAACAACTCTCTACTTTCACAAGCTTGCCGTTCGGCTGGTAAAAGCTGGGCCATAGCGACCTGGATTGTAGACATTGCCGATCGCCTGTATAGGGCACTCATAGGACTTGAATTGTATTTTTGACTATAGAGAGATTTGAAGGCGATTGGTCTTTGTTGTATGTGTCGTATACTTTTTCTGCCGGATGTGGTTGAGATATTGAACAAAGGAGGCGGATATCAAGGCTCAACACTGGACGCCATGGACTTTTTTGTATACTTGAGGTCGTTTCCCATAGATCCATGTCTTATGCCTGTAGTACAGACGGATTTAAGGTCCTTAGCCGGACAGACACGGGTTAGAGTTGCACAAGGTCTCGAGTGGAGGCGTTGATTGGGCACAGTCAAACTGGAAGACAGACGCCGCCGTTCGTATGGCTTATGACATAGCCAGTGGTATATGCTGCATCTAATTACGCTGAAGGTTCCGTGGCATTTCTGATTGTTGGATGTGCACTGGAGCAATAGAAATCTTGGCCACTGAAGAAGTAGCTAGCTTATGATGGGTTTCGTCATTGATTGTTAAATTTCCACTAACATGTAACAAAACAGGTGAGAATAATCGAATCTATCTACAGGGGTTTGATACTGATTATGCACAGAGAATAGCAGCAGAATTCATGTCTCATCGTTTGGGACAAATATTCAAATACCCGCTCGAGGTGGGCCAGAATATGCAGCTTGCCGCGGGCAGACATAGCTTCCGGATGTTTCAGACAACTATACCAGAAACTGTGGGATGTTGCAGGCAGGACACGGGTTTAATATCGTGTGGATTTCTATATCGCGAATGTGACGGGTTGGTAGTCGTACCAAGAGAGGCGGCATCTCTGTTGACCTCGCTACCGCACACTCTGTTCTCAACCGTCAACAGACAACTACGTTTTAGATTTTGAATAAGAGTTAGAGCACACGAGAAAAAGAGACAAAACTGCTCAGAGATCATGGGTAAATGTCTCTCTCGCCCGGAGCGGCACAATGCTCTGCCCAAGCGTCTTTACCCTGCGAATACTACCGATGATGAGCAAGCAACCATGTATAGCCACCCAAACATCATGCTTAAGACAAACAAATCGGCACGCAACACTAGTAAGCCACGAATATGAACTATCGGATTTCAAACACTAACCATCCTTGCCCCTGCACAGCTCCTTGCGCCAAGGCAACTACCCCAACAAAGCATTCCACGCGCAAGAGGCACCATCGTCATCGCAACCGGGAGACCAGGCAGATGAAGCGGCATCTCAAGGATATTCGGGAGCGCCTTGGCCATGCTCGTGCTCGGTACGAAGCAGCCAAGGATGAAGCAGCCAAGGATGAAGTCGCGTTTTGTGAAAAAGAGATTACCGACTTTTCCCAAAGAATGAATGGCCGACGCGGTCTAGCAGCGGTTCAAGCCGAGGAGGAATCCCGGAATACCTGAGAATTTCTAAAGCAGAAGAGATCGGATAAGGCTAGCCTTATTGGTGTTCTAACAAACCCTCGCTTTGATGTGCTGTAGCCTGTCGCATGGGACTTTGTGCTACGTGATCATCAGAAGCTTAGCCATACATCAATAAATGTTTGGCATTTCACATTTAGCGCTATTCTCACCGTATATTCTCCATCAATGAAGATAAAGAACTTCTCTTAATATTGCTGAGCATGCAGTCTAAACTGTTGCACGAGCAGCTTGGGCCATAAGCAGCAGTCACTTGCATGTGCATGCTGCCATGATTAACGAATGATGAAGATTAAAGAGGAGTATCTTCCGTTGCCCAAGTAATGCTTTGAGGTTCCTACTTCTTGGTGTAAAGTCAACCAACAGCCTTCTCTGCTCCGTAGGTTATCTTGGCTCACAATTCCTGCGCATTGGAATTGTTACCTTCCTAGCATTTTCTCACCCCAATCCCGATACCCATCACCACTGACACGATGTCGTCCGATGATGTCAGGGCGACTCTTGCGCGATGGGACTTCTCTGTAGCTTCAAAAGGTAAACAATGTCTCCGATATCTAGTATTTTAACAATGTTAACTAGAATATCAGGGTTTCGCAGGCGCGAATCGGTTGTATCTCCTCTAGATCAACACCTTCCTAGGGCCTCGAGCAACCCATCTCTTGGAAAGGAGTCCTCATCTCAACCGATGGAGACTGATGATCCAGCAGACGATTACTTCCCGCGCCTTAACTCTTCCATCGGTAACTCATTCTTGAGACCTGGTACACATTCGCCGTCTCTTATGTCTACAAACAGAGGTGAAGATATTCTCAATGTCACACGTCAAACGATTCTGGATCATAATCTTCTTCCTTTTCCAAACACACAGGCTGCGTCTGATCTAGGTATTCTCAGCTTCTACGTTGAAGAGCCGGACACAGTCTACCTCGAAGTCAGGTTTCCCAACATGCAACCTATCATACTTAGGGAGGAGAACGTACAAAAGATCAACGAGCCAGCTGTCATCAATTTCTGGCGGCTCTCTGGAAGCCGGGAGTATGCTACTGGCATAGGGAAGCGTCATGTATTTTGCGTTCTCGGCTATCGCGTTCTCTATCTTCCGAACGGTGGTGAACGAGAGGAATATTGGATTCATTGGACAGGATACCGCGCCTCTGAAGCCTCATGGGTTGAATCTGACTTCGTCAGACGTGCTGCGCCTGAGATGGTCCGGGCCTTCAACTCTGAGCGCCGACTATCTTGCTACAGGGACTCTACCGGGGAAATTTTTATTACCAAGAATGCACCGCGCTGTTCTGAAATGGCCGAGGGGGTGAGTTGTAATGGCTGTTTACGCTGTGGAAGCGAATGCAACCGTGGCGATCTTTAACGAATGGTATCTCTGCGCGGCATCACATTGATGATACTAGATTGAATCAATTTGTCATTACCCTTAACCAAATACCTTAAAAGTCTACCTCTCTACCATAGTCTGCCTAATATCTCTTTCTTCTCAGTCGACTTGGTAGTCTCCCACAGACCACCCCCAACAACACTAGTAACAGTAGCATCCTTCTCCCTATGCTCTTCACACACAGTCGGTGTCTTCTGGCCTTGACTCTCATGATAAAACTTGGAAACTTGGAAATTATGTTTCCATCCTCCACATGCCACCTTTACCTCACTAAGTTTGAGCTGCGGGAAACACCCATCACACCAGTTATGCTCAGGATAATCAGATGATTTGTTAGCTGTTGCAAGTCGTATAATCTTGCGGCATAGTTTATTAGAGCAGCAAACGGTCGGATCCATAGCTGGCCATTTCGACCTGAATGTCAGTTTGCCAGAGATAAGCATTTCCTTGTTCGTCAGAAGCCCTAGTTGACGACATGTCGTCTTGCATTCGTGCAAGGCGAAGAAGAACTTGAACCCTTCTTCACCAAGGTTCGTCTCACCAAGTTTGAAGCGTTCAGGATCCTTGGTCTGGATTGCAGGGTCCGTGAAGGAGTTTCCTACACCTTGAAGATCCGTGACAAGAAAATGGCCCCAGGAACGCTCAAAGGTAAAATGAGAGAAGGCTTGCGCAATCTCATTGAATGGATTACTGTCGTCTTCCAGGACATAAGCCCCGTTGCTATTGTACTTGATATACTCGCCCTCAATGAAGGGCTCCAGCGATAAGTTGTCGTCTGATTTGGATCCGCGAGACATGTCCTGAAGACAAAGTGTAGTTATAAAATCGATAGACTGCGAAGACTTGATAAGCCCGTTGAATTCTAGCGCAAACGCTTTGCAGAGTGCTTGCATTCGCATATCCTCAATTAGATTGGCTAGCCTGTGTTCAGTGTGTTTGAATGACTTGAGAACGAATTTGCTCGTGGTTGCAGCTGGGCGAGCATATGCCGCGACGCGTAGCGTGCCTTCAGCGAAAGGCTTGGAACGTGCGTTGATATCGAGCTTGACAAGTCCAAGCTTGATGTTCTCGTCGTTGTCCAACATTGCATCCAGAGTATCAGCTCCATGGACGCTCAAGTCCAGACAAAAGCCCTCCGTAGTGAGCTTCTTGTCTAGCCAGCCAGGCGTGTTCCAGCGCGGTGGTGATGTCTCAAGAGCAACGCTTTTGCTGGTTATACTTCTGGCAACACTGCCATCTTCCAAGATAGCAGTCAACTCTGGGCGCCCAGACATGTGCGAGCCACCGCGACTCCCGCCTCTCATTGCCAGAGTCAAGCGATTTGCTGTACGCGATACTGAAGACGTAACAGTGCTGACAACTAAATGCTTGATAGCTGTGTATCCAGTCCCGAGCTGGAGTTCTTCAAAAAGTGGCCCAGTACTCGTAGCTGTTCTCTTGGCCTTTGACTTGGCCAAGATGAGAGAGTCCTCAATAGCAATGTTGTAGGAATTCTTTTCATGGAGTTTGACGTCTGCCCCCGAGAAACCACCGCCGTAGGACTTGCCAAATTCAAGGGCCATCCGGTCGGTAGATGAGTTGATTCGCAGAAGAGCATAGTTGACCTTGAGTTTGACAAGGCGGTTGAGAAGGTTTGCATGTGTGAGACCATGGGGCTCACTGGCCGTTCTGTAGTAGTCATCATCACTCTCATCATAGTCATGTAGAGCATGTCCATGAGGAGGGGCATCGGCGATGTGGATCAGACATCTGGTCTGCTGCATCCATGAGGCATTGATAGCTTTCTGTATACCGCCTAGAACATCCTCCGGGATATCTCCACCGCCAGATGCCTGAAGGCTGGCCAAGAAGTTGTACACCTCCGTGACAGATGTAGTAAAGTCGAGGAACTCTATGTTGGGCTCATCGCCATGGTCTTTGTATCCAACCACCGCAACGCGTACATTCGACTCGTTTAAGAAGACCTCTTTGATCTCTTTGACGATAGATCGGATTTGATTCTTTGCTGTCTCGATGTAGCTATTCATAGAGTACGTTGTGTCAAGTAGGAAGAGGATATCAGTGGAACAAGATGTTCTGAACAAGTCAGACTTGGAGTAAGCTGGAGCCGCAGCGTTGGCACGTGCAACCTCTGACTTGAGTGCTGAAAGTCGACTCTTGCTATAGGCGGCTGATATAGTCGAGCTATCCTTGACCTTGCTTACTGACGATGGGGTTGAAACATTGTTGTGGGTTCGATAGGAAGGTGGTACGCTTGGCCCAGAACCCGAGGCATCACGAACTAAAGAGGCGCGGAGCAATTCATCTGCGGCAGAGGAGCCTTTGGGTTTGGATATGCTTGAGCGGGTGATGCTTGCTGGGGAACGGGGAGTCTTGGCCTTCAGCGTTGATGCTTCTTGGGCAGCAAGGTCAGGCTTGCGTGTAAGAGATTGGCGAAGAAGATCGTCTGCTAGTCTGGCAATACTATCTTTGGAGCTTTTAGTGTTCGACTTGACGGTTCGTTTGACCGAAGCAGACGGGTCGCGTGAAGGGTCCATGGTAATTCAGGCTGCGGCAGCATTTACTGAGCGGTTGGCCTAGTATGTGTGAATGTCTGATGGAGTAACAGAACTGAAGTGAGGCGCCATCGGTCTATGATCATATATGAGACGAGATGAGCATCAGCCTGGAGCCTGGACGCAGCTGTGTATCCAGAGTTGGGGGTACCAATGAACCTGAAAAAGAGATGACTGCCTATATTTTCAAGCCACCTGCAAGCCCCCATGCACTCAGACATGGGTGCCAAACAGGCCATGTAGGCCGGAGCCTTATTTCATGAAAGCAATTGTTCAGAAAGACATTTCAATCTATCGTACCAGCGGATCGCTCCAGAATATCAGTCCTTGGTAACAATAGAATCGGAAGAATCTGGTGGATATACTCGAGTATTTTGTATTTGAATCAATTCCTAGAGGCGAAATTTGGATGAACAATTACGAAGGAAGAACACACGAGAGCCTTATTTTACCAAGGCCCATGACTGACTGACACGTAGCGTACATGTTTCTGCAGCTAAGGCGGATTATCACCTGGTGGCTGCAAAGCCCAGCGCTTAAGATGAAAATCAGACTGGCTTGTCTGCGTGCGGCTGAGGAGGGGTTCGCCCTTTGCAGGATGCCTATCTTTGCAGCACCTGGCGCCTTTTTTTCAGGGCCATTGGCTCTTTTAGTGAGCTGAAATACTTGGACCATGGACTGAGACTCGAAGGCAGACTCGGGTTTGACTTTGGGGGCCGGGCTGATTGTAATTTTGCTACTCAATCATTTTTTTCTCATCTTCGAGGTGACTTTTGTTTCTGTGCGTATCTAGGCTACAGTAAAGCTTTCTATTTACCAACCCTGTGTCAATAGATATGTAACAGTGGAGGATGGATAGCCAAAATGAGTTTCTCTCAAGCCTCACTGTCGGCTCGACCTTGTCACCCAACCTCGATATCCTCTACCGCTATAGCGGCCTCTCCCCTCCCTCCCCAATCGAGACGCTCCAAACTCCTTCGCCGATCGACTATGAAGCATCGACAACTGTTGAACATCGCAGCGCTGCACGCGCATTTCTCGTGAGAGCACGAACAAGCGATGCAGGCTACCGTCCGCCAGACCAACAAAAGAGACATCTCTTGCGCGTACCGAGCCGCAGAAGCTTGAAGCTGAATGAAGAGAAATGGACTTTTACAAAGCATGAGGTCGGAAAGGCTCTCAATGAGCTTCTTTGTATGGCTCCATTGCCTGATGTGCACGTAGCGCACGCACTGCTTGCATCTGTACACATTGACTCGCTGGATGAGCTGTGGGAGCACTTCAAAGACAGCAAGCTACAAAAGAGGCAATCCAGCATCTTTCGTCGCTCAACTTCTTCAAACAATGGATTATCTAATTGGCTGAGTACCGTCGTGGGCCAGGAAAACATACCGTATACTCATCTACTGTGTCAGCATAACGCAGGGCCCAATCTGTTGAATCAAGCTTTCGTAATTGCGCTAGCCAGGCGCAGCGTTCCCTCAATGAAGCTTCTTCTAAGCTTTGGAGCGTACATCTTACCTATCTGCAAAGGTTATGTGCAACGGCTGGTGGCCAAGAACGACGTCGACGTTGTAAAGCTCTTGCTTTCGGCTCCAAAGGGTATGAATGTCGAGGACTGGCAATACTCACTGCAAGAAAATATTGAAGGAGCTCACGGTGGTATATGCGAAACAAGCATTCTGCTTCAATGTGTCCATCACAGGCCTGACATTGCAACTGGGGAGTATCTTCTCAAAGCTATCAATGCGGACAACGTTGCCGCAGTCGCGGTTCTTCTTTCCTACCTATCAAATCGAACCTCCATGATGCCTCCCATGTTTTCCGTTCAGAAGTTTAGTGTTACATCCTTCTTAAGCACAACGGGAAACGAAGTCGAGCATGAGAAAGTTGCCGTACAGGCATGCGAGCGCATATCAAAGAACCCCGATTACGAGACGAGATATAGGTTCTACTGCCTTCTCAATGAAGCAAACCTTCTGAGAGATGTGCAGGCCCTTCGACAGGAGATGTCCTACAGCGTTGTGGCCAAAAGGACCCCTATGATCCACCTCCTGATCAAAGCCGGAGTGCGTCCATCTATCGAAGAGGCAGTATCCGTGATGGACTTTTCTATTCTTGGAGTAATGCTTGTTGCCATTAAAGGAAGAAACGACGTTCCTAACTTACTGTCATATATCCCGTTCGACAGTTCAGAAGACGTAATGCTTCGGTTTCTGGGTATGTTGGCTACAAACGACATACACTTTGGAGGACAACCACTGGATGATAGGTTGGTCGAAGCCATTTCAAAAAGGCATCATCTTACTGTTGATGCATTCCGGAAAATGGGCGCAACCATCACTTACGAGTCTATTAAGATGGCACTCAGCTATGCCGATGTCGAGATGCTGAGGATCCTGCTACAAGGAGATATCAGTGACGAGGAGCTTTCTCCTGCGTTATCAGACGCAATGAAAATTACAGACCCGTCAATTCGACGTATGACTATCAAAATGCTCGCTGATAAAGGCATATGGAAAGAAGCTCTACTTGAACAACTGTGCCTTATCATTCAGTCTCCCAACCCCGATCTGAAGCTTCTCAATATTATACTGCAATATAAGCTACCGCTTCATGGAAACGAGGGTGGGTTGGATGTGATTCACCTAGCCATTCACAAAGCATCTCTCCCGGTGATAGAGCTTCTCTGGAGATATCATCTCCACCCGGCGTCCTCATCAGAAGCACTGCCCAAGGCTTTTTCTCGCATCGCAGAAGACGGTGGCAATGTCACCCACGATATAATTCAATTTTTTGTCAAGAATGGCGTAAAGGGAATCGGACTTGACAAGACGCTTCTGCTAGCTACTGGGTCCCACAGTCCTCGTGCATTGGATATCATTGGTTTGTTGCTCAAATACGGCGCAGATGCGAACTACAACCACGGTAATGCTTACGTAGTTGCATTGAACGACTACGCTAGGCTCGAGATTCTATGCAAAGCCTGTCCGGTAAAAGAAGATGTCGCTAAGGGACTTCTTCCGTTGCTTCTTGAGGCGAGTAGTGCCAACACACAGACATTGGAGCTGGTGCTTCGGTCAGCAGCATTGAATGGATCGACGATAGCCTTTACAGAGGTACCAAAATTATTGGAAGGCCATCCAAACATGGCAGCCATAATTCAATGTCTCATGAAGTATGGTCTTGATATAAACCTTCAGAGAGGTGTGATTATACGGTTTGCTGTGGAGAAGAGCGACGTCCCGCTGTTGAAGACGTTGCTCTCAGTTAATACAACTACCAGTTCTCTCAAGACTGGCTTCACAGCTACAAAGAAGACTAAGGTTCGAGAAACTAAGCTTGATATGATGAGACTCCTCCTCGATAAGGCTGGTAATTCGGAAATTGGTCAGTCCGAAGTACTCTACGACGAAACATTGGAGGCTTTGTCCAAGTCAGGAGATGACAGAGGTTTTAAGATCCTTCTTGCCCACAAGCCACTTGTCAGCACTAAATCCCTCGCTATTGCGGCTGCGACCTCTTCCAGGTCTACGACTATTCTAGAGATGTTGCTTTCACGTCAGCCAACCGGAGAATCTATCAGCACAGCTTGTGTTGCAGCATTTAGATCGCCGAAGCTGAATGATGATCACAAAGAATCTGTCCTAGGGCTATTACTAGATGCCAAGCCAGGGCTCACAAAGGATGAAACCTCCAGCCTACTGCGTGCCATGGTAGAGCAATATGGAGACTCCACGCTGGTTCCACTGATGCTCATTAAACGTGGTGTAGAAGTCACGGCGGCTCACCTCAAGCCGACTCTCACCTCAAGTGGCAAAGAATTGTTTACAATTCTTGTTCGCGAGGTGAAGCCCACCAACGCTGTAAATGAGTGCTTTGCTCAAGCAGTGTCAACCGCCATGACGGCCGAGAGGCGTCACTGGATTTACGAAGCTCTTCTCAACACCGGAAAGGTTTCAACTACTACTGTCTCGGCAGCGCTAATCATATCACTTAATGAGGGAACACCTCAAGTGGGACTAGTAAAGTTGTTACTCAAACATGGTGCTGATGTGAAGTTGAAGGAATTCCTCCCGCTAAAATTGGCTTTCAAACTCAAATCGGCAGAGATTACCGAGCTACTCATCCAATCCATCAAGGACGATAATACAGCTGCCGCAGCATTCGACCTAGTACGAACCTCGACGACGACGAAGCCAGCGTTCAGAGTCAAGGTATACGCTAGTCTTCTCAAACACAAAATCACCGAGGACAAACTCACACTCGCTCTCATCGACACGTTGAAGAATGCCCCAGACATAGATTGCATGAGACTGCTCCTTGAGCGAGGAGCTAAACCGAGTGCAGAGGGCGCCAAGTGTTTTGTCCTAGCTTGTAAAGCGGGAAATGAGGCCGCTCTCAGAGTCATGTGTCAATATGCGAATATTGACGCAGTAACTCTAGCGCTAATTGAGCAATGTTCCAAAGAAAAGGAGGTCATCACATGGCTGAAGGCTTGCATGTCCGAGTTACGTAAAGCTCACCTTAGAGACTCGAATCTTCTATACAAGGCTATGGCCAAGTTCCCTGAGGGAGGGACTCTGGTGGAAAAGTTGCTGCAATACGGGGTGTCAGCGGGGACGATGAAATCGGCTTCTTTATGCAAACACTGGAAACGTGAGCCGATTACACCTTTGATTTGGGGACTCATGTCGGACTTGAAGATATCAAACAGAACCCTGCTGGCTCTCGTTGCCAAGGGAGATGAGGGCAAGTAACCCTTAAGCAACTTTTATCAATTGCATGGCTGACAATGACAAGCAAACCTGTTGTACTCGACACCCAGCTCCCAGGTATCAGCTGCGTTCGCCTGTATGCTCGAACCCAAACGCAACCCCGTTCTTGAATCTCTCCTCAAATCACACGGCAAAAAGATAAGAATGTCTGTTATTCCAGGGCGTTCATTCTCTTACCTAAGTCAGAAGCCCAAAACACCAGATCCCACCAAACTCATGACCCACGACCTACCTTTAAGCGATGCGGCTCTTTATCTAGGCAACCTAAAAGCCTACATTTCCATAGGTGGCGGTAAAGACATAAATAATGGGTCGCTACACACAGCAGCTTTACTCGCGCTACCAGAATTTGTGCGTTGGCTGCTACAATGGCACAGCGCAGATCTCGAACACGAGGCCTTTGATATGATGATACCTCTCGCGGTGGCTTGTCGCTCTGAGGCACGGCCATGGTGTAGAGTTGCCAACACTGAGGGTACTTTTGAAAAGCGCAGGGTAAAGACGATGCAGCTGCTTGCCAGAAAGACGGATTTATCTTGGCGCAATCGGAGAAAGACAGTGCTACATTTCGCCATAGAGCAAGGGCCATATGTACTGCAAGCTATGCTAGAGGCTCTTGATGTAGCGCATGATGCGCGACGGAATGAGCGGTATCTATACACGGACCGAGAAGGCATCGTATACTCCCTCAGCTACTACATCAGCAATCTCTGGGACCCCGATAACAAGGATACTACAACCCCTAAAATGATCCAATTGCTGCACGGCACTGGTAAGTTGAAGGATATTATGTATCGGCCTGAGGAACCTGGTCCTGGAGTTGAGCAGCCGGTTGGATATTGTGGGATGCCGCCTGACCTGGAGAGGAAGTGGAATGCGTATAGTGATTATGATTCTGTGTATTAGAGTAGTCGAAGTGCGAATGAGGTCAAATGGGGCGTAGTTTGACCCAAGGTTCCATTGAAAAGTTGCTACATGCTTTTTGTATAGACTCCATTAATAGACATACGTGTATCAGGCGTAACGAAGTTGGACTTATTGTAGTAAATAAGGTGCAATATATAGTGGACGGAATCTATTCAAAACCTTCACTTTGCTGTGAAGAACTCGGAGACAACCTGAAGACGCCCCTTATGGCCTATGCAGCCAGTCCTCACTTTGACGCCTTGTCTGTATCTACCATGCCCACTCACACCAAGGAACAGATCCAGTCATTTTCCTATTACTACGCAATTACAGCATCCGAAGGTGGTGACTTGACACATTTATGTCTCGTTGTGAATGGACACTGAATGATAAGTGTAAAATCGTGGCCCAATTTCACTTTCGTCAACATTGTGCAAGAGCTTAAAATTTTAACTCAGACCTCAGGACTACTTCTCAGCTTTGAACAAGGCTCAGTCTTTTCAAGATTGGTAGACGGCATCCGAAATTATCAACATCTGTCACCTGTCAAGGGGCGCTTCGCAGCTTAGTCTTAGTCGCGAAGAATCTGATCCAAAGAGTGAAGTTTTATTCGATTAGTTGCCCAAACCCTTGAGGCACTGTTCTAACCATCCAAACATGTAGCCCTTACCTTCTAAACGTCTCAAATCAAGCCAATACCCAAGGCCAGTAAAGAATGGTGCCTCAGTAAGACCACTCTCAGCTGAGAACATAAGACGTCTTTATTTTTTGCTCTTGTGTGTGACTTGTGGTTGTTTCCACTGGATAGAAAAGATATTTTATGTCATTGCTAGTACACCGGCAAGCTAGATGTGTTATTTGCAGTTGGGACTTGTGGCTGAAAGCTTAAACCAGCGGACAGAACTTAGACAGAGTTCCACCAATCTAGAACCTTTTCGTTTTTCGTTTCTTTCTTCTGGTAGCCGCTTCGTGAGCGGAAAGGAATTTCTCCTGCTTTGTTTCCGCAGGTTTTTGATATTTCGGGTAGGTTACAGGCCGTGAGGGCCCGTTCACCTTGACGGATTTGCGGCCAGGTCAGCCTTCGCTGTCTGTCTGAGCCTTTCAAAGGACTGTTTGCTGGTCCCCTGCCCGGGAGACCAACTGCCAGGGCTAGGAGACCGCTGCTGGTTTGCCTGAGCCGTCATACGCGCAGCTTTCTTAGCTTGCCTGTGTTCCCTCGAACTTCCGCAACACATTGTGATGAGTGGAATGTAATTCAGGACATTCTGGATGGCTTCTTTGGAAGGGCTTGAAGAAAGGGGTTGCAAGATGATTTAGTGTTGGAATGTTGGTTTCTCTGTCTGTATGAGGAAGAGGGAAATGTGCGATAAGGAAAACAGTGGCCAGGATTCAGGCAGAATGCTCTTCATTTATAGAGACCCTCCAAGGCCATGGGTCTTTCTTAATTAAACCAAATGGAACAGCCTAGATTTTGACTCCCTTTGATGAGCAAGGGGGGACCCCAGAAAGATATTGAGAGCAATCAGAAAGTTGCATACCCATCACAAGTCGATTATAAGTTTACACTTTCTTTCATCACATCGGTGTCAAATAATAACACTGAATCTTATCCTAGAAGCACGTCAACAAGAGCCGGGTTGTTCATGATGGACGAGTATACGCAGTGGTGGCCGAATAGGGTTCTCTGTGATGTGGAATTACGAAACGCCCCATATCAACAAACTATGGGCAAATCCTCAAAGACAGGCTGTCATGATGGTGAGAGGCTGCCGAGTAGATTTAAATTCGACAGCAAACAATAGCAGATCTCTTGACGAAACAGATCGGCATAACGAATCAAACCAGTACCTGCCAATGTTTCCCATGAACTTCCAAGGGAGCATATGAACCTTTCTGCCACAAATAGCCATCTTATTATCTTTTAGCGCAGATATGAACATCCTATAGTATGCCGTGACTTTCACGGGTCATTAAGCCATTACAGAAAAACAGGCTTTGATGTGATCTAGAAAGTTTTTCAAGTGCACCACCACATGCGTCTCACAAAGTCACTTGACGTTTAACCACTACCATCTATCCATAAGATTGAATACCATGTTTTTCCCTTGCATAAAGAGGCAAGAAAGCTCAACGCCTGATTTCTCAGTTCAAAAGAATATAGCAATTTTGATGTACTATAGCTAGCTTTTATTCAGACTACTTTAGTTTCTTTTGGCACACTATTCTGATGTTCTTGGTCTTCGAGGTCTTGGGTATATTCACGGACTGAAACATAGCTTTCGTTAGAAAAGGAGTGAATTGTTTGTCTATTTCCGAGAAGGGCAAAGAGCTGTTGTCTTTTTGCTTTCCATCATCTTCCTCCTACCAAGACAACATGACTCAGGCCCTTACTACTGCTTTCATCAACAAACCTCCCTTATGCCTGCACGGCCTTCATTTCATCGGTTTGCCCAAAAATGGTGTATTGGCAGGCGAGGGGGCCATCTTGTTCAATACAGGGCTTCTGAACCGCTGTCCCCGTCCATTTCTTGGGATATTTGAAGTGGAAGTTTTTGCCTGGGGTGCAATGATTGGAAGAGGTGGTGGCCGCTGTCGAAATCTTTCCTTCTCTTCTTGGGTGACGAGCATCTGTCGAGGACCAGCCAGGTCGCCATTTTCTATGGCTCGAACGGGTGTACTTCTTGGAGTGGTAAAAGTAGAGGCTGTTTGGGCAGATCCTGTAGACACTCCACTCGCTAATAAAGGGGACTCTGCTTCTGCTACTTCATTTTCTAAGGAAATGATCCGTTCCTGCAACATGTTGCTGATTTCACGCATCTTCGACACAATGCTATCGTTGGGTGGAAGGAGACTCATCGCTTCAGCGTGGTTTGCAAGAGTACTGTGTAGTTGACTGATCAGATGAGTCTTTTGGTCTATATCACTAAAGTCTATTTAGCTCTGCCTCCAAATACTCTCGGAACTGACAATAGTATGACGTACGACATCTTGATAGTTCAAGGCCTTTAGCTCAGGTCCTGTTGTCAGAGATCGATTCGTAGGAGGCTGTGGGACGACTTTGATAGTTACTTTCTGGATCTGGGGTTTGAGATTATGGGAAGAATAAGATGCTCATTTCCTGGTATTTATAAGTTTCTGGACTGGCTGCTCCAGTGAATGAGAATAGAAGGTTGCTATTAGACAACTGGTGAATCATCTTTTGTCGTCTAGTCGGACGATTAATGTCTCTCTTTCAATATAGCAATGTTCTTTGATTATTCCTACCACTCTCTAAACTACTGTGCATAGTATTGAATACACTTGCGACCTGCAATGTGACGGCTGCCTATCAGTCTAGGAGGGGTCATAGCAAACATCTTATAACAAGAGTTCAGGTCAGCAGTAACAAATCCCCTAGAGCCGTGAGAGCTGCCGACACAAAGGGATGGGCAAGCATGAGACCATAAGACTTCGGTTGGGGATATTTCCCGTCGTCTTTTGATCAAAGAATAGCTCCAACTTGTTATTCTTGGCAATCCACCGAAGGAGCAGCTCTCCTTTCGGAGAACATAGTCGGCCGATCAAGAAGCTGTAAATACGAAATTTGGCAATGGGATTGGTGAGTCTAGCCAATCACCTTAAGTCATGACTCTGAGACCTTGTATGCATCATACCAATACTCCGTAGTCCCCTTCACATCATAAAACTTGGCATACGACGCGTAATTAAGTAGTTTAAATCCGAGGCTGAAAAACTGGTCAAAACAGCCATGGGTTAATTAAATACTACAATCCCTCGTCGTCGGTAACACTCTGAGTCTAATAACATCAAGCTCACTCTACATTTACCATTTGAAGTCATAATATCTAGTATAATATCGAATCTATCATGCTTTATGCACTCACGGCAAGCCCCATAGCTTTCATCAGTGCCGGGGCATTTTACCACTCTTCACCCCAACCAAATGCCCTTGAACTCGTCCACATGTCAAACACTTGGATCGAAAACGTGGCCATTAGTTCCAACGGCGATCTTCTCATGACCACTATTGGAGAAGGAAAAGTATATTCTTTCTCTCTAAACGCTACACCTGCTGCACCCAACCCTATTTTCAAAAATGAGGGAGTGAACGCAATATCTGGTGTCGTCGAGGTGGGCCAAGTTGTCTTGGCTGTTACTGGAGGCGTCTTTGAGGGGATGTATCGAAACAACACTATGAACCTTTCCCTTCTGAAATTTGATGACCATAATGTCTCCATCTCCACTGTCTTTCAAAAGTCCAAGTACGGGTCTGTCGACGGAAAGTTTTCAACAGCTACCTGTATCTCACCAACACAGCTCATTAGTCCTTCAACCGAGTCAAGATTCATGGCATGGGAAATAAACTTGGCGATTTCGAGGCCCTTACCAAGCTTGAAAAGGGTGCCCTTATTCCCCGGATGATTTTACCATGGATCGACATGGAAACGTGTATGTTGTTTACTGGCAAGATAGGGTTATCAAGATCAGTCAGGGGGGGGGGGGAACAAAATGTTTTCGTGAACGGAATTCTTGCCGGCCCTAATAATACCACATTTAGCAACGACGGAAAGACCTTGTATGCTGTTACTTCTGGACATAACAGTCAGGCTGTCTCCGGTGGACAGGTAGTAGAGGTTAAGCTGTAAAGAACTGAGCAACAGCTATCACAATCAAACAATGCAATTCGCCGAGATATTCTCAGTCTCTATCAAACTGGATTAAGATACCTACTACCTAAAGCTTGCTCACGAAGAGACTCTGAACATTACAGAAACCCTTGAGTCCGTTGATACCCCACTCAGCACCGATTCCAGACTGCTTATGACCACCGAAGGGGGCCATGGGAGTGATATCAAAATGGTTGTTGACCCAGACAGTTCCCGCCTCGAGTTGCTTAGCCACCCGCTCTGCTGTTTCAATGTTCGCAGACCAGACGGAGGCTCCAAGACCAAGCTTTGTATCATTAGCACGCTCGATGACTTCATTTTCATCCTTCCATGAGAGCATAGGGAGGATAGGGCCTATTATGTCAGTGAGTATTCCAAGCTATGTGTCGCCAGGAACTTACCAAAAGGCTCCTCAACCACAATTCTTGAGTCCTCTGGAGGGTTATCAATCACAGTAGGCTGGATATAATAGCCATCCTTGGGCGCAGGATCAAACTTGCCACCCGTAGCTACCTTCCAGCCTTGCTTCTCGATGTCGTCGAAGAATGTCTTGACTCTGTTGTACTGCATTTCATTCTGGACAGGGCCGTGGCTGGTTCCTTCAGATGAACCGTCGCCGAGCTTGTAGTTCTTGACGTATTTGACTACGGCGTCACGGAACTTCTCGTAGATGGATTCGTGGACATATATTCGCTTGACGTTGAGGCAAATTTGGCCTGAGTTCATGAATGCAAGTGTAGAGACCTATTGCTCGTTAGCAAAGCTGATTCTTATTTTGGCCTGCGAATCACTTACCTTTTCGGCTACGCTTTCGATATCTACATCAGGGAACACAACAGCAGCATCATTGCCACCACTGCTAAGTATTAGCTACCATAGACACATCGAGAGATTTATACTTACAGCTCAAGAGTAACACGCTTGAGTGTCTTGGCAGCACTCTGCATCACCAACTTTCCAGTATTGGTCGAACCCGTAAAGCTGATTTTATCAATACCCTCATGGCTCGTAATCCAAGGTCCCAGGCTATCATCACCGCTGAGTGACTGGACAACACCGGGAGGGAAGAACTGCTGCGCCAGCTCAACCAGCTTCAGGCCACAATAGGGCGTGAAGGGCGATGGCTTTACGATGATTACGTTTCCTGTAACAAGAGCGGGTGCAATCTTTGCGGCTGCCAACATGAGAGGGAAGTTCCATGGAACGATAGCAGCGGCTACACCGAGAGGGGTGTATCTGGTGATGATCTTTCGACTCTCGCTGTCCTCGACGACTTCTTCGGGAAGATCAATGCTAGCTTGACCTCTGACCCAGGCAATCGCAGCCTCAGCCTCACCAGAAGCTTGAGCAATCTAAACTGTTGTTAGTCATCTTCTCCTTGGTCCAACACTAAGGCCTTACAGGTTTGCCTTGCTCAGAGACAAGAAGGTCGGCAAATTCCTTCTTCTGGGCCTCAATGGCATCAGCCCAAGCAAAGAGCTTTTGTTTTCGTTCCTCCCAAGGAACCTTTGACCAAGATTTGTAAGCATTTCTCGCAGCGTCAACAGCTCGGTTCAGATCATCCTGGCTGGCGACAGGGACTGGGGGCTTCTTCTCCAGAGTTGCTGGGTTTATACCCTGGTGGGACTTTTGGGTAGGGGCACTTTTTCCATTGATGATCTGGACATAGTTGTCCTTGAGGTCAATAGGGTGGGACTTTGTTCCGTTGGTGGCCATGGTGAATAATGAAGAGCAATACGAGACTTAACAGAAGAGACGGTGAGAATAGGGTTTGTTTCAACCTTTTTATAATTGTTAATATGCTTTCAGCTGAACAGCCCCCGCACTTCAATCAACGTCAATGAAAACGCCAGACGAATCATGTTGCACCTGTACTACCAGTCTATCGTACAAGACGAGACATGCACCGGATACTTAGATCCCGAAGGCACTCGGCTTCATTCCCCCACTCCATGATTGTTAGTGTCACCTGAAGCAACTTTGCGACTATAGCCTGGACCAAACCGGGGCCTCGGACCGAGGGGCACGGCTACTGATCCCGTGTTAGATAACAAAGTTCATGATAGGCAGCAAAATGGTATAACCCCGAAGTAATCGCGTATATATTCCATTAGGAGTGCTGTTCACTGAAAGAGGGGAGGTTCGGAGACGCTGGGTGTACTAACCCTGTGAGGAAGTGATTATCGCATACATGTCTTAGAATCTGCACAACTAACTAACAATCTAGACGCGGTTGGACTTTTTGCCGCATACGGAATAAATTGGAGAGCAGCACATATGGACCTTCGAACTTATGACTAGTATTCTCATTACATCCCTCACTTCCTCCCAAGCAAGCCAACGATATCATCCTTCTCACAAGCACTTGCAATATCCAACGCGCTTCTTCCCTTCTCATCCTCCTTCAATGGATCCAAACCTTTATTCATCATCAAAACAAACAATTTCTTGTCATGTCCCTCAACCGTACTGTAGGTATTCACTCTCCCTGCAATCATGTGCAACGCTCCCTCTCCTGATTTGTTCAGCGCAAAAATATCAACACCGCTATCTTCCGGGAACAGGATCGTGTAGTGGTCAGTATGGCATGATTCTGGGTGACAGTTATAACCGTTATTTGTGGGTGAAGAGAGATATGTGTGCAGAGGCGTATTTCCAGCTTTGTCGGAAACGTTGATAAAACCTCCTTGGGCGATGAACTTTTCCCACAGAGCATGACACTGATTGAAGTAATCGTCACCAAGCTCAATACTCAGTCGACCTGGGGATCCAGGTTCTCGGGTATTGAGAAGGCATTGCGAGGCTATATAGTGGAGAGCAGTGCGGCCCTGTGGATCAGGTTGAAGGAGGTCAGCCCCCTTCATGAGGAGTGTTTCACAAACTCGAGGGCGCAATAGTCGGAGAGCATAGTGGAGTGGCGAGTACCCTTCTTGATCTGCTTGAAAGAGGGTTGGAGCCACCTCTGTTCGACTGATGAACTCAATAAGTGTGTCATCAGGCAAACCAGGGTTACTCAGCAGATGATGGAGAGCTGTCTTGCCAAGGTTGTCGGTGAGAGTTGCATCGGCTTCAAGATCCAGCATCCGTACGGGAGGTCCTGGTGGGAGCTTTTCCCAATGTCTATGTGAGAATCCAGGTAAAGTTCCCCGCCAGTTACAAGCAGCCATAAGAACAGTCTGGCCCTGTTGGTCGCGATAGTTGAAGTTAATTTCTGAGGCGCATGGCAGCTTCAGAAGCTCGTCAATAACTTCATAGTCTGGGTACACAAAGAGGAAATGAATCAGCGTCTCATCATCGTTCAGGGGCAGATAGAGACTTGCTCCGTGCCCAATGAGAGTTCGTAGCAAAGGGACTGTGTTAGCAACTTGTGTATTAAGCTTCTCAGCGAAGGCAGCGCAAAGCACAGGATAAACGCGGCGTGACTTGGTCAGGGTGTAATGCACGTTTCGACTGTGCTTCGCTTCACTCACTATGTCGGGACTCAACCCATGGTTGAGGAGTGCTTCCAATACTCCCTGGTTCTGGTCGAAAATTGCTTCAAACAAAGGGCTTTCTTTTCCCATTGTTGCATCTGCACCTCGACTGAGCAGTTCCTTTGTAACATCTGGTGCATTCGATGCCTTATGTAGGGGAGTCAATTTGGCGTTGTCAAGTGCGTTGATGTCAGCTCCATTGTCAAGGAGTATCCTGACGGCTTCCAGCCTCGCTAGACCTTTCACATCGCGGTTCTCATGTACCAACCCCCTAGCTGCAATATGAAGTGGTGTCTGTCCATCTTTGTTCAGGGCATTGACATTGGCTCCATTTTCAATTAGATATCTCAAGGCTTCCAACTGCCAGTGTTGATTCGCTTCGGCAAGGATATGCAGTGCAGTTCCACCAGAGGTTATACCACGGCGTTTGTCGTATTCATCGCCAATTGGCACCGCAAACTTGGCGTTGACATCAACCTTCAATTCCCCAACGAGTAACCTCAATGTGAGCATGTTTGACTCTTCTTGGGAGCAAGCTAGGCCGAGTGCAGTCATAACAGATTCCGGATGCCACCTTTCCTCAATAATCACTTTCTCGAGCCTTGCTTTAGCATTCTCGAAGTTGCTGTAGTACTTGATAAGTCTCGGTGCATGCTCGATAGCAGAAAGATGATTCATGGTCTGGCAGCTGCTTGGCCTCATAATCTGCTTGAGTAACTCGTAGGTTCCCGTTGCCAACGGTGCAGTTTCAACGGATTGATCCATCAATTTCGCAGCATCATGGACGGAGAGCAGGCCGAGAAACGTTTGAGGCTTGTCCATAAGATTCTTGAACCCATCCTCATCTTGGCGTAAGGTCTCCCAGTGGGATTTCGGACACATCAGATGCATTTGTAGTCTGATACCTCTCCGCATTTCTTCCACCTCTGCACTGTCGTTCTCCTTCTCCAGTCGGACTGTGGCCATTTTAAACAGTTCTTCATCCTCAAGAAAGACTTCTGCAAAATCAGGGCATCCTGCAAAGAGAGCCAAATCGAGGGCTGTTCGTTTGCGATCATCTAACCAGCCAAGGTCAACACCATATTCAACTAGCATTTTAATGATGGTGGCTACTCCTGGGGACGAATGTCTCTGAATACCAACTTTGGGAGTAGAGTATCTAGCCTGGTACCAAGACTCTCTTGAATAATCGTTACCAACAAGAGGCCGAAGCGGGTCAATGTATGGACTTCGAAGCCATGGGGACTCTCGTGCTTGAAGATTCCATATGCTCTGCTCAATTCTGATATCCGCACAAGCATGCAAGACAGAAGATCCATCATTTGCTTTTATGTAGGTCGAAGCGCCGTAGCGTAAAAGCCGAGCAACACTCTCGGGATCGCCAGAACTGCAGGCATAATGAAGTGGTGTTCTACCAAACTGGTCTTCCTGGTTTATATTTATATTCGGAAGTGTTTCAAGAATCTGGGCAATGATGCTGGTTTTGCGAGCTCGACATGCTAGATGGAGGATGTTTTGTGAGTCAGAAGTTAAATAGTTGAAATCAAGCCCAAGTTTCCTGAGCTCAGCCATTTCAACTTCTGATGTCATGACCGCCAGATGAAGCGGTGACAGCCCATCGTTATCACGAATCTGCAGGTCGACCTCACCACTCCGGTTCAAGACATCCAAGAAGTGAACGCGCTTGTTACCAAGCAAGGTACTCCCGATACGTCTGTGGGTTTGGAAGACGTGTAAAGGAGTGGCACCCTGATTGTTGACAGCGTTGACTGGAATACCAAGACTGAGGAGCCAGCCAAGAAGACCGGCAGATTCTTTTGTACCGTCATACCCCGTTGCGACAAGATGTAGAAGCGTGTCTCCGTTGTCATTGGTGGCAAGAGGGTCAATGCCTTGGTCAATGAACATTTCCATTTCCTCTGTACGCCTGGCTGCGTAGAGGCAGAGACGATGCAATGCGTTGTTCCCGTTGGAGTCTGTGGCAATCACTTGTGCACCATGGTCTTTCAAGATGCGCAATCGTTCTTTGCCACCTCGCACACAGTTCAAATATAGAGTGTTGCCATTGGAATCCACCATTTCCATATCTATCCCTTCGGCAAGTAGAAGTTCTAGATAGTGAGTGAACCTGTCTGCATCGGTTATTCCTGAAAGATTGAACCAGCAACCTTTCCTCGCGGACATATCGGTTGCCCTCTCGAACAAGGCTTCGAATATATCCGGCCCTCCGGACATCGCAATGCCGACTGGTGTTCTTCCGTGCTTATTCTTGCCACAAGGATCAGCACCTTTGTTGAGGAGATATTTCACGATATCCATCCTTCTAGAGTCAGTGTCTGACTCGTACAAACCCCTCTCGGATACAGCTATGTGCAGAGCTGTGTCTCCATCCTCGCTTTTCTGCATCGGGTCACACCCGTATTCCACCAGAAGCTTGATAGCTTCTAAGTCCCTGCTGTGTTCAAGAACTTGGTGCAGTATTGTGTCCGTGTTCGGGGGCTGACCAAAGACCTTGACATTGGCGCCAGCTCTTACCAAAGCCTTCAGGGCCGGTAAATGATTTCGCCTTTCGTCGGAATATCGTGAATCTTGCGCTGAAATGATCAATGGGGTTTTTCCACAACCATCAACCCGTTCAAGGTCAGCACCAGCTTTCAGCAACATGCTGAGGACCTCTTGGCTATCGGAATCATTCTTATCTTCCCAGGCCTCTACGAGGCGATGTAGCGGTGTTGCGTCTTCCCGCTTCCGAGGACGTGGGCCATTCATCCGTCGTCTTGGTTGCCATTTGGATACCTTGTTCACATCTGCGCCTGCACGAATGAGCCCTTCCACAATCTTGACATCGGGCATGGCACATGCAAAATACAGCGCTGTTGCCCCTTCGTAGGTTGCATTAGGCGAGACAGGCGAGTTGTTCAAGATTGCTTCAACCGCATCTGCTCGACCGAACTGGCAGCATTGACACAGAAGTTGCTCCAGCATCTCTGGCTCGCAGAATGGTATCAGGACAGTAATTACCTCTGAGTGTCCTCCTCTACTGGCATAGTATATAGGGCATTCACCTTTTGTTATTCTTTCGCCACCTAGGAGACGCCCTGTTCGATTTTCCCTTGTTTTTATCGTGTTTGGTTTGACACCTGCTTCGAGTAAGATGGCCACAACCTTGGCGTAATTCTTCAAGGTTGCGAGATGGATGGGTTTCGACCCTCTTCCGTCTTCGGCATCGGGATTGGCCCCGTCTTGAATGAGGAGCGAGGCGACTTTATCGTGACCATTTGTCGCTGCCCAGTGTAATGGAACCCGCTCTTGAGCATCAACTGCCGAGACTGACGCGCCTTGCTTGAGGAGCTGAGAAGCGAACTGAGCTAGCCCTGCAAAGGCTGCAATGTGAAGAGCTGTAGGTATCCCTTTCAGTGACCCTTTGTCGCTTGATGTCGATCCCCATGCCAGGACAAGCCATCGCAGAAACGAAAGGCTTTTTGAGTTGAGAAAGTCCATGATGGCCTTGAAGAATTCGTTATCATCTACGTCGTAGTTTGAGGCATGGTATGGCCAATTCTCAACCGCATAGCTGAGGAATGGATAACGTAGGCGAGCTGATCTGTACTCAAAAGCATCATGTTCGTCACGAAGACCAAGGTGTTCATGCCTGTAATGCCACTCGTCGTGATCGACTTTGTGTCTGGGTGTTTCGAATGTTACCGACGAATCGACAGCTGGGTTGTTGTATTGCTCCCTCTCCAGTAGCAGTGATCCGGACTGCAGATAAATAAGGCAGTTCATGGCCATATGCTTATGTGCCTGAAGAGAGTCGATGATTGGGAAATCAGATGCGCCAACAGTGGAGGCACTGCGAGTATCTCCACGTAAGAATTCTGTGAAAGAGTGATGGATTACCTGCAAAGTCTCGTCTTCGAGGATCTCGATCAGTGGCCCACAGCTAGTTGCGATCAAATTTTTGAAGGCGCTAGACTGTGTGATGTCAGGGCGGACGCACTTTAAGAGGCTCGCCAATTCATTCAATCGGAGGGGACGCGATGCATGAATGACTGCCTCAAGGATCAAGACTTGAACATCTGCAGTAACTCCAGGCTCTCCCCGTTGCTTTTCCAGCATGCTCGTGTACGTCTGCTCCAGACCTATCGGAAGCGATGCCTCGAGATCTTCAATGTTGAGAGCTGCATCAGACCGAAGGGAATCTTCAACCTGGTCCATGGTCAGCTTTGCGTAGAGGAATAGGCCCTGTGATTTCTCGGCGACCATGTTGATGAGATCCATTTTCGCCTCATGATGCTCCAGTGTTGGGGCATTGTCAAATCGATGATTGAGATACGAATGAATGTCGACATCCACAAGGCGCTGTTGTAGGCTGATGTGAACGATTGATGAATCTCGTAGCGTACTCTGCAGGGTCCGAGAAGGTCTGCTGGTCATGAGCAACTTCAATGTTCTGGGTCGATGAGTAGCAAGACCGTTGAGCCTCTCCAAGATTGGCGTGCTGTCGGTCGACATCTCATCGAGCGCATCGCCAACACAGTATAGTTTGGGGACACACGATACGCCATCAAGGAAGAGTTGAATGAGCTCATTGTCTGAGGTGTCATCTAATCTGTCCTGGAGTCGCGATTGAAGAGCGAACTGCAACTTGGGAGAATGGGGCAGCAATTGAGCAAGCCAGTCTTGGATCAGGGCACGTGGAGAGAAATTCGCAGCGACGATGTTTCGGAAGAAGAAAAATAGAACGGGACAATTCTCAGTCGTTCGCAGGTGCTGAATCAAACTAGCTGCCATTACAGACTTGCCGGCGCCAGGCACGCCTTTGATCCATAGACTACCATGATCAGGAGAGTCATGCCACTGGCGATACTCTTCTGTTTCGCATATCCAGAGCCCAGTCCCTGGTGCCTGGGATAACAGATGGCGACGATACTCTGAGCTTTCGGCGAGGTAGTCGGTCGGCTGGAGCCATTCTCTCAGCTCAGCAACCGTCTCTGGGCTCAGGGCAGTGTCTTGATGATCAACGAGATCGTATTCCTCTACGGTAATCGCAGAGTTGGGCATTTTGACACTAGGATCAATATGCCATGTCAATTGTGAGGTTACTATAGGTAAAGATACTGGATGAGGGAGGTGAACGTGAATTTATAGCAAGACGACGCATGTCAGACGGAATAGGCACCAGTGACGCTAATGACTGACCCAGACAGTATGTTTCACCCATCCCACTCCAGGCCACTACAGAGTACAGTACTGTTACTTTGGGCTACAATATGGACTGTTCAACACTATTCTTTTATGATGTTGGTGTAGTGTAAGAGGATTATCATATCGGTAGTTGGGAGAAACAGATCGTGAAGTCGAGGAGTCGCGCAAGTTCGCATAGGATGCGACTGCGGTCATGGCATAATAGAGGAGTGCCGAGGGCGCTCGGCGCAAGACTGATTGCGAAGAGGCCACGAAGCCTGGGTTGTCTGGTCTGTTTGGTACCATGCATACGCATTGATGGATAGCATCCATCGATCAAGTAATGACTATTGCATGAAAGGGAAATCGCGGTCTCGAGGAATAATCAGGGGCGCATGGCACGCCCATGAATAGAAGCGATCGATGTTGTAAATCGTATCGGAGGCCGTTCTACGTAGTACATCAATTCGTACGTCCATAGATTCTCGGCGTCGCGTCGCGTCGCGTCGCATCGTACCATCGCGTCAAATTGTCATAATCGGCGGGATACTGTCGTGACGAGTCAATTGGAGAGGGTGGTTCGATTCGGTGCAATAGGGCTGATGTGTCACTTCGATTGCGGTCAGGGGAAGCGACAGACATCTACCTACCTAGCCATCCGAACCTTGTTAGAGCAATGCTTGGAGAGCCATGTAGGGGCCTCAGGCCCTTCGATTCCCTGAGACTGTGGACAGGGGTGGGTGCCGCAGTCCAATGGCAGGCCCAGCAATCAAGTTGAGTCACTTCTACTTTGCACTGCAGTACGGAGTAGATAGCGGTGTTTTGTCGTTGCAGAATGTGACTGAAAAAGTACCGAGTACTTGTCCCCTTGAAGGTTCCTGTACCGTGGGCCACAATGCAAAAGGTTCACGGTGCCAGTTGGTCTGTTGAAAATTCACCGCTGAAGCTTGAAAAACAAGAGTTATATCTTCACTTATCTATATCTACGAGCTACTCTTAGGAACAAGCATGCAGTGGCCATGATGTGTCGCACGTTCCAACTTTTGCTGTGGTGAAGCTCGCAGCGGGGTCAGCTTTCGGAATTCAAAATTCACATGGTGTTTGGACATTGAACATGGAAGAAAAGCACGACCATCAAGACAAATAGTGATAAATCAAACTTGTAATATCAATGAATGATCTAAGAAGCCTAACTCGTTTTATTGATTTATTAATTGTTCTCCTAGACAAAGATTTGGAGTAGTTATCTAGGATCCAGGGTAGTGGGTAGGTCATCTGCCAATGTACCTAAGGCCAGGGTGGAGACAACCTCCAGTCTTCTGGACTTGCTAAAAGTCACATTTTTGCGGACAGATTACGGGAAGATGTCATTAGTTACAGGCACAATCTGGAAGAATGACCAAGCGAGATGACTGCCTTGTCTAGGAGACATGCCCTACGATCAGGTCGTCAGAATGATTCATTCAACTCTTATTTTGCAAGAGCATTGTGCAAAGCCATCGTCAGTTAAGAGGTACATCGATTCTCTGCCAAAATCCCGCTGAAAGAATGTCATTTCCTAACTTGGTTTGCTCAATCTGAGGTAATTGGCTTACACATCTGACCCTCCACTAAACTACAATAGGCTACTGTAGCGATGAATCATTTATTGTCAATGAATAATATTACGGCCTTTCGGGCCCGCGGAGTCATGGGAGTATGGGAAAGAAATGGCAGACAAAGTTTTGTTAAGTCAGAATGTCCCTTCAAAAAGGAACTGTTATAAAACATGCAACGCTCCGGTCAAGAGGTCTTCTAAAATCCATTCCGCATATCTCAACCCCATAGTCATTCACCGCCAACTGGGATCACTCTCTAACTACCGCTCACAATGGGTTACATGAAAACTACCTACGATTACTTCGACTTCAACACGCCTTTCACGCCGCTTCCTAAATATGGCCATCTTTCCGAAAAGACTCCAGAATATGAACAAGCAGAACCATCCATCCGAAAGACATATAGAGCTCTCTTTTCTCTGCCCGACTTTCCCAGTGTCCGCGCAGTCGCTGGTGATGCAGACGCAGTGATGCCCTCTGGGGGACCTGATCGTTACAAGGACGTTGTCACAGAACTGATTAACATTCCTACTCGTGATGGCACCATAATTGAGCTCAAGGTTTATAAGTCGCCTAGTGTTAAGGAGAACGCTGCTCTGATGTATCGAATGCACGGTGGAGGTATACACATGGACCAAGCCGATCGATGAGCTTAGCTGACACCTGTAAGGTTGGTGTCTTGGTCGCCATGAGGTTGATGGCGTGGATAACGTATATGCTGCCACCAATACCAGTATTATTGTCGTTAGTGTTGATTATAGGACGTGAGTACCTTATACCAAAAAAGAGATACACAGAAGTGTTGCTAACGGATGCAGAGCCCCAGAGCATCCCTTCCCGATACCAATCAATGATTGTTACGACGGGCTCATCTGGGTGAGTTGGTAGCGTAGAATTCGTTGAAGGGAGTGAGCTGACCCTTTCCAGTGCAAAAAGAACGCGGACAGATTAGGAATTGACACAGAGAAAATCATCATCAGTGGAGGCTCTGCTGGCGGCCAACTCGTGAGCTACCCCCTTCGTTTTGCCCATGTTAAAAAATCTGACAGCCATACAGGCTGCTTCCCTTGCTCTAGACTGTGTCAGAGACGGCGTGACCGGACTTGTTGCACAAGTGCTGCATTTTCCATCAACGTGCCATCCCAAATTCTTCCCCACGGATAAATATGAATACGGCAGCTATATTCAAAACCAAGACGACGCTGTCCTAAGCACCATAAACATGGAGACAGTCTTAGATGCCCATGTCCCCGATGCTAAGCCAGACTATAGACACTCCCCTCTCCTTGCGGAATCATATAAGGGGCTCCCGCCAACATGTAAGTGCTTCCATAAATTTATATGGTCAAACTAACATGATCTAGTGATTCAATGCGGTGGAACCGATGTCCTCAGAGATGATTCATTTGCCTACGCTGATGCTCTCAAGAAACACGGCGTTGACGTGGAAATTCACTGTTATGCTGGGCTGCCACATTGGTTCCCCGTCATACTTCCCCAAACATCGCAAAGCGTTCAGTTTTATGACAGATACAACAACTTCTTAGCCAGGCATACGGCAAAGTGAAAACACCTTAAGGGGAAGGCAATTAGTATAACCGAGGTTTGGGGAGTTATCAAGGTTGATGGACTTATGAAGCTAGAGCACATAGACATAGATTGGCATGCAAAGGTTGATGGAATAGGAAAATATATATTCTCCAGCAGCACCAATACTCGAGGCATCACCGGCCATTCAGACAAATACTGGCCCTTCCACCCAATTATCAAGAAAGCTCATATCCAAACCCTCTAATGTCCATGAATCTGCCACTGGGATATCTTGTAGGGAAGCCGGCTCATCTAGTTCTGTTCCAACACCTTCTCGTTCACCTGTTGATGAAGAGGGTATAGGACTAGCTAAATGGCTATCTACCAAGGCGTTCCCTGGCCCTGACAGGTCTAATGCTATATTACCCCAAGGAACTTCCATTGTGGTAGGTGGCTTTTCCGTTCCATAGGGATCTCGCCTCAGAACTTTGATCACGGGAAGATTGGGCAGGTGAATGTCGAGAGCTGTCCCATCGGTACTGGCTTTGACATGATGACCCAAATTCCCATCCTTGGACGAATCTTCCGCAAAAGAAACACTATAACGTACCCCAGCTGTCACATTATCCTCAATTGCCAGAAGATAGTGTAGTAGGGTCATTAATCTCTTGGAAATATCATCGTTCGTTCTACGCACTCCGTCTTGCGCTATTTTTAGTATTTGCTCAATAAGCCCGCGGTCACTCAACCGCTGTTGTGTGAGAAAGTGAAAGCCCTGCTCCTCAATCCGCTTGTGGCGCTCATCACAAAGAATGTGAGCGATAGTCAAGGCTGTACATGACATGAAGGCGATTAAATCTGTTCCGCGGCAATGATATCGTGACTGAGGAATTGAGCGAATGGAGACGAAACGCGTTAGGATCTCTCGACTTGCTGTTACAGCTGTCAATTTGTTGTACTTCCACTCTTCTCCCCCATCGACCTTCAATAGATAGGGTATATGGAGCTGTAAGAGAAGGTGATACTGCATGAAATGATCGTTGAAACGAAGAGTCTCGCGAATCTTATCGGCGAGATCGTAGTGGGAGGACAAATTGGGCATGATCCACCACTGGGCAGGCATAGATGTACATGCATCTTGTAATAATTTGTCAATCTCTCTCGTGAATGATTGATCAAAAACATCAGATGATCTTCTACTCAATAGACGGGCGCAGGCCATTGAGCAGAGATGTTGCATCTTCCGATTTGCAGAGTAAGAGTCAAGCGGATCGAGGTTGTTAACTGGTTCGTCGGGTGCGCTCTGTGGCAAACCTAGCATCAAACAAAGATATCGGTCGAGGTTGATCACACGGAACCATAAATCGTCTGGTTCAACGGTGGCACCTCTTACCGAAGAAGGAATAATGCCCTCGTTGAGGCCCAAAACCTGGGCTATCATGACAGCACGGCGTGCCGCAAGCCACGATCGGCGAAGATTGCCTGCGTAATTCTCATAAAGAGCCTCGAGCATGATGCATTCTATGCCTTCTAGTGATGAAACTAGATCATCATTGCAGGTGACATGATCATGCGCGACTTTGACAATCTGTGCCATTATGTTCTCGTAGCTTGTGCTGAGCTTTTCAAGGTGCTTTTCTGATGAGATGAGAGTGCCTTGGAGAAAGGTGGCGAGTACGAGCATTTTCCTGGCGACGAGGACAGGATGAGCTCCGCGTGGGGGCAAGCGAAGCAAGCTGGACGGAGATGGGAGCCTTGAACCGCGTTCCTTTGGTGGAGCACATGTCATTGCTCTGATGATTTGCGAGGACTCTACTGGGACGCTCATGATTATTTTCATGTCTTCTACGCTTGGCCAAGCAGATATCAGGGCTTGGTACACGGTATCGTAGGGTCCTAGGTCATCGGGGATGGGACACTGCGGTGGTATCTCGGACTGTGGTGTAAGTTCTATGGGGTGGATCTACCATTTGTGAGTATCATACTTTCAAGTCATGCCTTCATACTTGACATACTGAGAGGGAAGTATCATCTGTTGATGCGGCATTGGTGTTAACGACTGCGGGTGACTTTGAACGCCTATATTCATCCTCGCTTCGTCGTCTCGATACCGAACTCGACGGCGAAACCAGATCATTTCGGGATAGCCTGCCGGACTGTGCATTCTTGAGGAGATGCTGTACCAAGGCTTCAACCTCCCCAAGCCGATCCACGATGTGCTTATTGCTTCCAACTTCAGGCGGCTTCTCAGATTCCTGGCTGACACAGTCTGTACCACGCCTCTTGCATGAGTCACAAACACCGAGATCATCGGAGAAGATGCATTTTGCTTTCCGCCGCTTACACTCCCAGCAAGAGACTGTTCCCTTCCGCAGCTTTCGGCGCTTTGCTGGCGCGGAATTGTCCGCCGAAGCGGAGTCAGGCAATGCGTGCTGCTCGTCCAATGATATGTGTTCTCCCATGATTGTATAGTAGAATATAATGAGGAGAATGGTCAAGTGTGACAGCGTACGGAGTGGGAGACAAAAGCTGACCGTTGAAGGATTCTGCTGGGCATTCGTCCGCCGATTTCCCGGAGCTTTGTGAGGTGGATTTGTCATGTGTTGAAACGGTAAGACGGAGATAAGCACCGGGAATAAAGACCATGGCGTTCACGATGTCGGCGGACGAACGCAGCGACCCTACGAATTGGCGGAAGTTCAGGGTACAAGAGAGTATATAAGAGGCAGAATAAATAGTCGTTAAGTGGTAATTCGAAGTGAGTATCATCCAGTGTCGATAAAGTATACAAGTTGGGTTCAATATGGTCAAAATCGCAATTGCAGGAGGAGCCGGCAGTAAGTCTTCTTCAGACTCGATTTGCGATAGAGGTTATTGACCGATTTCTAGATGTCGGCCAAGAGGTCATAGATGCCCTCATTGCTAGAAATAAGCATGAGATAATCATTCTGTCTCGAAAGGTATACGATGTTCCCTGACTAGCACTTCTCAACTAACATCGCAGGCTGCACCAGAAACAGAAATTGCTCCTGGGGTGAAGTGGTTCAAAACGAAATACGACAATATTGAAGAACTTACCAAGATCCTAGCCGGCGTACATACAGTTCTATCTTTCATGTCTGTCGCCCCTGGTGATACAGCTGCGGGACCACAGGAGAAGTTGATCGATGCGGCAGTCCGAGCGGGCGTGAAGCGTTTTGCACCAAGCGAATGGGCTTCGTAGGTCAAATAGATTTATTAAGCGAGGTAGAGCTGACAGAAAACAGGTCTAATCTGGATTACTTTCCCTGGTACGACTTCAAGAGGTCTGCACGTGAGTACCTTGCAGAGCTGAACAAGGATAAAAAGGTACCGCACCGTATCTAGCAACACACAAGATTCACTAACACTTAGTTACAGGTCATTGAATACACGCTATTCCAGTTTGGACTTTTCACCAATTACATGACCTACCCATACAAGTCATCCAAGCACGTCAACCTTTTTGAAACGCCGGTTAACTTTCATGGCCGCCGAGCCCTTCTCATTGATGATGGCGAAGCGGTGATAACACTCACAACTGCCCAAGACGCCGCAAAAGTAACTGCCCTAGCTGTGGAATACGAAGGAGAGTGGCCGGTTGTCAGTGGTGTGAAGGGCACAGACATTACGATGAATGAACTTGTTGCTCTTGGTGAGAAGATCCGAGGTAGGGACAGCCCAAAAGAGAGTATGATTCGGACTATACTAATCATTTATATAGGTCAAAAGTTCAAAGTCGAGTATTTGAAGAGCCAGGACCTCGAAGCTGGTATTGTCAAAGCTTCATGGCTTCCCCTTCCCGAACATCCATCGATTCCAGCTGAGATGCGAGAGAAGATTGCTGCGGATATGATCAAATGTTTCCTTCTCGGAATCAAACATGGTGCTCTGAAGGTCTCGGATGAGTGGAACAAACTTTTGCCCGAGTTTGAGTTCACCCAGCCTGAAGAATTTCTGACCAAGGCATGGACTGCTATTGACGGAGGAGCTAAGAGTGTATTCACAGAGAATTAGAGGCCTAGAGCATCAGATTAGAGACATTTGTATACTATTAAGAGCTCAAAATGTATATACATGAGAAATCTGCAATGCCAGGGTGGTATCTTCCATGAATTGACTCGGCGTGAGGAGACCGAGTCCAATGTCAGGCAGTATGCTGCCCAATTGACTACTCGATTCGAATCTAGTCAACTATGAGATTCAATACCACAGAAACTCTTACGCCAGCCGTTGAAGTGGCCATGAGGCAAGCACCATACTGGAATGAACATGTAAACGCGATCAGAAACCACCACCTCCTCCACCACCACCACCAGCAATCGCTCCAGCAATGGCCCCGTGATGATGACTCCCTCCACCTCTATGCTTAGGAAATACGGAAGACCTCTGCTGTCTCTTGTTTCTAGCACGAGCCTCTTTGCTGGCGGCGTTCATTTCATTGATTTTGTTCGTTCGTGCTTGATCTCTTTGCCGATAATACGCAATATTGCCGGAAACCGGGTTCTCGCTGTTATAGTTTTTGTAGTAGCGCGGAGGTGGATCAACAGGATCTTGAAGGCTGGTAGAGAACGCCATACACATTGTTGTAGGTTCGTGCGAATCGCAAAACGCTTTGTTTGTAGAGAGGGTGTTGTTGCTTCAATGCTGCTATATGAATCAGAGATTCAAAGTGATTTTTAAGGTTTTGAGTTATTGATAGTCTGCAATAAATCTCTGCGGCAAGCCATTCAATGAAGTGGGTGCTCACCAGTCTTTATATAATCTTTGACATCTGGCAAAACCATACGACCTATGGGGATGACTGCCGCCTTAAGGTTATGCTTTAGGCTGCGACCAACCGTACGATCAACGTTAGCAATGACGTGACTGTAAGCGTTAATCCCTGCTTGAAGCCAAGGCTTAGCTCTAGGCATCCAGGGGTGCAATACAACTTAGGTCCGGAATCCTAAGGGCCAAAAGGCCTTAGGTAAATTGAGTATAATTTAGTATAGATTTAGATAACCTTAGATTAGATATTTTTATTGTCAGAAGTCTTCCTACACCTCCTGGGCATTATAATCGGTGAAACCGTTTAGGCCTCCAGACTAATTCTTAGCAATGAGCGATTGGCGATTCGGTAATCGAAAAGGCTATGTATTTATAGGTGGTGTTAGTTTATATTATACGACGGCAATCGATCGTTGCGTTTCTGGTTCAAGCTTGCCTCTAATGCTGTCAGTCTACATGTAGTTTTGAAGATCTTGGCCAGAATTTGAGGTCGTGGAGTGATGATCGACTGGCCCCCAACAGCGTGCGAAATAGCCTTATCTAGAAGCCTAACAAGCTTGTCAACTGTTATCACCACAATGGTTCGATGGTGTCAACAAGTTGATGGCTGAAAAAGCCTAAAATGTCCCACAAAGTCTACTTAGGGAGTCAACTGCGTTTGCATGTTAAACAATCCCAACCACGTTTTCCAGCAAAGCTCCAACGGAGCCAACTGTTAACCTCCGGATATTTTATGGCCATGAAGGGCAATGGTAGACTGTGAGAGTTTGTTTCTCAAGGCATTTTGGAGTTGTCTTGTCAATGCCTGCTTCAAGGCCAAAGCTTCCCACTGCATTGAACGAGCTTCATTCATTACCCCTGTTTACAAAGAAGTATTATTCTTATCAACACCCCTGTCACCTCCCCCGCCTCCACCACCACTATCTCCTCCGCCCCCATTATCACAGCCACAGCTGCCGCATCCTGCACCGGCATCCCCGCCTCCGCCTTCGCCCTCAACACTGTTACCGCTCTGGCCCCAATCTTTAACTGAGTGATGACCAGCGCTAAGAAGTCGAATGTACGCAGCTCCCTGGTTGGCGTTGCTGGCAGTATTGTAGTTGTTTGCGTAGTAATCGTCCTCCTCATCTCTTTTCCGTTTGAAGAAGGGTAGACACATTGGCTGCAAAAGGATAATGAAAGTTTTGCTCGTTGCGTGGACCCGCCCGACCGTCAGAATCCTGCTCGTACTGGCCTGATAAGCTTGGTTATTCTGGAGCGTAGCTAAGTCAACTGCGTTTGAAAAGCAGGATAAAAGGTTTTTAATGATAGGCTATAGTCATGCTCTGAGTATTCCCACTTTAGGTCATTCTTAAATATAAATATCGCTGTTTTGCCAAGAGAGTTTGGCATGCATAAGTCCATAACTTTCGATTCGAGGTCGCAGCAGTCAGCTTATTCCACTGAACAGCTATGCTTGCCAGCCAAGATGTAATCTCAGCTACTTGCCCAAGACGTTTCTAGCGTAATAGAAATGCTCCTTGTACATATATTTGGTCAGTCCTTGCACTCAATAGCTACCATTTGGCACGATTTACAGCTGAAAGGCGGTGCATCTCAAAGTAAGGTATATGATCAACTTGCGAACGCTTCCCGGGTTGTTGTGCTAGTCTAATAAAGTACAATACGGTACAAATCCACTGTCTCTCGTCAAGCCAGTATCTTAGTAATCTTACAGGATATCAATCATCAAACTCCAATACCCAGTGCTACATCAGTTTATGAACAACCTCCTCCACCTCCACCATCTGCACCACCGCCTCCACCGCCGCCATCACAGTGGCCTCCTCCATGATGGCCTCCTCCGCTGTAATCGGCCCAAGCTCCCGCTAAATCACCGGCAGCTGAGGCGTAGTGACGGCCGTGTTTACGCGACTTCTTGCCGCCGTTGTAGTATCCGTAGTTGTAGCCGTGTTTCTTTGAGTAGCCCATGGCTGGTTGTGGATGGTAATCGTAGACCTGATCATGCTTCTTCTTTCTGAAGAGTGGTATGCACATTTTGGTGGTATGTGTATTTGAGTTGGTGTCTTGTGTGGATGAGCGACTTGTTTGCTAATGCTGAAGCACTGAAGTAGATAAGAAGTTGGTTTTGTTTGGCAGTGGGAGATGGGAGGGCAGTTGTAATATAGAAACAGACAGCTTGTAGTAATAGACTTTCCCTTGTCGTTATATTTGTGATGATGGGACGATTGATGGATCTTAATCAGGGAATGGCACGTACTTATATACAGGGGATTTCTGGCTTGATGTAGCCTAGAGTGACGTCTGTCGTCAGCTTCCTCATTCCAAAACCAAGTCTAAGCCTCGGACACGCCATCAGAGCATCCTTCGAGAACAATTCTACGGCGAATATGTCACTAGGCAGCGCTTGATTGACCAATCTCGCTGCTGCACAGCCACCAGGGCATTTTGCTGTGCAGTTGATCGCGTGAATCTTCCCCAATTGGTTTTAGATGGCCTTATTGTTCCCCTGCAATTTCGCTGCTCCAATTTTCAGCCCTGTCTCCTGGTGATGATCTTATCCCAAAAGGGTATCAATGGAGCGATGCGATCGACCCGCCTCTGACGCTAGCAAGCGAGCACAACACGATCATCGTCAGCTGCTGGTGCTGCGCCATGTTACAGCGATCGTGATCTTCAATACTTTTTGTACATTCTCAGTTTTCCAAACTCTGATGCAGCGAGAAGCCATTTGAAAGAGTCAGCCTGACTTTGCGGCTGAGAGCTTAAATTAGCAGACAGAACTTAGTCTAAGAACGCATCCCTATCATACAAGCCCATGATCTAACAGTAAATAATACACAAGTTAAGTGAACGCTATAGCTTTCTCTTGCCAGTAATAAGTTCA
The DNA here is from genome assembly GCA_013396095.1 of Fusarium sp. NRRL 52700. Classification (NCBI taxonomy): domain Eukaryota; kingdom Fungi; phylum Ascomycota; class Sordariomycetes; order Hypocreales; family Nectriaceae; genus Fusarium; species Fusarium sp. NRRL 52700. The sequence continues at coordinate 62,059 of JAAQRM010000364.1, forward strand.
AACTCCTTTTCCGAACTCTTCTCAAGCTCCCTTTTAACCCAAGCTCCTATACTTGAAGCAGCCTCCTGAGGGCTCTCCAAATGCAACTGGAAGAAGCCCTGCAATAAAGATGGCGTGAACGTATCGTCGGGGATTTCTTTCCCAAACTCCGCAGCGAGCTTCTTGATCTCATTCATATCAAGATGTGAGGTGCATCCAAGATCAGGAGAAAACATGCGGATGAACATCTCTTCGGCTGACTTTCGGCTGATGTTGCCCAGAAGAACCTTCATATCGACTCGTCCTGGTCGTACTAACGCGCTATCCAGTTGCTCGGGATGATTGGTGGTCATGATAATGATGCGCCCTTCAACGGAACCAACACCATCCAATACGTTCAAAAGCCCTGAAAGAGTGCAATTGGGCGCAGAACTTCCTTCTTGCCCATTATCTGAGTTTGAACGATCTGTCCAGACCGCATCAATATCTTCGAGCAAGACGACACAACGCGGAGGAATTTCTTGAAACATCTGCTCCAGATCTGCGTCCGTGGCCACACTAGGAATTTTGACTTCATAAAGATCCAGTCCAAACTCGCCGGCGATTGCAACCGATAGCGATGACTTTCCAGTTCCAGGGGGCCCATAAAATAGATAACCTCGTCTATAAGGCATGCTGCGACTCTGATATCTCTTCTGGGTCTTGGGATCAAGATAATTTCGAATATCGCCAAGAAGCTCTTGTTTCGTCTCGTTATCGAAGTGAACAGTCTCTAAATGTCGGATTGGTTTCCGTGCCTTCGGTTTCCACGATAGACCATAGCGATCCCGAGCGTAGATAATGACGAAAAACTGTGTTTGGCGATCTGAATACTCCCGGCATGATTCGATAAATGCCTTGATGGGCTCAGCCGACCAGCCAAAACAGCTCACAGTGATTTCCTCCCCCCCGATACCATCATAACTAGGATCTGATAAAGAAGAGCTGAAGTCGTCAACTCGGCGTGTCACAAGGAACAAATTTCCTTCGTAAAATAGCCATCTGGTGTTCCAATGGGGTGAATATTGGATGGAATGCCTTGTCTTTTTGAGAGCTGCTGCGCGATCTCCATTCTGTCCGATATCGGTGCGTCCATGAAATGAGCGATAGTGTCGTTCCCGGTTGGCCAGAATCCATTTGACAACACTTCTGTTGAGAGGATCACCGCCGGGAATGGTCACTGATGCGAGAAAGAAACGCCGTATTGTACCGTAGACTTCATGCCATATGCGATGTAGAAATCTCCAAGCTGTAGGTACTGTTCCGGCGATGGCGATAAGTGATCCGATCTGAGTGATGTCGAGTTCTGACCAGCGCGAGACAACATCTCTCATGATACCGATTCCCTGCGACATTGGATCAAGAAGATGCTGTCCAGTAGCAGCGCCAACGTGGAAGTGATGAGACATATTCCCAATGCTCACCAAGTTGGCGACGTGCTTAGTTGAAGCTCAGCGTTGAGTGCAATTGAGCGACCATTGAAAGGTGCAAATGTAAGAGACGCAGAGTAAAGAAAATACAACTAAAAAATGAAACAATTACATCAGTTTAATGAACGACAAGAAAGGTTAATTAAGGGTACTGTACAGAATGATAGGGGATTCCGTCATACTGTATCCTAGAAATTTGTCAAGATTTGGTAGCAATTGAAGATTTGCCATCACTCCCCGCCTACTATTCTTGGTAAGGCGCCCCTTTTATTCGTCCTGACCCCTGTCGACGTTACTGTGGGGGTTTTAACCTTGCTGCCATTTTTGTCTTAATTCCGCAACTGAGATGTCAATGCACTCACATGTAATTGGGGCTTTATCCAACAAAGAAATCAGTATGAAACTTCCTAGTCGGAGACCGATCGCATTGTAATCGCCTTGAATAATCGCAAAAACATTTAGAAAGCATCACAAACAAAATACGAGCGGTCATATGATAGCTCCGGTTAAACAGAAGCTTGATATTTCATAAGCTCACTGAACATAACGTGCCAGCCTCCGAATACCCAAAATTCGTATTAACGGGATCTTATCAAGGCTTGTTAACAAGTACATCAAGAATGATACTGGAATGTCCACTCTGAGGCTTGATCTGGATGTCATATCCAAGAGAGCGAGGAAAATCAAAAGACATGAAAGGCTCATCAACCGGTTTGAAAAACGTCTCTTTGCCCCACTCAGACCAAGCGACCTCGTAATAAGGAGCAGTGCCTATACCCAAGAACTGCACGGGACAATGGATATTGACTCCGAACCATGAGCCATTGGGTGCATACCAGATGCAGTATCCGTCCATCTCGCCCTGTGCCCAGGCCCCAGTGGTAAAAAACCAGGCTAGACATGTTGAGCCAGTACGGAAATGTTTGTCTGGGAAAGCCCTTACAGTCAAGATCCAGGACGGCTGCACTTGAGCGTCGTGGAGAGTGAGAAGGTCACCACCTGTTTGGTTCCACCAGGTAAGAATGTATGTGGCAGCTATGGGATCATGAGTTATAAGATCGGCAGACGAAGCAACTTTAGGTTTAGCCGCGTGCTGCTTTAATGCTTGGATGGCCGCTTCGAATACCTTTGGATCTGTATCTACGGTTACTATGCGTTTTCGCGAGTTGTGATCGAAGTAAAAGATTCTTACCGTCTACGATGGATTTGAGCGTGTCGTATCTTGCTCGCCTACGCTCAGGCGGAGGAGGAGGGCCTGTTTTGTCTGCAGGCTTGGCCGACCGAGGTGCATTTGCTCTGACGTAGTAGGCGACACCTTTGGTGGATTAGTGACTGTCTCAACACAGATATTCGTTACTTACTTTCTGGATGAGCAACTTCACTCAACCAACGTCCTGCTTGAGTAACGCAGCTCATGATGTCCTCTGCTCCCTGATCCTGTGCAAGAAAAGAGGCATTGGCGCCAGCAACAGTAAGCCCGTTTGCTGGTTCGAGCCATAAAGCGAGAAATAAGTCTACTGCTTCGACATTTCCCGACTTTATGCACGAAAATACAGCGCTAGAGAGTATATGGTCTTTCAAAGCACCAGGACCTTCGGACATCGTTCGGGCGAACGAGTCTACAGCTCTTTCAGAATCGAATTTGACTGAGCCATAAGGTCCATCTAGCCACCACTCCGATTCCCCTTCCCAGCGTAACTCGAGGCGAGACATAGTTTATGAAGTAGTTTGCTTTGCTAGGATTTGTAGAATAGTTATTGTCGTTGGAGGTCAGATTAACAAAAGTGAGAAACCCGGCACTACTTATATTCAACACTCAAGAAAGTACCAGAGCCAAGTCTATCAGTCCATTGCCGTCCTCCCCGCTCGCAAACCTGCCAATAACGGATACTGAGCCGGGGAATCACGCACTGAGCTCACGTCAAAGACTTTAGGGATGCCGCCACCAATCATATTAGGTTCAGCCCTCAAGCCTGGCCTCGTCGTAATCTCGTATTGCAGCTTCTTGACTGCTTGGGTATGCTTTGCGATACTTCCCAGCTCAAACCTTCCATTCCTTAGGCAGTGACTGTCGCCACCAATTAAAGTCGTCAGCCGTTTCAGACAGCCTCCCAGTCATAGCAAGCCACGGTAACCAGTTGGAGTAGTTCAAGGATGATATTCTAGAGGAAAACAAATTCTAATAGACATTGAGTGCTGGTAAATTCCCCTCAATCTTCCTAGAAATTACTAAAACTATCTATTAATATAGCTTCTTGCTTTTCTTGATACATAAACAGAATACTGTCAGACAGATTCGAATCGCATTTATTCACCACGAATTCCATCATATCCGACTCTTTATGAACCTCTTATGCTTATCACATTACCTCATCAACCTTTTTTTCCTCAATTTCATTCCTGAAGTCAATGAAATCCTCAACGCCTTTATTAGCCATGCCCTCGATATAGGGCAGCTGCTCCTTGAGCCACGCTTCTTCTTCGCCCGCTTGAGGGGCAGCCATTCCCCCCTCACGAATCGTGACCAGCGGCATGAACTTCACCATAATCAACCTAGTCTTCTCATCTTCATTGCTCCAAGTTGATTTCTCCGGTGGAGATGTGATTTGGAGCGTTTCGTACCAAGCTGCCTCAATCTTGGTCCCGAGTTCATCGAAATCTGCTTTCGACCGGGCTGCAGACGTTCGAACGTTTCCAGAGATGCGGTTCGATGTTAGAGGGTGAGACTTTCCAGCCACGAAGTAAGTGTTGTTGGTGTTGTCTTCTGCAAAGAAGCGAACATGGACTAGGAATGCCGGTGTCTTGAAAGCTTCGCAGTGAAGCCTCGTAATTGCAGCCGCTAAGCTTTGACGTTGGTCCCGTGTGAGATGGCAAGAGTGGTGGATTTCGTAGAATGGCATGATTAAACAACTGATGGTTCTCTGATACTAAGTGCTCAAACCGAAGTCAAATTATTGTGCATATGAAAGCAGTGAAATATCTGTAGAGGCGATGCCAACTTATACTGGCCACAAATGCGGGGTCGGCTCATTGATCCGTGGATGACGGTCAAAGGGCGAGATATAGCCGTGAATAACACCATGAATGTAATTACAAGTTGCCATTCATTTCAATAATAAGAACACTGATAAAGCTAATTTATAGACCATTGAGAGCCACGTTTCCCGACTACATGAAACTTCTGCGTGTCCAATAATGACAACAGTTTTTATTGAGGTCGCCCACGTAGTTTCTACCACTTCTCAATGTACGGTCGGATATCGATCTCCTGGGTAAACGCAGAGCGATATTGGGTATGAAGATTCCAATAAGCCTCAGCAATCTACAGGTTCCATCAGTAACTTTCAAGCCGAGTAAGATGGTCAACTTACCGCGTCAGGACTAATCTTCCCATCCTCGGCGCCATCATTGGCAGCCCATTGTTTGGTTCGAGGGATGTCAATCACTCCGTCAATTACCGCGTGGGCTACATGGACGCCCTGAGGTCCGAATTCGCGCGCAAGGGACTGATGAATTGCGCGTTGGCCCCATTTTCCAGCTGCGAAGGTGCTGAACTGTGCAGAACCCTTGATAGAAGCTGTGGCACCGGTGAGGATCAGAGTAGGAGGATAGTGAGAGCTTTGTACTGCTTCAAGAAGATGAGGGATAGTAGCTTGTGCAAAATGGAAGAATGCTCGGCTTGTGTCGTCAGCTGAGTGCGTCTTCAGTTCGACGGGATAACTTACATGGATCCATCGATGCTGGCATTGAGATCATTCTCTGTAAGCTCCAAGAAAGGCTTCTTAGCAAAACCTCCGCTTCCAACGTTGTAGATAGCGGCTGCGAGTTGGCTATCTGGCAATTCCTTGTTGATAGTCTCGAAAGCTTTTTTAAGAGACGCAGCGTCTCCAACGTCGGCTGAGACTCCGATAGCCTTACCACCGGCCTGTTGAACATCTGCAAGGGTACTCTCGTAACTCTCAGGTCGACGAGCAAGCAACACTACTGGGTATTTCTGTGCAAATCGCAGAGCGACGGAACGACCTGATTGAGGATCAGTAAGCAGTAGGAGCTAAAAGGAGGGGTAAGCTTACCAGTGCCAGGGCCAACGCCAGCGACGAGAGCGTAGAAGGACTTGGATGACATCGCGATAATTGCGCGGTTGTGTATTTGACGGATGAATTGAAATATAGAAGATATATGTGATAGTGAAAAGATCCTGAGAGTTAAATAGAAAGACCAATGTTCAAAGTGGCATAATCGTTCTCCCTTGTTACGTCATCTGCTTATAAATATTGCTGCATTGCGATGGCGTTTCGCGTCTTCAAATCAACGCCGACGGTAGCTGACTGATGATCTTCGGACTACCGAAGCATTAAACTGTTGACAAATCCAATTACCCGAAGCGCTTCTAAAATTGCTGATATCTAGTATCCTGCTATACTCTACAAATTATTTGATATCGTTCTTTACTTTGTCTACCCATTTGCTCCCAAGCCCATTGACAAGAGGGACGCGAATGAAATCCGCGATATCGCGATACAAAACCTCTCGCTTCTGCTTTCCAACTGCAACGCTCATCTTCTTTGCCTTTTTCATTCCTTTTTTGGCCTTGCCGAGTTTCGATCCGACTTCCCATATCATCCAATCCACGGCCACACGCGTGATCTTGCTGTGGTCCTCCCATTTAAAGACTCCCGCATCATTGTTCACATCGCCCTTCAGAACTTGCTCAAATATGGAGTGTAGGAACTCTAAGCCTTTCTCCTGATTTTCAGCGAGGCTCGACCATGAGCCGCCTGTGACAAGAGTAACGGTTGTCAGGTTGCGGCCACGACATATTATTCTAGCAATTTCCGCCTGTCTCTGGATTAGCAATGTTTCCTCTCTCACGGGCTTTGGCACTTACAAGTTTGGTCGGCTCTGGAATAAACTCAAACACCTTCAACTGTGGAAGGTTATCAACCAATGTCGAGACCGTATCAGGCTCTAAGCACGTTATTTTGTAGCCACTCGTGACACCCCTGTATGATATCTTCAGCTTGCTCAACTTCTCATGATTGAGAATGGCCCTGACGAGTGAGCTCTTCAGGCCAGGGTTGACGGTGATCTCTTGACGGTATTGGCCATAATCATGCAGCTCCAGACAAGTCAAAGTGTCGAAAGACGATATAAAATCGATTCTGGCGTCAACGTGTGCTTCTTGCTCCTCAGGTACCGCGAAAGAAGTTTCTTTGCCCATTTCAATGTCCAAACTGCGCAGTTTTATCTTGGCCTTTTTATCATCTCGGGCCTTCGAGAAAACATCGCTGAGATGCTCAAACAATATTTTGAGGTCATGTGAAAGATAACCGAATTTTAATTCTTCTAGCGCAACAAAGTCAACGGCACTTAGTAGAGCGTTCAAAAAGTCTTCGTCAATAGTGGCTCCCGTAAGAGAGAATGATTTAAGTGAGGTAAGGCTGTTGCCTTTCGGCCAGTCATCCAAGAACACAGAGCTGAACGATCCAGCCTCTATGTCCAGACTCCGAAGGGTTGTCCGAGAATTAAAAATCAAAGATAATGGAGTATTATCTTTTCGGAAGCTGGGGCTAGCAAAACCGAGTAGATGAATGGCCAAGTGTTTGAGATCTTTGATTTTCGATAGTGGTTTAGCTTCGCTTTCCCCCAAGTTACCGGCAGAAACATTCAAGGCTCTCAGATTGTTTTGGCTTGCCAGACTCTTTGACATGGATCTGAATCATGTTAGCCTGAAAATTCGTAGCTTAGAAATTTCCGCATACTCTGTAATACTAGAGGTCTCGACAACTTCAAGATTCGTCATATTCTTCAGAGCTTCCTCGACATATCGATTCACGATGAACTTGTGGTTTTTTCCTGGGTCGCCGATGAAGAGACAGGCTTGGCGAGTGTACTCCCCAAAACGAGGCTTCTTTTGGGGATCAACAACGTTGGGAAAGCTTTCTTGTTGGCCTCGATACTGGCCCTCCTTCCTGAGTTGCTTTCTTTGATTAAGGGAGAGGAAGGGCTCAAGTGTTCGAATTAGCTTGGGAATATGAGCGTGATACGCTACAGAGATATTGACGCGCTCGTAGAGTCGAGGTGCAACCATGGCAAAGTAACTCCTGCTTGTGCAGCAAAGTCTTCCGAGAGTTCTAGTATCATCGATCTGATTCCGTTCAGCACTTCACTAATTGAGTATTAGATGGCTCATCTCACATGGTCCAAAATCAAGTTCAGAATCTCTCGTGGACAGGACCAAAGAAGGTCGGTTGTTGTACTCGTTGGTGACTTCGCGGACAATTCCTTAGCCTTCTTACGACTAGTTTCTGTCCTGCTCTTCTTTGTAGCAGGTCTTCCATCATTGCTGGCGACGTGTCTTTTCGCATTGCTGATAACAAGGGGCTTTTCGGGCAATTCGCTCACTGCTCCTTTACGCTTGCTTATTTTGCTAGGCATATTAGGACTGGCGTCATCCTGGGCACTTGTAGGCGTCCGATCCTGCAAAGAACGGAGCCTGGCGCTCTTTCGGGTTGACATGATCAAGTCACGTCAAAAGGATATTCGGGTGCAATAGTGGTAGCCTCCAAAGCTGTGGAGGAGATGAAAGGAGTATAAGCCGAAGCTAAGGTTACGCGACGTGTTACCGGATCCTGAGCGATATCACGTGATGATTCTCAAAGTGTACAGGAGTCCTAAAGTCCTTGGGGATTACAACCTTCATGATGTGACCCTAGCACAACAAAAGTTCTGTGACACTGTTACCGTTTTAAAAAGAATCTTGGTAGAGCTCCAGGCCCCATCTGCCAACTCACAAAATACATAAATAAGAGCCTGACTCCTCCCTCAACTCAGCCCCTCAACACGTGAACGACTGACACAAAAACGCTCTACTCTCATGTTTACAACCTTTCGAAGATCCATCAAGTCTCCAATCAAGAGTTTAATGGATCCAGGCCAGATGCAGAGAGTTTCTGGGAGGTATCGAATGCCGCCGGAATGGCAGAAGCACTCGCAAACGCTAACTGCATGGCCGTCTCCCGCCTCTATTGTAGAGGAGAGGATCCTTCGACAGGCGCGCGCGGAAGTCTTGGCTCTTTCCAATGCCATCTCCCGTTTCGAGCCAGTCACAATGTTCACCCGTCCGGAAGATGTTTGTGAAGCATCTAAAATGGTGTCAGATAACGTCAACGTGCGACCACTAGCGGTGAGCGAGCTTTGGATCCGCGATACAGGCCCGGTCTTTGTCCATGGAACGCAAAATGGCTATTCTATTGGGCTCAAACTTAATTTCAATTACTGGGGAGCCAAGATACCATCCACTGGTGATGAAGCGGTTGCTGCGAATATCCAGATTCCAGAAGCTTCAGTCATAGAACATAAGGATGAAAAAGACGCAACTGCGCCTCAAGGAAATGCCATACCCATCATTGACGCAGGCTTCATTGGTGAAGGGGGGGCGATTGAGGTCGATGGAGATGGAACCCTTCTGGCGACTGAGAGCTCCATCATCAATGAGAACCGCAACCCGGGCAGATCAAAAGAAGAACTAGAAGGATTGTTCGAGAAATACTTTGGAATCCACAAAGTTATCTGGCTCACCGGTGTTAAAGGTTATGATATCACTGACTTTCATATCGATGCCTTCGCGAGATTCATCAAACCGGGCAAGGTTCTTTTGAGCAGGCCTTCTGAACGTGCTGATCCGCGGGTGATCCAAGCCTACAAAGAAGCCAAGGAAACTTTGAGAAACGCAACAGACCATCGAGGAAGACAATTGGAAGTCTTTGAAGTCGAAGAGCCTCACCCCGGCGACCTTCCCGGCGAGAATTGGGATCATTTTGACGTCACAGTTGCTTCATACGCCAACTACTACCTCCCCAACGGAGGCCTGATCATGCCGCGCTTTGGAATTGAAAAGCTTGATGATGATGCCTACGCCTTGTTCCGCCAGCACTTCTCAGATCGAGAAATTGTTCAGGTTGATTTGAGCATTCTTCCTAAGCTCGGTGGAGGAATCCATTGTGCTACGCAGCAAGTGCCGGCGGAGGATTGGATGCAGAGGGGAATACGAAGAGGGGAGTTGAAGTTCTAATGCTGTGACTTATGCACTTAGAGAGACAGTGTTAATTCGATGACGGTAGCCAGAGGAGTGCTGAATAGTACTGGCTTTTCTTCAATCAATACTCTACTCAGTTTCATCACTAATCCTTTGCGAGGGAGGTAAGTATGATAATGGATTTTGTAACAGTAGAATTCAAGGGATATATCTATTTTACATGAAAGGTCTCTCTCAGTCGTTTAATCATACCGTCGCTCTAATAATACAGGAATTCATCTTTCAAGATCGACGTCCAGGCTATCTCAAATTCTCAATCGTTGTTGTTGCACCTGGCCACGACGTACAGGGCATCTCAATCGTTGTTGCTGTGCCTGGCCTCGACATCCAGCCTGTCTCCATCGTTGTTTCTGCTCCTAGCATCGTCGTCCCCCCATTCTTCTACCGCCGCCCATCATGCCTCCCATACCTCCACCCATGCGTCGTCCGCCTCCCATTCCTCCCATCATACCGCCGCCTCCCATGCGGCCACCTCCCATGCCTCCACCCATCCGGCCTCCGCCGTGATGATGGTGGTGGACTTCCTTGACAGGGCGAGCACCCATCATTCCACCCCCGCCAGAGCTATAGCGGGTTTGGCTTCTTCCGAAAGGGAGACACATTGTGATTGTAGCTGTGTGATTGAAGTGGTTTGAGTTGTAAATTTTGTTTTGATTGAGTTTGTTGCCGAATTGCAGTGGAGATAACTCGTTGTAGGTTCTGTCGATTTCGGATGTGTTTGGAGTTTATTGATAAGGTATTTGGTAGATGGTAGTTCAGGGGTTTGAGTTGCAGGCTTTAGTGGTTTGTTATTGATGATGATGATGATGATGATGATGATGATGATGATGATGATGATGATGATGATGATGATGATGATGATGATGATGATGATGATGATGATGATGATGATGATGATGATGATGATGATGATGATGATGATGATGATGATGATGATGATGATGATGATGATGATGATGATGATGATGATGATGATGATGATGATGATGATGATGATGATGATGATGATGATGATGATGATGATGATGATGATGATGATGATGATGATGATGATGATGATGATGATGATGATGATGATGATGATGATGATGATGATGATGATGATGATGATGATGATGATGATGATGATGATGATGATGATGATGATGATGATGATGATGATGATGATGATGATGATGATGATGATGATGATGATGATGATGATGATGATGATGATGATGATGATGATGATGATGATGATGATGATGATGATGATGATGATGATGATGATGATGATGATGATGATGATGATGATGATGATGATGATGATGATGATGATGATGATGATGATGATGATGATAATGAATTGCGATGAAAGGAATCAGAGGTAGTATATATAGTCTTGAATGCCATGTATGACATCTTCATCTCGGCGTTGCAACCCTCATTCAATTGAAAGGGGATAAACTTGGAATCATCGATAGTTTCCGTATGACGCCACTCCAGCTCCAAGCCGTGACCCGGAAGGCGCAGAGCGTTGGCAGATGTCATGGCTGGGCTACCTTAAGCCTAAAGCTTGCTGGCCCCATTGGATGCTACGTAGTATAGAGTTGTGGCTTCTCCGTTAGATGCAAACCTTGTCGTGCCAAGCCCCATGCTCGTCAGACCCAAGAAAATGGGGTCTCGGCGGCGTCGTCATCTCTTGCCATGCCAATAGCAGCACCAACTCCATCTGTTAGATTACTGGCCTCTAATCTGTCGGCCCGCCAAGACTTCGGTTCAATCGGCTTACCATGTCTTGTTAAAGAGATTCGATAGTCTTGAAAGGTTGCATTGATCATCTGCACTTCAGAGCATTGCAACTGAGAGACTGACATCCAAGGAAATCTCAATTTCATTGGCTTTCTTCAATGATATCATCTATTTCTTCTAATTCCTATTCGCAGAAACCTGCAATACGTTGAAACTCCACCTTGCTACTGACATTGCTCTCGCTGAGCCCTAAAGTTGATTTAATCGACTTGCCAACATTAACCGCCACCTCGTCCTCAATTCAATTGGTTCCCCAATATGAATCAAAGACTCGGTGTCAATTTCTTTTCTTGTTCACGAAGTGACTCAAAATGACTCGCCGCAACTCAAAGTGCTATCCCTCATTTTCTTCTCCGCCAAGTAGCAGTCCGCCCCATATTATAGGGGCATTTGCACCCCCACTGGTCCTCATTTGTTCAAGATGACAATAACAAGGTATGTAAGAGGGTATATATTTATTGATAAGCGAGCTTCAACCTCACAGGTATCGTTACTTGATTGTGAATGCCAAAGATAAGAGGATAAGGTCCGTCAGCCAATGAAGTTACAATTTGGGAGCGCCTTGGCCTGGATAGTCCCTGTTACCCAAGTTCATTCTGAGATCGAAATTTCTACTTCTCCAAGCGCTGGAGACAATTCGTAGTTTATATCGTGGAAGATGATATTACCGAGGTTGCCAGGCGTATCTACGTCCAAACCACAGACTTAGCAAGTGACCCTTTCAACCGAATCTGCTTCTGCTGTTAGACAACCCTGAAAGAGACAATCTCGGAGTGAAAAGTTGCAAGCTACTTGTAATGGTAATGTCTAAGCTGTAAGCCAGTTCTGTTGTGTTATTTGCGGTTAAGATCAGTGGCTAAGAGCTTATATCAGCACATTTCAGGGTTGAGTGATATTGTATGTTCACCGATTGTTACATATCTTCTACCACTAATAGTTGAAAAAGAAAGAGCAGGTGATCAATCACGTCAAGAAAGTTAAGCTTCCTCATACTATTGTCGATATCGGCTACTGGTATCAGTTGATGCTACCTCGCCTGCCCTCCGGCCGTATTGACTATGCCCTACCAATCACTCTTGGGGGCATTTCAGGTAACGGAAATACTCCCTGTGCCTTTACTGATCTGCCGGATATTGGAAAATGGGTCGCTCGCATTATCTCTGATCCTCGGACCCTGAACAAGATGGTCTTCGCCTACAACACGGTTCTGACACTGAATCAAGCCTACGATCTGCTGGAAGAGGCCAGTGGCGAAAAGACTGTCCGCAACTATGTAAGTTCCTTATTTGATCTGAATCTGAATCGAGGAGCCAGAAAGATGCTGTGCTAATCAGATCGGGCTTAGAGATTTCGGAGGCGGCGGTCATGGAGGGGGTGGCTAGAGCAGAGTCTGATTGCCCGCCTGCGGACTCGTTCGACTACTTTGAGGTAGTGAAGTACCAATACTTCAATGCACTCGGAATTCGTGGGGACTATACCCCAGAGTACGCGCGTTACTTGGGATATGTAGATGCGGCGGAACTCTATCCCGACATGACAGTGACCACCCCGGAAGCCTATTGTGAGAGGCTTTTGAGTGGCAAGGCTACAATGATCTATCAGCGGTTGATGTCGTCCGCTCAGTAATGCCAGAGGTGACGAGCATACATGACGCTCAATCTCTTGCCACGTTCTCAACAGTCTCTGCTCAGCTCGAGCTTAGCCTAAATTCTTCTTTTGTTAAATAAGTACTGTTTCTGATGGAAAAGTATAGACATCGGAAGTCATAGCCTCTTTGTTCTTCTTCTTAACCCCCAATAAAGCCTCCAAAATGGCGAGTCGCCAACAGGTAGTCACTGCGCTGTAGTAAATTTCAAGTCCTCGATCTCAGACCAGGCATGCCATGAAATCCGTTAACAGTATATTAAAGGCTGAGGATTTCGCTGCGCATAATGCTAGTTCCTCCCGTACGCGACAAGATTTGTTGTAACCTTTTGCAGATTTGGTGGATCTTGATAGTCTCTTCCACGGAGTAGTCTGCGGCGACGGCAAGGTAAAAAGTTCGTGGCCAGCTAAGTGAAGAAATTCAAAATGGGCCTCTTACATGAAATAGTCTTTTCGATGCCTGTGATCAACATGAATAACCCTATACATCGTATACTGATGGTCATGTCGATGAGGGGTCACAAGCTTCACATTTGGCAGCTGATTTCAGCGTGCATCAATTCTTGAATTCATGACTTTGGCCAATTTTGTGCATCACATGTCAGCTTTGTGTGAGAGCTTAGTTGGTCATATTACATCCGTTATGCGAGGTCCGTCCCCATAAAGAATGAAGATCGATCTTCAGCAAACTTTGGCAATTTGGTCATCTTCTTTATGACCTCCGTAATTTGGCGGAGCGGATTGTACTCAAAAGGTGCGCTTGTCCAATCCCAATATTGCCAAGTCTCTTGAGTTGCCACGACTTTCAGCTGAATAGATAAATTTAGCAAATATTCTCTTTTGGTGTCTCAATGTCCGTATTGATACGGGCCTTGGAACGTATAAATATACGTGAATCAGCTCGACAACCGTAAGAATGGGAGCCAGTTACAACACTGACCGGTTCTCCAAGATGTCCACTGTCATAACTGTTCTTCCTGCCTCGACAAAGGTTGGAAAAGAGGCCATTCGCTTGCTTCTAGCCTCTCCAGCCAATCCTACTATCCGTGGCATCTATCGCGATACTTCTAAGGCACCAGATGAATACACAAGCCACCCAAACTTCAATGCAGTCAAAGGCGATGTTGGGTCTGAGGAAAGTCTCAATTTCAGCAACTCTAATGCCGTTCTCTATGTCCCGCCCCCGACGTACGAGAACATCGACCAAGGCGACTGGGCCATGCAAACAGCAAACAAAGTCAAAGATGCCTTGAACAAATCAGATGTCAAAAGACTTGTTGTTCTGTCAGGTTTGGGGTCTCATAATGACCATGGTATCGTAAGTAATAGTAGCCAAGTCGCCATCTGCGTCGATGCTGACGATGTAGGGCTTTGTCCGCTTGAATCATCACACCGACAAGATTCTCAAAGACTCTGTGCCTGAAGTGACTATTTTACAGTCCACCCACTTCCAGGAAGAGTTTGAGTACATGTTTCAAATGCCTTTGGGAAATCCACCAACAATTTCATCATGGATCGCACCAGAGGATTTCAAGATCCCAATCGTCAGTCTCAGAGACGTTGGCAAAGTCTGTGTGAATAAGTTGCTCGGCAAGCTCGAAAGTCCCAGTCCTCAAGTCCTCAAGATCTTTGGTCCTCGTGCCTACAGTTCAATCGATCTGAGAGACATGTTTGAGGAAATCACTGGCAACAAGGTTGAGCTCAGACTTGCGCAAGGTGAGGATTTGAAGGCTTTCTTCAGACAGATCCTTCCTGAGCATTGCATTGCAGACTTTATGGAAATGATAGAATCGTCACTGCCGGGTGGATTAATCGCTAAGGAGTATGAGGCTGATGAGAATACTATGACCGGAAGGGTTGATATGCTGGAGGTTTTCGGTGAACTCGGTGACAAGAATGGCTGTTCCAAGTAAAGCATATACACGACTCTCTTTCAATCACGAATGTCGGATAAGAGGAGATGTATGTTACGGCAGCCTGGGTTCAGTATGCTTGGCTGCGTCACCTCTTGGACGGGGATGATTCTTATGAGGGTACATGAAACCTCTTGAGCTGCTTCTCTGCACAGTATATCAATATATGCCAGACGTTGCGTATATCAAGCGACGTCAATTAAGTGTTGCATTTAATTTCAGAAGGATCCAACATCAGGCGAGCCAATACAGTCTGAATGGGCGGAACAGCTCGACTATCAGCTGCCGGAATTGAGCAATGGCGCAGTCGTCTGATGACATTCTGGTGCGTCTAGTATAACACGGTATTCAGTGTATATGTGACTAACTTGGGTGGCTTCATATAACGTGCGCGGATCTATCCGGTAAAATTTGCGTGAATCACGCGAGAGTTCAGCCACATCACCACAGTGACAAGGCGGGGGTTTATGCTGGTCTATCAATTATCTGACAGGGCCGTAGATAAGAGTAACAATCGGCTGGAAAATGCCGTGATTCATCAATCTACGGAATACAAAGGTTCCTTTCCATGGATATAAATGGAGATCCTTGCTCCAAATGCAACGGAACTTATGTTTTTCAGTGTGACCATGATGCTCTTATTATTCTGAAACAGGAAGGTGGCTGACCGTATCGCGAACTATATGAGAAACTCAAAGCCCCCCCCCGCGATTTATATCTTTACCTAACTAAACAACAACATATCGGCGTCACCAGAAAGTATGTGGTTTGCTGGCTGCGCTTCCGCCGCTCTCTTGGCGCTCACCGCCAGAGGAAGCGCGTACAGTATCCCCGCCCTGTCCGCTCGCGCCGACTCGGACTCTGGATCCATAAAGGTTCACAACATCTCAGTTCCCGTCGATCATTTCCATAATGAGACCAAGTATGAACCTCACTCGGACAAGAAGTTTCCCTTGAGATATTGGTTCGATGCGCAGCATTATCGTGAGGGCGGGCCGGTCATTATTCTCGCGTCTGGTGAGACTTCAGGCGAGGACAGAATTCCATTCCTGCAGCATGGTATCCTGAAGATGCTGGCCAATGCGACCGGTGGTGTTGGAGTCATCCTCGAGCATCGCTATTATGGCACCAGTTTCCCGGTTCCGGATCTCAAGACAAAGAACTTGCGTTTCTTGTCCACTGAGCAGGCTCTCGCTGATACCGCGTACTTTGCCGAGCATGTCAAGTTTCCAGGTCTGGAGAAGCACAATTTGACCGCTTCCAACACGCCTTACATCATCTATGGTGGATCTTACGCTGGTGCCTTCGCTGCTTTCGCCAGAAAGATCTACCCTGATGTCTTTTGGGGTGGCATCTCTTCTTCTGGTGTCACCAAGGCTATCATCGACTACTGGCAGTACTTTGAGGCTGCGCGGCTTTTCGCACCTGGCGACTGCGCCAAGGTCACACAAAAGCTCACTCAAGTTGTCGATAAGATTCTCACTGGTAGCGATAAGGAAGAGAAGAAACAGCTCAAGATTGCGTTCGGTCTCCTTGATCTACGCGACGATGACTTCGCATCCACCATCTCCCGCGGTATCCAAGGTCTGCAGGGCAACAACTGGGATCCTGCGCAGGATGCACCTGATTTCGGGATCTACTGTGGCAGTGTTTCTTCTGATGCTCTCCTCTACGCCAGCACTAGGCCCCTGACTCCTTATGTCAAGAAGTGGCTATCAGCTCATGCCAACAAGAACGATGTCAAGTACTTGACGAACCGTTTTCTCAACTATATCGGTTATATGAGGTCAAACGTCGAGTCTGATAAGCAGGGAGGCTGTCAAGGCCAGACTTTAAACGAATGCTACTCTATTCGCGAAATGTATACTAGCACTAGTCTCAACCCAGCATCCAGTGGACGCCAGTGGACCTATCAAACATGCACACAATGGGGATACTGGCAAACTGGTTCCGGAGTACCTAAGAACCAACTCCCTCTTGTCTCTCGCCTCGTCGACGTTGAGTTCAGCACCATTCCCTGCCGAGAGCAATTCAACATCACAACTGATCCTGATGTCGAGTCTATCAACAAGCTCGGCGGTTGGAACTTCAGCTACCCACGTGTGGCCTTCATCGACGGCGAATACGATCCCTGGAGGGCCGCTACACCTCACGCAATCGGTCTTTCTCCTAGAAAGTCAACAGCCAGCGAACCATTCATCCTTATCCCGTACGGTGTTCACCATTGGGATGAGAATGGTCTGGACCCCGATGCCACTGAGATCGGGCTACCTCCTCCCGCTGTTGCCAAGGCCCAGCAGGATATCGTTGATTTCACCAAGGCTTGGTTGGAGGAGTACGAGAAGGAGAAAGGGAAGCGTGCGAATGACCTTTAGGATGCGATAGGTTGATATTCTCTGTACATAATTAGATTCACGCTTATGATTATGACTTTGACCTCAGTCCTAGCAATACAGTTCTCTGATGTTGCACCCCTCTGGTTCCGGCCTCATCCTGCCATTACTCTTGATGAGCATCTTCCGTGACATATTGTATATACTGTATAAGGACTTTCCATAACTTATAATACTTCTGAAAATTTCTTGTTACGACTAGCTTCTCGGCCAAGAGTCTGAGGCAGGCGAAGACAGAAGTGACACAAGAGTTCAACGAGTCCGACCCTTCTTCACATCTATCCTATGCCATATATCACAAGAACGCTTCTAGTACGAGTGTCACTACACAGCATCTTATGAACAGTAATGTTGCTCGGTCACATAGTTGATAATGGTGAGCCAAGGGAACGTCATACGACGGAGTGTCAGTGTCGGAGTTTAGACCTAGCACATTACAAAAATACCAACGGGGAACCAATTTGAAATATGTCACGGGATTGTGAGCGATCATGTAAATGATAATCAATGTAGTTGAATTATATCTTGGACTCGAGGTCACATATATACAGCAGAATACTCAAAGATTCATCCCATTCAGGATAAACAAGCTTTTGTCCTTGAAAAAGCTTTTCATACACAACCCCGCTTAGTGGTCTGCTTAGTTCATGAGGTCACGAGCGTGACGGCGGGCCTTCAAGCCGCGCTTGGCCTTGCAGCCAGTCTTAGCGGGCTTGGTAGCGGCAGGAGCCTCAGTCTGGACAGGGGTGGCAGGCTCCTGGGCAGCAGGGGATGTCTCAACGGGGGCAGAGGGCTCCTCAGCGGCAGCGGAAGTGGCAACAGGGGCGGCAGCGGAGGTACCAGCAGCTGGAGCCTCAGTCTGAGCGGGGGTCTCAGGAGCGGCAGAGCCAGAGTCGGAACCAGAGCCAGAGCCAGTGGTGGGAGTACCCTTGGACTTCTCAGCGAGCTTGCCCTGGGTAACCTTGGTGGACTTGATGGTCATGGCAGGGCCGGGGATGGGGTAGCTGGTAGGGTTGTTGTAGATATCGAAGACGATACCCTTCTCCGTGGCCGTGTACAGCTCAGTTCCGAGGGTACCCTCAGGGAGCTCAGTGCCGGAACCAGAGATCTCGAGGTTGAAGCACTGAGGGTAGTTCTGAGCACCGTTCTCCTGGCCAGCGGCGTGGAGAGCAATGATCTCGTGACGGAGAACGTAAGAACCGGGCTTGATGTTCACGGGGATCTCGAGGAGCCAGCCGTTGTCGTTGGCAATCAGCTCGTCAGAGGCATAAGTACCGGGGTTACCGGACTTGACAAGACCAGCCTCGTCGATCTTGAAGAACTTGAGAGTCTCCTTGTCGACAGACTCACAACCAGCAGAACCGCAAGAGGCCAACATGTCAATGACAGGACCCTTGTGACTCTCTGGCCAGGTATCCCATTTGATATAGATCTGCTCGCCGGCCTTGACCTTGGCGTGACCCTTTGCGTTCTTAGCATCGCGGTGGCAGATGATGTCGCCGGTGCCGAAAGCATCAGGGGCGACGAAACCGTTGTCGGAAGCGGTGGTGGACCAGGCGATGAGGGTCTTGGGGTCCTGGTCAAAAGGAGCAGAGCTAGCATCGAAACCGTCGAAAACGGCGCCAGCAACGTTGATGGAGGAAACGTGACCGTGGGCAGCAACGCCCATGGCACCGGCAACGGCGGCGAGAAGAGTCTTGGAGGTGAAAGAAGGCATCTTGAAGTTGTGTAAGAAAAGTAGGTCTTTTGTTTTGTAAAGAGTAGTAATATCCGACTGGCGGTTTAAGTGAATGAATGAATGAAACGACTTCTGTCAAAGAAGTGTGAAAGAATGTGCAAGGAGCAAAAAGTGAATGGAATGAACTGCTGAATGAGCCTGAGTGAGAAAGAGAATATCTTGGAGAGAAAGAGGGCGGTTTATATGAATGTTTGGAGACCTGAGCTGGCGGGTAAAGAGCCTCATGGCTAAACGGACCAGTTTCCCGCCTTGGATATATTGAGGCAGGGATGTCATGCTCGGGTCGATATGTCATCAGGGATGAGGGTGGTGGAGGTCTGCATGGTGTTGGCCAAGGTGGTTTCAGCCCCTGTGGTTTTATGGGTATGATTGATCGAGATATGAGCAGATCATGCAAGTATTAGAGTGATTCTCATAGTATTTTAGGTTTAGAGTCGCATTTTACCGACGGTATAAGTCGAAGCTAGCATCTAGATCTTGACAATAGTCTGTAGATGGCCAAAGTAAGATTGATTATTGCCAAGAAATGGCAGAACGGTCTCTCAGGTGAATACTGCCAACACCGTCCCAAGCGAAGTGATAAGCCCGTCTTGCAAGCGAGCAGTCCATCTCGACCGAAGAACCGCTGTACCTGAAACTGGGTCAGAAGACAAGATGGAAAAACACAAGCGTTCTTTTGTTCCTGCTTTAGCGCCGCAGGGATCATCTCAACGGTGTTTATTTTTCCGCAAGTCCCCATCTCTAGACCCTTGCAGGCCCAAGCCTTGGGTCAGTCGTCCTGAGACGATGGAGCCGCTTCTCCTGACGTCGCTTCCAACATGTCCCCTTCAGCACAAGTCCAGACGAATGAAGACGGATCTACTAGCCGCTGGATAGATTAAATCAGCGGACGAATTAACCGATGGAGACAAGAAGGCCCAGATTCTCAGGTGGCGTCAATCAATACGGTCATGACAGGTCGGCTTGTGCGTTGTAAGCCGTCATCTTGAGCCGATTGAACCGATCGTGGTGTATTCGGTGATGAAACCGTAAGAGCTTCACGATAACCCTTCCAAACACCAAACAGTCGGTCCACTCTACAGCGATAAACTTTTAGGGAAACAGTATAGTTTTATGCTTTTTCTGCATTACATAATCTCCAACCACCAACTCTCAACAGCTGCCATAGAATCGCGTGACTCCCGTGAGATAGCGGTGTAAAATGGTACCATGTGAGCCAGTCTCTCAACAAAGTCGTAGTGTAGTATCTCGGATTAGTATTCGCATTCACTCTTTTTCGCTAACTAACTTTTTTTTTCTTGCTCTTGCTCATCTAAAGGTCCAAGCTTTCCCGTTCTTCCCGCCTAATCTCCCTAAGCCCCCTTTCAACAGCTTGGCGACGTTTAATTAAAATTTCCCACTTCCATGCATCAAAAACTGCGAAAGGCAGGAAAAATAGGAACAAAACCAAACAAGTTTCCACGAGTTCGTCTCTGATAAGGAAAAAGATATGCTTACGTCGGAGCAACGTGAGACACAGGGGCCGAGTCTGCAGGGGTCCAGCGGGATTCTGAAACCTGACAACCTTGGCGAGGAGGAACGAGAACAGAGACGAGATGACAGTGACATTGAGGGGCGCCTGAAGCCGAGTCTGCAGTTTACCGGGCATCAACTCTTCTATGTCTTTGGGCTCGATGGAATAGGCGCCATGATTTTATCCGGTGGTGTCAATTTTGCTTTGGCCTATGGTGAGTTTACAGCTGAAGTCTGAGATGCAAAGCTAATGAAAATGTATAGTCATGTACACCACGCAAGACACCGTCAAGAACCCAATTCGGTTGTTTCAGCTGCCAAACACACTATCAGGCGATGCAGCTGTAACAATTATCGTCCAATGCATTCTCACGTGGTTCGTTGAGATGGGACTTGTCAGTTACGACCTTTCGAAACGCTCTGTTCAGCCGATTGGCTTTGTTCCTGAGCCCTCGCATCAGTGGCTTCGGTGGCTATTCTTCCTCCCACCAGCAGCTGATCAAAGCGACTCCGAGGTTGAAGAGAAAGAGCCTCAGAGAAAATCTACAGTCCCTCCTGTGCTTGCGGCAATCGTGCAAGGGGCATTAAGAGGTTTTATACTCGCTGTCGTGGGCTTCTTAGTCCTCTGGCCATTGAGCGTGGGGGTTTTGACAACCGTTGGAGAACGCGATGGTGGGGACTGGAGATATAAAGACCGCTGGACACCACAGGCTTTCAAGGCCATTCTTGGCGGCGCACTAGGTTTGCTAACGACACCTTTAATGGCTTTGTTCTGGCTGACCAAGGCGGGTTGGGAGGGTAATGACGAAAGAGCCGAGGCGAGAGAGTCAAGACGGAATCAATATGCTGAGGCTGAAAGGCTGAACGCAAGGAATTCGAGGCAAAGCCGATATATGGCGCAAGTATAGACATGCATCTGCGATCAACGCGGTGCCGATTGCTGGATAGATTAATGACACGGAATTATAATACACCACTAATTATGCCGGAACAGGGCCAGGATGGACATACGGGCATGGAACGGTGGAAAGGAAATGCCGAACTTTTACGAGAAAATGATAGCAAAGACCGCATCACTTATACTAATAAAATAATAATATCGCATAACTTGGCATGGATGCTATTCCAGCTGCGGGTGCTCAGTGCTCAATTGTCATGCTCAGAAGTCTAGGGTGGCTTCAATGGAATTATACCGCGTAGCTGTAAATACGCAAAGCGATATAATCTCACGTTCTGCTTTTTAAGAAGCCTTCATATATTGTCATAGCACCAGTTGAATCGATTGAAACTGTTCATTATGGTCTTGCTATCTAATTCATCAGCTCGAGTGTGACAGATCCTTCTTGTTCGCGTGTTGCTGAAAGTGTTAATTAGATAGATGGCTGTCTCGCGAGATCTCCCCCATTAACACAGTGGTCCTTTCGCGTTGGCATTACAGAGTAGAATGTCTCAAAATGACGCGACAGTATGGATAAAAATAGACGGTCGAATACATTAATACTACAGTGAAGAAAAAAGAAGCGCAATCTTCCGTGTTACCAATGCTGCCAATGTTGAAGCTGGAAGTATTGAACGGCGGTTGATGTCGAGCCCTGAAGAACCCTGTGCCATCTCCACTACCAGTCTCCAGATCATCATTGTCATGCTGTGAAAGGGCCGCATTGCATCATCGATCTTCCAGTGAGTGATGGTAGCCGATGTCGCCCAATTGAGTCAGCAGTTAACATTCTATCATTACAATCTAGGTAAGGAGCAGAGCTTTAGCCATTTGATCACATTCGCTTAGGATTCAAAAACACCATGATCTCCTCCCAGGCCTTGACCAAAGATGTCCCCATCGCTTCAATCATTGTCCACATCCGACGCGGAATATAACGAATCAACCAGTAAACACCCGCACATAGCCACCAGACCAATTCGCCCAAGGAGCCAAATATTGTTTTGAGCACATCGTAACTGGTCTTGCTAAACGCCACGAGGAATGCGCCGACTGCTTTGGGCGCGTCCACGAAGATGGCGCGTACGAGATGGCAGAAGCCATTCCAGACATCTCCAAGAGTGATCCCACCCAGGAAAGTCACAACTGCCATGGTCGCTGTGTGTAGTAGCGAGAACAACTTAACGAAAATGTTGACGATGGCTTCGCCGATGCCCTTCAACCCGCTTCCGATCCATTTGAGAACAAACATTACCGCGCCAGGTATGCCTGTCAGGACTTTCCAAAACACTTTAAAGGTGGCTTTAACCAACTTCTTCATGAGCGACGGAAGTTCCTTGATGCCCTTCCAAACCTCCGTTGCAGCGCATTTGAGGGTGTTGGGTATCCCGAGGATCGCGCCCTTGACCTTGCCAGGTAACTTCTTAAAGAAGGTCTTCACTCGATGGCGACGCTTCCAAGCAGCCCGGCATATCTCTTTCGGCACATCCCAGACTAAAAACTTGGGGAGATCCCAAATAAGGATTCTGACGAACTTGACGATTCTATTGACAGCTCGTCGCGCTCGGTCCATTTGCTTCTTATGCACGGTCGCCCATCGCTTCCACGCGCCGCCACGAATAGTAGGGAGGTAATGCACGATTTCGCGGTGGCGGTTCGAGGCGGCCAGACGAAGGGCGATTGCTCCATCGGGCGCAATGATGTCGTGTTTCGCGCCGTAGTCTTCGATCAAGACTCTGACTAACGCCAGGTGCCCGCGCTCAGCAGCGACCATTAAGGAAGTACGCTCAGGCAATTCTTCAGCCTTAACACTGCTGTTCCCATCCCATGCGCGACCGAACCCATTGACGCTTGCGCCAAGAGCAACGAGGCGGCTCACCATGGGGACCTTGCCCGCGCGCACAGCAGCATTTAATGGTGTCTCGCCCCATCGACTTGCAGTATCGGGCGACACCCACCCACGAGCTATGAAATCGGCGACGATATCATCGTGGCCATTCTCAATAGCGGAGAAGAAGGCCTTAACGATGTCGCATTCGAGTCGGTGTGCTTCAAGGTACGAACTCCTCTCTGCAGTGGAGGCAAGATACTCGAAGTTCGGCGCGCGACTGGCGGGAGAGGAGAGGATAGGGAGTTCGACGCTTTCAGCGGCTTCGATTCGGTTCAGAAGGTCGTCATTATCGATGGCGGAGTATGCCGGAAGAGGATTAAGAAGGCTTTCGTTAAACGCAGCAAGATCTGGTAGCACGACGTGAGGCATTTCGTAGAATGTTGGGGGAAGATCTCCTCAACCTTTGGTAAGAGGAGGGGTAAGTATTTGAAGTCATCTCAAACATCTGTGGCTGCTATCAAGGCATTTTCAGCTGCTCTTTGTTAGCCTTCACGGCATTGGGCTGTGTGAAGCCGTTCCGAGGTTCTGGAAATTAGGGGCGTTTTCAGCTGCTGGTTTCTGCCACAGCCAACGGTCCTGCAGGGTTAGTGGATGACATTAGCGTAGGCTGCCAGTAGGGCTGAGTTGTTCGGCGGGCACAGCCACGAAGTTTGGCTGGGCCGAAAGAATGGAAACCGCCAAATATTTTCATTTATTGGAACGCAGCGAAGTATGCCTATTGTTTAGCTTCTTCCACTTTATTGAATCGGTGGTAGAACTACTTAGTACGGCTCGGTCGATGTTTTAGAGAATCCCACATGGTGGAATGATTGTGAATCTAGTGGGGTTCAATCAAAGTGCAATCGCGGGCGACTCATGGTTGTTGATCGCATTGTAGATCAGGATCCGGAATGAGAAAAGCCGGCATAGCATGATAGCATATATCTCTTTTAAGAAAAAGTATCATGAGCACTCAGATCTTCTATGTATCGCAAATGTGTTCCAGCAAGACCCTTCAGGCTGATCATTTCCGAGGCTGTGCAGGGTAATCAATCTCAAGACAAGTCAGCCTCATAAACTCAATACATCAACGTTGTGAAACCCAAAACCTATATGAAAAACACATGTACAATCGACTTACAATTCGTTTCCGAGACTATAATGGCAACATCGGTACTATGCAACCTCTTCATCACAATACCAATCCACTCAGATCCATCCTTATCTCAAGGCGTCAATCAGCCCCACCTTGACGACAACAACACCATGGATCTCTATTTGTCATCCTCTAGAGTCATTATTCACTCATGGTTCCGTTCAATCCTCCAACTCAATTCTCTAGTTGATTTCTCTACTATCAAAGAATTCACCATGACGCTCGTTAGGTTCAGCAACAACAAGACCCTCAAGGGCCACAAGGCCATAATCTTCTCAACCATTGAACCGCCCCAGGCTCAGATCGACGCTATCCAGAAACAATTCCCCGATCTAACTATCAAGACCTTCATCCAACCATGGGGCGCACCTCTCGATCCTAGTTTCAAAGAAGAGGAGTGGCAGGATACTACTGTTTTGTTGACTGCTACCTTATTGCCAAAGCCAGAGCAGGCGCCGCATTTGCAATACGTTCAGCTCACGAGCGCTGGTGCCAACCATCTCATCAAGGATCCCCTCTTTACGAATACAAAGATTCCATTCTCGACCGCCAATGGAGTTCATGGGTGAGATGGCCTTGCGAGATGTCAGACCAAAGCTAATTAATAGACCTCAAATTGCAGAGTGGATCATAACTACTTATCTATCTCATCGAATTCACTGTAGGGAGTTCGATTGCTCTTTTTGTAAACTCTGGCTTACAGTTCGATAGTAAAGGAATACTCGAAGCTTCAAGAGGAAGGAAAATGGAAACGTCTTCATCAGGGTGCCGAAGATACTGAAGACACAGCTGGCAAGCGAATGTCAGCACCCCGAGCTCTCTTGGAGATAACCCAACTAACCAACACCTTATAGTGGTATCCTAGGTTACGGTAGTATCGGCCGCCAAACAGCCCGTCTATCAAAAGCTTTAGGTTTAGACGTCCATGCCTACACTCTTCATCCTCGCAACACCCCCGAATCTCGTCGGGATGACTCCTTCACGCCCCCAGGTCTTGGTGACCCAGAAGGCGAATTCCCTAGCAAATGGTTCTCCGGTGGTTCTAAAGAAGAAATTCATCAATTTCTCGATTCAGGACTAGACATCCTCGTCATCTCGGTGCCATTGACCGACAAGACCAAAGGGTTGATCTCCAAGCCTGAGTTTGAAATTCTTGGCAAGAAGAGAACTTTCCTGATTAACATTGCGAGAGGACCTATCGTCGATACAGATGATCTTATTGAGGCGCTTAATTCAGAGACTATCAAGGGTGCGGCGCTTGATGTCACCGATCCTGAGCCTTTGCCAGATCAGCATCCACTCTGGAGTGCGAAGAATGTGACTATAACGCCACATATCAGTGCTGCCTCCTCATTTTATTATACGAGGTTGCTGGATATTTTTAGATTGAACCTTGAGCGGCTGAGTCAGGGACGAAACGATTTCATCAACAAAGTCAACCGGAAGGAAGGCTACTAGAGGTTTTTCGAACAAAGAGATGAAGAACCGTTGAATATGTTTCAGTTTCCCAACTTGAATACATAATACAAGCGAACATAGGAAATAAATGATCCGCACAGTTTGGAGAATGTTGGAGTGATATTGGGCTACGTGTTTCCTAAACCATTTTCTTTTCCATCAAAACCCTGATCCGTTGCACCTCAGCAGAACCATACGTTTCCTCCAGCATCTCCATGACACCCAACGCACTGATCTCTGGATCCCAAGTATCCTTCACAACCACAGCACTGACATCTGAAAATTGAACGAACTCCCTTGCAATCTCAGCCCAGCGTGCAGTTCCTTCAGGGGCGATATCGTAGTACTCAATCCACCCCCTCCGCTTTGCGTCACGAAGATGACGAAGAACAGCCAGCCATGGAGTAATTGGCTGATGTGTGATGAAGTGTTTGTACTCATGATTGGGACCTGGGTTGATGCGTGATGGGTTGTTGAGAAGCCAATGGACGAGCTTGGGTGACGACTTGGGGAAAATAGTCTTGTTGCGAGAGCAGAGAAATTCTGTCGCGTAGGAAAGTAAAGGTGTAGACTCGTCATCCTGTTCTGTTTCCACGTCTTGTTCTTCACGACTGAGTTCCTCAACTTCCTGACAGACATAATCAGTCAGGCCAAACTTGGTAGTAAGACACAGAAACGGCTGATGAATAGGAGGTGCTTTCATCCTGATCTCATAAGCTCCAAATGTACTCTTTGCCCAGTGATCATATGGATCAGACGGCTTCTCGAGCCAGAGCCAAGAAAGAGTCCTGTCCATCTCATTCAAGAACTTCCGCTGAAGGCTTTGGGGATCGTTGATGATGTATCGAGCATGTGTCATGGCGAGTGCAATATCAGGATACCACTCATCTAAACGCCGATGATGCTCGATCTCCTCGAGAGGATGCTTTAAACGGAGGACATATGATCTTAGAAGTCGAAGGTGAGGGTCAAAGTCTAGAGACTGGAGTGCTTCGAGACGTTTTCCTGCACCACCGTCCATGAGCCAGTCTCGAATTGTACGGTGTATGTAAATGACCTTGCTCGTCGTGATGAGACTTGCAACATTGGAATGCCTATCCTCGAACTTTGGAACACGCATATTGCCTAGTGGCTTCGCGACGTGTACGCTCAAAAGTCTTGCGAAGCGAGCTTGGATGTACTGTACTGTTGTTCCACAGCGTCCTTGAATTTCTTCATCAGTAGCTTCCACCACTTCGCGACCGAGAGCCGTAACATCGTCCTCTTTGAAAAGCGCAAAGGCGAGTTCCCAGACTGTCAGTGAGTTGGAGGACTCATCTTTGATGAAGTCCGCGACGATTTCTCTAGCACGCATGAGTTGGAATAGAGTGGCAGTCTGCATGATCTCCGAGGATGTCTGATCCTTGAACAGTAGCTTTTCGAAGAGATCATCAAGTTCTGTGGGAAGTTCTTTTAGAGTTGTCTCTAAGACTTCGAACTCGCAGTTCTTCTCAAATGTTACGAGCATACGCTCAACTGCAAGTCTAACCCATAAGAAAACCCCATTGGCCTGTTCAACTACTGTAGTTATTAACAGGTGAGTTGACTCCGAATTGAGTTTCATCAGCCTTCGAATCTGGTCATTCGACCTGAGTGTATCTGTTGCATAGTGGTACATATCGTCGTAGCTCAGATCCTGAAGCTTGGTGTTGGGGACAGAAGTTTCGAATGCCTTTTCAAAAACATCCCATGGCCGAGATGAGAGACAGAGCTTGAGTGACTTTCCGTCGTATCTGGACGTCAGATCCCTGAAGAAGTTGATGATTTGGACATGATCACCATCAAACTCATCAAGACCGTCGATGAAGAGACAGATATTCACGTTGGGCAGGGCCGCGTCGAGGAGAGAGTGAAAGGCAGCCTGCAAATCCTGGACAGTCCATTCCAGAGCAAAGTTGACTCGTTCCTTGGTCGTCATCTGTCGCAAGCGACTCCAGAGGTCAGGAAATGCCTTTTCAATGAGCTCCAGATCAGAAGACAGCAACTGATGTAGGAGATATCGCAGCAGGCCAGTTTGCGACCTCTGCTGCTGAGATCCACTGGTCCAGAAGAAGAAGCCCGCTGTATTGACACTCTTCTTCCCGCCCCATCTGCGAAGATGATACAGCGCAACTGGATGCTGGGAGAGGTACCTCACGAGCGTGGATTTGCCAGACCCAGGCTTTCCAGTGATCCAGTAAATAGGACCCAGCTCCGTGGTGCTTAGCCATGAGACGAAGCTATCTCTGAAGTTCTGACGTAGAGATTGGTCGATGGGCGAATTGTCAAAGATCCAATCAAGAGTCTTGGCGTGAGCTTCGGTGACTTGACTCTCGCGATCGTGCATACTTTTGTATGACAGACTCTCGAGAATGAAGTCATTGATAAGGCCGACGGGAGCTAGTCTTGGGGGTCTCGGGATAATCGGGATCTGCCTGGGAGACTTGCCAGCATCCTCCTGAACAGTTGTTCCCGTGTGCTCAATTAAAATCTCCGTCTCAGTCTCTTCAGACTCAAGGTCACGGCCTGTGAGCTGTAAATCAGCGAGCAAGGGTAGACAGAGTTCACTAGCAACAACACGTTAGCGCACCATTAGCTCCTGGAGAGCAACCAGTAAAGTCAACTAAACTCACTGCGATGACGGAAATGTGTCTTGGCATTGATGCAACACTTGACGGAGACGTGCATTCAGCGCTGTGACATCGTTCAGGGGCCAGAGCTTGCAGAAGCCAGCGACATCAATTGAATCACTGAACGCGTTCAAGACACGGTTGACATGGACGACGAGGTCATTACCAATCTGAACACAGGCAAACCTGATCAAATCCTTCTCGTATTCTCCCTCTTCACCCTCAACACGCTTCACCGAATGCGTCAATCCCTCGAGCAAGCGAGCAAAGTCGGTATCACAGCGATCTGTGTATCCCAGACTGTGTATCCCTCGCACAGCATGGCACACATCAACAGCCTGAGCGAGGAATTCAGATACAGTGTCAAAGTTAGCGCCTGCAGCCATTTTATAAGCTTGTAATGGTGCAGCTAGCGGGTTCAATTTATTAAACTATTATGCAAAAGTCCTTCAATCTTCTCCTCTTGGCATGTGAATCTCACAAAGATCGAAGCTCAAAAATAAAAAGAGAGGTTGGAATGGAATGTGAGGTTGGAATGAGGGGTTTAAATACGGTCTCATATTGGTCACGCGTAAGCAATCATCCCTGCAGCTGCTATACTATCACATTGCATTGAAACAGGCTGAATTAGCTATCGAGTGCCCGCCTGTGAAACAATTGGTAATAGCGTCCTACAAAGTTCACAGCCCGTACTCCGTGCGACGCTTATCGAAAGCGTCCGTTTCGAAACGTCGTATAAGAAACGCCACTCTCCCTGCCAATTTTCACCATCGTCATTGAGCAGCACCAGCAAAATGTCTTCTCTTTTTATCTTCATGGGAGTTCTCTCCCTGTCAACATTTACACTCGCGGCGGGTAATACGCCTGGTCTTCCCCTTGTTATTAATACATGGGGTGGCGACTTCACCGCCGCTACGGATGCGGCCTTCACCGCGCTGGGGAAGAAGGCTTCTGCGCTTGACGCGGTTGAAATTGGAGGCACGACGTGTGAGAACAAGCAGTGCGATGGGAGTGTAGGCTTTGGAGGAAGTCCTGATGAGAACTGTGAAACTACACTTGATGCGATGATCATGGATGGTGGAAGCATGAATTCTGGAGCTGTTGCTGATCTGCGTCGCGTTAAGAGTGCGATTTCTGTTGCTCGACATGTTCTCGATCATACTACCCATTCTCTCATCGTCGGAGACCAAGCTACAGAGTTTGCTATCCAAAATGGCTTCAAGAGCACAAGCCTGTCAACCACAAACTCGGATAAGCTGTGCAAGGACTGGAAGGCCAAGAAGTGCCAGCCCAACTATCGCATCAACGTCAGCCCCAACCCGGCATCAACATGCGGTCCCTACAAGCCTCTCGCCACCCTCACAACAAGCACTATGAAGACCAACAAACAAACCGGCCACGACACCCTATCTCTCATCACAATCCATAAAGACGGCTCCATGGCTGCAGGAACAACAACAAACGGCGCCTCCCACAAGATCCCCGGACGCGTCGGCGACGGCCCTATCGTTGGAAGCGGCTCCTATGTCGACAGTGACATCGGCGGCTGCGGAGCCACAGGCGACGGTGACATCATGCTTCGCTTCCTCCCATGCTACCAAGCCATCGAGAGCATGCGCAACGGCCTCTCACCGAAAGAAGCAGCCGAGGATGCCGTTCTCCGCATGATTCGCAAGTACGGCGATCTCAAGAGCGGCATCGTCGTCGTGGATCGGTACGGAAACCATGGCGCTGCATGCAGTGGGTGGAACTTCCAGTACAGTTACAGAGGAGGAAAGATGACCAAGACAAAGGTCGTCACTGTGAAGCCGGTGCAGGAGGTACGTCTTGACTTGTAGCCTTGACGATTTATGAATGTGGTTGACAAAGTCTTAGGTTTAGCGAGCATCGAGCACAACAGCATGTTTGTATTTTAGTTGTACCAATTGACAACAGTTATGTCTTTGACTTTAGTAGCGGTTTAGATATCCAAAAACAAAAACGGAGAACGAATGTTGTGTTTCTGCCCTTGATTTATGTGATCTCTCCTTATGTTGACTTATCCTTTCTCAGGAAAAGTCTTGATATGCCGCAAAGGTCGAACCCACGACCTTGACACACCAATTCACAGCCCGTCATCGAGCCGGAAAGGTGCAGACCATCTCTGTATCACGGTTAGTCCGACTCTTCAGGTGTAAGAATCACGTACCGTATCGTAAGGTCTTGAAGAATCGACAAACCTCAAATCTGTCCCAAGTCGAATTCGGTTCTCTGGATCCTTGTTGATAGTTGAAGCGTGAATCTGTACCAAATCAGCAGATTTTCATCTCAGTATCGCAGATACGCACCATGTGTGGTTTGTGAAAAACAACATCGCCGGCTCCATACTCTGTCAAAAGCCACCTTCCACCTCCGTTGTCTTGTAGAAATTTGATGGGGCCCAGTTCCAAGAAACCATTGGACATCATGTTCTTGTTAAATGCGTTTATACGTTCCTCTTCGGTCATACCGCTTTCCCTTGCCTTTTTGTTGAAGGCATCTTCCAATGCTTGACCCAGAGTGTCGCCTTTGACGGTTAACTTGGGGATACACATGCTTTGGGAGACTCACTGCCTTCGAGGTACATCAACCCGCCGCCTTGAAGACTAATATCCCCAATCGGTACCCAAGCTGTCACTGAAGTAGGCTCTCCATATCTCAGAAATGATTGATCATAATGCACTCCAATTGCATTGTTATGCGGCGTATTATTTCTCAACAACGACCTTGGAAGTAGTTTTGTAGCATCGCCCCAGCCTTTCAGCCTGGAAACGAAGTCTCTCAAGGCTGGATGTCTCGAAAACTCAAGGTAAAAGTTCTCTGTATGGGCTTTCTCCGCAAGGCTCGCGAATGAGCCTGGGTTAATCTGCTCTTTACCAAAAGGACCCGCGCCAATACTGGGATAGTTGACACCCTTGTTATCAGGATCGAAGATACCATCAACGGGAGCTGAACTGGGTTGCAGAACACCGCTCGGACTGAGGAAATGGAAGTACGCTTCCCGGCAATCAAGAACGTCAGAGCGGGGGAGGAGACCTTTCATGAAGAGATAGCCATCCTTCTCATAGCGGGCTTTCAGGTCTTCCATCGACTCAGATGGGTAGGACTGTTTGAGCTTCCCAATCATGCCAGACTCAAGAAGTCCATCATTGACGAGACACCCTTCTGTGAAAGCATGCTGAGAAGTTTGAGTCGAAGTTTGGGCCATGGTGTGTGAAATCACTCTAGCAGCAAGTGAACTGACATGGAGTAGTCGGATGGATATTCGTGCGAAACGAGGGAAAGAAAGAATACTCGGGACCTCAATCCTAGATAATGAAAAGACGTGAATAAATTACTATAAATTTAGGGTAGATTTAGGATACCTTTTGCTGAGTTTATTTGAGCACTTTAAATGGAGCTCTCATGTTTTCTTTCTCCTTGAGGGGAGGCCGTCATTTTATCACTTATACGAAGAGTACACACTTACACACATGGAAAATATCTCCGACATCACATCTTAGTTTTTTTTTTTACCAAAAACAGCAAGATTCCGGCGAGAAACTACCCAATTAGACGCTCTAGCTGGACATCACGCAGTCACAGAGTTGCGGGGTGCATGGCTAGTGGAGGTATGCCATCATAAATTCCATCAAGCACGGCCAAGATTGACGTTTTCACGGGAGCTCTATCTTTAAAGTAAAAGGAAGGGTAATATTGACCGAGTGTACTGAAAGAAGCAACTGCCTAGTCAGGACTGGCTCCAAGGCCCTACCATGAGGGTAGCTTAGTACTGATGTCGAGTGGAGGGGCTCTTTACATGACGGAGTACAATGACGGACTTGAGATCAACGTTTCCATTATGACAAAGTTTCAAAGCAGAAAGCGAAGCCTCCAACCGGGGATATAATATTCTTTATTGACTATCGTCCACATCAATCTACTAATCACCTGTCATATCCTCCAAACCCCTTCTACGTATAAGCCCAAGCAGCGAACTTATCCCCTGCAGTCTGAATCTCGATCCCCTCGATAGTCAAACAGCCACTTCCCGTAAAAGTGCTCGTCGTCGCTTTGAGAACGGCCTCTTTCGTGACTGGGACATTCCTCGCCGTCGGACAAGCCCAAAGTCCCGGACTTGCGTTCTCCGGGGACCACATGAGTATCGTGACAGGCATCTTGCACTCTGAGATGACATGCGCGCGCTGGAAACCACCCATTTGTGAGCCTGGGGGCCGAAGGGCGGAGTGTGCGGGTGGGTAAGATATGATCCCGTCGGGTGCGACGAAGATGAATTGACCACCTGGAACTGCGGCCTATTGTCGTGAGCATGGGGTATGGTGAGTGGCGATGTGACTTACTGCGAGACCAGTCATGTTTCCATCGACTTGAGTTGATGTGCCATCGGGGCATTCAGTAGCATTGTCAAGACCACAGAACGTACTGGGCTTCGTAGCGCCGATGATGAAGGCTTTATTCCTTGCATTGATGACGCGCGCGTGGATCTGGGGAAGCGAAGGTGCGTAGACGGAGAGAGTATAGTAGGCATTCACGGCAACGATGGCCAAAGGGAGTAAAGCGAAGAGTCTCATAGTCACGAACTGCGCAAGGCGCATTTATGTGTTGACATGGAATACGAGAAGCCAGCAGCCGTGTTACTATAATATGACGATGTTGGGCATGGGGGACCTTGGCAAATGCGGGTAGATTGGACGAGGTATAGGGAATTGAGAAAGGGAGTAGGAAGGCTCGAACCTTTTCTATTCGATGCCTTCTTATTTCGGTTACATCTCGCGGCGATGCCTCGAAGAAGAAGATGAGCAGAATATGCTATAAATAATTCTCAGCAGTTAGATCTCTGTTGTCGTATTGTAGAAGTCCAGAGTAATGTTGTGTTTGACTCTTGGACTTCTCCACGTGCAGAACTGACTTCCCCAGGACCCTGAACACATGTACACGTCAACACGTCATCTGGAACCTCAACAGAGATGCGATAAGTTCGTGTCCACGTTCCCTAGATCTAATGATGCGGCCCGATGATGCTTCGACACGGACAATGCAGGGTCAACATGGGAAAGACGGTAAGACCGAGGACACACTTGGTCGTGTTAACCATCATTCGTGACCATTCCTCCAAGGCCATGTACTCGGATCGCAGGACCATGTCAGCTGAAGATGACCACAGCAGGGAACAGTAACATTTGCATTGTATCAAAGAATAAATAACTCATACATCATATCTATTGCTTCCCAGCCTTGCCCTTTATTCTATTAACAATCCCCAACAGTTTCGCCTTTAAGCCTGTGCTCTGCGCCTCATCGGCACCAACAAATCTCCTCACCAAAATATTGTACAGTCCTCCAAATGCTAGTGCAATCGCCGTTGACGTAAAGATAATGACGTTGTATGGCATACTAAAATCAGGCGTGGGTAGGTATAGCAGCAGTGTCGTAGTGCGGATGTTGAGAACCTTGGGTTCTAATGTTGTGATGACAGCGGCGGCGACGTCGAAACCTCTGTTGGCGTCGGGAGGATACTCGGTGTATCGCAAAATGGACTTTTCGAAATCGTATGTCAGGAAAACGGTGCAGTGTGGCGGAATGCGCATGAGGAGTTCAAGCTGTGTGCCCCTTGCGCGATCGAGTGCGGGACGGTAGTAGATCTCCTTGATCAGATCGCTAGAGTTCGACGAGG
This sequence comes from Fusarium sp. NRRL 52700, assembly GCA_013396095.1. Taxonomy (NCBI): domain Eukaryota; kingdom Fungi; phylum Ascomycota; class Sordariomycetes; order Hypocreales; family Nectriaceae; genus Fusarium; species Fusarium sp. NRRL 52700. The sequence continues at coordinate 96,357 of JAAQRM010000364.1, forward strand.
GTGAATCGGCAATACGCGCCGAGAGGGTGTGAAGGTAGATACGCATGAACCATGGTAGCGACTCCATGTAGACGAACTCAACATCGGTATCACTAGGGTTGCTCAAAATGGCCTGTACACCACCGTGTTCCTGGCCGTGGCCATTGAAACTGCGATCAGCGTAGAGAAGAGGCGTCTCGGGCTTATTAAGGATCTTGTCCTCGTCTTGTGACTCGGGCTTGACGAGCATGAGGGTGAGCTCGGCGTTCGTATCAAGACTATAGCAGCGAGAGTTTTGAGATCGGATCTCGCGGGCGCCTTCGGTGGTATAGATGTCGCGGGACTGCGGAATCTGAACACAGACTGGAGGAACGTCAGGGTCGGTGAGAGGGCATGTACCCTTCATGGGACGACCGAAGACTTGAGATAGAGTCCAATCTTGACCGTCGAGACTGTCGGCGGGGTAGCATGCGTGGTCAGAGTGGTAGGATTTGGAGGTATCGCAGAGCAGCTCGTGAGCAGGAGGGGGTCGAGGAATTGGGTTGTCTGGAATTGTTAGAGGGGTCATCCAATAGCATCAAGGTACATACTTTGAGGCCTCTTGGATCGATTGACGTCAAGAACCATATCAACAGTCTCCTCCATCTCCAAGAAACACTCTCCATCTGCATTGCACTTGGGTCGAACATCAATCGCCATGCTCTGATAAGATGCGTCAAACAGCTTGTGGCCATCTAGAAGCGTAGCAATACCAGCCTTGCCCTTGCACGGTAACAGCTTCAAGAAAGGTGTCAGATTCTCTGTACAGACAACTTCATGCGGCAGAACACCATGAAGTAGTCTCATGTTGGCAAGCGACGAGTTCGAGTGGTCACCGTCGGGCTGGAAAGACATAACAGGCCGAATCGTTCTCGTCTCATCGATAAAGTTCAAACTGGCGCAGAACAATCCCGAAAGAGCGTTTGTCAGCGTTAACCACTTCTCGTCAGCCTCTTCGTCGGTCTCAGCATCCAACCACGCCCAGAGTTCAACACCAGTGCCTCCCTCGCGTGTTCCATCCCACGGTCTAGCACCCCACGACTGAGCATCCCATCGTCCTAGCGTAAATCGTAAATGCAGCTCTCGTGTTCCAGCATACTGAAGGATCTGCGCCAATGATCGAGGAAACAGTCGAAAGTTATGCGCTTCGAAATCGGCAATCGAAGTATTGGCTCGGAAGTTGAAGCTTGCTAGGAGTTGGGACAGGGGTAAAGGTCGCAGCGTTAATTGCTCGTGATAACCGGATGCGGCTGCAGAAGTGAGTGCAAAACCATTTGTTATGGCCAATAACAGATAGGCCAGAAAGTGGCGCATCTTGAAAGAAAAAGGTGAAGGAGTGTGGAAGTCGATCAAGACTTCACATGGCACCTTTGCCCTTGGGGAGATCGATTTGGTGTCGTAGCTTGGAGAGCTATTGCGACGTGGAAGATTCGATCAAGTAAGCGGTGGATCCTGGCAGAAACTTAGCTTCCCGGCGCGTTCCTCCACATGCCGTCGCATCTTGAATCTTGAGGCCCCGCCAACTTTCAACATCTTCAAACGACTTATTCACAATGGCCGCTGAACAGAGAAAGCTGCTCGAGCAGCTGATGGGTGCATCCTCTACATCAAGAGCCGCTCAACTATCACTCACCGACCCCAAAGTCTGCCGTTCCTACCTCGCAGGCACCTGTCCGCACGATCTCTTCACAAACACAAAGCAGGATATTGGGCCGTGTCCGAAGGTGCATAATGAAGGGTTGAAAGCCGAGTACGATGGCCTATCGGATCGGGAGAAGCAAAAATATGGATTCGAGTACGATTATATGCGTGATCTGCAAAAGTACATCGATGATTGTAATCGCCGAATCGATGCTGCGCAGAGACGACTAGAGAAGACACCTGATGAGATCCGCCAGACCAACGTTTTGGTATGTCCCTGCCCCTTATTTAGTGGTGCGAGATACTGACCTACGCAGCTCAAATCTATTTCCGACCTTTCAGCTTCCATCAACAACGGCCTCCTCGAAGTTGAAATCCTAGGTTCCATGGGCGAGGTATCGCGCGCCCAAGACGAGCTCTTCCGCGTCCGTCAAGCCTCACAATCCAAATCCGACCGCGAAAAGGAACTCAAAGCCCTCTCCGATACATCTGGTCCTTCAGGCCACCAGAAGCTGCAAGTCTGCGATGTTTGCGGTGCCTACCTCAGTCGACTCGACAACGACAGACGTCTCGCTGATCACTTCTATGGAAAGATGCATCTAGGATATGCGCAGATGAGGAAGACTTACGATGCTTTCCCCAAGGAGATGAAGGGACGGTCGAGGGCACCCATGGATGACGATGGGCCTGGAGGACCCCGAGGACCTCGAGGTTCAGGATATAGGAGCGGCCGCGGTGGAAGGGGATACCGTGGAGGATGGTAATCACTATATAATCATTTATGGGATGTTCAGGCGTTTGGCGCTGTGTATAAAATGGACGGAATCAGAATGAAAGAGTTGGCGGAGAGCAGGAAAATACCCTTTCTAGAAAAGCAGCTCAGCGCCTAAAGGCAAATAGAAATGAGGAGAATTCTTTCAATCTCGCTTCGACTTTCGATGCTTTCTAACAATGCTACCTATGGTATTTTTTCCAACTCCATTGTCAAGCTGTCCCTAGTGTCCTATCTCTTTTAGTTTGTTCATGACTTCTTGTTCAGCTCATCGTACTCATCCATCTCTTCATCCCACTTTCCACCAGTGGGTGGCGGGAGTGGTGGTGGAGGTCCAGCTGCCGCAGCCGCAAAAGCCGGCTTATCGTTCGTTGGTGCGGGTGCGCTCTTCTTGACCTCACCGGGCAGAGCTGGGAAGTCTTCGGCTGCTGGGACGGCTTGTTTGACTGGTGCTGGTTGTGCGCCTTCATGGCCACCGCGTCCACCTCGGCCTCCTCGTCCTCCACGGCCACGACCTCTACCCCTTCCACCCCGATGTCGCTCGTCCAAGAAGCGATCCACGTCGTGCTCTTCGTTATCCTTTGAAGCGTACCGACTTCCACCAAGACCGGAGCTTCTTGACCCTCGAATACCACCATTCGCGCCACGGAAACGTCTGTTTTCCTCTTCTTCCAGAGCATCCTTGCCCTCATCCCATCCACCCTCCTTCATACCCATCGCCTTGAGCTTTCGCTCTCTGTTCTTGGCACGTTCATCATCCAGCCTACGCTTATCCTCTTCGCCACGTTTACGACGCTCAGCTTCCTCGGCGCGGCGCTTCTTAGCCTCTTCCATGCCGCGAGCATAGGCCGCAGCGTGATCCTTCTCATCCTTTTCGGCCTTCTCAAACTTGCGCGCCTTCTCTGCATTGAGGAGCTTCATTTTCTCCATCTTAACGGCGAGTTCTTCGTCCGTGAGCTTCTGTCGCGGGTTTGCGCCAGATTGAAGACGAGCTGCAGAATTGGCGGCGGTGTTTTGCGAACCATGGTTGTTCTTCTCGCGAGGAGCCGTTGGAGCGTTTGGAGGCGCATTGGACGTTGGTGGAGGAGCTTTCTTCGCGGGTTTGGGAGGAGCTGGCTTATCGGCATATCGTGACGAAGACAGGCCAGCCGGTTTAGCGACAGGGCCTGAGGGTGCGGGAGCTGGCGCTGGCTTCTCTTGAGGAGCGGGTGGTTCCTGAGCCGGTGCTACAGGTGCAGGCTGGGGTTCCGGTACGACTTCAGTAGTAACGACGGTCTCGCCCTCGACAGGTTCAAAGTCGTCGTAGAAGAGATCATCGTCGGTACGTCCTCCAAATTGGTCATCCATTGTGGGCAGCTGTGACGTTTCCCAAAGAAGTTGAAACAAGATAATAGATGATAATCAGAATAATTCAATTGAAAGCGTATAATATAGGTCGCACAGTTGTCCAAGAAAAAGCCAAAGGGAGATCTGTAAAGGTTAGGAGGGATGAAGTTCGCGCAACAACACCGTACCCCGCGGAATCCAGAGCATTACAATGTGGGGGAGGTTCGGTGGGTGATAAGTGGAGCCGGTGACACATGCGGTAAATTGTTGCTCCGTCTGGTGTTTTGAGTTTGAACCATAGATGACTTGCTTTAACTTAACTTGAGATTAACATAAAGTTTATTAAGCTCATGATGTGGTTATAATTTGAACCTAATATCAGGGAGGAGACAGAACTTATTATTACTGTGGCATGTATATATTTTATCTCTCCAACATATGGGCATAGGGTAGTCTCGTGACACATGATCCAGTCATTGTCAGTGTGACTGGTAAATGGGATGAAGTTGGTGATGTGGAAGACGAGGGGCGTGGTGTCAAGGCTTCCCTGTAAGTATCATATCATTCACATGATTTGAAAGGATATATATGCAGTTGTTCAAGACTTTTGAGCGATAATGGTTAAAGCATAGATTGGTTGAGGATAAAACGCTAGGCAATAAGGTTAACCAACTTTGTGCTAATACCAGTGATTGACCACACAAGACATTGCTCTAGCGCACAGGGTGGTCACCATCAGAGTAACCTCATGTCCTTCTATCTGAAGCCGACAACCTTCTTTATGCCATCTGCTATTGTCCCTCTTCCTTTGCGACTGGTCGCATCTGTTCTTCAGCAGTTGCTCTTCGCTTGTGATATGTCTGCTTGAGCGCCTCGATAGATCGTGCAGGAAAGTGTTCCTAGCAAATACTACGTCAGTATTCTGATGGAACAGGTGAACAGTTTGGGACCATGACTTACACTGATGTCTTTCCATGACTTGCCCTCTCTCTTCAGCTCGACAAGACGCTTCACTTCGTTTTTGTCCCAGAACTTGTAGCTCTGGTTGCTGTCCTGCGCAGAGTCCCCATGTCAACGCTGGACGTATGCTCATAAACGCCTAGACACTTACCGTTGCGGCCTGGGATCTGGAGAGGGCTGCTTCAGGAGTTGAGGGAAATGAAGAAGAGGATGATGCTGTAGTTACTATAGCTTGCTGACTAGGTTCAGACGCGTCTTGAGTTGAGCTGTCTTGAAGCCATGGTCGACAACCAGGACTTTCTGGCAAGGGTGTTCTGCCATTCGCCAAGGCCCGTACTTGCCAGGGCTTGAGAGCACCAGGAGAAGTTTCGTTGTCGATCCCAGACATGATTTATACGAGGAAATGACGAGGACAGTGGTGTTGGTGTTCTTGTCGAAGATAAGGCGAAGGTCTGGTAATCAGAGAAGCTAATATACCGAGAGATGAAATGATTATATATACTGGATAATCTTGGCGAATTCACGAGTGAATGCCGCGGGCACTGACAAAGGACAGTGAATGAAGGATCTTCATTGTTCTGCCAAAAGCCAGCGACCAGTCACTGCTAGGATAACCATCTGTCAAGGCAGCTGCTTCTGTCTGTAAATAAGAAAAGTACAGACAAATGGCAAAGAAAAGTGAATGAATGCTTCTATAAGGCTGGGCATTGTGGTGAAATACAGCCTATTGTGTCAAATTTGAACATTGCCTTTCATTTCAAACAACGCTGTCTCCAATCGCATCTTTGAATTTGAGAACTTCAGACATCGCCAGTACTTGAAACGAAACTGATCGGGTGGCTAAGGGTCTTGCTGGTGATTCCTTTGTTATAATTAGATGAGCTATTGACAGGAGGATTCGAGGGAACCACCGACCTACGCCTCGGAGCTCGTGATACCATTTGAGACTCACTGCTGGGAACCTCATTATAATGATAAAGAAATGAAGTGTCAAGCTCTATATCGTTCTTCAGCCATGGGCGATGGCCCGGTGTGTCAGGAAGCGGAGTTCGGCCTTGTTCAAGAGCTTTCCTTTGCCACGGTTTGATACGGTCAGACATTGCGAGAGTCGATGTGAGATGAGAGTGAATACACTATAACAGAGGGACCAGCGTTATTTATGTTTATTCTCAGAAAGGTTTGAGTCGAGTTAATCACTAAGTTTGACGGTGGAAAAGTATAGAGAGACTTTTTGTTAAAGTGAAACGATTGAATCTTGCTAAGCGTCGTCGCAAACTATTACCAGATAAGATTTTGACTGTAAATTAAGGCAAAGTCTTTTCTTTTCTTCTTGATTCCGACACCCAACTCTTTTTCTTTCCTTCGAGTTACCATAATACTTGCTCGCTGACCTTGTGTTTGGTCATGAAACTATGAGTTTCGCCTCCTGTTAATTTTCTGAGTGAGTCAAGCTTGTGATTTCTGATACACCTCATGATATTTTGACGAGACATAAATGGCAAGGGCATGATCAAATCGATAAGAATCAGTGTGCTTTGGTTACAGTTCAAGTAAAACATATAGGCTCGAATAAATATGGTTCTGACAAATCGTACGGCACTCGATGAAGTAAAGCTATACCTAACGCCTGGGAAGTGTCGTAAAGTAGGTCCACGTAAAAGGCCATCGCCTAAACGAATCATCATAGATGAACATGATTTTTATTATCGTGAACTCGAGGCATCGAAATCTGGTCATACAGAACTGTAATATCCTGGCGGGAAACCTGGGTGAGTTTGCAAAACGGCCCTGTTAGGCCAGGGCAATATTTATATATAGCTAGCTACCTTACTTTAGAAAGTAGTCACAGTGTCGGCCCAACTGATGCAGTGTTGCGACTGATACCCAAATGGCTTTCGGTGAGAGGTTTGGTTATGCTGTTGAGATTGCTGTGGCTGTTATAGTTCTGTATTTACTACTACTGCGGACTTGATCTAATCCTTCTTTGCTCCATTTTCGCTGAATTTCGCTTCCCTGGTCTTTTGTTCCACTCGATGTCTTCGCTAGTGGTATGTTTATTTGAGTGCCTCAAGAGTGCGGCTAGGAAAGGCTTGCTGTAGACTTGCTAGTACTCAGAAACGAACCATCTATGGGAATTCAGAAATAAGACTGATCACAATGGCGCTCGATTTAGCACCGCCAGATCTCATTTCTATCAACTGACGTACTTCAGACTCCTCCCAGAAACTGTATGGAAAGTTTATACTTTCCTGATAATTCATTTAGTAACTTGAAGATGGCGCATAGGGTACTGGGACTTACGTTGGCCTCGGCTGCAGCTGAGGTCGGTGTTGCATTCTCGGCGTGATTGGGGTCTTGGGGAGCACCCGACACCTCGCGATTTGCAACAAGAACGCTCAGATGATTCCAAGGTGAGCCATGGTCTTTGGCCCGGACCTTCTGGTAAAGGCGTTGGCCCACGCTTCAGGGCCTTTTCGTGCCAGTGCTTCATCTCGCAGTCTTTCTGGTTTGCAGGGCCAAGTGTTTGTGATACACAGATAGAGTGAACTGTCGAGTGAAGTCCGATAAACAGGCAGAGGTAGGAACAAGTAAAACGATGGATATACCGGCGGCAGCAAGCCCGTGCAGATGCTGGCTCTATTCCGCAATGCTAATATACTGCCCATCGAAGGCAATGGTGATGGACTGGAGCGTCTGATGACTAACGGTTATGATAGATTATTTACATGTGTAACCAAATCCACAGTTCTGATTATAGTGATGTTAAGAATAAAGCCGAACAGTAAGTTTGAAGTTGGTGTTAATGCAGCGGAATAGAAGATTAGAATGCTTTCTGGTGGATGAACAGAAAGCTCTCTCAAGACCCTGGTGGCTTTTATTGTCTCCTGAAATTTATTAGTTCTTGGAGTCAGGTTTATATTATAACCGAGTTGGTCACGGCCATTCCAGAGGCGAAGTGAAGTAGCCTGAGTCGGGAGAGAAATCAACAAAGACGCTCAGGGGTGTGTACATATAAACCCTTGTAACTATGAAAATCCAAGAATGAGAAGAAAGTTTATGCGGAAGCATAGTAAAGACAAAAGAGAGACATTCTAGGATTTTGTAGCATTTGGGTAAGACATAGTAAATGGAAAAGGGGAGATGGGGGCCAAGGCAAGGGCTATCCCCATTACGCCCAGGTTGTGAGTTTCAAATCATTGACTGCTCTTCTTGGCTTCCTTTCAAATAAGGGACAGGTCAGCAGAAGTCGCTGCCAATGCCTCTTTTTCCATTTGTTGCTCAGTAGCGAATCGACGCTTGCGGTATGTCTGCTTGACTCCTTGCAGAGTTCGTCCTGGAAATTCAGCCTGTAAATCCGGTTAGTTATGTTCTAGATAGTGTCGATGAAGTGCTTGCAGTGATAGCGGCCCAGGACTTCCGACTGTTTCTCAGCTGAATCAGCCGTCTCATTTCACTTTCTGTCCACCAGCGCTGGTTCGGTGTAGCAACCTGTTGACGAATGTTAGCGGATGTTGAGATTGACATGGACTTGGTGATAGTCGCCACAGGCTGGTGTCAGTTTCGCCTTTTAGGGGTACTTGCATTTGTTAAAGTCGATAAAGGAGTGGCAGATATCTCGGCATCTCTTGAAAGTTTCAGCCAGGGTCTTTCTCCTGGACTTTCAGGTAATGGCGTACGTCCATTCTCAAAAGCTCGCTTCTGCCAAGGCCAAAGCTGGATAGAAGTCTTATTGTTATGTTCTGTCATGTGTATGACTTGCCTTGAGGCTTAGCGCAAGTGTGGAAGATAGCAATTTCGGATCTATTTGAATAAAGTCTGAGATTTATATGGAAATTGTAAGTAGTCGTGTTTAAGATATTCAAATTTGCGACGGTAGGTTATTAAATAATTTGTTAGTCGCACATTGAAACCACCCAAACAAAGCCAAATCAGAACACTCTACATCTCTATGAAGAGCGCTAACATGTTCAAACTTTCACTACCAAAGGGTAAACAGAACAACATTAATAAAAGAGAACAATAACTTCTGCTAAATAGAAATCATAGATGGCCAGGAAAAAATTAAGATAAATTAAGATAAATTAAGACAAGTTAAGATGAGTTAAGATGAGTTAAGACGAGTTTATGATGATTTATAGAAAGCCTTATGATAAGGTACCCTATAGACGTCCTAAGACTATCTACACTTGCCTCCAAAGACAACCCTCCCCAGACCAAAACCCAACAGGTTGCCCAGACCTGAGAACGAATTTTCCCACATACGACGGTCGTCTATTTCGAGCCAGCCTGATCCTCTGCCTGTGAAGCTCGGGCGCTTTCGGACAGGGTAGGCTGTGACGGAGTGGGCTTAGCTTCTGCACGCAATCCCCGTACATTAGGGTCAATCCGCTCTGCTAGTACCCCAAGAGACACGAGACTTCGTCGTCCTTCAATGTCAACCGAGCCTCCTTGGAATGGATTGACATTCTCGGAAACTGTGGTAATCGCACTTCGGACCTCCTGTCCTTTGCCACGGTGTTCAGGGTTTGGCCTGTTTGACTGGAATAGATCCTGTAGTCTGCGTACTGCAGGTCGAGCCTCTAGGTTCTCACGTGCACCTCGCAAGCTTGCCGAGGTCTTCTCACGCATTTCTCTTATGCTTCCCCGAAGGCTATTTCTCAAGCTACGACGACTCGAGGCTGACTGGTCAAGGTCCGATCCAGCAGCTGATACATCCTGCTGAGATTGAAGAGTAGCTCCGGAGCGCCCCTCCGCTTGGGGTCTTGGGCGGATCTGAAGATCAGGTAGTATTGGTCGTGGCAGTAATGGTGAAGACAATTTGCTTTGTAAGTCTGCAGGGTCTGCGGGCGTTTCCTGCTCGATAGCTGCGTGAGCACGTGGGGGGGACAGAGCATCTGGTTCCTTCTCGACTGTCTCGCCAGAAAGCTGTTCTGGCCGCGGCATCTCTTCCTTGACACCGAACTGTGCTTTATCATCCGCCCCATCATCACTGTCGTCCTCGCCAGAGAGAGAATCAACATCGCCACCACCTTTCATGACAAACAAACGGAGAGACGCCCACTGCAACTTCACCATGTCTTCAAAGCGTGGAGCCACCTCAACACCCATGATGAAGTGGAATTCCTGTCCGGATTTCAATGTCTCTCCGGTATGGAGCCGAAACTCGACATGGCCAGGCTTAACTGGGACTTCAGTGGGATAGTAAGACTCGTCTTGATGAAATAGACCTAGTTCCCGATTCAGAGCGTCCAGGGAGTTATTGTCTCCTTCCAGCGTAATATCGTCAGGTTGTTTCTTGCGCATAACCATAAACCGGGGCAGCCAGCGGAAGATCAAGGTCACTTTGACCATCTTCGTGTCGCCATCAGAGACTGGCTCAATGCCATGGAATTGGAATCCCCAATATCCTCGTCCCCACCAATCGTGAAGCGTCTTGTTGAGGCAAATAAGGTTCCAAACCTTGTCTGACCCCCCTAAGTTCCTCGCATTTGCCATCAGTGGAGTGTAGGTTGTTCTGAAGTCGGCCGACATTAGGGACTCGGTGGCTTCAAAGAACTTTTCCGTCCTTCCGATCGTTTCGATCTTTTCGTTGAGTGCGAACGGGAAAATATGACAAGCATCAGGATCCGCCAGTTTGGTGATCACACATGCGTATCCGTCCCTCTCATTGCACTTCTTCTTTTCACCATCAGAACGGCTGGCCTTTTTCTTCTGTAGTTCCTGTTCCAGAGAATCTCTTTGTCGTTTCTTTCCTTGCCCGGAATTGGAAGCCGATGGAGAACCTTTCTCAGAGCCTTCAATACTAGATCGATAATCGTCGAACTCTTGTTCGAGTTGCTTTCCAAGCCGCTGAACGAACAAGCTTGAGAAGTGTCTCATTCTTTCGAATTCCATGATTAAATCCCGTGGTGAATTGCCTGTTTCTCCAGGACGGACATCTGGGCACAGCTTTCCGTGTAACAGGGTCTCGAGAGGGACGACAGCGATGGCCGCAACGTGATACATTTTGAATTTGAAATGAGGGTCATGTTTCAAAATTGCCTTCTCTATTTTGAGGCCAATCTCTCGGCGCTGCTCAAACTCTTCTGGCAGCAGAAGTTCTCGGGGCACACTGAAAGGCGCTTCTCGATAGTCCATGAGAGTGTCGGTGAGGTGAGACGAGAACTTGTCGGAAGAAATGTTGATATCTATTCGGTCGTGGATCAAGGCACGTACTGCCTGGACCAATCCCTCCATATCTTGGGCCATCTTCACGCGAGAGACGGCGTAACGCACAAGTGTGGACAAGGGATGTTGAAAAGAAGAAATGGGAAAAGAAGAAATGGGAAAGGAAGGAATACGAATGTAAATAGGTACCTGGTTGACTTAGGGGAAAGGAAGATCAGTGATTCACAGTGAGTGGTTCTGCGTCTGGCAAGCAGTGTCCCACACTCATCCCAGATCTGTATACATCTCTTACCTTGAGATTGTAAGTTACTGTTCCTGACGGTTAATGCTTATATCACGCTCCTTAATCGTTAGGTACGGTACCTTTGGATTTAAGCCGAGAGATGGCTTTTAAAGCATTTCAAAGCAACTCGAGGTGACATAAACAATTCTCAGGTACTACAGGCAGTTATTGTATGCTCTACACCAGTGGTGAATCTTGATATGAGCTAGTCTGACGGCTTTGATGGTTTCACACCAAGTGCGAGGCCGCCAGCCAGTGTAAGAATGCGATTTATGCATGTAGGCAAATTGTAGAGGCTACGATACGGAAACGGGTACGTCATATGCAGTCTATGGCGTACTGAATCGCCAGGAGTAGCGTTGATTGAAGTTTTCTAATGACACAGCATGATGCCGAGACAAGTGTAATGCAGAGTAAACTATCTACTGAAAATTGCCTATATGCAGGGCAGTGAAAAGGGCATCTTGCAATTCCTCCTCGGTATGCACCAATTTGGCTCCGAACCTTTTGCAAACCGCCTCCACATTTCCTTTCTTCCTATAGCCTTCCTGGGCACAGACGAAAACTCTTTTCAACTTCGTCTTGACAGCCAAACCAAACTCCATGAGACTAATGGGAGCATCTGTTGATCGGTGGAACATGAAAACAATAATGCTTGCGGCTTCTTGCATGTCGAGTTCCCACCAAACCTGCTCCTCCCATCGCTTGTCGGAGAAGTCTTCCTTCCATGTCCTATCCCAGTCTGGTCGGTTTGGGTTGAAAATTGTCACCGGATAATGGATGAGGGCTCTGGTCAGAGTTTCACGCCAGTCAGGGCCGCCCGTGTTTGTTGTGGTTCCTGCAAGGAAAATGGATGTCTTTTGATGACCTTGATCTGGCTTGTTCGGAGCCATTACTATCTCGGCGTGACGTTCCATGTTTGGATTTAGGACATAATCTTATACGGTGATGGGGAAAGGCAAGTTGAAGGTTGGTTGATCGCTGGCAGGTGGGATGCCTAATTCTTCCCCGCCACCGTATCAGCCAATCAGATGCATGGCTCGCTGACCGCCCCTGCAAAAATCTATAATCCAGTGGCTTTCAGCATCATGCTTGTTTTTGCTAGCAAAGGTGGCAAAATCATCCGCGGGTCGGCTGGTTGTCTGTCTCACAGACTCCACAGCGACTGACAAAACAACAGATGATAGGATACATGATAATGCTGCTCATCCCGGGCTGTATGAGGCCGAAAATTGGAGCGGCATGCCACTAACGAAGAGCAAGTACAGTAGTAACCCCACCAAGCATTGCTCCAACTTAGTTAATATGGACTCCGGAGGAGTTCTGAAGGTTTCGATAGGCTGTGATATGACAGATCCTGCTGGCATGCATTTGATAGCCTGGAAGCTTTTAGGCCTCCGACTTGGCACAGACAGGTGGTTTCCTTGGGTCATTGACATCACAATGTTTGTCCTGCCGAAATGCTGAGGAACAGGTCTCGAAAGCCATCACTGCACTGCTGATCTATTGATACTTAAAGCTTATGACGTCTTGACGAGACATATCAAGCCAATATACTAAGAAATTCCGATTAACTTTAGCTTTGGGAAGGTAATATACATAGCCTTAATAAAGATAAGTCTTCTAATTCAAAACAGAATAATATACTTTTGTGATGGCTTGATTAGTAACCTTATTGGTAGCAGCTTGGATATAAAAGCTATTACTGCTTCATTAATTTAAGTTAATTTCATAGCAGACTTTGCAAGTCATGGAAGTATGTCTGACTCTACTAGAAATTGGTTAGGTATCTTGGTATAACGTCTAGATTGCGAGTCAGATGTGTTATTTGCAGTTGAGGCCTGTGGCTGAGAGCTTAAATCAGCAGACAGAACTTGGTTGATCTACATACCTTCTTGTATATCACAAATCAGGCCCATCAGATTTGATTTAGAATTCTTTTTACCCTTTAATCAAGAAACCTTATAGGCCATGGCCCAAAGAGTTATGCAATTTTACCCCGCCACTTATTGCATATAAATTCAGGGCCATCCTCATCTCTGCCCATGAATCACTCACCTTTCTCCCGCATCTACCAGGTCCAGACTTCATTCTACAAACATGGTTAAAGCCACAAATCCCAACTTATGCGACTCCCAGCGCGCTGGAGACTTTATCGAGCCAGACCCTCTCGTCTCCCTGTTTGAGAGCAGCAAAAGATTTGAGTACACGAAGCAACTCAAGGCCACCATACAGTCAGATTACGCTTGGTTATTCCCTAACTTTCGTCTGGATTTGTACCACGTTGCCACCATCTTGACCGTACCATCCAGGAGTCTCATGTCTCCATTCAGCCTTTCAATCGAATCCTGTCTAATCGATGGGCAGCCTTATGGTGGCAACAACCATCATCGGGTTCTAGAGAAACTCGAAGAAATCCCTCCATTCTGTAGGCATTGTGAGTCGCTGCCCCCATCTTGTCGCCGTAAAGACTTATCTAACATTACTCAGATATGATGAATCTGGGGGCTGCTGATGTTGCGCCCGAATTGCAGCGTTATGCCCTCAGGGACAACGAACCTCAACCAACTTACAGCGATGTTGACTCGGGCGACATGGATGTGGATTTCAAAAAGCTCATGAGGAGGCATTGCCGCACAATCTCGACCCTTGAGGACCATCTCCGAGACGAAGCAGAAGCCACCAAATGCCGAGCGCGAGATGGCAACGTATGCGTTGTGACTGGCAAGCCAAATCCCAGAGCTTACCACATCCTTCCATTCACCTGTAACGACACCGTGAATCATAACAATAATACCGCCTATGTGAGAGACGGCGCGGATATCCTGGCACATATGTGTATCGTCTTGCAGGCGCCTTATCTCTCAAACCCTCGCACACTCGGCGGATCTGACAAAGCATGGAACCAAATCTGCCTCGACCCTGAGCTGTACAGCTGGTGGGCGAAAGGCTATTGCGCTTTCAAGTTTGAAGGCTCGCAAGACATCGGCGAAGGGAATGAGATGGTGACATTGCAGTTCCGATGGATGCCGCAGATCAAGAAGAGGCCTGGTACAGCGATGAACATTCAGGGCACTGGCCCCGACAACGACTGGCTGAATTTGATGGCTGAGCTCGACACTTTCCACGCCCAGCATCAGCCTCCGCCTACAATAGGAGGCAAGGCTCTTCATGCCACCACTAAAACTGGCGCACCTCTTCGATCTGGACATCTTATCCATATATGTCTCCCAAAAGAAGACGTCGAGCGCCTTGAGATTGTCATCAATCTTCAGTGGTGCTCCATCATTTTCATGGCCTTCATTGGCGCTACAGGCAATCCTGAGATGCCTCTACGCGACGATCATGAAAAGGTAACGACTTGGCTTGAGGATGAACCCGACGTTGGCGAGGAGGAAGGAATGGACGCGGACTGATTTCTTTTGGAAATGCTTATGAACTAAGGAGACCTGGCTTTCTGGTATATTTTGGAGAATGTTCAGACTCATAGACTAAAGGGGGAAAACGGTTTGCTTTTTCGACTGAGTTTAATGTCTTGGCTAATAAGTACATACGAAAATTGAGTCTCGTGTGCCGTATTTATTGACTGAACACCCCACATACTCACTGAACGTGATATTCACAAAGGTCGTGGCAAAAACGTAATTGGCCCTTAGAAAGTCAAGTCCCATTCAGTGTAACATGAGCCAAACTATTATCTATATACAAAACAGAGGAGTATTATTTTACATTCTGCTTGGCCCATGTCTTGTGCAAAGAACATCAGGCAAGTCAGCATGCTACTCCTTCCAAGAGCCGTAATCGGTACTTGAGATATGACGATCGGACTCTCTGCTATGGTCTTCGCGCACCAAGTGAATGACCTTGTTAGACTGGCCAGACCCAGGTAATTGTACCTCCCAGCCCGGTTGTGCGAGGTGATGTGGCTTCTTGAAGTTAGCTGCCACGGATACTTGATACAAGTTCTTCAGTCGCTTTGACTGGACGAGTTCGCGTATGTTCCTGACAAAAGCCTTGTAGTCGGGAATGCCAATTTTCCTGATTTCAAACTGCTCAATCGAGGTTGGAAGCATGAGCTCAAAGTCAAGCTTTGACGGACTGGGAGGAGGAACAGCCGGGGATCCTGGCAATGTGAAGTGACGGAGTTCCACAGACAAAGAGAATCTCTTGAGACGGGTCAGGTTCTGAAGTGAGCCAATGTTGTTCGCAGCCCATGTCTGCTCCTGAACCTCCCTTCCACCAGTCAGCCCATCCGTCCACCGCCTAGAAGCTTTGATCTCAATGTCAAGACTCTCCAAGGCGTTACAGTGCTGAATCCAGTCGCCGAGGTGGTAACTGAAGGGATCACACGTTGTTGATAACATTGTTTTGACCTTGAGATCCAGGGAGCGAAGATTCTCGCAGGCTGACAGAAGATTTCGCAAGCTGCCGGGCGTGATCCATGAAAAGTCGGCCTCGAGGGTCTCGAGTCGTTTGCAGGCATTCTTTGGCATCTCCAAGTCCCCGCTGCTGGTTTTGGCACAAATGGGCATGTCATGAATGGTCACTGTTTTGAGAGACGGGAGCTGGAACAGAATCAAACTCGGCTGGATGCATAGTGGTAGAACGTTTGGACTAAGCTTGAAGTCGATTCTCGTCAATCGTGGGAATCGCCATGGCTGCCCGTTCAAGCTCTTGTGTACCATTCCCGTCAAGCTTGCCATGTTGTAGTTCAGGCTGATAGTGAGCCTCTTGAGATTGGGCATCTGCTGCGTCCAGAAGACTGTTGCCTCGTCATAGTATTGCTGCCGACCAAGCTCAGTTTGGAGCCAACCCGGGAAACTGGCAGTCCATGCAGATGTGAGCCATATGTAAGGTCGAAAGTGCGGGTGCAACAAGGAATCAACCACTTCCGAATCGTAAGGGCAATACAGCTCTCGAACCAGACGACAAAGATGAGGATTTTGGTCAAGCGTTAGAAGGCACTTTGATGACCGTGCATCAATGCATCGATACAAGACTCTTTGGGCTAGGCTTTCGAGTCGCCTGGATGCCAAGGATGCATTGTAGAGGGTTCTTTTTGCTTCTTTGGTGGAAACTGCATCAGGGTCGTCACTATCCTGCAGCATGGACAGGATATTGAAGAGGACCTCATCAGGAAGCCATAACGTTGTTGGCTCAGGTTTACTCATGATCATGATGACTGTAGGGCTTAGGATAAAGAGACAAAGGACTGGAAAAATAAGAGAGAAAGAGGAGGAGGAAAATGCAGGAGGGCAAACAAAGAAAAGAAATGTGAGCAGACTATGGCAAGCCACAGGCAAGACAGGTATGTTGAAATGAGATCTGCACACTGTGGTAATATATCTGAGGAGGTGTCATGCATGTCTCAGTAGCAACTTTTGAGAAGTCGGAGCATTCGTAGTTTTTTAACACACTGCCTCAACACTCAACTGTTCGATCATGGTTTCCATAATACGAGGAATAAACTCTCTTCAAGCTTATAATAATAACGATCCATAGCGTGCGAATTCGACCATGGCCCAACAACCAGACTCAAACAAAACGCCATACATCCCCGCACAACACCCGTTGTCCAATCACCAAGAGCAAGATAGCCTATCAACACGTCTTTACCGCTTACATGGTAACACAGGCGTTGGCTTGGCATCAAAGGTGGCTTTTCGTAAGATTGATCGTCTACGCTAGACAGGGATGTCGATGGTAGAGATACTGACCTTGCTAGCTTGCAACGGAGAGTTTTGGTGTAGGGCTTCTTGTTTTGAGATTTCCGGGCTGGTGGTAATTGCGTGTGGTGAGACTCGAGGCTAGTAGTCATTGGCAGTCGATCCGTACAAATGAACTCCGCGCTCAAGAACTTCAATCTCGTCACCAACTTCAACGTACAGACCGTCCACACTGTCCGCAGCCTGCAGCAAGCCTGCATTTTCTGGGACACAGTGCATGCCAAGGTACCCCAAAGCCCTCGGGTTTCCATCCTCAACCGTTCGATGCTTGACAAGGGTCGAGCTAGGCTGCGCATTTCCTCTCGTTCTGCCACCATCCGGTTTGTCGGTGTCGAATTTACCAGTGAGAGGATTCACGTTCGGCAACGTGCAGCGCGATGTCCGGCAAACGACAGAGAGTGAAGGGGAGGCTGCATGTCGTTGTTTTGGCACAATGCGATATCGTTTCCAAGTTTCTTCGTCAAATGCGGGAGCACCTGTGATCCAAATGTTCGCGCGGAAGCGGAGAGCATTGAGAGGCTGGTTTTCTTTGGGCAGAAGGGCTGAAACGGCGTGGACGGAGGCGAGACTGTTCACGTTGACGGGTTGTTGGTCTGTGTAACCGTGAACAGCCGGATCGCCGATGTGTTCCAACGGTGCGAGGTTCTTCTCTGTTGGCACGAGAGTGTTTGGTGTGCAGCGCAAAAGTGTAAGATCTTGATGCTCGGGAATGTTGAGGAAGCGCTTGAGTTTGGGAAGTGCGGCGGCAATTGATGGTGCATTTCCCATATCCAAGCCCTCTGCTTCTCGTGAATGAATGGCAAATTTCTTCATCGTGATTCTATACTTGTTGAGATAATTTTCATCGGGAGACAGCGGTACAAAAGCGGAAATTTCCTTTTGGTGAGCAAAAAGCAACGTTTTGAGCTGGTCAAGCAAACTCAAAGGATCTGGGTCTGGGAACTTGAAGACAAGACATCCCACTGAATCGAACGAGGATCTCCCATCGCGACCTTCAGGTCTTAGCCACAATTCGGTCTTTATCTGCGACATGAGCGGTTTAGTCCGCTGACTGATAAATCGCCATATTGGACCTCCTTCTGATTCTGCCCGATTGACTTCCGTCGCCAGAGCAAAGCAGCGGTCCCAGACAAAGCCACTCTTGATGAGCTGCGCTCGGTTCAATTCGACCGGGGCGCATGATTTGATGGGATGCACGAAGATTGCTTTGACACGGATTGGGTCACTGCTTTCGCTGTCCTCAGGAAGGTCGTACTTGGAGTGAGTTTGGTCATTCATGTTGCTTGATGACGCGCCTTCTCGTCGAAGACTGCGAAGCTCTTTTGGCGTTGCAGAGCCATTTTGAAGCCAGATGGTGACGAGACTGCATATCAAGACCGCGACTGAAACGGCGATCGATGTCGGCGTCAGTTGATTGATACTCTCTGTGAGATTGCCTATGAATGAGTCGCCCATTGTTTCGCTTACGCCAACATTTGTGTGAGTTTTGTGAATAAGAAAGGATTGTGAGCGAAAGAAGTTTGTAAAAGGCCCCTCACAAGCTTGAGAGCCTAGAGAGCGCTGTGAATGCGGACGACTGACACTAATGGTGGTGCTAAAACAGGCCCACTCACATCCTCAGTGGGGGTCAATGATGAGGTATCATCTTCACTGATCTTAGCTTGCAGCAACAAAGCAGAGGCAATTGAACGTCAGCGTTTGAAAGTCTTTAATTTTACGATTCCATGTCTATTGTCCCATTGATTGTTTGTAAAGAAATACCTATATTCACTAATCCAATCCCTCGGACATGAGAAAACCAGAACACCACATTTATGCGAGAAAAAACATCCAATCATAACTTCAATCAATCATCCCAGCCCCATCATCAGTTACAGAATCAACAGAAATCCAAACACGCCCGATACAAGCATCATGCCCAAGCTTGCGGCAATCTTGAAAGCATCAGATTGAGCCGGGCCGGTAGACGCAGCGTCATCTGAGCCAGTACTGGAACTGCTTCCGGTCTCCTCGGAGTCACCACTCTCGGACGTCTGAGGTTTGAAGGGCTTGACGGCGCGTGTGCTTTGTGAAGAGCCGGCTTCCTCAGTCTCGGTATCGGAGGGAACGCCAGAGTCAGTGATCAGCACTTCCTCGTGGGTCTTGGTAGCCTTCGACTTGCCCCGGGCGCCTGTTGCAGAAGGCTCATCCCCGGCGGGCTTATCAGCCTGAGCCGCGCCTGTGTTGTCAGGCGCAGCGTTCCCAGCAGGGGAAGCACCAGGCTTCGACTCTTCAGCAGGCTTAGCCTTATCCCCAGAATCTCCGCCAGTACCCTCGGCAGGCGTGTCATCCGCTGGCTTAGCAGGCTTCTGAACAGCGGGAGGCGCGGGAGGGGCCGTAGTGGGAACCTGGATCTTGCCATCCGAGACTTGGCTGACAGGAGGAGCAGTAATGATAGGGATCTCCATATCGTCGCAAGGTGTCGTACGGACCTGGACCTGTCCATCGCCAATCTGGCACATAGGAACAGCGATAGTGGTAGGGACCTCTCTTGTTGTGCCATCGGAAACGACAGTTACAACAGTGGTAGCGACAACGCTGCTTCCCACGATTCTCTTCTTAGGGGCGGACTTTGCATTCTTGCTCTTACCACATGGCATGACGCCAAACTCAACAGGCTCACATTGCTCAGCCCAGTTTCGGTCGTAGAGGTTGTAGAAGTCGCCAGATTGGCATTGCCAGAAGATTGCGGAGGAGCCAAAGGCGAGGGTACCGTTGGAACAGACTGAGAAACCGGACGTGTAGATTGCGCCAGCTTGGACGGGCTTGTCAAATTGGAACTGGTAGCTTTCGGAGATGTAACCAGTTCGTCCTTGGGCGTCCTTTAGAACGCCATCGTTGAGTTTCAAGACTAGGACGCCTTCACCATTGCATGATCGCTATTGTCTGTTAGTCCAGGGTCCCGTCTCGGGGTATGATCTTGCTTACCTCGGTGACATCGCGCTTCTCGTTTCCAGGTTTGAAGATTGTGACTTCAAATTGACCATCATATGAGGTGGTGCAGCCCGTGGGGGGCTTACCCTTAGGTGCAATATCCTTTGTGACTGCTTGTGGAATGGCGAAGGCTGTGGCTGCCAGAGCCAGGAGAGCCAGCGATGTTCTCATCTTGGAGTTGAATTATATGATGAAAGAATTATAGAAGACTTTTGTTCTCGAGATAGACTAGAGATGTCTTTGTTGCTGTCTGGTTGCTGGTGATGATGAGTCTC
Organism: Fusarium sp. NRRL 52700; assembly: GCA_013396095.1. NCBI lineage: Eukaryota > Fungi > Ascomycota > Sordariomycetes > Hypocreales > Nectriaceae > Fusarium > Fusarium sp. NRRL 52700. The sequence continues at coordinate 116,499 of JAAQRM010000364.1, forward strand.
TTCAATCAGGAGATGAGGCCTGCTTGATATACACGGCGTCGTACTCCACTCAGTCTGCCTGGAACGCTATAACAAAGAGGTTGCGCATCTTCGTATCGATACTGCATTATTCACACGTCAACCTGTGTGGCTGGGAAGTCCAGAATTACGGTGTTCAATAATGCTATAACCATTAAAACACTTTGTCGGCAGTCATACATACCAGCTGCTCAGCTTTTCAGCGCCATGTTGTGGCGGAAAGGCACTAGTAAAGTAGGGAGAGTCGTATCGTTAGGATCTCGTTCACGAGCGTGGTTGGCGAGGTGCTGAGTAAAGTGTTGAAACGCGCTAAACTAAAGAAAAATCTTTACGCGCTGGAATTTTTGTGTATCCATTTGAATAGCAGCGTGTTTGAGGGAGGCGAGAGGGTTGTCTGGAATGGACAAGGGGGTAGACGAGCTCAATGTCTTACTTTGAGATGGGTCCAGGGATCGAGGCAATCGTGCTTTGGAGTACCGTAGGGAAGCTCAAAGTTCAATATTACATGATTACCTTTTAGCGTGGAATTAATTGGCTTCTTAAAATGGCCTCATCCCAGATATTCTAGCACATTTCCATGAGAGATGACCAACACTCTTCATCATCTTGTTGAGTCTTGCACCCGCAACGCATTACAATACGAGTATACCATTGAAGCTTAAGCAAGTCTTGAGCTTCTCTAGAATATAATAAATTTGTCTGGTGATCTAGACTTGTTAATTGCCGATTTCCGAATTGAAAAGCGTGATGATTGATCATCGGGAGAGACGCAAGGGAGTGGCGCTGAGACATGATCGACCCTTGCACCAGGGGCCAACACAGCTCTCAATAATCTTACAGGCTACTTGAGAAATGTGGTTGGCAATACATTAAGTCCTTGAGTTGATCAGGAAAATTGGAAAGCTGAAGATTCTGAACTATCTGCGTCTATGCCATTGGTTCGTCTGCGACACGAACCAGAAACGGCTACGACATGTAGCTGAGCTTTGCGCCAACGCTTGAAATGCTGTCAGCTTGCCATGGTAGGTCACCTGTTTCACTCTGTTACGATCAGGCTGGAGAATTTCTCAAAAGTAAGACCCCTAAATAACACCTGATATCTGACAAAGAGGCTAGGTTTTTCGACGAAACGATCCCTCCTCGCTCTTTACTCGGCTCCATGCTCCTTCTCAAGTACCTTTTCCAAAGTCCCCATCAGTAGCTGAGCATCCGTCTGATGAGGCGAGTGACCCGTATCAAGCTCAAAGACAGGGACAGGTTGGCCTCCATTCTCTTCCAGTCGTGCGATGAACTGCCTCTGAGCTAGCTCCGGAACAAGCACATCCTTCTTAGTCACAATATAGCTAGATGGGATTAGTTTGTGGAAACCATCGTATGTCTGCTCATCGCTGAAGACCCTGACGGCTTGAGAAATCTTGGAACCCTCCTGAGCTAGTGGCAAGCCTTCCTCCTTCGCGAGGTCGCTATAGAAGCACATGGCAGTTTCTTCATCGCATACAAGGTAGTCTCCCTGTGTAGTCAGCAATAGCTCAGGGGAAGTTATATATCAAAGTCTCACGTACCTCGCGGCGGGGATAACAGCCTGGGTTGGCCTCGTATAACCCCCGCGTACCTTTGCCAGGGGGTGCAAAGATTGCAGCCAGAAATATCAAGCGAGTTATCCCGCCCTTTAGTCCTGCCTTTTCTCGCTCGCGGCGACTCAAGCCGCGAGTTGCTTCAGTTCCGACCATCCCGCCATATGAATGCATAAGCATGACAACATCCTTTCCTTGGTTGACGTGCTTGTTCAGAACTGTCTGAGCCTCCTTAACATCATCGACCAACCCTGGTGCGGGATCAATTCTTTCTTCACGAGAAGACCGAAGAGCAACAACATCCACGGGATAGCCCTTCGCTTCAACGGACCGTTGTATGGCGCTCCAGAAGCGAGGTAAGCTGAAGTTGCCAGGTACAATCACCAAGGCAGGCCTTGCAGATGCAACAACAGCAGCCATATTCGGGTTGAGATTCGAGGCGACAGGAAGTTTATTGAAGCTCGAATAGCCGTGATGGGGTTTCATCCAAGTCTGTGAGGGGTGAAAGAAGCTTCAGTCGATTTAAGACTTAAAATCGAAGGATTCGATGAGCTTATGTCAGATTTCAGGTTTCAAGGCCAGAAGGCGCTAATTACCAGTAAGCCATGTATTCACTTCCCTAGTCATGGTATCTGCTATTGGCCGCATGTGTTTATTGGTGTTCTTTACCTTTGTGCCCTGGGGGCTGAAGCCTCTTTTAACCTTTCAACCTTATCACAGATATCTGCTGTATGTCACCACAGTCATAGTATTTATCTGGTGAATTACTCATATCTCATTTCTCACCCTCTCTTGTCCAAGGCCCGCCTTGATAGAAATCTTATTAAACACGAGCAAACAGGCAATGGGCAAGAAGATGTTAAAAAGCCTCTATATGATGCTCTCTTGCCACGCTCAGTTCCGAGGGTCTTATACTCTAAAGCCTAAGGTATATGTATAGATAGAAGAGTTTTGGGATATTCACGTCCCAAAACCAAGTTCCTTCTGAAACTGATAGGTTAGTTAACGGGCAGCATGTTGCTATGCTTCGGTTGTCTTTTGAGTCTTGATTTAGATGACTGAATCCTTCAGATCCAATGACTTGGCTTCAAGCCCTTTGTGATAGCTCGTGTTCAAGACGAGGATAGAGATAATGGAAAGCGTCAGCGCAAACAAGATATGGCTTCGCGTCTCTGAAACAAATTCTCCCCCCTTCGTTTTTGGCCCTTGAATTTTTCCTTCGATGGCTCTTAACATAAAAAGTAACAAGTTCTAACTAGTCCAAAAGGCATAGTTATTACACTGCATTATGCTTTTCTGTCAACATGCTGCATCTTCCCATAGGGTCAAAGTAAAACCCAGCACTTGCATCCATGTATCACCGCCATCAAGTATAAATTGTTGCCGAACATTGAACATAGCTTATAGATCTAGAGTGCAGCAATGCAGGGATACACAATAAAGTGAGTCCACGGGAATGCAAAAAAGAATCATAATAGTGGAATCTAACCACCAATGTTGGACGAACAGGGAATCGAACCCTGGACCACTCCCAGAGGTTTATCTTGCCAGAGGCGAGAACATGCTAAGGGAGTATTATACCACTAAACCATTCGCCCGGAATTGCTTTGTGATTGGTTGAAAGACGACGGCCAAAACTGAGTACATATCGTATGAAACTCATTAGTTCGCCGTCAGTTAGTTTGTTACCACTTCAAGCTCAAATCTGCAATAGGGTAGTTCACTGTGTCAGTGAGCAAACGACACGTTGACACCAGAAGTATTAGCCTTGATAGTATTAATGTTAGTAAAAAAAGACTTTTAAGAATAAAATAAAAGAATATCGTATAACTACTGTTATAAAAAAAAAAATTAAAATTGCGGAGATAAACCCTGACAGAACTGTTGGCGATGGAAAGAAGTTGAAAGCACTCGGAATCAAGTCCGAGACTCCGGGGTTCCGGGTCCGAAGGTTTTGTTTGAGTCATCGAATCCAACTGCTTACCTATAGATACGATGATCAATGGATAGTAGTCACCACTTCCAACATATGCTCGGTACTACTTTGCGTCTGAAATTTTAATTCAAATTCAATATGACATCTCCACGAATTGGCTGGATCGGTAGGCACATTATACCACTCACCAGCCGCAACAGAAAACTAACAACCAGACAGGCCTGGGGTCAATGGGACTGCCCATGGCAACAAACCTCCAGAAACACTTAAAATCAATAGGCGCCCCGAATCTTCTTTACTATAACCGAACTATATCTCGTGGTGATTCTCTCAAGAGCATTGCCGCTCAACCTGCGTCTTCAGCCAAAAACCTTGTGACGAGTTGCGATATCATCTTCCTATCTCTCAGCGACGATTCTGTTCTAGAGTCAACCCTCGATTCAATTATAGACTCTGAGGTCCCTGGACAGCTGGCTGGAAAGGTGATCGCGGATACCTCAACTGTTCATCCGGACTCTTCCGCCAAAGCTCAAGCACGTTTGAACGAGAAGGGCGCCAAGTTCATTGCCTCACCTGTCTTTGGTGCAAGCCCTGTTGCAGCGCAGGGAAAGCTACTATGGATTGTTGCTGGACCCGATGACGCTGTTGAGAGGATCAATCCATACTTGGAGGGTGTCATGGGGAGAGGCGTGATTCGAGTTGGTGAAGATGTGAGACTGTCGAGCAAGATGAAAACAGCAGGGTATGTGCTTGCTCTCAGCTGATACCTGGGCATAGCTAATGACAAGATAGAAACTTCATCACAGCTGGTATGATGGAAGTCGTGGCAGAAGCTCATGTCTTAGCAGAAAAGTCTGGCCTCGGAAGCAAGAACCTCGAAGCTCTGATTGAGCAGCAATACGGACCTCTGGCATTGTCCATGTCTCAACGACTTACTACCGGAGCTTACATGCCAGGAATAGGTGACCGGCCATGGTCTGACCTCAATCTAGCAATTAAGGATGTTGGGCATGGAATTACACTGGCTGAACAATCTGGAGCAAGGCTGGAGGTCGCTGAAGTTGCCATTAAACATCTGAAAGATGCAAAGCAGTTCTCTGAAGCTGAGGGAAGGCCCCTTGACTCTTCTTCCATGTATGGAATACTTAGAAAAGAGGCTGGGCTATCATTTAAGACAGATCTGGTTAAGGAACGAGATGAGAAGAAGTAAAGAATGAATATGACTGATATCAGTCTTTTATTATCAAGCTGTGTAATTGGTGCACGAAAACGCTATATTAATAACTCTAAGAGAGTGCTTCGCTTCGTATTTTGCCATTCATACCATCATTATATATTTGGTATCACATTACTGCTCATAGTGCAGCTTTGCCCCTGGACTCAAAGGGCATGATCAATACTAAGAGTCCAGCTGCTATGAATAATGCGCCACTCGTATATACAGGGGCAGATGTTTCCAGATTTGCAAAGATGGCAATAATAGGCTGTGAAAGTCAGTATTGGGTTAAGACAGATTATGATGGCAAACTTACTGCCATGATCCCAAAGATTCTGTTACAAGAAGCACATAGCGCATTGCCCGTTCCACGATGAGGCGTGGGAAACAACTCTGGTGTGAACGAGTAGAGAACAGCGTACATGATGTTGCTGAAGAAGTTGAAAGCGCATTGCCATCCGAGTAAAGCATCGCTTGTCGTAGCAGTCGTGGAGCAGTAGAGAAACACGCCGGTGAGTATGGTGCTGAGTGACAACGTGCCCTTTCGTCCCAGCCGTGGTAACTCAACGAGCCATCCTCCCAGGAGTGCACCTGGTACGCCAAGAACAGCAATGATGAGACTGTTTCGGTATGTGAGGTATGTGCTTCCATCGCCAAAGTCGGCGCCCTTGGTCGCCTGAATATACGGAATGAAGGCGTTATAGAGGGGATATCCGAGACCGATGAGTGCCCAAACTGCCATGATCAGTCCTGTGCTAAGGCCGAGTTTTCTCGTGACGAAGAGTGCCTTGACATGCGACAAGTCGACCTTCTCCAGATATCGCTTTAAGGCGGCGCTGGTATCAGTCTGGGCAACGTAACCTTCTGGTTCACAAGCCTTCAGGTCCTCAAGAGTGAGAGTTGAAGTCTTCCCGTTTTTCTTGGCCACAGTGTGCACAACCCGAACAGCCTCTTCGTCGCGACCCTTGCTCATGAGATACTTAGGTGACTCGTAGATTTTGAACAGAACAAAGCGCGCCAGGAACATGAGAAGTGTCAATCCACCAACCGTGATGGTAAAATACCGCCATCCCATGTTATCCTTCCGTCGACATACCGTGTCTTGTTCGCATGTGTAATTACCCAAAAGTGGCCATGCAATAAGTGTACCAATGACTTGTGCAATTGCCCAGTCAATGGAGAGAATCGTGAGGAGGTATTGATGAGATGCTGGTAGAAACTCAAGAAAAATGGCCGAGTCAACTGGCAAATTTCCACCGACACCAAAAGACCATAATGCGTCAAAGATGCCAATGGCTGCGAAATTGGGGGCGCTGGCTGAAATGAGGCCCCAAATTGCTGTAAGACCGAGAGTGATGTTGAATGCCCATTTCCGCCCAACTGCCAAAATTAATAATCAGTCTTAAGAGGACTGCCTGGAAGACTTACAAACATCACACCCAAATCCCCAAAATATTGCGCCTCCAAGAAGACCAATATTCTGCGCCAGAGTGAGATATGGCGGATTTCTTACGCTGAACTCATTGGCGACAGGTGTAAGAATAAGCGACGTGACGATTGGCCAGAGATTATCGCTCGCCCAGCCAAAGCCTATGACGACGAAAAGCTCCCACTGATACCGCCCCATGCCGAGATCTTGAATCTGACAATGTTAACGCCAACCGATCAACAATATGAGTAAAGAAAACAGAACTTACAGCACGGTTCAGAATACGAGCTTTCGCTTCGTAAACAGGATCCAAAGCCCCCTTGGGAATAATTGCTTCGTCATCAGTAGCGTCGACAAGACTATTCCTCCTCCCATCATTATTAATCGCCCCGTAGGCTTTGCGCTCTTCTTCCTTATCAGCAGCCATGGTGTAAGAGGCAGAATCGCAGGGTTGAGATTTCAAGAGACGACCAGCCTCTGAGTTTTCAGCTGGCGGCATGTTTATGTTATAATCTACGAAAGGGCTAGGTGGTCATCAGTGGCTTGATATTGAGAAGGAATAAAAACAGGACAAAAGAACTCCCCGGCGGTTGCGAAGTCGCGGGGTTTGATGGTGCAATTTAGGTGCTAATCCACTCTGGTCTCGGGTTGCGCGGGGGCTCGCGTGCCACGTTCGGTGATCTACGGTTCTTGTGACAGGGGTTGGTTGTGATGGTGCTTATTTTATGGCGTCACTTGTCGGAGTCATCAATTTAATGTGTGTAAGCATCGTATGGTTTCGTTCTGTCCTTGAAGCGGTCGAATGATGCAGACAGACTATATAGATGTTCAAAGCGAGAGTCACAGAGCATTCAACGCCTTCATGATTTCTCGGATCCCGAGATTTGTGGCTGCATTGGTCTTCCAGTGCAGATCGGTTGATCCGTCAAACCAAACATTGCCTTTCAAGGCCGGACTCCCCGACCCGTTGAAGCCACTGAAAGTATCCAAGTTTATCGAGATGACCTACCACACGAGAAAATACCAACAGGTTACAGTACAAGATTTCAGGAAGATATCGCAATGGATCTGTTATGATAGGTTCGCCTTGTTCTTGACGTAACCCCAGCTTTTCAGCGGCGGCACATCCTGGTCAATTTTTCTGCTCAGCATGACCACTGACGTGGGGTTGGTGACGGGGATGGGGACACGAGAACGTAACCGGCGTTTAGGTAGTGGTACTCAGAAGACGTGCACTAAGATGAGGATCTTTGTGTTTTTATCCAAGTTCGCATTTTTATGAATGGTCTTCTCTTTCCTGTCTTTTCTTTAGCCGTTGAGTCGCGATTGATCGCCAACTAATACTCATTTGATCGCCCGGATGAGCTCCGATGACCCCCACGTATCAGCACATCCTCCCCGCACAACACAACGATTGCAGAAACAGTTCCCATTCAATAACAGGCCAGATAAACCCGAGTCCCATAATTCACCCCTTGTTCTTCAGTATCGTCCAAGGACCTCACCATCGTGTGTCAACAACTGTGCTTGAAACAACCTCTCCAATGATGGCCTACAGCTTTTAGGATAAGACAACTAATAGGTGCAGGAGAAAGAAATTCTTATTACATGGATAATTATACTCAAAGCCTAGGTCTTTGCAGAAGCTTATACCTGCACAACCATCGCAGATTTGTCACTTTCACATCCAATTTTCATCGTCCATGACTGATGTTGTTAACTACGTCTGCGACAAGCTGTGACCAGATTATCCAGCCAGGTCTTTTGTGTCCACGCTATATCCACCAACATAGCTTGGTCAATTACTTGTTGCAACGGCTGGCAGAAATTCAAGTTGGAAACAAATCCTGGAGAACGACGTTTCGCTTTTCACAGCTTCTGAGTGAGCGCCAGATACATACATATATATCAATCGTCTATCGTATGACGCTATCCAATCCCCTCAAGTTTGATGTTACTTCTCAGGCCATTTGAGTTCGAATTTCTCAAAATATATGTTAGGATTCTTCTCACCGCTCCTTGTATCCTTTCCCATATGTACCCAGTGATCGAAATTTGGCAAAAATATATTCCATTCATCCGGTTTCTTCCCCACCAATTGAATCGCGTGCATAGAGTCTATTCCTCTTATTACCACTCCGTAGGCAACTGAAGACTTGGTCTGGATTAGCTTTCTGTCTTCGGATATTGTGACTTGCCACATGGCATATATCCTGCTGTGACTATAGGTTCTTCTCCCTATTGGCGGGCTGTAGGCCTTTGGAGGTTCAGAATGATGTGATGATATATTCTGACCAGTGATTATAAAATCTTCGGGATGAGAATCATTGGGGTGCCTTAAAGCCAAGAACCGCGTCTTGCTTCCAGGAACTATGCCAACGATAGCTATTTCATCTCTGCCGTCATATTCTGGTAGGAGAATCTTTCTAGGCTCTTGTACTTGTCTTGTCAGGTCGGTATCTGTGAACCAGTCCTCATGGAGGCTCCAAGTGTACAAGATTGCGGAACGCTCAACGTGTTGAATCGCAGTGATGGTTTGATCCACGCGCGAGAACGTAAAAAGTCCTTTCTCAACTTCTCTGCTTTGAGGAAGAAAGCAGCTTTTGCATACGAGTTTTGCCTTGCCTTCGGAGCCAGTTGTTTTGATTACCTTGACAATGGAAGCTCCGTCGCCATCAGTTTGCTGGACGAAGAGCGCGCACTGTTGCGAAAGTGACAGAATGCTGCATGGTGTGAAAGGATCTGGGCAGCCTACTTGTCTGGTCCATACGCCGGTGCTTCTATTGCCAAACATCCAAGTTGTGCCTGCAGCTGTCTTTACAAGCGCAAGAAAAAGTGATGCATCGGTCGTAAGTATCTCGAGTCTCAGAGTTTAAATAATGAAAGTCGTCGTAACACACGAAAGGCTGAATCGAGGTGGCTAGGGGTCAACATCTTTGACCTCTCCTGAATTAATATCGAGAAGCATATACCGTTTGTCTCTCCATAGGAGCTTGGTTCCATCGGGCGATAGCGTACATCCACGGAAGTTTCTGGAGGAAGGATTTAGTGTCGATGATGTAAGTTGAAGATAAGAAGTCCTAACATAGGAAAGCTTTGAGGTTCCTCGAATTGGGGACGGTGTTCTCTGATTATTTATTGCGCTAAAGTCGCACTCAGTTGCCAAGCGATCTGATCGTGCTCCTGAAATTCTGTCTGGTATAAGGGGAATGGAGGAAGGGGGCAGTGTTTGATGATGGCAACTCGTATCTTTCGTACTAAGAGATGTATTTTTTGACAGATCAAGACAAGCCATCTTCTCAACCACTTTTCTTATTTCTGTCAGCTTTCATATTTCACCAGAGCTTATGGAGGACTCACTCGCTGGTGTTTGACTCGGGCGTCACAGGCCTTGACGATACATCGCACACAGACCCAGCAACGGAGGATAAATCGTTGAGATAGCGCATCATTACGTATTTTCGCGGATCTTCGGGGCCTTTGTCTGCAACCATCGCCTCGAGGTTTCTGATCCTTGCGACCAAGTCGTGGATATCACCTCTAATATGCGTAGTGTCATCTAGAATATTGGCTGTATCCTGCTTGATATACTTGGCAGTGGCTCTGCGAAAAGTTAGTCTTCAACAGTCTTCAACGCCGTATAGATAGCCGTTACTACTAACAGTGTAATAGTATCGACAGCCAGACTGAGAGCTCGACGATTTGTTTCTAAAAGCACTTTGGATGTCGCGACTTTTCGCTTCCCTCTAGTGGCCCAGCTCATTGCCGCCAGCTTTCCTTCATGGCCTGAGAGAACAGCCTCTATGTCGCTAGCCACTACCAAACAGCTTGAAACAATCTCGTGGATGTCTCTCTTCGTATGACTGGTCAAATCGCTGCCCGCAAAATCAATGCCATCGTGCACCAGATCCTTCAGCTGTGTGAGAGTTCTCGTCAAGGTGGACAACTCTTGACTGACAGCGGCCAAGTCATTCTTCGAATCTTTGCAATCCCTTACAAACTGCGATATGATCTTGTAGGTCTGATCAGCAGCTTGGATTACAGCGATGCAGGATGCAGCTACTGAGAGGCCGTCCATAGCAGTTTGGGCGCCGGAAAAGCCAAGCTGAAATTGTGGCGGTTTATAAGACTTTTCTTCGAACTTGAGAGAAAGAAAATGAGGAATATGGTGCAATTTTGGGGGCGGGGGCTTTTCTGAACCAAGAAACAACAAATCAGGCTGTGGAATTATGCATCTGCAAGCCACCAATTGAGCTGATGTGCCTTGGTGTACGCCTCGTGAGGCATTGTCAGATACTGTCTATCTCGTCCTCGCAACCTCCGTTCAAGCATTTTGTGTTAAATCTCTCAATATTGTCCTTAACAGAGCACCCTCGTACATGAGGGTGTTGTCAATCTGCGAATTATTGATGATGGCTTCGGGAATATGGCGATTCCCAAAGTGGCAGGTCTGCTATTTTTAATCGGCGCGCAGGGTTTCCTGCATAGGCGATTGTTTCTTCAAGGCCAACATTCCCCATTCAGTGGTACATTTTAGGGCTTCCCCGGATTTCTATGCATGGCCATGTTTCACTGAGCGGATTCTGCATATTGATGGCCTGCAATCACTTGATTAACCTAGAATATTCTCCGAGCAAAACTTGGGGTAGCATTCAAACAACTATCAACTTGAGTATTTGATAAGAAAGGAAATATTTGCCAGTTAAACTTTGATTGATATCTGAATAGGTACGCATTATAAATAATCTACCTAGTTGGATTAAGGACCTCAAGGTTCTCGGATATAGGATATAAAAACCAGCACAGCCCTCACTCGCTTGAAGATCTTTAGCGGTTCTCCTCTCACTCACCACCACCAGAATCACCGCCGAGAAAGGATCAACCTACCAGCTGTCAATGCAACACAATGCATCCCCTCTCTCACTTCGGCCATTTTCCCGTCCGGTCATTACCCCTCTCCAAATCCCACCACCAAGAACCCATAAACCGGATTTACGGGAAATGGCAGATCAAAGCGGACAAGAATGACTTTAGATCGCGGCCTTTCAGCCCTTTTCTTATTAGGACGGTCCCCCGCCCCACGATGGGAAGCCCCGCAAACGCCCCTCCTCATAAGATTATTCTGCTCGAGATCATTTAAGAAGCCTTTCTTAAGACCGATTCCCTCTTGCAAGCTTGTTTGAACTTTATACGTAATATTTGACAATGGCACCCACTCTCAAACCGTTCCGTGCTGAGCATATGGGCTCTTTGCTCCGGCCCCAAGCTCTTCTTGACGTCAGAGAGCAGATCCGTGAGAAGGGTCTTAGCCCCGAAAACGCCGGCCTTGATACTGTGGAGAACGATGCTGTCAAGGACGTTGTCAAGATGCAGCAAGATCTAGGCTTCAAGGCTGTGACCAGCGGCGAGTTCACTCGTACTCGCTTCTGGGGACTTATGTGGGATGAGTTCGAAGGAACGACCCAGCTCTCAGATGCTGATGCTTCCATGTTCCGTCTTTACCACCCTGACGTGGTCAGCTTGATCGAGACTGACCGCCAGGTCATGCCTGGAGAGTCAGTCATTGCTGGTGGAAAGCTCTCCCACAGCTCTGAGAAGTCCGTTTCGAACCTCCATGAGCTGAAGCTCGTTCAGAAGTTTGTGCCAAAGGAGGATTGGGGCTCCATTAAGCTTACTATGATTACACCTGCTTGGTTCCATATGCGTTATAAGCAAGGCAAGGCGTATACTCCCGAGGCGTACAAGAATGATGAGGAGTACTTCAAGGATGTTGCCAAGCTCTACCAGGATGAGCTTGATCAGCTTTACAAGGCTGGTCTCCGAAACGTTCAGTTTGATGACCCTGGAATGGCTTGTGAGTTGACTTCTTTGGAAGCTGATGACAATAACTGACGCCGCGTAGACTTTTGCAGCCAGAAGTTCCGAGATGGCTGGGCCGCTGACTCTGATAACATCGGTACCGTGGATGATCTCCTAGATGCTTATATCAAGCTCTACAACGATAGTCTTTCCAAGATCCCTTCAGACATGCACACAGGTATTCATCTCTGCCGTGGCAACTTCATCGGCGGTCGTCACTTTGCTGAAGGAAAATACGACATCATCGCTGAGAAGCTCTTCCGCAACCTTAACGTCAATACATTCTACCTCGAGTACGACACCGAGCGCGCCGGTGGCTTTGAACCTCTTCAGTTTCTCCCCAAGGACAAGAGTGTTGTTGTTGGTGTCATCAGCACCAAGTTACCTCAGTTGGAGGATAAGGAAGAGATGAAGAAGCGTGTCTTGAGTGCAGCAGATTGGGTGGCCAAGGGAACTGGTGAGAGCCAGAAAGAGGCACTCCAGAGAATTGCTGTCAGTCCTCAGTGTGGATTCAGTACTCATGAGAGTGGATATCCCCTCAATCTCGAGGAAGAGAAGAAGAAGCTTGCGCTGGTTAGAGAGATCGCTGACGAGATCTGGGGCGAGGCTTAAGCACTACATATATACACAAACAAGTGAATAGCAAGAAGACATAAAGTCACACATTCTGCTAACTATTTGGCGCATTCCAAATTGGAGATTACGTAGACGATCCTGAAATATGAAGAAAACCAGACTGTTGATCCGGTTGTTTTTAAAGATCGGGGTACATATACTTTCACTGCCGCTCAGTCACCACAGTTCCTCACTACAACCGGCTAAAGCCGGCTATTCTTCCGTAGTATAGTGGTCAGTATGCAAGCTTGTCACGCTTGAGACCCGGGTTCAATTCCCGGTTCAATTCCCGGCGGGAGAGCCGCCACATGTTCTAAACATGCGACTCAATTTTTTTGCAGCTTTTGCATCTGGTGCTTTGTCCTTTGCTTCTCTTGGGGATATTTTAGCAGGGGTTTTGGTGGTGGTGTAGCTGTAGTTTTGTCTATAGCTGCTACTCAAGCTCCTCTGTGCTGATGTCTGAAAAGTCTGCGGGATCTAGTACGGGCTGATTCTTGCCATTGGAATAAATTCCAAACATCATTCCGGTAAAACATCCTCCATGCGGTGGCATTACAGTTAAAGCACTGGCGTCGACAGTAAAATCTTCTGACTCCTTTCTTCCAGCCTTGAGAGAAAGCTCGTACTTGGTCGGGTATGCACGGATAGACAACTCGATGCTTTCAAGGTTACCTCCAACATCTGTCTCTGAAGTCTGGTAACAGTATCAGCTTCTACTCATCAGTACAGCTGTTGGCTTACTTTGAACTCGTTGGCATTTCCAGTAGCTCCCTTGTAAATAAGCCTGGTCTTGACTTTTCCATCATCGTTTTCTGAAGCGATAACTCCCAAGGAAGCATAAGAGTGCTGGCTCCACCACAGCACAATACCAGCTTCGTAGCCTCCAACTGTAGGCTTGAACTCCATCTTTGCTTTGAATACCTGGTTGTAAGATGTCTGTTTCCTAAGAAGCATTGCCGGTGCCTCAGGAGATGTTAAGTCGTAGCAGTTACCATAAAGTCTTAGCACACCTGGCTCCTCTTTGAGCGTGTAACATTGCTTGATGGGGGTGTCTTGGATCAGTCAGATGGATTCGAAACTGTTCAAGGAGATAGCTTACTCTTTTGGTACCATCCCAGCTCCAGATCGTCTTTTGAAAGATCGGCCTTCCATATCTGAAGACTTGGCTTCGAAGCTGACTTGATGAGATCTCGCCCTTCAGTCTTGATTGCGATATTGTTACCATCGTTGAAGATGGGCCAATCGTCCTTCCACCCCACCTTGACAAGAAAGGTCTCTCGCCCTATCGAAGTTAGTTTATTCAATTCCAACGAGAGACGGTTAAATATTACCTAGCTGCGGTTCCAAAAAGGCTCCCTGGTGTTGCACTGGTCGAACACCCAGTAAGACAGACCACCAGTCTCCGTTTCCGTCCTCAAAGACATCAACATGGCCCGTTCTCTGAACTTCTTCATCGGGTCCGTTGTACCAAAGAGGCTTTCCCTGGCCCTCCCACGGACCCAGTGGGCCATCTTTGCTGCGAAATACCCACTCTTGATGACCGGCTTCTGTGCCTCCTTCAGCCGTCAAGAGATAATACCAGCCTCCTCGCTTGAAGATATGAGAGCCCTCGGCAATTCCATGAGGAGACTTTCGGATGACTTTCGGGGCGGTGAGAGTTCTTCCAGTTGAGATGTCGATCTCGGAGATGTGAATTCCAAAGTCTTTCTGCTTTGAGTTGGGGTCTCGCCAGGCGAAGCGCATTGTGGTTGAAAGATAGACTTTTCCATCATCATCCCAGAATAGCTTCTCTGGTTAGTATTAATAACTTTTGATTATATGGTTATCCTTACATCTTGGTCGAAACCGGGGTTATCAAAGTATATTGGGTCAGACCATGTATTGTCGTCCCAGATATTGTCGGTCCAGACGTAGAATCCTCTGGGGAAGATACGCTCCTGCTCATATCCATCAGAAGCTGGTTACACTTTCTTCCTTGGCCTTGATTGCTTACATCAACAGTTGGTCGGTAGCGGTGAAAGACGCCATTGGCTAAGTACCACCTCTTCTCCTCAGGTCGATATCTCAAAGTACTGGCCCAACTACCTGCACCAGGCTCAACGGTACGCATGTCGACCTGACTTCGGCGATTGAGCGCATGACCGATGAGTATCCAGTCGATTAGATTAGTTGACGTGTAAATGGCGCATCCGGGGAAGAACTCAAATGTTGAAGTACTGAGGAAAAACGTCGTTGGGGTTGATTCCGTTGCAGGAACTACGCAGATGGTTGGATCCGGGTTAAAGCCCCGAATGACCGGATTCGTAAACGTGAGACTTGATTCTTCAGCCATTATGCTTTCGTTGACAATGATAAATTAAAGATAGCTATCGTCATCAAGATTCGTAGAGTATTGGTTAATGGTGTTTATGTAAATCTCTCGAGTGGGTTAAGTCATACCGAGATGCTTAGCAGGACCGGGCTATGTCCACTAAGCTAGGAATTTTCCATGAATCAGCGTCCGTCACGGCCCGTGAAACACCCCCCAAACTTGACATTCGATCTTGCGGGGTCATTCGTCAACCCCCAAACATGCCACTAGTTGGTCTGATAAACTCGTTGTCCATCCAATCGTCGAACAAAGCCGTTACTTTGGCTTACATTATTTGTGTTACCCTTCAAACTGCTGTTTAAAAAAGAGACTTGCTTGTTCCTTTTAGGCTAATGATTATCTTTACTAATCTTCAACGACTTCGATGCCTCCTCTACGGCATGTTATCTGCTATGGCCGACTCTAGCATTTGAAATCGATAGAACTTCTCATCCAAATCTATATAGACGCTCTGATGCCATAACCTTTCAAACTCAATATTTTGCTAGCTAGTGAGTAAAGTCTTATGTCCTCCAGAAATTGTCGTCTTCTTCTCTGGTCAGAACTCACAAAATACCGCCCCGGTAGTATTAGTTAGTCTAGAGACGGTTCATATCTTATCTGGATTCTTATATAACCTGCGGTCTAAACTGCAGAAATTACATCTGATAGGGCTGGAAGCTTGCGTGGTGTGCAGTCAGGCTCTTAGTTCAGTAGACAGTGATGATTTGAGTGCTATGAGAGTGACTTAGGACTGCAGAGGGAATTCGAGATGCAGAGTTAAAGCTCTTGAAATACAATTATACAGAAAAGCTATGGCTTTTTAGTAGATGACTCTGTCGTACTAAATATATATAGAACTCTAATAAAACCTGATAGGAATTCTCAACCAAGACATCGCCGGGGCCCAACTCATTGGCAACTAGAAATGCATCCATATCTTTCCTTCAGTTTCATCTAGTAGCCATGTTCTACACTATGGATAAAGGGACACACGATTTATAACAATGTGAAAAGATTCTACGACCAAGGTCGATACGGAGGCGCTTATTTGTGCCCTGTTTCTTTATACCATTGGGAAGACTTCACCGCTTGACGATGATATAGAATGGACGATAACGACAGAAAAGACACTGTATCGAAGTTCACGCACCAGTCACATGGCTTTTGTTGATTGGGAAGATAGAGGGCTCAAAAACTGCTGTAAAGGAGATGAGAATTGCTCAACTCTAATTTGCAAGCTTGCGGCGTAGTATGACACGTCGTCATCACCGATATGGATTGAATAACATTACCAGATTTCTCTGAAGCATCATTGGTTTGGAAGTTATCATATGTCTTTCCGATGGGCCGACGAAACAGCGGGTAAATCCATGTTAGGAAGTCAAGTAACATGCAGTTTGCCGAAGACAGGGGACGACCAACATATAAAGTGGACAAAGATGCTGATGTGATTCTTGACAACTTCCACAAAACGTGTCCTTATTTCATCCTTCGATATGGCTCAAACGCAACAAGTCGATCTGGAAGCCCTCGTTCCCGACGACACGGTAAGCGAAGAGCACCTCAATAGGGATGCATATCTGATCATCGCTAGACTGAGGATGTCGACTCCTCCCTTGGTGAGGTTTGTAATATCCTGGCGATACGATTGTTTTTTTACGTGGACTCACGGTTTTTAGGATGCCCAGTCTTCTACCGCAAGTGTCTCAAGCTCTATCCTTAATTATCGGCGCGAGAATGGCAGGACATATCATGCCTACAAAGACGGAAGTGAGATATATCAATCCCAAGGCGAATCAGACACTAAATTTCTAATCAAGAATACGCTTTGCCAAACGATGAGGCTGAGAATGAGCGGCTTGGTATGATGGCCACGTTCAAAAAGGGAACCATAGATGCTAATCACCCAAGATCTTCAACATAACCTGTTTCTACTTACCTTTGACGATAAGCTCGGCTTATCACCACCAAACAAACCAGATGCCAAGGTTAAGCATGTTCTGGATGTCGGGACAGGCACTGGTATTTGGGCTATTGATTATGCGGACGAGCACCCTGAAGCTCAGGCAAGTATGCCATTCCAAGTCGACTTTTCTCAGTTAATAAAACTCTTTAGGTCATTGGCGTTGATCTATCACCAATCCAACCGGACTTGTACGACTAAGTTCGAGAGCGAATGATCTTTTGCTGACGATTGTAGCGTCCCACCAAACGTGAGCTTCGTCATCGATGATATCGAGGATGAATGGACTTATAGTCAGCCATTTGACTATATTCATAGTCGTGTCATGACATCTTGCATCGCCGACTGGGGCGATTATCTCAAGAAGTGCCTCAAGTAAGTATAAATTAAGGGTCTTCTGTTCTCGCTAATAAATGCAGCAACCTTGCCCCTGGTGGCTATCTCGAAATCCAAGAAGTCGACGTAAACATCCAGTCAGATGACGGCAGTCTCAGCCCAGACAATATCATGCTCAAGTCTCTGGCCCTGTTGAATGAAGCGTCTGTCATGTTTGGCCGGCCATACCTCGATATCCTGTCTCTCGTGGACATCATGAAAAACATCGGCTTTGAGGATGTCGCTGTTGAGAAGTTCAAGTGGCCAATCAACTCTTGGCCCCGCGACAAGAAGTCTAAGTTACTTGGAAGTTGGTGCTATACCAATATGGCTTGCGGTCTTGAAGCCTTCACTATGGCGCCTTTGACCCGTGCACACGGATGGACACCCGAGGAAGTCAATCTCTGGCTGGTTCACCAACGGAGGGCGATGGCTGATAGGAACACCCATGCGTATTGGCCGCTGTAAGTTGACTTTTAACTTCACGAGGATATGTCTGACCAGAAACTAGCTATTCTATCTACGGAAGGAAGCCATTAAAGGAGAACTGATAGGTTGGGTGGCTCCAGGGAGCAAGAAAACTGATGTTAAACAATAGCATTGAAAGGAAATGCTTCAAAGATTTACTAGCATAATGTGTGCTAAACTTGCATAAATCTTTTTATCATTTAGGATATAGATTCCAAATCTCTGTTGCCTCCCTTAGGCTGGCTAAAATCCATTGTTTTCATCCCGTGTATAAGTCAGCTTTGGTCAGTGTTAGTGCTGGGCGGAATTCCGCCTGGTGGGGCTGCGATGGGGATAAAGTCAACCAAATCGAGAGATTCTCATCCATAGAAACATTCACTTACACATATCAATCTCACTAAACCCATACAATGTCCGCCACTCAACTTAACAAAATTGCCATCTTTGGTGTAAGACATCCACCCATGGTGCAAATAATGCATCCACTAACACAGCTAGGCCTCTGGCAACTTCGGCACCCCCATCACTGCCGCTCTCATCAAGGCTGGCTTTCACGTTACCATCATCACCCGAAATGAATCCAAGTCCACATTTCCAGATGGCATTCCTGTAATCAGAACAGACTATACTTTAGACGCACTCACCAAAGGGCTGTCTGGCCAAGACGCAGTTGTGTGCGTTGTTGGCCCAGCAGGTATCCCTCTGCAAGCCACCATGATTGATGCTGCTCTCGCTGCTGGGGTCAAGCGCTTCATCGTTGACAACTATGGCTGGGGACCCGAGTTTAGAAGTTACCCTGAGTTTGAAGCAGTGCGTGCCAAACGCACTGTCGGTGTCGATCGCGCAAGAGAACATGCTACTGCGAACACCAACTTTACTTGGACCAGTATCGCGACTGGCAATCCAATTGACTGGGCGCTCAAGCGTTTCCCTACCATGGGATACGACATCAAGAATCAGACTGCAATTATCTATGACCAAGGCCAAGAGTACTTTACTGGAACTACTCTGAAAGGCATAGGTCAGTCGGTAGTTGGAGTCCTTCAACACCCAGAAGAAACTGCAAATCAACACGTCAAAGTACTCTCCATTAAAACATGTCAAAACGAGCTGTTGGAAGCCTTTCAGAAGGGAACAGGAGGTGAATGGCATATTCAGAGGCGAACAACCAGTGAACTTATAGATGGAGCGCGAAAGAAGCGTGACAATGGTGAAGGCGGCTGGATTCTTGACTTGGCTGTAGCTCAATTGTACGAGGCAGCTGAGGGAGGGAAAGCTCGCTGTACCGTTGCGCCGTCGTGGGAGGGGTCAGACTCTGGGCTGCTCGGGGTTACTCAGGAAACGCCTGAAAGCATTGTCGCTTCTGTTCTGGGTGGTGTTTAAACGATAAGGTAGCTTAAGGTTCTGAGATTATCGGATATTATATTTCAATTTTAGATTGAATGCCTCATTCTATGGGTTCACCTATTAATACATCTCTTGAAGCATAGAGGTCACCAACTGGCTGCCTGTTTGTGCCCTGCCGGTCACCCTAAAGCCCCATAAATCTTTAGAAGAGTTTTAGGGCACAGCAACCAAAATACTCCGCGAATTCTCATCGTCTTGTCAAGCTACTGTCTCTTTTCCGGTTGATTGATTGCAAGTTCGCTCGATTGCAAGCACCGGATATCTTTCACTAAAATTTGGTTGCTGCTCTACGTACGCTTACGACCAATTAAAGACTTCCTGTGGTGTCAGGAAGAACCTTCGATCTTTAAAATTTGCTCTATAGAATACATACTGACTAATAATCCAGGGTCTTGAGCTTAAGAGAAGACGGGACACATAAATGGCCAGTACGGCCATGAACTAACATCCAACTTCTCAGAGGATGTATAAATTCAAGTGAGATCTAAATAAGACTGGTATCTATAGCCTGTTTCTTATTAACAAAAGTTAGAACAATACATAAAACTATTAAATAAAAAGAAATTATATTCTAAGGCTATATAAGCTACCTCTTAGCTAAGGCTTGTGCCAGCGGGTAACTGCTGGCGAATGGTCCAACTGAAAAAATACAGAGAAAATGTAAGCTGCCCCCCTAAATTCCAGCGTTCGAGCATTCACTAACAGTTCTATGGTAGCATGGCCCCTGCACTAAGGATGACACATGTAGTCAAAGAGATGCAAACCATTTTTGGGCCTTTTTTATAATTTTTAGACATTAATTCCTACTGAATCCAAGACAGCTGAATGCCTCAGTTAAGGAGAATTCTCCTTAAAGCTAAGTGCTCGCGTAATAAAGGTGATTGCTGCCTTGGGTGGCAAGCCATATCGCGTAATAAGTGTGTACCCCAGTGTTCAAACCTGTATGAACTCTGTCGCCAGTGACTTATACATACATTACGATATTTCAGTTTTAACACTCTTGTATTGGGCTCTTAAGATAAAGACGCGTTTGTATTATGGCGCTTTTAAGCAATACTCCAACCAGGCTGCTGGATTTAACAGCTTTATCTCAGACTGTAAGCAGTATCAGTAAGGTACCATGTAACCTTAGGTATCTTACTCCAAGTACCTTGTAATACTTTGACCCTGTATCATTTCTCGCACAATATGTTATCAGGCTTTCATCATTCTTCTCCCTTACCGATCACTACTTAAACCTATTAATATCCTGTCTTTGGATCCCTGTTTCTATGGACTGCTCAACAGAACAGACGCATAGATGTGCAAGCTTCAAAATGGTTCTTCGTAAGTAGCGTCATCTTTGGAACGGCTCCTTGACGTTGGGGTCGACAGGAAACCCTTCATTGCTTGTCTCGCTGAAGCTAGAGGGGTCGAGTTGAAGGAGATGGAGAATAGAGGCGGGACGGGCCGTCAGGAGGGTTACGGTGGAATCTTGAGTCCACTTTGGGATGGCCTCACATGCAGCGACTTGAAGTGAAGAGGCTTAGTCTTGCCGATACGATCGGCTCTCACCTCGAAGACGAGGCTGAAATGGCGAGCATTGTAGACTAAACCAATGACGTATAACAGATCGCTGCCTAATAGAGAGTGCCAAGATCAACTATTTCTATTACTCACCCAGACAACAAACCAGTCATAAATGATGGTCACGTTACAAAATAAGCCCTCAATGTGAGTGGATTGTGGGGAGAATTACAAGACATACGGTGAAACCATTGAATGAGCAAGCGTCTCAGGCTGAACGCCTCCCGTTTGATGACGCGCGCTTAACGACGCATCGAGGCTGAAGTTCGTCCCTCATTATTTTATACACTTGAAATGTTTGTAATTGGCATTTCAACCCTCGAAAATGCCGTCTTCCGAAATCTCAGTCGATAGCCAAGAAATAGCCCCAGAATTACTACAACACAGCCTAAAGATCGCCCTACCACGCAGCTCAGCCTTACCAACAGAGGCATGGTATAATATGCACCGTAAGCAGCAAATGCAACCAAATCCTCCTTTCATTTTTGAACACTTACAGGGATCACTGTTCGGACTTTTTTGATACCTCAGTTTTTGATCATTTGTTTGGCCCCCGCCAAGTTTGTTGGTTACGAGTCATAGCGTGAAGGCTTCCATCCCAGCCTGATTTCTGAAACGCCCACCAACCGTCTTTTATATTCACTTCGTTCCTGCACATTAACTTCTTTCATTCAAGTCCCTTTTTTCGTAGTAAGATCGTCTGCAGGACCGTCAAGGCATCATGGCGGTCCGCAAAGACAAAGATACCGCGGAAGCGCAGTTTGCACAGATCCTCGATGATGCTAGCAAGCTTTACTCCTCCGACTCCAAGGAGAAACTCGGCGATTTTCTAAATCCGCCTATAAACAACGTCACAGACCTGACCAAGCAGATAGACAAGCAGAATGATCAGTTTGCTAAATTCCGCGAAAAGCGGCAGTCGATCTTTAGCGCTATGGCGGCCTGCCTTACTCCCGTTGAAGTCATCGGTGAGATCGTGAGTGGCGCTGCGGCAGACTCGTTTGCGCCAGCCGAAGGAATCTTTGGCGCTGTTGCGTATCTCATTGGAGCAGCGAGAGATGTCTCCTCGGCGTATGATACGATCGTTGAGTTATTTGAACACTTGAAGGTGAGTGATATTGATCAACCCCGCGCGCTTGAGGCTTTACTGACAATTGTAGGACTTTACATCGCGACTAGACGTTTATGTGCAGTATAAGATGGGAAACGCACTGCGAAACAAGGTCGTTACTATTCTGGCGCAGCTTTTTGAAGTATTCGTCTTAGCCGCCAAGGAGGTGCGTCGCGGTCGCTTCAAGGCATACTTCCGCACAATGTTTGGCAAAGGGACACCCGTGCAAGAAGCGCTCGATAAGCTCAAGGCTCTTAACATTGGTGAAGAGAGGCAGGTTCTGGCAGATACTTATGGGGGTGTCAACAAGCTTAATCTCACCACGGAGAATATGCAGAGCAAGCTTGAGGAGATGAATCAGACTATGATGCAGATGAGATCTGAAGGCCGTGAGCGTACTATCGCGGCGCATCAGGACAAGCTCAAGGAGATTCTGGGCCCTTCGCCGTTTCCTGAGGACTTCTTTGCTATGTTTAATAAGTCACGCGCGGAATCGACCGGAAATTGGATTCTCACAGATGGAGGGTTCAAGGCATGGCTTGATAGGAAGACCAACTTCCTCTGGATTACAGGTGCAGCCGGTAAGTGTCACTGACCGCAATTGATGAACGCCAACTAACATTCTTGCAGGAACCGGCAAGTCTTATTTGACTACTAGTCTCGTTTCTTGGGGCGCAAAGCATATTTCGCGACTTGCGTACTTCTACTTCAGAGATAACAATCCCGAGACTCGTTCAGTTCTCCAAGCTCTCCGTGATCTCGCCTACCAACTAAGCGAGAGCGATCCCTTTTACGCCAAGCAGCTTCTGAAGAATCTTCGCAGCATCGATGAGATCCGAACCATCCCCAGCGCCTACAGAAAACTCTTTGTCCAGCCATTCCAGCAAGATGAGCAACAGAAGGCGATTTACATCTTCCTCGATGGTATCGATGAGGCGGATTCTGCTGAAGTCGAGGAACTACTCCAGCAAATGGGTTCAGATGATGAGTCTTACAAGAGACCGAAACATGTCACCCTTCAAGTTGCTCTTATTGGAAGGACGTACCTGACTGAGACTGTTACGTATACCCTCGACCCAGAAAATAGGGGAACACAAGTCATTACAACACTCCACGTCACGCCGGATCGCAACGCTGAGGATGTCAAGCTATACATTGAGAATAGCGTTTGGCATCTTCGTAACCTGAGCCGCACACCTCCCGACTTTCGGCAAAAGATTGTTGACGCCATGATCAAGCAGGCCGATGGTCTCTTCATTCTCGCAAAATTCATGCTGGAGGATATTAGTCGTAAGCGACATCCTCAGAGCATCCTCACCAGTCTACAGTCATATCCCAAGGAGATCAACGGTATCATTGGACAAACACTCAAGAATCTTTCGGAGACGCTATATGAAGACCAGACAAGAGATCTGAACGAAATGCTCCAGTGGGTCGCATGTGCAGAAGAAGTCCTGTCGCTCGAGCAACTAGAAGCAGTGCTCATTATGCGTTTCGGAGATCCTCCTTTCCACCTCGAAGAAACCCTACGTGGTCAATACGCATGCTTCTTCGAACTCGAGCGCGAAGACGGGTTAACGACTGACGATCTCATTCGAGAGCATGAGAAGCAACAGCGCATTAAGAATGGCGACCTCGGCTCCGGAAGGCGTTCAAGTTCAGCGAGTCGTCCAGGATCCGGCCGAAGCGGAAGTCCAAAAAGCCCGACAGTCTTCGGTCGAAGTCCCGACCTGGGTCGAAATTTGTCTCCTTTACGCCGTACGAGCCCTATTCAGGCTTTGGGTCCTGGGCGAGTAAGTCCCGGCCGCAGTGTGAGTCCAGCTGCCAACTCTGATCTCTTTGATCCCATGAGTGAAATGGACTTTCGATCGAGCAAGACAAATACCTGGATTACTTTCTTCCATTCGTCGGTTAAGGAGTTTTTCAGTACTGAAAACTCTTCAAAGCTTGGTGCCGGCATTGGCTTCGACCCTCTTATTTCGCGCATTCATATCCTAAGGACTTGTCTTTCCATTTTCACGAACAAAGCTGTTTTTGAGAAATATCGCCTCAGCGCCAGTGGCCGAGAATCCATGAAGCAGTACGCTGCGTGGTACTGGCAGGAGCATTTAGCGGTCCTCGATCCCGCAACAGTACCTGCACCTGAGAAGAAAGAGCTTGGAGAGTATGTGCATAAGATGCTCATTGACGAGAACACCATTCTCGACTGGACTCTTATGTATGAGAAGAATGACGAGGGTCTTGAAGTACTCACAGATGCCAACATGAAAGGTCTCAAGCGATGGATGGGTGATCCCGATGTACAATCCTCTCTCAGTCCCGAAGCTCGAGAATGGGCCAGCAAAGGCGTCAAGGAATCCCCCGGTATCTTCAAGCCCATCGGAGACCTCTACGCTCGAGCGTGGCTCTCGGAAGACTTTAAGAAGTACATCCCTACCCTATTCTGCTTCAAGATTGTTCAGTCCATCGCATTCATGCAAGAGGGCTACTCCTGGTCCGACTGCAACACCCACTGGACTGAGATCCCTGTCGAGAACCGAATCGTCAAAGCAGCAGAATGGGCAAAGATCCCAGAGAGTGCACATTGGCACCGTCGATTCGGAAGCACATACCTCACGAATGACATGCACAGCAAGGCGCTGGGGCATTACGATAAGGCTCTTGCTCTCGACAATAACAGTGTCGAGACACGTGGTCGTATCGCATACTGTCTTTCGCGTGACGGTCGCTTTAAAGAGGCCCTAGAACAAACTCTCAAATGTGAAGCGATTGAAGAGGAGAGTATCGCGAGCGGCAAGCTTGATGAGCAAGCCCTCAAGAGCTGCAAATGGCGTCTGTACAAGGATCACATTCTCATAGCCACTTGCTACGAAGAACTCCACAAAGTCGATCAAGCGCTTGAATACTTCCTCAAGGCTATGAAGAGCGCCAAAGTGGTCGGTCTGGATCGCAAAGAATGCAAGGAATACTTCGAGCCTGAACTCGGGTACCTCGAGCTAGTGGCCACTGAGAATCGCCATGAAGCTGTCATTCAGTTCCTCAAACAACTCTCAGAAGAGGTCACTGACGCAGAACACAAGCGCACAAGACTCGTTGACTTTTTGCTCGAGTTCCATAACAAACCTCTTGTCATAGACTGGATCCCCAAGGCAGCTAGTAAAGTCGGTGAAACAGACTTTATTTACGAGTCTCTGCTCTTCACGATTGAGGTCGCAACCGCAACTCGCGATCCCCTCAAGGCACTATATCTTCGTCTGGCACTTGGCGCAACGTACACGTATAGTCGCGATATCGATTCAGCGCTGGATTTGTTCGAGGGTATAACACAACTTGGATACCGACCTCGTGGTAATGTTCCCACGCGACAGGCTTACGCTCTGGCCTTCCAGAAACTTGCTTCCTTGTACAAAGAGCGTGTTCTCCATGCCGGGTTAAAGACGCCCGAAGCAGAGACTTGGCTCGAGGATCTTGAGAAGATCAAGCAGAAGCAAAGCCGGCATCAGAACCATGACATGCCGATTGAGATGGTTGGCTCAGATGTCAACATCGCAGCCATCTACATGATCCTCTTCAACCGCCTCCTCGGTCGAAGTACTTCAACTGACCGCGATCTTCGGCAACTCATCAACGACAGCCTTGACATTCTATCTGACGATGATGTCCAAAATGATGAATACGCCCTGGATAACCTCCTCGGCCTCTTCATCGCCGCCGACGACATCGAGAACGCTCTTGCCCTCAGCCAATCTATGCGCAAAGTCGATCCCAGGGTCTTCACTTCCACTCCAGAAGACTCGCCCGTTCTTTCACGCATCGAGCCCAAGCTCCCTGAGATTCAGACGATGCGTCAAAACTGTGCCCAATGTCTAGATCTAATCCCCCCTTCAGACGAGTACTACATCTGCGAGTACTGCATGGAGACGTATGATGCAAAGTGCATGGTTGTTATAAAGGGTGAGGGAAACAAGACGAGCGATCATAGAGATGATTTAATCTGCAGGAGTGATCATCAGTGGTTTACTGTGCCCCCGTTGGAAAGAGTATTGCACAGGGGAGAGATATTGTTGGTTAATGGCAAGGTGGCGAGTTTCAACGAGTGGAAGGCTGGGTTGGAGCAGAAATGGGGGAGGAAGAAGTAGATGGAATGGACATGAGTATGCAGGTATGAGAAATGAAGCATCAGTGGAGTTGGTCAGCATTTAGATGAAGTGTTACTGCAATGGTTAAGCTATCATAGGAAAATACATAAGCTTCTACTCGCAACTAATATGCTCACAAGCCCTTCACAGGTTCAAGACGTCTCACTTCATTCCTCCATTTCAAAATACTGCGCTTCAAGATACTTTATAACAGCTTCCGGTGTCGGTAGAGAATCCTTACCGCGACATGCGTTGCTTTGTTTGATGTAGGCTGTCTTGAAGGAGTGCCATACTGGGTCACCAATTTCGTCATAGGATTCGGGCTGTGACGGAATCACTCCTATAAGCTCGTCTAAGCACATAGAGATTGTCTCCACGCTCATTTCTTCTGCTTCTAGAAGTTGGTCAAAGGAAGGAATATGTATGCCAATCTCGAGGGGCCGAATTTATGGCTTATTCGCCGGGGAAGCACCAAGAGCAAAGCACGCATGGCCCAAGGCCTCGTATTTAAAATTAAGTATATCAAACGCTTCTCCCATTGAGGCTGCCATCGTTTCAAAGTCGATGCCCGCATCCACTATCATATCGCCCTTGACTCGCAGGTCCTTCAGCCGAAATTCTTCTATGCACGGCTGAAGTTCAAACAAATGGAGGGGTGCTATGCATTCGAAGTTATTACCACGACGAAGAAGTTCCTGGATAACCCAGGGATTCATTGGTTTGCGTCCCCTTGGATGATCTTCGTTTATAAGAGCTCGCCGAACGATCCGAGGCAACGAATGAAGCTTGTCCGCCGTTGTGCCTGGTGAGGGAGGCTCTTGATGAACTTGGCAGAATCTTTTCCGGTCGGCAAATAATTGTATGTTGATAGGAGTTTTGACTTTGAAACCATATCGGAAGTTGTGTTCATTAAAGGCTTTCGTGATTCTTTGTTCAAGGTTTGTGCGGATTCTTACAACGCGAATTTGCCTGTCGAGATCAGATGAGTGAGTCTTTACCAAGTCGACGATAGTGTCCGTCCCTGTCAGCTCCAACTTTTTGTGTGCGTTGTTCTCTGAAATGTGCTTAGTCTTCTGGTCACATCCATGAAGATGGCTACCGTTGGTGGTATGGAGCCCGCGAGGATAAGCGACGACACCGGGGCGCATGAAAGTGGCGAGAGCATCAATGGGCGAGAGCTCGCCTTCAAGGAGGTCGATATCTTCTTGGGAGTAATGTTTTTTGGCGTTCTTCTATCTCCGCTTGGGCAGCCTCCATCTGCATGAACAGAGTCTCTGACATGATGAAGATGGTATGATATGAGTTGAAGTGCGTTGTTGCAACAGTTCAATCTAACGAGTGCGGCGACGGGCTATTTGTACTCCAGGTGAGGTTGCTAAGTTATAGAGCCTGTGCCATTTCGTCGTGGAGGATTGATCTCATTCATACCTACTTTCTGAGCTCTGGTTAGATAGGCTATTAGCAAAGGATGGATGAGATGAGAGGATCACTGCATCTACTCGTTGACCGAGTGTCACATCTGCTTCATCAGTTTCAGCTCCAAGAGTAAATATTCCTTACGCATAACGCCGCCCACAGAAAGTTTTGCAAGAGTGCAGATGACGGAGAAGTCTGCCTGTCAAAAGAAGTCGACTCCAAGCACATCCAATCACCACGGATTCCAGTACCAGTTGGAAGTTAGTCTTGACGATACTCCTTGTAAGTTAATACATAGAAATTAACTACATCAATTCATGAGTGAGCGAAGAGTTGGTGGCAAATTGCAATCTCCCAAATCGCCATCTTGCACATATGTACAAATTATGTCCTGTGGGCAACAAGCTATCTTTTTCTCATACAACAGATACGCCACACGTATGCAAGCCGTGAACGTCTTTCCGGATGCATTCATGGCGGTCTTATAAAGAAACAATATCTGGGCCGTGGTTAGAGCAATGCGTGTATCCGTAGCCTCAAACGTGCGCCGAGGTTGAATTGGCTTGGGCCGTGATATGCCGACTCAGTAACACCCGACGGGCTGGAACTTCACTAAGGCGTAATTTTAGTTTAATTCTGAATGAACTATAGCTATTCCTTTACTTAGCACTCCTTACTATACTTGTTACTAAAATAAGGAGGCATCCGTGGCTGTTTCAACGGACTGCTCCTGGTGCCCAAGCATATGCGGAGCACTCCATCACTCGCCCGCGTCCAGCAGCCAACCGCTGTAGTTACACTTACACTACAGCGACATCGGCGCACGTGTAAATTACAACAGCTCCCATCTGCGCCAAAAGTGACGAAATCCATCCCGCCCACGTCCAAAAAAAAAAAAGGTCCCATTCCTGTCAATACCAACATCGCCTACAGACCATAACCGGGCAGGACAACAATCATGGCGTCGACAACACAAACAGGCGAAAAGAAGAAGCAGCCCAGTCCCTTGCGATCCATCATCGCTGGATCGACTGCCGGCGCCATTGAGATTGGTATGCTCACACGACATGACTCTGAAGATGTAGCTAACCAAGCTGTCGTATAGCTATTACCTACCCCGCTGAGTGTACGTTTACACCCGTCGAGTCGATGCGGACCAAAAATGCTGATTTGGTGTAGTTGCAAAGACAAGGTCGCAGTTGAACAGACGGTTAGCTGAAGGACAGAAGCTCCCTTGGCCGCCGTTCGGCAAGCAGTGGTATGCTGGATGCACCACTCTCATCATTGGCAATGCAGCCAAGGCTGGAATCCGTATGCTGCTTCCTGAATTTACCTAGATGGCATTCACTGACAAGGGCTAGGGTTCGTTGCGTTTGATCAGTACAAGGCACTTCTAGTCGACGAGAATGGCAAGCTTTCTGGACCTCGTACTGTCCTTGCTGGTTTCGGTGCTGGAGTCACAGAGTCATTGCTTGCCGTGACACCCACTGAGAGTATCAAGACCACTCTGTAAGTTAATTTCTTCCACCGCATGCTCCAAGCTTACAGTCGCAGTATCGACGACCGCAAGTCTGCTAAGCCTCGAATGCGTGGCTTCCTACACGCCGTCCCCATCATCGCCCGCGAACGTGGTCTCCGAGGTTTCTTCCAGGGATTCGTCCCCACGACCGCTCGACAAGCTGCCAACAGCGCAACACGCTTCACCGCCTATAACTTCTTCAAGCAAATGGCCGAGTCATACACAGCACCTGGTGAAAAGCTCGGTGCCGTTGGGACGTTTGCAATTGGTGGTTTGGCTGGTCTGATCACTGTGTATGTGACGCAACCGCTCGATACTATCAAGACGCGCATGCAGAGCATCGAGGCGAAAAAGACATATGGCAACAGCTTCAAGTGCGCGACTACTATCTTCAAGCAGGAGGGTGTTTTGACGTTCTGGAGTGGTGCGCTGCCACGATTGGCGAGGTTGGTGGTTTCTGGAGGATTGGTGTTCACTGCTTATGAGCAGATCCAAGTGTGGTTTAACAAGATAGATCCGGATGAGAAGTACATCTAGACAGGGCTGAGCGATCTAGAGGGCGTTGAATATGGGCACATGAGCAAATACGGGGAATCGCTTTTGATACAATGTACAAGTACAATACATATACACGTCGAATGCCAGAATCCTTCTTTGGATCCTTTTCCTTGCATTAAATCGTTTTCTCGACCATCAATTACTGAAACCGAATCATTCCTGTTAATCGCTTGCCCAATCTTTCCAACCATGATCTGTTGGGCGCCTCGTCAATTTCCCTCACTAGATCCGCAAAGTATGTCGGTTGGCTCTTTGGTTCGAGTAATCTACCCTTGAGCTTAAACTATATAATTATTAGCACCGGATTGTGTTCGCTGTGTCGTGGTACGTACTCGATCGTTATATCGGTCTTGGAGGAGGAATTGAAGCGCCCGCGCTTTGAGAAGCTCCTCGCGCTCCATAGAGGGCTTATAGTTCTGGAATCGCTCGGTAACGGCCTTGCCTAGGACATCTTGAAGTTGGTGATCAGGACGGAGCGCTTGCTTTGGCCAGCGTGCAAAGACGTCCGAGTAGATTTTTTGCTACCAATAAAGAGTCACTATTTAATCCTTGTACTTCTGGAACAGGTAGTTACTTACAGATAATGGTCGCGACATCGTGAATTGTGAAGATGTCGTTGCTAGGACTGGACCTCTCTGCAGCAGAATATCTCGACGTCAACCATCGAGAAATTCCATGAGACAGTGTGCCCATCACAGTGTTGATCTCAGTTGAGACTGTAATAGAAAAGCATATGATTGGGTCATGCGCAATTTGCCTCAGGCTGCCACGAGACCCTTGAAATGGATTGCCTCATCCATTCTTCAACCTGATGAGGACAAGTCCGTAATCTGATTCAGTGTGGAGGTGGATCCAACACAACCCGGCACAGCCCACTTGCAAATTCAAGTCAAGAGTCATATAAAGAATAAATCAAGCCCCTTTGTCAATCTTCTACGATGTTCTATCAAAGACTCGCACTCGAGAACCACCTTTTAGATCTGGCTTTGTCGATGCCCCTGAACTTTGATTAGGGGCTGTGAATGAAAGATTCCGTAAGCCAAAGTAGCACCACAGTGCGCCACGGCGTTTCAATGGGCGGATACTTCGGCGCTTCACCCCTGAAGACCCTTCTGGACCATCCCCTGTCGTACTTCACACTGTGTTGATACCGAATCCGAATACCGTCGCTGTCCGCAAATCGACTAAGGCGCTCGCCCCAGGCAGGCCTTCTCCTCCCGTCCTGTCGCTGTCTGTTTCGTAATCGTCAAACTTCAAAGTCGACGCAAGCACACCCAAACCCAGAACTAGACCCTTTCGCCGTCATTCCTTGAAGATCCTCTTTTCTTTTTTCTCCTCGCACTGGTTCCGTCTCTCCTTTTTCTTTTCGTTTTCGAGTCTCTTCAACCTTCCTCTCTCCTACGACATCGCGTATCTTTTCCTCTTGATAAGCGGATTCGGGAGGCAGCCCGACACCGCCAGACGATTAGCCCATCATGTCCGGACGATACGAACGAGTGAGTCGCGCGATCAGCAGCGGTGTTTTGAACATACTAACAAGTCGCAGATTAACGGTCAAGACGAGGAGGCCTTTGACGCCCGAAACAACAACAATAACAACAGTCTCTCTCATCCGATCCCCCACTCGCCACCTCCCTCGTTTCACTCTCGATCTTCTTCTCCTCAACCAACGCGCCAGGTTGATGCTACTCTCGCCGATGCCTTTGACGATGATGACGATAGCGACGATGAGGTTGATGACCGGCGACGGTTGATGCGACAGAATTCGACACCATCTATGGAGAACGTCAATACGATACCAACACCTGCTCAACCGGCTGTTCCGGTTCCAACGCCGTCCGGTTCAAGGTCAACAAGAATTATAGGAGGTGGCTCTGGTTCAGATGGTGTTTTTGCCAATTTGTCTGCACGCCCAGAGAGAGGGAACAGTGATCCTGAGAAAGACGAGCTACCACCGGTATGTTGCCCAAACAAACACGCTTTGGCTATGTATCACTAACTTTAATAGTCGTACGAACAAGCTGCAGCCGATGCTGCTCCTCCATACTGGGAGACGACTATTCTCGCTCCCGGCATGGGAGGGCCTGACGAGGTGTACATTGACGGCATGCCAGTTGGCTCATTCTTTTCCTTTGTCTGGAACGGCATGATCTCAACATCCTTTCAACTCGTCGGTTTCCTCCTTACATATCTTCTCCACTCAACCCACGCTGCGAAGAACGGTTCTCGCGCTGGTCTCGGCATAACTCTTATTCAGTACGGTTTTTACATGAAAGGCGTTTCAGAAGACGAACCTCCAGCGATGAGCGGCCCCGATGGCTACGCTGCACCACCTGACCCCAATTCCCACAGCTTCAAACAAGGCGACGTAACAGACGATGATCTCGGCAGCATTAGTGGGGGCGAGTGGTTAGGATACGTGCTCATGGTAGTCGGCTGGTTCCTTCTTATCAAGAGCGTCGCCGAGTTTCTACGAGCACGACGTCACGAGCAGCTCGTCCTCCAGAGCCCTGATCGCGGTCTTGGTGTGCCGATCATCGCTGAGGGAGAGTCGAACGAGCGAGTAGTTTAAATTAGCGGGTTTGCATATGTACAACAATACCACTATATCATGGAAGCGCACCAGTCGAGAGACGTAGGCGTTAACTCTTTTCCTTTTGGCGTTTCTTGGGTGGATGGATGGGAAGGATATTTTGATTCCTACTACAAGCTTAGTGTTTGGCGCGTCACACGCAGTTTCATACGTCTCTATATATGTCTCCTAACATGATTTTGGTTGTATTTATGATTGGCAGTCTGAGAACCGTAGATATAAAGGGCTCGTCTTAAACAAGGAGGATCCTCGTTCTTCCTGTTTCCGTTTTCTGCACTTCAGCTAGATTATCGTAAACCCGATACGAAGGAGCAAAACCTCTATTCCCGAATCATCCTCCTCCCCAGTCTACTATCCTGGTAGTGACAGATCTCGTAAATTAAAGCCCCTGTTAGTGAATGTCAGTGGTGATTTGGTTCTGTGGGGTCCGTCGCCGATCCCCGTATTACGGAACGGCCCCGCATAAGCTTCGGCAGCTCGGGTTACGTCTACGTACGATATGATGATAACATTACAACTCGCGCCTTGCTCTCCAGAATCGGTAAAAACATTACCATCATCAGTCTTGCATCCTGATTTCTCCTATAGCTTTTTACATCGCTGAGATTCGCACCGTCATCGTGGCTTTCACCAAGAAATCACTCCGTCTCCCCTCTTTTGCCTCTAGCCTCTACAGAAACACTTGTCGGCTTACACACCGGCGACTCTTCACTATCAACATGGCGTGGACATGCAGCGGAGACACTAACTCGGCTCTTATCGAGAACATGTGGAAGAATGGTCTCATTACCGACCCTCGAGTAAAAGAGGCATTCCTCAAGGTAGACCTCCAGCTCCCCTCTTAAACTCATGCTGATCATCCAGGTTGACCGAGCTCACTACGCTCCAGCCATGCCATATGAAGATTCACCCCAGCCCATCGGCTACTCAGCAACTATATCCGCGCCCCACATGCACGCCTCAGCCATCGAGCATGTTCTCAGCTATCTTCTCCCCTCATCGACATCATCGGCCCCTCGGGTCCTAGATATCGGTTCTGGTTCTGGGTATCTGACTCACGTTATGGCTGAGCTTGTTGGCGAAAAGGGCCTTGTAGTCGGTCTTGAGCATATTCGTGAGCTGAAAGAACTAGGTGAGACAAATATGTCGAAGAGTGTGGAGGGAAGAAGATTGCTTGAGAGTGGAAAGGTGAGATTTAGGTTTGGTGATGGCAGAAAAGGATGGGTTGAGGAACCGAGAGAGGGGGGGAAGAACGAGGGGACGGGGTGGGATGTTATCCATGTCGGGGCTTCTGCGGTGGAGATTCATCCTGAGTTGTTGGAGCAGTTGAAGGCTCCTGGGTGGTAAGTAAGATCGTGTTTGTCCGGGCGAGTATGCTAACAAGCTACAGTATGTTCATCCCTGTCGATGATGACAAAATGGGGTACAACCAACACGTTTGGAGAATTGAGAAAGATGGTAATGGGGAGATTACTAAGAAGAAGCTGTTTGGAGTCCGCTACGTGCCGTTGACTGATGCGCCGAAGGCGTAGGAAGGCCATTTCACGATACCCTTTCTGTAGTGGCTCATCACTCATTTGGGAGACTGTAGCATATTGTCAAAGTTGACATCTTATAGCATGAACGAATTAGCAATCTATTTGTTTCCGTTCCCCATTTCCGTTACCGTCAAATCATGAACCTTGCCCAGCCGTTAACTCCAAAATACACAAGCGAATGTCTCCGTGTTCCTTCTTTTTGCAAGCCACTTCCCGTTCCCTTCCTGTCGATCATAGGAATCGCAGTCCAAAGATCACGGCCGCAATAGCTGATAGTATACTTGGCGAATATAATCTTGGGCTCTCGCTTGCAATCCCCGGTGCAGCCTTGGATCCTTCACCAGAAGATTCATTTTGCGTGTCTGTTCCACCTTGGCCACCAGCTCCTCCACTACCGCTCTGTCCTCCTTGGTCGCTGGAATTGCATCCCCCAGACGGGCAAATCTTGGCGGTTGAGTTTCTAGCAGGCGTGGCGATAGGAGTTGGCGCAGCTTTACATCCTTCGAAAGGACAAGGACTCCCGGCTTTCCTTTGAACTGCTGTCGGAGTCGGAACAAGCTTCGCCTCTCCACAAAGCGTACAAGGAGTCTGTACCACAGGTGGGATAGTGCCGTTCTTCGCATAACCACCATCACAGCCGTCGATCTGGTACAGGCTCAAGACGTCTTGTCCTCCACACTTGCCGCTGGTCTCATCACCGGCGATACAGAGCTCTGTGCAGCGAGTCTCATCGACTAGTTCGAAAGATGCAGATGCGCTACCGTTATCGCAGTAGCATGTTCCGCTACCAATAGCGACGAGGCTACCTTTGGCGGCGCAGGCTTGGAGGCATTGATGAGTTGTGAAAGGTGAGGGGAGGGTTGTTGCTGAGAAGGTTGAAGTTTGGGAGATGCAGCCGATGTATTTTGGTGGAGGTTGAGGGAGGGCGACTGCAAGAACCATGGGAAGAAGGATTAACAGATGCATCCTTGTAGTCATCATTGCGACGTTGCGTGAAGAGTGTTCTTGGAGTTGAGTTTATGAGTAGTTGTTGTAAGTAATGTGATTGATAGTGATGTTTAGTCAAGCGATCTATAAGTCTTATTTATATGCTCTTGTTCCATCCCAGCCTCTTCACTATCGACTATTCACAGCATTTTCATGATAAGGCACTTTCAATGAATATCATTCTTCATTCCCGGGTATAGCAGATCTACAATTACCAAAATATGGGGTTTAACAATTTACGTTCCAATTCGCGGCAGACAATGTTGGCGTAATGCAGGCACTTAGTAGCCGATATGTCTCAGACATCAACACGATAATCAGGAATGCTTACTGGGGATTTATCACGTTACATTGACAATGTCAAACTTATTGATGTAAAGCTTTTCTTGAAAAGAAAAGGGATTGTTCTTCATTGTCATTTGGTACTTCGCTTATAAGCTGCAATAATATGAAGGGGTTTACATTCAGGTAACATTTTGTTAACATTCTCATAGACTAACGCCAGACCTAGTACGCCGTATAACTAACTGTCTTAGAATTCTTCCGTGTCTCAAATATTACCCTACTAGCCCTAGCAAGCATACTCCTTCGTCCCTTAAACCTTGCCAACCACAGCGGCTCATTACCAGCCTCATCCTCTAATCTTGGTTCTTCTTACAATTTGGCGTAACAGTAGGAGTCACATACTCCGTCCCACATCCAACAGGACAATCATCACCGCAAGGGTAGCTGGTCGTAACCGTGGCAGGCGACTCGGGGCATCCGCAAACTGAACTCACCGTCTCCAAAGTCAAACACATCGGTCTAATACAGTCGGAGCAAATAGTGGCTGTTTCAGTGACAGTAGGGCACTTGGGTTTCTTAGTAACAGTTCCATAGGCTGAAGCGTAGGTGTAAGAAGTTGCGCAGCCACTGGGACACTTTGACTTGGAGCAGGGGAATGATGTGCCAGAGGTTGGGACTTTGGAGGGGCAGCCTCGCTGGGAGGAGATGGTTTCTATGGTGAGACAGGCGGGAACGACACAGCTTGTGCAGAGAGTGGCAGTGGTTATGACGGTTGGGCAGGGCTTGGAGGATTTCTTTGCGATGGTGGGAGAGCTGGGTGTGTTAGTTGGGAGTGTTTGGGTATGGAAGGGAGGAATTACATTGCGAGAAAGGCAGTGAGGAAGTAGAGAGACCACATGTTGTCAAGGTACGCAGGTCGATATAGAGTGTTTTAGTTGAGGACTTGTCAACAATAAAATATGTTTTTAGTAGTACTGGGGCTCCCTGATACCAGATGCATCTCTCAATCTGGCAGCAACATCGTCACCTCTTATACTTAAGCCCTCGCACCTTCAAAATACCAAAATCGTCAGCCCAGACCGAAATACGAGGTTTTGCAAAGCCTGTCACAATCGCTGCCGACGATCCGATCTTTTCAGCCCAAACAGAATCTCGCTTTCCAAACGAAGGAATGGGGAGGACAGCCGGTGACGTAAGTGAAGCACGTGGACTGCTTTGGGAGCTGAAAAGATGGCGTAGAAGGACCCTGAAGATCACTCTTGGGGAGACGCATTAAGCGTTGGCATTTATGTGCGGGGAAGTAATACGAGCGATATGATATTGGAATTGCCTTATTGGGGTCGTGAGTGTTTGGTTTGCGTGAAGCTATATTTAAATGGGTTGTTGCAGTGATGATCATTGTTTTCGGGTATCTCGATGTTTCCTCTGGTGCTTCCCTGTGTTCAGCTCTGCGTACTCTACGTGAGTCGTTGTCCGCCGCAGAGTTGGTCTGTCAATGCGGTGGCAGTGAGACTGAACGAGGCCTTTTTTTTTGTGTGTGACAGAGGGTGACACAAGATACGCCTTGCACACAGCGAAGTCAATGTTTCTAACTGTCATGGTCTATCATGGCCCTTCACAAGAAAAGCAACCAGCCTTGAGGCAAGTCCTAAACTTCTAAAACCTTTTGGTATATATCAGTTTCTTAAGATGTTCACTTCTTTACCTCTTTCTCCTTCTTCCACTCATCCACAACCTTCTGGACAACCTGATCCAAATCCTCATCCTCCAACCCCAACTCCTTCATCGCAAACGCCTCTCCCCGCTTGGGCCACTCGGCATCAAGCGCTCCCAACACAAACACAATCTCCTCCATCGCATGGTGGCTATACTCAGCCGCTAGTTTATTAACCTCCCTCTCCAAGAACGCCTTTGAGTCTACAAACTCCTTCTTCCACTCTACACCTGTAGCTTTCTCCAGCGCTGCTACAACCTCAAGTTGTGTCTTACAGAAACTCTGGACGTAGAGAAGGCGGTTCTTTGTTATATCGGGGCGCTTAAGAACGGCGACTAATGCTTCAGCGACGCGGTGGAGTGTCGATGCTGAAGCTGGGACATCGCCCTTGTCGAGGATG
Source organism: Fusarium sp. NRRL 52700 (assembly GCA_013396095.1). Lineage (NCBI taxonomy): Eukaryota > Fungi > Ascomycota > Sordariomycetes > Hypocreales > Nectriaceae > Fusarium > Fusarium sp. NRRL 52700. Next base: position 153,538 of record JAAQRM010000364.1, read on the forward strand.
ACAGCGGTGTTGATCTCAAGATCTGTGTGTAGCAGACCATCGAGAATTCCATAATCGAAGAAATGCCCACAGACAAGCGATGTCCACGAGAAACTGGGATATTCCTTTGCAAGCTCGACAGCTCTGCTCCTTACAGTATCCTTGTCACGATACAACTTCAACAGCTTCTTCGCCTGTTCACTCTGCGCATCACAGCTCCCGAAATCAGCTGGAATGAACCTCTTGACACCAGCTTTCGCAGAGGCTTCAGCAAGACGTAAATGCTGGTCAACCACGCCTGTCAAAGGGAATGAAGCGATGACAGCATCTTGCTCTTTCAAGATTGGGATCAAGCCTTCAATGGAAAGATCGTCGGGGATTGTAACAATGTTTACAGATGATGCGTGCGCGGGGGTAGATTTGGACGATGCGCGCTTGGCGACGGAAACGGAGAAGGAGTTTGAGGCGACTAGACCCTCGAGAAGGACTGTGCCTAGGTTGCCGTTTGCGCCGACGAGGAGAACTTTGTTGATAGACATGATGCGATGACGAGCTGTAGATGGAGAGGGAGGTCGGTGAAGATGCTGGGATCAAGCCAAAGATACGACACCGCGGGGTAGTTTCTTAGCTATGTAATGCGGGGTACATTCATTTCGCAATTGATCATCTCAGTGATTCAGAGTCAGAACTCTAACTACTTACAAAAAGCAATCTAGACATCGGGATGACGCTCCGACAGGAGAACCCGGAAAGTCACCCCGAAAGTGCATCTCTCCCATCGCGGAGGCCTTCCGCCGTCTCACTAGCGCGAAACAAACCAGCACACAAATATGCCCCTGTGATAGCATTCCCAATTGGGCAAATGCACTAGCGAGATCCGCCGGACTTCGGTGTTGATATTCGTATTTTGTTGCTCCGTGTCCGAGTGTGACACCGGGTCTTAGCGCGCGTATCTCCGGCCGCGAGGTCCCACAAAAAGGTCCGAAGACGCGGACAGCCGATATGTGTAAGGGGAAGACATGTCTATGACGGTGAGAGTTGAGGCTGAATGTGCTGATTGGGAGGGGAGCTCGTATAATTCATGGATAAGATTATGGGCTGCAAAAGGAATCAGCGTCAGCAGTATAAATGTAAGTTTAAACAGAGTTGAGATTGACCAAGAAGATAGATCCAATACCATTTCCCACGGTTGTCGATTTAATGAAAATCACTGCCATCATCCTACGTACTCATTTCCGTTAATAAAAATACCTCAACCAAGGTACTTGATCACTTCAAAGCCTATCAAACCATTGAATACATGTATATCTATCGAGTTACAAGCATTACTTCATATGTATACCTTGGGAGCCAATGGTCTTGATCGTCTTCCCCATTGGAGATCCTCGCGTGGAAGTGTTCTTAAGTCCGCCCCGTGCATCACCCTATTCGTTACAGTCTCGCTACATCGCAACCGTCTTGTCGCACTGGGGTAACTCCCTCACATCACACCTGTGAATCAGTGGCACAGAGAAAACAATGTGATATATAAAAGCCAACCCACCTCCTCATTCTATCTCAACTCAAGCCACAACTCGCCTCCAACACCAACATCAAGATGATCGACAACAAAGAAATCGTGCTCATCACTGGTGCCAACACCGGCATCGGCTTTGAGACTGTCAAAGCTCTTTTTGCTTCTTCCAATTCCTATCATATCCTCCTCGGAAGCCGTGATGCTGCCAAAGGAGAGAAGGCTGTCGCTGAATTGGAGCGTGGATGTCCTAGCTCCAAGAGCAGTTTGGACGTTGTTCAGATTGATATCACTGATGATGAAGCTATCGAGAGACTCTTCGAACATGTGAAAGAAAAGTTTGGAAGAGTTGACATTCTCGTTAACAACGCTGGTAAGTTGCCCAGCATCTAGACCTTACCCTTATGCTAATCTTTACAGGCGCAAATCTCGATGCGTTCAATGATGCCGGCGATCCAAAGAAAGCTCGCGAGCTCTTCAACAAGTCCTACGACATCAACGTCTCGAGCACGCAAGTCCTGACTTCGGCTTTCGCTCCTCTCCTCATTGCCTCGAAATCCCCGCGGCTACTCTTTTTGACCTCCGGCCTTGCGACCCTCGAAGGCGCACACAGGTCATACTTGACCAAGCTCGCGGGCGAGGTTCCCCGGGGCTGGCCCAAGGAGGGGATCCGTACAGCTGTGGCTTATCGATCATCCAAGACCGCTCTCAACATGATGATGCTTTCATGGCATCATCTTCTCAAGGGCGACGGTGTCAGAGTCTGGTCAATTAGCCCTGGCTTCCTGGCAACGAGCCTTGGAGGAAAGCCCGAAGTGCTGAAGAAGGCTGGGGCTGGCGATCCAGCAACTGGTGCGGAGCTCATCAAGAACGTTATTGAGGGCAATAGAGATGAAGATGTTGGGAAGGTTATCGGACAGCCTGAATGGGTTGGGGAGACTGGAATCCAGGCATGGTAGTCCTATCCTACTAGGATGTCATTGCAAATATGACTCGAAATAGCAAGACCTAGAGTTAACGACAACACTATTAGCAATTCGGCGAATCTTCACATCGACCTGAAAATTCTTTCACTGAGAGCAATTAGCAAAGCCACATTGATGATGTATCCATCGTCCGGTATCAAAAGTCCCTACCACAGAACAATCATAGCGTTGGTCTTGGTGATCCGAGCGCCCTAAAGAAATGAGATGAAAAAGAAACTTCTGTTCGCTCCCTTGGCACTTTATGCACTGAGAGTGTACGTCATTGCAACTATCCAGTTAGCCAGCTCAGCCTTTGTGTCATTCGCTGGCAGTTCGTGGAGGGATGTTCCATGTAAGCGGAAGTTGAGTGACGGCACATGGCACAAGATCAGTTTCTAGAGATGGTGACGGACCCTTGCTGGACATGTGATTAGAATCAGGGTCGAAAGGGTTTATTCTGAGAATAGAATAAAGAGGCATCTGGAGGTGGCTTGGATTACGAGAGATGAGGATGACCTAAAGACAGTGTATGAAGTAGTTGGTACAGTATTTGGCAGTAGTTCTTGCAGTGTCACAGTGCGACAATTTCAACTCCCGGAACCCTTTCGGGCCCGGCATCGCAACCCCTGATCCACAAAGTGACGTCGGCAGTGGTTGCGTACTCCGGACGCGTCTCCACAGCCTCCGACTTTCTGACTCCAATTCATTGAACACACCCATCGCCATGAAAGTGCCAGTATCACAAACCAGGCAAAAGCGGCCAGAACAAAACAGAAAATAGCAACCAAAAAGGACAACAGCAGGCAATCACACTAACGTCTCGGCGCATGAAGCATAGAACATCAAATATGGACCCTGCCAAGAATTCAACAGCTCAAAAAATAGGCGGCCGTTTTGAATATTTACTTGTCAGGCACGGCACGGCGCAGCACAGCCCCCCGATGCTGAGCTGACGTTGGGTTTTCGCCCTCAGCTTAGGTTCCCGTTAATGAATGGTAGGCAGTTAACAAACGGGTAGGGGAGTAAAAATGCAAGGCTGATCCTTTTAACCCAAGTTCGCAAGGATCGTTTGCATCTTGTTTTTTCCTTTCCCTTGCTCTTCTGCCACGTCGCATCACTCACTGCTACTGTTGCTATACATTGCCCATTTTACTTATTAGCCTCCCGTCTTACCCTCCAGCCTAACGTAACGCTTAATACCTTAACTCTACTCGAACCTAATTGATACCCCAGATTTGATATTCTCTTTAATTTTCTCTTTTCTCTTTTCTATTTTTGCGAATATTCTGCCGGCACATTCTTCGTCACGGAACAAACGAGGTTGGAAGCGGATTATTTGCTTGCTTCGCCAACCTCCCGCTCTCGGGCTTCTTCTCACTTTCTCGCCCCCACGTCCATCATACCTTTTCCAACATCCAACATCCAAGAATGGAAGCTCGCTCTCTAACAGCACTAAATAACCTCGCGGGCAATCCGCCTCAATACCCTATCAACCCAGCGCAGGAGAAACAAGACCCTCTAACGCTCTATATCTCGAGAGTACCGGGCACTCGAGGTAAGACAACACCCCTCTCAACCCCCACCAGATCTGACACTAACACCGCTTCTGAACGCAGATGTCATTCTATCACCTTTCAAACCACAACTGAAAAACGTCACCGCCGAGGATGTCGCCAGCTGTCTTTACTATGTCCATTTGGAAGCGCCGTCGCTAGAAGCTGCCGGCCCACCACGAGATGACGAGCACCGGTCTTCGAGTGATGAGAGCTCGTCAATACGGAATATTAAGAGGAAGCCTTTGCCTGGTGGCGCAAGACCACTGACGCCTCCTCCGACTGATCATCTCCCTGTACCTGGCTACGGAAACGAGAACTATGACCCTACGAGAAGACGGGGCCTTTCGGTTAATTCAACCTTTGATCATCGACAAACGTCAGCACGACATGGTTATGAGCAAGAGGAAGAAAGCCCAGTTCTACCACCTCGGCCGAAGAACGTCCCCAGAATTCAGACTCCGGAACCTGCTGTAGCCCGGAAACCACTTGGACCTCGAATGACATCGAACAATGCCTCGGTCCTAAGCGATCATCCTCTCCCTCCCCTTCCACCTCCCGACCAGGGAGGTCCCGATTTCGATCGAATGCGTGCGACGAGTCGCCCTCCCCTACCGAATCGAAACACAGAAAACCGCTCTCCCTCACCTCGAAAGAGCTATGAAGGAAAGCAGCCTTTCACATTAGCTCTAATCCGTCGTGATCCCAGCACAGGAAATCAGTGGAACGTTGGACATATTTCGTCTTTCCAATCTGAAGCACCACCACCTGATCAGGACGATGCGAACCCACTGTTCGCCTCTGTACCGCCCGTTGCGCAACCGCCAACTTCCGGGAACCCACCCATCAATGTTCAGATCGAGACTCTCGGCTATGGAAAGTTTCGTGGTATGCCTGCGCGACGGAGTTTCGATGCGGGCCCAGGTTCAGATATGACTCAGCCACGAGACGGTGGTGTTGTACTGCAGAGACAAGTTGCAATGGCTTATGGGAAAAGCTGGGCATCGAATTGGCGAGAGAAGCTACACGACGGTTCTGGAAAGGGACATGGGCGACAGGGTAGTGTCGGATCCATCGAATCAACAGAGGCCTCATCACCTGTTGAACCTGCGATCTCAATGCATCCAGGCCCAGGACTGAGACCTCGCGGATACATCTTCACCAGCCCCTGGAACGGAAGATGTGAATTCCGTACAGGGGCTGCTGGTCGAAGCCTACGCTGCTATCATATTCTCCATGATGATAGGTCAAGCAATCCTCTGGCTGAATTCAGTCAGGGGCAAATTCAAGGTGGTGGTGGCGGCATGCCCATGAGTGAGCTTCGATTCAATCTTCCCACAGCAGAACTCTTCAAGTCTGCCGAAGGTCGTGAGGAAGTCAAGACTCAGCTCCAAGGGCATTTCAACAAGTTACTCCGCCGCGACGAACGAGGCGATGGTCACTATAACGACGGCATGGTTTCGCCATTTGACATCAATCTTGGAAAGGAGAAAGCCGGCGGTGGCAACCGAGGAAAGAGAGCCAAGCTGGGCAAACTCATCATCTATCCTGATGGACTTAAGATGCTCGATCTACTGGTATCTGCAAACATGGGCCTTTGGTGGCAAGCTTGGGAGAAGAGTTTTTAGGAAACTCGTGACCATCTAAACCAATTTTTGAGATACCTACATGATTTCTGGAGTTTTTGTTTTCGTTTTTGTAAAGCTGACGGTCTGCATGTTGGCTATTTACGTAGAGGGAGCTACCGCAAGGATTGAGACGACGTAACGATCATATGGAAACGGCTGAAATATCAAAACATAGCAATTGGATGATTGGTAAATAACCTGGACTTAATTACATTAATTTTTCCTATTAATATGCGATCATCATTAGCTCATGATGTTGGATGATGATGAAGTTCAATTGACATTGATCACGTGCATAGTCACGGGCAGAGTTCCAACCAATCAACAGCCTAGAGTTGTAATCCCGCTGAGCAACTTTCGTAGCCGAACACATCCATCACGTCAAATCCTCGCCTCCCGCCCAGCCCGTCCGCCTCAATTGACCCCGGGACGTCAAGTCAATTGACACTCCTTCGAATCTCCCCTCCTCCTCGAGCATCATCCTCGACGCAATGGCCCACGCACTCATCGCGCGACGCCAGCTCGCCTCCGCCGCCACCAGCAGAGCTAGCATCCTCGGCCTGGTGCAACAGCGAAGCTACGCGACACCTCATGGACCTCCTCCCGCCAACTTCCGAACGAGCAAGCCTGTGCAGTGGACCTGGGACAGGGAAAGCACCCTTGATCGCATGGGAAAGTTTTTCCTCATGACGGAGATGGCGAGGGGAATGTATGTTCTGCTTGAGCAGTTCTTCCGACCACCGTATGTTATAACAGAACCTGGACATTGAGGGAGGGGGATTGGACTGACGAGGGATTAGTTATACAATTTACTACCCTTTCGAGAAGGTATACGACATCGAACGAAGCTACATACGCAAATAACTGACCCATTTAGGGCCCTATTTCCCCTCGATTCCGTGGCGAGCATGCCCTTCGACGATACCCCTCCGGTGAAGAACGATGCATTGCTTGCAAGCTTTGCGAGGCTGTACGACACCACTTCTCTCAAGTAGCATCTAGATTTCTGACATCAATCAACAGATCTGCCCCGCCCAGGCCATTACCATCGAGGCTGAGGAGCGAGCTGACGGATCCCGCCGAACAACCAAGTACGATATTGACATGACCAAGTGCATTTACTGCGGTTTCTGCCAGGAGTCTTGCCCCGTCGACGCTATCGTTGAGTCACCCAATGCCGAGTACGCCACCGAGACACGAGAAGAGCTTCTTTACAACAAGGGTGCGTATCCCACCACCTCCACAATCTGCCCAGGTCCTCCTCCGAGATCATTACTAACAGTTCAACAGAGAAGCTTCTCTCCAACGGAGACAAGTGGGAGCCTGAGCTTGCAGCTGCTATCCGCGCCGACTCACCATACCGATAAACGATACGAAAAGGAAAGGGAGAAGAGGAAAGCATGGTTTTTATGTTGTTTTGTTTGTTACCTCAGGTCGCCTGAAACGTCGCTATTGTAGGAACAGGATCATTTTTTGGTGGAAAGGCGGCACGGGATACGATGAGGCTTCAGACGGAAGGGATGGGTGGGTGTACATAATCTAGATGTCCAAAAATGCCCCTTTGTCACTCAATTGGCAGGTTTGTGTGAAGCTGACGGTGGGGGAAGTCATGGACAAGAGGAGCAGTGTACAATCTGGGCATAGTGGCGAGGTCGGTTCTTTGGTGTTGTGATCACTAACGGGAGTCTCAGCACGTCAACATCATAATCATGATTCATTCAACTAATTATATACAACGAAAGCTCAGGCTAGGCTTATTTCGGAGCTGGGTATGCGCACTTCTTAACCTCGGGCTTGGTCTCAGCAGCCGCGAGAGCAACCTCAGTCAGACCAGAAGCAACCTGCTTCATCCACATATGGTACTGCTTCTCACTGGGGTAGAAAGGACATGCCGCGGAGCCACTCTCCTCGCCAAACTCAATGGTGTAGCTCTGCAGCTTGCTTTTACCGCAAGCCTTGCCGTAGAAACGGCCAAGGGCGTAGTCAGTGCTGGCTCCAGAAGTAGGATACAGACCAACAGCCTCTTGCACGGCGTACTTGGTGGTACCGGCGCTCTCCATGGACTTCTTCATGCTGTTGCCGACCTTCTTCTGGACATTGATATCCTTGGAGGTAATGTACTCCTTGTACTTAGTCTTGGGGGTCTCAGCGTCGCCGACGACACCACGACGTCCATCGAACTTCTTGTTTGCGAAACTCTCCTTGGGGTCCTTAGTCTGCGCATCATCATCACCCCATGCGTAGAGAATATCACCGCCGAAAGAGTGCAGGTCGACAAACCAGCTCAGACTCTTGTACTTGTCCATGACCCAGACAACGTTCTTGGTCTCGGGCTCCGACTCGGGGCCAGTACCGTGGAAGACCTCACTGGTAGGATCCTCAGAGGCAACAGAGCTCAGATCAATGCCTGAATTGAACGCCTTTTTGTAGTTGAACAAGAAGTCGTAGTTGCGGTTGATGTCGATACCAATGGCATCAGGGTTACCCTTTGAGCTCTTGGGGTTGCGGTTCTTGCGCCAGCATGAGTTGGTGGATTGATCGTACTTGACACCATCGGGGTTAATGATGGGAAGGACAACGATACCACCATCAACAGCCTTGCGGACTTGGGCAGCAGTGAAAGTAGTCTTGCCATACTTGAGACCCTTACCCGCCTTGCGAGCGTGAAGAAGGTCAGAAAGCCAGTAGACTACATGATCGGGACCGCCACGCTCACGCGCATGGGCACCGCTAATGATGAAGAACTTGGGGTTCTTTCCAATCTTTGCACCAAGGGTCTTTACACCTTCATAGGTCTTGTAGGGAGGACGAATGAGCTCAACCTCCTTGAAGTTCTTAGCGAGACCCTCAAGAGCGGAGGAGACTTCAGCGGGAGTGAGAATGGACTTGAGGTTGCGGTCCGAAGTAGAAAGGCCCTTGGGGACAATAGTGCCCTTCTTGAAGCGATCACCCGTTCCAATGGGGAAATCGGGTTCCGGGCGGGTAGCCTGTCTAGCTGCGAGGACTGCAGCGCGCTCCGAGTGGGGGACTGAGTCAGAGGGGATAAGACAGGCAGAAGCCGAAAGAGCGTAGGCTAAAAGTTGAAGCTTCATGATTGGAACCCGTTGTCAAGATTACCTAGTAAAGGATGAGGAATGAAGAAGTCACAATAATGGGAGAGAAGAGGGTTATATTTAAGCTTAAGCTTAAGACAATTGATCAACCCGACATTGAATCCCCCGTACGACATTGGAACTCTTGGCCCTGTGAATCAACTGGATTCCAGTGGCTCTCCTTCCTATCTCAGCCAGCTTCCCGTAAACAAAGTCCCCTGGGGGCACGGGCAGACTGTTTGAGGTAGGTGAAGCGATAGATAACATGCAGCAAGGGGTTATGATTGGATGAGTACAAGGAACGTTTGTAGACGATCTTTTGGTGATTGCAATCTGACCTGGGGAACATAGACCAGGGACATTTATGCTGAGTCGGTAGTACTGCTTATTGGGGGGAATTCGAAGCTTGGCCTTGGAAGGGAGAGATGGAGGTTCAGGGTAGGGCATGTAAGATGGCTACCTAGGTACCTGGCGGTATGGTCTTATCTGTAGGACATGGGGAAAGGTTACCAAGACTAAAATTATCTTTAATCTATCAAGCATTGAAATTTTGAATTAGTATTTTAGGTTGTTAATTGACATGCATGAGAGTGCCTCAAGTGTGGAAGCTTGTTAGTTCTCTTCCCTAACATGTCAGTTGTCTCCCCAGATTGCAGGAGACCAATGGGGACAAGTTCGATTATGCTGACTAGACTAAACCAGCGTTTCAATCCATAAACACCATAAACCTTATGAAGAACATCTCATAAATTCGCTTTCACTTCAATTCTACTTCCTCGTAGATTCTCATTAAATTGAAGTCTTCAATGCCTTTCCCTTCCTCGGCCTCATCATCCAATCGTATCTCCCCCTCGCTGACGTATACCGGAGCATTCCCCCGGTATGATCACGTGACTCATCCCAAACTGAGCTTAGCTTAGCTTTCTCCATCGGAACAGACCAGTCAACCCGGGTAGCAACGAGAAATTTATCATCACCTTCAACCTCATCATCCAAACTCCACCACCGCCCACCGACGTCAATTGACCCTTTCCTCCTCGACAACCGGGAAAAGAGAAAACATAGCCAAAATGTTCCGATCAGCAGTCCTCCGATCCGTCCGCGTCGCCGCCCGTCCCGCCATGCGCTCATTCGCCGTGGCGCCCCGCGTCGCTACCACTGCCGTCCCCAAGATCCAGAGCTTCCAGGCCGTGCGGTTCTACAGCGCTGGCGGTGCGCTTAACAAGGAGGAGGTCGAGGGCCGAATTATGAGCTTGTTGAAGGGCTTTGACAAGGTGAGAAATCATCTCTGAGATGGCAATGGATTCACCGAGGAAATCCCCCTCCAAATTGCCGAACTGATAAACCAGTAGCTAACGATAATCTCAGGTCAACGATGTCTCCAAAGTATGTCTCGATAATTAACAGATTCGTATATTTACCTAACCATACGCAGATCGGTACCAGCGCTCATTTCGCCAACGACCTCGGTCTTGACTCTCTCGACACCGTTGAGGTCGTCATGGCCATTGAGGAGGAATTCAGCATCGAGATCCCCGACAAGGACGCCGACTCCATTCACTCCGGTATATCTAGACTTTCCCACACTTGAGCTCCAAAACGCCGTACTAACAACGTCCCAGTCCAACAGGCTGTCGAGTACATCCTGAACCAGCCCGACGCCAACTAAATGTATATCTCCCAAACCGCCACCCCTCTTTCTTCCTCCTCATTGTACAATTACCACTCTCATGACCACCGAAATCCTTCCTCGGCAAGGATTTAAAAGACGCCGATAAAAAAGCCAGCGGGGGATGGGAGGAGGAGGTGGTGGAAGGAAAGATATAAAAACGCAATATAACGCATCAAGTTCTTTTTTAATCTCGGCGCACCATGAGACGGTTCATTGTTTTCCAGACGGTCGTGGAGGAGGGAGCCACAGGAGAAGGCATTAAAGGATGTTTGAATGAAAGCTTTGGCGAAGAGTGTTCGGCTTGAAGTGCATGCTTGATGTCTCCCTTCACTGCTCGAAGGAATGTCTCGATTAGCTGTTCCCTGGTTTTCATACTGCGAAGCAGTGAGTACGGCGAATGGGGTGCATTGAGTTCGCTGAGTTGATGAAGGGTAGAAGGGGGAATCTCTACTCTGTGGCTTTGTATAGTGTATAGAACACCCAATTTCTCTACCTACGTTCTGTGACTGCTCCCTGTAGAGCTCACATGGCCGCTATCTCCGATATCACATCTCCACCAGGGATCATGACTAGTACGCAGGCCTCATTATCACGTCAAGACCCAAGGATTTGCCGAGAATCAACATTACATCACCGCAAATGGCTAGGTACGAAGTAGATCCAGTGCCAACAGGCCCGGTGAACACGTCATGTTCATTATGCATCCTCCCATACATGCAGTTATCTTCATACATGATTTGCCTCGATATATCTAACGAGGTCTCGACCCCCATTTACTATTGTTTTTGTAGATCCGAACCTCCCCAAAACACCATGCCCAAGAGGAAGATACCAAGCAGAGAGACCCAATTGTGCATCGAGCAACTAACTATAAGTCACCTTTGCTTGCTACCCTCATCAAGCCTAAAAACAGATTGGGCAAAAATCAGATTCCGTCCGCCTTCCAAAGCAGTTCATGATATGATAGCGATTATCAAGCAATATATGAAAACAGAAAATGTCAAAAGAACTCCTGGCCGTGTATCCTATATCCTTTTTGATCTTGGCCATAATAAATTGCCATGCATCCTCATATTTTTCTTTCGTCCTTTCCACTCAAGCTTATAGCTTGTTGGCGAAATGCAGTATGTCGTAGCGACTGTGTTGTCCGCTCAAGATCATGGCTCATCAACTCGTCACCTCCTTTTTTGTCTAAGCTACCAACTCCGACGCTTGGCTGATAAAACTGAAACCAGTTGTTCAAAGACGCTACCCCCCGCCTTCAGTCTGGTCGTTTATCGGCCGCTGACAGGAACCCCCTTGGTTCCATTGGTGGACGGCTTGCCAGCGACAGCACCAGCATAGCTGCTCCAGACATTGGCCAAGCCAGCTGAAGTCCTCTTAGGCGACTTGATAGAAGGCTCGCCGTCTTCCTCCATGCCCTCCATGTGGAACATTTCGTCGTCTTCGTTGATCGGGGTAGTGAATCGGCCATTCATAGATGAACTGATGCTACCGCTGGACACATGACGTTCCATGCCACCACGCTCACGTTCCTTGCCAATAGGACTAATGGGGCTAATGGCACTAGCGGTAACGCCAGCTCGAGCGGCCGCGGGGTGGAGAAGAGGACTGGAATTGCCTGCAGTATCATCAAGACGGCTTCGTTGAAGTTGCTGAGAAAGCATGGACATGCCGTCACTGCCAGATCGCAAAGAAGATGGACGGACGAACCCGTTCGTGCCTCCCATTTCTTGTGAAAGGACAGAGTTCCGGAGGGGACTTCCAACGTGTCCAAAAGCTGAGGCACCTCGGAGAGATCGAGAGGTTTCCTCCTCTTCCTTCTGTCGCTGGAACATAGGGCCCCATCGGCTAGGGCTGGTTCCGATGGGACTGCCGTACTTGCTCAGGCCCTCGACATCGCTGTCAGCTCGCATAGAGCCACGGCGAGCCTTCTCGACTGGAGTCAAGAGGTCTTGAAGGTTTTCGGGTACATAGTTCTCGGGGAGATTGTCGTCATCGTCGCCAAAGGCAAAACCAGGCTCCCAGTCTCGATCAACAGACGTCTTGGGCATGCTGGAACTGAGCATCCGGGGCTTGGTATAGCGGGACGAGTGCATAGCTCGCCTGCCAAAATACTCCTCCCCGTTGGCTTGATGAGAGTTAGGAGGGCTTCTATCCAGAGGGGCCAAGAGGTGTTCCGACGAACCAAATGCTGAAGTGTGTAAAAGCTTGAGTGTCTCCGATGTACGCGAGTCCTTAGCATTGCTGAGGGAAGGAGTAGGCGATTCGATGCCAAATTGATTGGGAACAGACGATGGCCATGGACCAGCGGGGTAGCGAGCAGCATTGGAGATGCCATTGGAATCGAAAGAGGCGGGGAGAGGAGCGTCTAGGACAGAGAGACCCTTATTATTGATAGGAGAAAGTCCCATACCAAAGCGCAAGGACTCTTCGTCTCGGGGCGAGCCGTAGTTAGATCCAGTATAGGACATGTCGATGGTTGGGAGACCATTCTCGAGGCTAGGCTGTCGGCCGAGAGTGTGTTGATCTTGTTCATCGTAAGGATATGCCGAAGCGTATGCTGGAACGTCAGCGCGGTAGAGGGAGGTGGTAAGGGCGCTGGTGGAGGATTGATTGTTGCTTGCGGAGGTGGGGTTAGATCGACCCGCGAGGGCGGAAGTATTGCCTATCGTGACGCCATTCTTTCCGTAGTTGATGCGTCTGCCGTCGGGGAGAATATGGATATTTGCGCATTTCGGACCAAATTTGCAGTTTCCCTATAATTGAAAAACGATCGTCAGTGCTGCTGTGGATTGGAGACGTTGCGACGTGGTGAGGGGTGAATGCGGCTGGCAGCGGGCGATGGATCATGATATGGCGCACTCACCTTTGCGAAGTATTTGCAGACGTTCTCGGCAGCGTTGCTCAGATCATGACTGAAAGGACAGGCATTACCAGCCTGACAAGCACCTTGACGGAAGAACTTGCAAGGAACGTGGGACGTATCTATGATTCAGTCGTGTCAGTAGGGACGACATTCGGTATTCAAGGTTTGGCGGGGGGTCGTGTGCAACATGCAACAACCAAGCAGCGAAGCAAAGCAAAGCAACCATGGATGAACAAAACGTACTCGGGGGACTTCGGGGTCCATCGAAGCGGGGAGTATTCGCCATGGCGCTCGCCTGAGAGTGTGAACCGCCGTTGGCAACGCTGAGGCTACCGCTCCTGGCGTGGCGGTATTCAGGCATGATACTTTTGTGTTGGAGGGCTGATGGGTTGAAGCAATTCGCGATAGAGGGCGAAATCGGGGGGCGGGCCGAAGTCCAAGGTTCGAAAGAAGGGAAGGTGGAGGAAGGATAAAAAGAAAGTGGAGGGAGTTTAGAAGAAGCCGAGTTGGACACCGGGAAGTCAAAGAGGAGAGTGCTATAATGGTAGCGAGTTGAGTGAAGCCCAGCGGCGGAGCGGGCGGCAAACGATGGCCTGTAGTGGGTGAAAGCGGGCGAGACTGGTCGAAGTGGGCGTTACTTTAGGCGTCGCAGTGTAAAGTTTGGCGTAGCGAGGTAACTAAGGTAAACTTCGTGGGTAAAAGAACCTGGAAGACCTGACGCGATTGATGCAATGCGAGTGATGGGGAAATGGTGGGGGCGTTATGATGTTCCCGTCCTGTCTCGTCCGTTCTGTCTGGGCCTCTGCGAGTCTGGAAGTGGCCTGGCTTGCTGGGCTGTTGTTTGTGAGCAACGAGCGACAGATATGGAGGGGTGAATAGACAAAAGTGACTTTGATATCCCGCAGTGATGGTATGCTTAAGCTTGTACCTCACGGACGGGGTATGTCGCCGTGCCCGGACTCTGATGGTGCAACCGGCAGCGACGACGGATGTGTTTCCACTACCGGTAAGATAATTGATTGCGAGTAAGTCGTAATTAAATTAGAGTGGCGCAAGGAGAATAAAAAAGAGTCGATAACGAATTGAGCAAGTTCAGGTTTTCTTCCCGAGCTGAGGAGAAATAAATGGCGGCGAAAGAGAGGCACCTGACAAACGAGGATCTGATCCTGGTTTAGATGCGTTATGCCCTGTAAACCAGAAATGCTACCCCGTACTTCCTATTCTGTAGTACCACTCACTCGAGTCGAGTACTGTACTCGGCAGGCAATGCAGTGCAGATGTTCGCATTGAATAGCGATCCGCTTGTGTGAGGCCACTTTTGTTTATTGGGTCAGCCAAGGAAATACCTCCCACTCTGCAGTTCTATATCCGGAAATGTTCCAGATGGCTTATATGAGAAAATAGTGATCCCGCTGCGGATATGTCGGGATACTTGTTTTGGTGTAAGACGAGTAAGACTTATAACTTTGCTATGTCGCCTGAGTCTTGTGAGGTCGTGATATCTCAGGTGACCGCTCACGTAGAAGGATCAAAGAATGTAAAAAGTCGGAGAGAAGTAAATGGAAGAGCCATCATACAATACAGCAGACGACCGGGCTCAGGTGGGAAAGGGCTGCCTCTTAATATACCAGCCTCCTCTGCTTACATAGCCTACACCACCAGACAGCCATCCATATCCTACAGACCTACACTTTGAGGTCCTAGACTTAGGCAGAAGATTCAACCCGAAAACCGCCAACGTGACTGACTATCGGACCCGAAACAAACCTCATCGCGTGTGTCTGTTGGCCCACCCGCCCGCCTAGACACCTCTCTACTCAGGGTGCGGACACGGCTGAGGGTGGGATAACAATGGATTGTGGGATTCTTCAACTCCAGACAATCTGAAACATCTCATCGCAGCATCCACTTCACAAGTTCACGGTATCCTCGATGGTAAACTGGCGCGGAACGTTGCGAACCGGGAGTCAGCCTAGCCTCAATGCGAAGTTCTTCAAGCCTCAACCCATGAACCTGGAAAAAGTATCTTTATGAGCTGCGTATGCTCGAAGCTAGGAGAATAGACTTTTAGGTTATTTGACGTTCCCCTTGATGGCTTGGCCTCTCATTTGTTACATGCCCCTACGAAAAGGGCCATCTGGATGGCAAGCGAACAGAGGAATCAGGCCATCAAAGGGTCACACACGTAGATGGATGGGCTGAATAACTTGTTCTGATGCATATCTATATATCTTAGGGTTGCACTTAAGACCGGAGGGGACATCATACTAGTATCATAGATCTCATCTCACCGGTCTGGATCTTGTCGTTTTTGGAGCTATCGAAACAACCCAGTCTTCTCATCCAGTCATATCTAGCATAAGAGGATGAAGTGACACAAGCTTCCAATAGAATACAACGGAGAGCCCGCAAGTGAACCTGGAATGTTAGCCACGACGTGGAAGTCTGAGTCCGTCGACATTGAAGCATCATGCTAGATTCCTGTGCCAGTGCCATCGCCACCGGTAGGTGTGAATCAACACCACCCTCTCCAACACATGCCGATTCCCCATGCCAAGTAAACATCAGTGACAGGAAAAAGCTATCCGTTTTAGGGGATGTCGCCAAAGCTGAAATGCTCGTATCTCTTTGCTCGTCAAGGGTCCTCCACGATTTACAGGTCGCCACCCGCCGATTTATTGCCCACCATGACAGGACCCCTACAACTTCCAAGAGCCGGATAGCCAGGGTTCCGCACCTGACGATCTTGCATTGCCTCTTTCTGAATAGAAGGGGGTAAACATTTCGCGATGATGACGAGAGAAGATCCCTGTGCCCTGATTCGTAATGTTGTGCGTGGTCCGCTTGATATCTTCGCATCATGTAGTTGACTTAGAGTACCATGGTGTCTGACCGTCCAGTACAGATGTTGGCTGGCTTGTACAGAAATGGCAATCCCTGTCTGTCGGTCTGACATACATACATACTATGTACAATTTCCCCAAGCCACCAACCGTTCATGTCATCTTTGCAATCAAGGCAATTGAGGACTATCCCCAACTCGGTCGACCAGACCCTCGACCCTCGTGTCCATGTGCACCCAGGATGCACCCACGAAGAGTCGTACCAGGGTCTCTCCCCATCGACAATTCCTTGGCGTCAGTGCCTCAGCCCAGCTCGATCAGGATTGTAACGCGTTTACGCTTGCGCAGCTTGCCGTCTAACTACAGGTAATATTGTCTCTGCACTGGAATCCCATCTTGGACGATGCATTTGGAGAAATGACCTATTGTGTGACATCAACCTTACACAGCAGTAGATTCGTATCACAGGAACATGTTATATATCTCCGTGTTAAGACGCCTGCCTTCGATTTGTGGAATCATTGCATTCATGTCCTTCTCCTCTGGGCTATCGGTGCTACCCCAGTGCATTGTTTGTAAGTCATTGACGACAGTCTCCATGCACACAACCCCTGCTGCGTGAGATGTGATAACTTCATCCCTGGAGTAGGACAAAATGCAACAGGATATCAACTTGGATTTTATCGAGTTGCACAATCACATCTGCATGTATGTATTTCCTGCAGTGTCCAGCCCAGCCCACGACATATCGGGAAGACGTGTCTTGGGGGGCGCCGTTCTAGTGGAACTCAATCAATTGTTTCCAGCGGCTTTGACCCCCTGATAAACGCCCAGGCCAGTCACTTACAGCGGATGTCTTGTAAGGAGGGGTAGATGACGGTCCGAGCGTCGAGGCGGTGGGTCTCTGATCCAGAAATAGCCGTGCAGTTTGGCTTCACCTCAACTTCAAAACTCCATTTATATCAATCATCAGACATTCACGATGAGGCCTGACGTTGTTTACGATACAACGCGCATAACCGAGATGCTCTGTTCTATGCTTGTCTCAGTGCCATTCAGGCTATTTTGAAAGAATGATACACTTATCGTCACCGCCCGGGCAAAGCCGGATCTAGCGAGGCTTGCAGTGTCGTTGTTTATCATCACCACTTTTCCCACATGACCTCTCATTACCGACTCACCGCGTGTGCTATCTCCGGCCTATCCACACCTCCCTGATACAGCCGCACCTTTTTTTTTCTTTCTGTCTTCTCATCAACCGGCTCGTTTCGTTCCATCCCGAGCCTTGTCCATCTCCACTATGTTCAAATATCCCGCGATGCCGCTGTCTCCGCGCATCCTCTCCGGTACCTATGGCACTTCCCTGCTGTTGGCCTTGGTATCTATCACTAGTCTGCAGATGCATCGTACGGGTAGCTTCCGCAGGTCAGGATGGCTGGCTATGTCTGCCCAACATACATACCCTTCAGTGGCAGCCGCATTCAGCCAGGCCAATTGACTCCCTCATCGCATCACACATCCTTGCCTCCTCAGCTCTGATTGTATAGTGCTGAATCTAGATGTTTCGTCTCTGGATGTTTATGTTATGCAGGCGCTCGCAGGTGATTGTGCATGGGAACAGCCTTGTATTGGATTCTTTGAGTTTCGGCCTTGCAGATCTCAACCAGTAAGCTTGAGCTTCATCTGTCTCGGGATCAGTTTCTAGACCTCTATAATCAAGGAACCTGTACCCGATTATTGATCAGAAAAGGAGAGCAACCATCTCCAACTTTTGAGACTACTTTCTACTGCGCCACGACTGGACGAGATGTCCTTGGTCAAGCCATCAGATCAGCCTTGGTTGTCTCAGGCGGGTGATCATCAACACCACCACCACAATCAAGACCCTCCCCAAAGAGTGGACAAATACTTGAGACCTTCAGTGAGGGTGCTAGAATAACTGGCCAAGAAGTCTCCCAAATTTATCCTCATTATCCAAAACTTGTCCCAGTATTTCTGTCACTTATGATCGAGGTCTAGAGTTTTCTTACATCCTGTAGCATCCCCATCACAACGCCTTTCTTGATTCGCTCCTCTCACCTTTCCCCTACACCCATCTTTTATCCTATCGATACTTCTGGTTTCGCGAAACACCCTGTATGTTTGTCCCTCGTGCTCATCAACTGCCGAGAAGTACTGACGTTTTAGACCGGGGTTATGATATGGAAATTTGCCTCTTCTTTGATCCTCAGACTCACAACCTCTTTGTCGTTGGTCAAGTCCATCATATACAACAGCCTTGGACAAATGTATTGGCTGTTGCATCTGAAAGGATATTGGCTGTCTGGTGGCTTGGCTGGCGTCCCCAGATTTGGCACCTTCAGCCTTTCACATCGCATAAGTGGCGTTCCTGTCGAATGTTCTAATGTACGCTGCTTGTTCCCGCCCCTCTCCCCACAAAGCTGGGTTCACCTTGTCTGTCTGGCTTTGTCTCTCCCTGAGTCACCGCCAAACACCAACACCACGAGACATCAACTTCTCACAGCCTTCCATTCATGATCCGGAATAAGCGCTCGGCAAGTGTTGCGCTAAACAGAACGACACCCACTCAATGTACACCACCCGTCCCCGTGCACTCGCTTCCTCGATCGCCCAACCACTCCCACTCAGACCAGGAGATTCCTGGTCCACACCCTCAGATTCGATGAGATCGACTCTTCCTCGACATGGGCAGCATAGTACCTAGCATCTTGAGAAGCCTCATGATCCCTGCCCCACATCATCCGACTCAACCCTGGCGGCGTCATCAGTCTTGTTCCCCCACCATGGTCACGACTCTTTGGTGTTTATCGCCCCCTTGGACGCGTTGCGTTTGTATCGCCAAGCCTAAATTGTTTTGAATCCTGCTGTACTTGGCATCGGGAGTACACAGTCCGGTTCAAAGTCTCCGGCGTTGTGACATTTCCCTGCCTGCGTCAAGGGTCCTGTCTGTATTCCCTGCTGCAGAGACCCTGAGGACGATCGTAACGGACGCTACGTCTAGTTCCTGCAAGAAACATCATTTGCAGCACAATTTCCTGTTCATGTTGATGGTTACAGTAGGGCCCGAAGGAACCGGATCGCTACAGCCATGCTTCACTCTATCATCTAGTGTTGCTCGTGAACACCATATTGGCCTTCCAAGCATGATATGACACAATTCTTATGGAATCACGACAAAGCATTCTTCTGTCATCAACTCTGGCGTTCTAGAGCGCCTGACGGGCTCTTCCAAGGTCTACGATAGCACCAGTCATGCGCTCTATGACTAGCACAGCGCCCAGAGCCTCGTTTGCTGACAATCTCATGACAAAACCCAATGGTAGCTCTTGATCCTCTTCGGATGACCTTCTTGCCTGGCGCATGTCTTAAGCCCGGCCTCGTATCAGCACCGACGAATGGGACGGGCCGGTGAGATGAGGTCAAAGACCTTCCAGCCGGACGCGTGACGAGCCGTGTTCTTTCCACTGCGGAGGAGACGTTGTGGCGAAGGTTGGAGAATGCTGGTGTTGCAGTGAGAGAACTTGTGGCTGGGGATGTTGATCAGTTTGGAGAAGGGTGGCAGTCGTGCCTCCCCTGCTCCCATCCAGTGATGTTGTAGAACCGTCAAAACACGGAGGTGAGCAAAGTGACAGGTTGTGTCGTTTCATTCTAGCGTATTCGTTCAAGAATGAAGGCGGTCTGTTCTCCTTTTTTGGTCTATCAAGGCCGTGCGTGAACTTGCCTCCTCAGGCAATGTGAGACAAGCAAATGCAAAAGGGCGATGAAGGTAGGTCTCGAGTAACACTCGGTCCGAAAGAGTGAGTTTTGGGTAATGTTCTTGTCGAGTCAAGCATTGAAGGATGTGCCAAGATAGTCGGAGGACTTTTGATACGGTCGAGCCCACATCTGATCATGAGAAGGTGTCGAGGAGAAGGATAATGTGCATGGGGACATGATCTCGGTTGATGTCATCGTTGTACTCTTGGGCTCGGAAAAGACGGACGTCGATGAGATATCCGCGAGTGTCACCCACCGACGGTTTGAATGAGGAGAGAAGACGAGCGAGCAGAGTCAACTCTGTTACTGGAGACTCTTCTCAAACATGGCCTGTCAATGTTGAGGGGATACAATCGAGGACATCTTGTCATGGCACTCGAGGCGCAGGCAGATGGGTGAGCAGATCCGTGGGATGTAAAGCTGGCAAGCACTTCCTTGTCCTTGATCATCCGTGAAACTCCTTTCTGGGAGTGTTTTACACGGCCCGCCCGGCCTCTGTGTGCAATGTCCTCCTAACATCCATCCTGCACTACCGCATTATCCGCGTATCCAGCCAGCTTGCGGAGGCCGGTCTACCTTATCTTTATCGTAGCCGTGCTGCAAGTGGCATACAAAATGTTCCACCGACCGAGCCATCGTAGGTAGGTAGATAAGTACAAAAAGAAAAGCGAGCATTCTCCGGTACAGGGAATCGAACCCTGGGCTCCGCGGTACTGATCTCTCAAGTTATGAGAGCGCGAAATGTTAGCCACTACACCATACCGGATCTTGTGATACTGCTTGCTCAGATTGAGACTGATGATTCCACGCCGAGAGTCGTAGCGGCGAGAAACAAGGCACAATTGCAGTTCCCAGGATTTGGGTAATGAAGTAAGAATATAGGATTGGAGTGACGAGTAATGTGTTTGTCTAAAGTGGCAGCAGTAGCTGTGAACCAGTGACAGGCCTGCTGTGGCAGAGGGGAGGGGAGTTACTTACACTTACTTGTTCATGATTTCAACCTTCACGTCAGAGATTGTAGCGAGTTTATTTACAATTCATGCTTTACGAGGAGCAGCAATAACATGTACAACTGTGTGTAATCATGTCCAAGTGTCGTCAACATGTTAGCCCCCGAGATGCAATTTCCAGCTATTGTAACTCGAGACTTGTAAACGCAACCTCCCATTAAGCAATTGGGTCGACTACGAGGCTCCCAGAACACCTCAAAAGAAGACCGGCCGACAAAAGACGATTGCCAAAGGACGGAATTTGAACCAAAGCATCTCTCGATATCAGAATACTTCCTGTTGAACAGGATAAGATCAAACCAATCTTGTCCTTCCCAAAAGGGAAATCTTCGAAATGACTCATTCTGGCTCATCCTTTATCGTACAGTGGGCCTCGCATTCACCCCACTCCCCGCACGTTTGTCTGGGGTCCTTACAGTGCTTTTGTACTCGTGATGCACTGTCCTTTCGTCGTAGCTGGTGAACTTGTCAGTGATTCATTGTTACTCATTCTATGGAAAGGAGGATAATGGAATAGTAGGTCTATTTACATAGACTTATTTTGAGTCCTACGCCAGGATCTTTCGGATGCTATGACGGTTTGTGGTTTCAAAAATTTTTTGTATAAATTGCTTGGGATGACTTGGCTTTTCACATAGCACAGCAATTGTTCTTAGTGGTGAGACGAAATGTTGAAGATGAGTGCAAGCTGACACAAGATTCATTTTTGAGTTCTGTACATGTCAAAAGGCAATGAATGAAGTCTATCAACAATCGCGACCTCACCTGCTAAAAGGGTATTATCATCTCATAACATATACCACATGGTCCACATCACAGCAATTATGATTCGATGATTGAACCAAAAAAAAAAAACATTATAATTCGAAATACGCCTAGCTAACAAGTGACATATCTAGAAGTCTTCTCAAAGCCCCGAATCCAAACAATGATGCTGAACTCTGGTGTTGTGTTTCCTTTCCTGCTTATTTCATTCTATTTCCATCACTTCTTTCCCATCATTTCTCGTAAGGCATCCACCTCAGCCTCTCTCCTTGCAAGCTGAAGTCTCATGTCATCCCTCTCACTTGTCATAGCAGCCAGTGCCTCCTCGAGCTCCGAGATGCGATCAAGTCGCTTTTGGCGGTACTTGCGAGCTGCGAGGGTGTTGCGTTGGCGTTTGAGTGTGACAGCTGACTCTTCGTCTTCCGGTGACGATTTGCGCTTCCGGGAAGAGCCTGATGAAGAGGAGGGAGATGGGTGGAGGGAGAATGTGGACGTCCCAGGGATAGATGAAGAGGAAGATTTGTTGGTGGTAGTGGTGGGAGGGTGGGGAGTGCTTGATGTTGAAGGTTGCTCGAGTGGTGAAGAGTTGACGGCAATGAGAGGCTGCTCCTGGGCGAGGAAGCCATCTCCCACATCGAGTTGAGTATTCGTATCCAA
Source organism: Fusarium sp. NRRL 52700 (assembly GCA_013396095.1). Lineage (NCBI taxonomy): Eukaryota > Fungi > Ascomycota > Sordariomycetes > Hypocreales > Nectriaceae > Fusarium > Fusarium sp. NRRL 52700. The sequence goes on from JAAQRM010000364.1 coordinate 175,861, forward strand.
AGCGTTCATGTCAGGAATCATAATCTGATCAAACAATCCCTCTCCCATGTTCTGACCAAAATTCCACGATGCATCGTTTCCCTGGTAGACAGCTTGGGAGCCAAAGTCGAAGTCGAGAAGGGGAAGATCCAAGAAAGGAGAAACGTCGCACAAGAGACCAAAATCAGAATCTGGCGCCGGGGCACTGATAAGACTACCATGACATGACGAGTTGTCGGGCGCACTTTGATCCTGATGCTGCTGCGACTGCCATTGATTCAAGTTAGAGGGGGCTTGGCCTCCCCTGTGAGTTCAGAGAGGCCGAGTAGGCTAAAGAGGGAAAGGAGGAGGAGCGGACGGTGAGAGAGTCCGTTGGTGATGATGAAGAAAAAGAAGTAGATTGAGGACGAGGGATGGTGTTTTATATTGCTCGAGGATGGCGTACAGTGTGCTTGGATTTGAGGGACACTTACGCTAGAGCATTCCTTGCAGCGGGCGCTTATGGCCATGGGCCCGTGGACCCGAACGGTGTGAGATGAGTTGTCGGGATCGCCGTCTTTGCTGTTCAGTGATAGGACAATTGAGATGTATCAAGTCGCAGTTGCATGAAGTTCTGGGCTGTGTAACTGGGGCGGACTCATTGGTGTTTGATGGATGATTGAGCAATTGAAGCGGAACATGGCTCCATCTGGGGATTGTAAGCAACTAAGAAGGACACTCTGTTTGTTGAGGACAGCCACTCGCAGTGACAAGAGGATTTTCTTATACATATTCAGCTTAGAACGAGAAGAACTCCAATTGATCTCAACTAACATTGATCAATGCTGAAGTGAGAAGCTGATGGTGATGATTCCCCACAGCGCGTTTCCACTGAAACCGTATACACCGTGGTACTGTCGGGATCTTCCACGGGTCCGAAAGCCCGACACGAAGACACAGAGTGAGCATTCAAAGAGGATGGGAAAGCAACTATTTCCAAGAAAGCCGACAGAGATCTCACTAATCACTCATTCAATTATGTTGATGGTTCCTTTGTATGGTAATGAAGGTTGTCTTGGGGAGAAAACTTGTGTAATGTAGAATTCTCAGTATGAGTAACGACGAGATCACAATAATGTTATGGCTCTGCTAAATTGTGACACGACACCATTTGGGTAACTTGAAAAAACCAAGAAAACCATATACACACGATTTTCATAGAGCATTCAATATCTTAGTCAGGGCATCGATGAATGGCTCCCGCGTCAGAGTAAGTGCCATTCATCGATGTCAATGATACACGTCTCAGGTAAGCAGGCTTCACCACAGGTCAGATCAAAAACAATTGCTCACTGATAGCTGCAGCGTCTCTTATCAACAGCCTAGTAAATGAAGATGGAAATAAGTCAAAAGACCGATTGGCGCAAAGATAGTAGTAGTTGAGGCAAATTATACAAATTCTCCCATTGGTCTGGTGCCCTATTTCCGAATCTCAACATAGCCTGCGCCCGCCCTCCACTTGTAGGGCTGTCCATCAAAAGGCTCGCCCTTATTATCCGTCAGTGACTCAGTGACCAGTTTAGGTTGCAACAGACCGCTTAAACGGCACTGAGAACCATTTAATGTGACATGTTTTTCGCTTCCTTCGCGTCAATCTGACGCCCTTAGGCGACCTTCCTATTTGAAGATTGCAGAATTAGTGATTCTCGTAGGAATATGAGGTATTTAAAGAGTCAGGTATACGATTGACTGAACTACAACAAATTTACACCATCCTTTCAGTCCTGTTCAAGAAACCACCACTTACAATGTCTGACTTACACTTCCGCGTCGCCACTGAGGATGATGCCCCTCGTCTTCAAGAGCTCATCGAAGCAGCGTTCCGCTTCACAGACGCCCACATCGACTGGGTTGGGTCTCCCGAATTAGCTGAAACATTCAACATCGACATATCCGTCATTATCGATAGGATCACCTCAAATGATAGTAAATTCCTGGTCGCTAGCGACACCCCCAACGGCCCCGTAATTGGGTGCGTCAACGTCATGAAAAAGGCCCCCGATTACGGCCGTTTGTGTCTCTTAGCTGTCGACCCGACACTGCAGCGGGGAGGTCTAGGAAGAAAGCTTGTTGCTTATGGAGAGGAGTATCTCACGAAGGATTTTGGTGTGGGCAAGATTGGATTGAATGCGCTGCATACGAGAAAGAGCCTTATCAAGTGGTATGAGAGGTTGGGGTATGTGAGGACGGGGGAAATGACTACGATTCCGCTCGAGGGGTTCGAATCGGACACGTTTATTGTGTTGGCCGAGTTGGATAAGAGCGTTGTTTGAGTTGAGGGTCTTATACGATATGACGATGCTGGAGTATGGACGTATTGATGGATGAGAGATTGATACATGTGAGTTGCTGTGAGATTGGGGCATCAAGAAGCTAACATGATGCGCAGCGAGCCGCCATTCAGATGCTTGTTCAGAGGCAACACCTTCTTGAGTAATTACATTCCAGGGATGTGCAGATCAGCCGTGTCGACCTTGGAACGGGACACCAGTGCAAGTCGTTTGGAGGAGAAGGAGGAAGACGGAAAGAAGTGCGATATCTCAACGTTTCATTCTGATTCCTATTCTCATGTCTCCATAGAGTAAGCATGTCAGACAAATTGACGACTATATGATAGTGGATAAACGGTATCAATATTCTGATTCATGCCCAGTGATAATCATCAAGGTAGCACAAGAAGCCGATCCGGACCCATCTTCTAGGACCCGAGATTTCCTCCATCCCGAGATTTCCCTTCCCTCCTCTCTTGCGCCTAATCACCACGTCTTAGAGCGATCTGAGCGTACTCAGTTTGCTATACCATGATAGCCAACAGTCTTGGCAATACAGAATTAACGTGACAAACATCTCTGCGTCGTCTTCACAACGTACTGAGCCACGTCACGACGACCTTCCCAAAAACGCTGCCAAGAGGTCTGTGTTCCCAAGTTACGCGGTCAGTGTATTCTAATGGCCAAACGAAAATCCCCGAGATCACCACGTTGAACAAGGCTCAAACACGATAGGGCTCAAACTGATGAATCGCCAAGACAAAGTCTGCCATTAAAGATAGAATGGAAACGCGTGGCTAGCGAGGCTGTGACATCGTCTTGGCAGCTGAGTTCACCTTCAGCCAATGTAAACTCGTCGGTGTAAACCTTGGTAGACGAATCACAAGCGATCAATGTGCTTCTCAGAGAGGAAAGACCTCACGCGACAGTAGAATCAAGCATAAATTGCGGGAGCTGGGGTAGTGGAGGGGCTAGAGGGGGTATTGCGTGGCCTGGGGGGAACAGCCACTGATGGTCGTGCGTCTGTTGATCTTTTTGCTTTCTCGATTTTCTTTGTTAACTGCCGACCCTGGTTGTATGTCACTTATGACGCACGGCCAAAAGTTTAAGCTTATATCGCACGCCGGAGAAATATAAGCATAATCAGTCCAAATGCCCCTACTCCGTAGTACGGATTCCAATGCCTGTGATTTGTCTGCAAACCGCTACGAGGTCAATACAAGCTCGCCGAGAGCATTGGCACAACAAGTTCCCCAGACTTGATTGAGGTCAAGCAAGAAATTTGGCAGTGGAGAATGGCAGCCCAACGCTTTAATCATGACGCTCCGCCAAGACCGTAGAAGCGGAGACGAGAGTTATCGTGAAGCCAGTTACGAGCAAGCTTCTGAGTCGTGCAGACGATCAATTGGTGGGCAGATTTAATTGCTTGGCATATCCTCCAGGCATTACGACTGCCGTGGCTTGGTGAAAGCTGGCAAGAATCAATCGACATTAAGGTGAGGCTTTCGGCTGGCCAAGGGGATCGTCGGGAAGTGACATGCAATGAGAGTTGCCAAGAAAGTAAGAATGTATTGTGAAACTGGAGTTGGCCGATGAGAATGTATAAAAGCCTGGCTTGTCCTTCAATTCGTTCTCTCATCATCAACAGCTTCATTCGCAACCTCAGTTACCACTTCACACTTCCAACCCAACAACACCAATAGAGCTTCTTCTCACACAATCACCCAAAATGTACACTTCAACCATCGCTCTCGCTATTGCTCCCCTCCTCTACCTCGCCCGCGCAGACGTCAGTCTTGACCGGGACGACATCCCACGAGAATGCGATATCGTCTGTGATCCCATTGTTCAGCTCACCAAGACATGCGACACTGACCTCCGCGGCGACCGTGACCGTGAAGAAGACCGTCTTGAGGCTCAGTGCGTCTGCACCAACGACTCTTTCAACGTCAGCCGTGTCGCTGCTCTCTGCGCCGGCTGCATTCACCAGAATGCCCAAAACAACCGGGATGACGATGATGACGACGATGATGATATTCGTGATGACACTGAGGGTAAGTTCTCTCAGTAAATTATACGAGCTGTGCTGATTGTGTAGATATCGACGACCTTATGTACACCTGTGGTTTCTCATCCACCACCTATGTCGCATCCGCCGCCTCAGCTGCTGTCTCTGGCATCTCAGTCGATGCGACTCGACCTACAGATGCGTCTCAGTTGACCACCACCATTGTTGGCGGCACACGAACCCAGAACTCCAACGAGCCTTCTGCTACCGATGGAAGCGGGGGTAATGGAGGCAGTGGAAGCAACGACAACAATGACGATGCTTCTGCTACCAACGATGCCTCCAACCCCGACGAGACAAACGCTGCTGCTGCCATGGCACCTTATGGAGTCTTCGGCGCTGTTGTTGGCGCTGCTATGCTCCTGGCTTAGATATGATGGGACACCACCTTGTGAGAGGATTACTGAAATGACAGAGGATTGTCGATTCTTATGTGATACGCCTTACTTTTCTTATTTAGAGGGATACGCTTAATGAGATATGTCGCTGTTTATCTTATGACACCGTCTACTGATGTGAATCTATATGCCAGATAAAGGAAACTCACATGCGACTCTTATCTCACCTCATCGGCGAACTGTATCTCTCGTCTTATCGGAGGTGTCTCATCGCCAGCATGGACCGGCAGCTCTGACCGCATCCTTTGAACACCAGTAATGACAATTGGACCAGTAGCCGGACGAGTGTCTTTCTTATCCGGTCCAAAGAAATACCTCCCAATGAAGGGGATATTTAGTCGACGTCCACCCGCAGGAGCATCGCTCAAGCTTTCGCTGACAACGCGACTCAACGTCCTTGGTGCGTGGAAGCCCAGCTTTCCGACTGGGATACTCAAGCCATGAACGACCTATATTCTGTCAGAATAAATGACAATTAATGGGAGAGGTAACACTTACAACACTGCAAACTGTAAGGAACCACACAATAATGCGTGTCTGGTCTCCAAGATTCTTGACATCGCTTCTCGGCTTGCCATCGACACTAAGATGCTCCTCAATGAACTCCAGACTGATGAACAGATAGAACACCGCCGAAACACCAATTGGTCCAAAGAAGCCAACGAAAACAGCCTGTTTGACCTCTTCGATCTGATGAATCCACTTGTGCATACCAAAGACCCACGGGAGTCGCCTCAGCACAAGAACGCAAATTCCTAGGATGACAAGATGCCAAAGAGGAATAACAGAGTTGTCGCGGAAGTCCTTCCATGGGATGTAGGCTCCATACCAGAGAAAGATGGTAACGTTGAGCAGCATGTCAATTGTAGGTTGGAGAGAGTCATCTTTTGTCTCGAGGCGGAACCAGTCGTCCCATGTGAATGTGTTCCCAGCGATGAAGCAGGCCAGGACATCGTCTGTGCCAATCATACCGCACGTTCCCAGAACGAAGAGTGCGAGAGCGATGGCGAAGACGAGGAAACTTTCGCGATCAACGTAGTTGTGCTTTTCAGCAAAGTGAAGCAGCTCTTTGCCGACCCATCCCACCACAGCGCCGTAGATCACACTGAGAAGTATGGTATAACCCCAGGTCATACCGAACCACAGCCCCATAGCATCAGCAGGTCCACCAGACGTAGCTCCAGCACCTGTGAATTTGATGAGATAGAGCGCCAAGAAGAGGAACGGGTAGCCCAGCCCATCATTGGCACCAGACTCGGCAGTGATTAGATACTGGAGATCCTGCGGAATATTATGATCCGCAAACTTTCCCTTAACAATAACTGCACTGAGTACAGGATCTGTAGGAGTAACACAGGCTCCAATAGCAAGGGCATGCAAAAATGGCGGCTGTCCTGCAAGCGCCCACACAAGCAGACTCGTAGCAAGCCACATACAAGTCATACCAGGCCCGAGCAATAGACTAAGCGACTTCCATTCTCTCACAAGATATTTACTCGGTAGCTGCACGCCTGCAAGGACAAGCTGCACACCGAGAACAAGACGGCTAAAGTTGAGCGTTATAGCATTGAGGTCGGAATTGCACGACTCGGGAAATTCAGCGCACTCAGCGTAGTCCTTTGGACGAATGAAGTCTGCGCCATGAGGACCAAATGCAACGCCTGCCAAGAGAGAGATAACTGTAAAAGGAAATGCGCTTTAGATTTATGTGTGCCAAGAGATATTTATGCCAGGGTGTTGGTGACGTACGGGCTTCAGAGAGATAGTAGTTTTCTTTGAGGAGGTAGGATACGAGGCCGAAGATTGATATGAAGCCACCGAGAAAGGCGACGACTATGTTGAAGTTTGTGGTTTGGAGAGGGATTGACCATAGACTTCCAGACATTTTGGGCGTCTTGAGGAAGTAAAGGTGAAAAGTCTTGGCAGGGAATCTGAGGCAAAGGGACGATGGCACGGGTAGATTAGTGCGTAATACCCAGGCTACACCAATTAGATCTCAAGAGCCTTGTGCCGACGGATATGAGATGAAGATCGGAATAAATTGTATCGGATTAATTCACCATAGCCATTGAAACCCTGGCGACCTTGCACATGTCAATAGTTGAATCATGTCCAAGGTTTTGTGCATTGGGAATCTTTGTGTCCTGTCTCAATCAGCCATGCGTTTATTATCTTCACTAACGGATTGACCGCCGGATCATCACCATGAAATAGTTCCACCGGTGCACTACACATTGTTCCTTTCAAATAAACGCCATGTCCAAGTAGATCCATTGCACTCAGCTTCTAGGGCTGACGGGCGCTGGAAACCAAATCTATTCAAGATCGTGTAATTAAATCTCAGCCGAGTCCTTTGGATACATGTATAAAAGTATCCGTGACTGTTATGGCGAGCTACTTAAGATTGGGCTCTTTGTCTCATACAGGCCTCTTTTCTCTCGAGGTAACTTTATCGAATGGCTGTAATCGACATCATAACGGAGCTTTTTTCTCGAAAGTCAGTCCCAATTCTGGTTGCCGCGCTGGCAGCCTGTCTCATTGTCGCGATATTGTACCGTGGTTACAACCACCGCCGATTTTATTGGGACTTGGTACCTCACCTCGTCATTCACTAATACACTTGAAACAACTAATGGCCTATAGCCAGGGCCTCCCTATGGCTGGCTGCCCGGCCATATCAAAATGTTGAGCCAAGTCGCAGCATTGATGCCCCAAACACTCACCCGCAGCTCTTCTACACAGAAATGGTCCGCTTATACAGCCTCAAAGAAATATTCTATCTCGATCTATGGCCTATAGGCCCTGACATGGTCGTGATTACTGATCCTAAACTCCTGGATAACTCATTACTTCCGAAACCTCTTCCTATACATCCCTTTACCGCGGTATTCATGAAGCCGATGTTAGGCGAGGGAACAATGGCAGCAACCAACGGCGCGATATGGAGGAAGATGGCCGCAGCTGTCAGTCCGGTTTTCTCGATGGGCCATGTCCTAGGAATGACGAATATCATGCTCGGCGGATGTTTGCTATTCCAAGAGAAGCTGGATGAATTAGCTGTGGTGGGAGACGTCTTCTCCATGGAGGAGCTTGCCGCCAAACTAGTATTCGGCATAGTCTCGACAGTCACGCCTGGATAGCCTCAGCATTCTCAAACAGTGGGAAGTCAAATCCTGGAGGATTTGAGGGACCTTGTAAATCTTGCTCAGGGAAAGACGGATCCCTCATTGCCTATAACCCAATGGTACAGATCCCCCGACGATTGAAAAGACGCCGAATTGTTCGCAGACTTGACAACTCTCTAAGGGGAAAGGTCAATGAATGTGCCGAGTAGATTGTTCAGGAAGGAGCCGTTCCGCCAAGGCCCCGAAAAGCATCATGGATCTTTTGGTTCGTGAGCATGCACAAGCTGTGCGAGAGGAAAGGAAGAGGGGCGTGTATAGCCATTTACGGCTTTCTAATTCCTAAGAATAGATGCTCTTTAGCAAGTAGGCTTTGCTGCTCGGCATCCGCTGGCACCAACTGACTTCTACCGTAGGTTGAAAACGATGCTGCTAGGAGGGCACACCACGACGACGAACAGTCTCTGCGTAGGTCGGCCCTCCTTTTCTGAGAACATGCTTGCCTAACTAAATTATATTAGTTTCTATTGATGCTTCTATCAAAAGCCCCTGATGTCGTCAAGAAGATGCATCAAGAATACATCGAACAACTTCGAACCTTTCCTCAAGTCACTCTTCTTGCCAACTCAAACATGTTTCGAAGACTCCCTTACACCGAAGCAGTCGTCAAGTAGCCTTTGAGACTATACCCCCTGGGATCCGATCTAAAGTAAGCACCTCCCGGCACAATAGTCACCACCCACGACGGCCGCCGCTTTCCTATTGCCAATGGCCTCATCATGGCAGCAAGCTCGCATACCATCCACTACGACACACGTATCTATCCAGACCCTGCAGTCTTTCGACCAGAAAGATGGCTAAACCAAGAGAAGCCCATCCCTCGTGATTACTTTAGGGTATTTTGGCGGAGATGGGAGAACGTGCTCTGGCCAGAATATGGGAATGAACATACTCAAGATTGTCATGGTCATGACCATTTATAAGTATACATTCGAATGTGCAGGATTGAAGTCCAATAGAGAACCCAGAACGAAACATACCAATTTTGATCTGGTGTTTGAAGACATGACGTTTCAGCAGCTTGGGTTGGACGGGAGGCCGAGGAATGGGATGACGATGACTGTAGGGAAGAAGGCGTAGTATTGGAGGGGGGCTTTAGTCTTCACCATATAAGTATGCTTAAGTCAAGCAGTGCCAATTATGTTGATATTTTCTCTAATCCATCTATTTATGCATCCAACTCATTATCTTCGATCCGGCGTTGAGGCCGTATTTGTCACCCTAATTACCTCCCCGACATACGCTTTTCCAACCAACGGAAGGGTATGTAAAACAGGGAACTCATAACAAATGCAATCTCGAACCCAATATCACCAGTCGTCTTTGCAATTGGACCAGTCCACCAAGCCTGCGCCATACAAGGCACAACGAGCGCGTAGCAAATAGTACCCGCAGCGATAGCTGCCACACCAAGGGGTAGTTCAGACGCAACGTTCCAGATAGCATGGTCGTAAGATTCCCAGCGACCCTTTCGGAAGACAAGATGCTCAACTGAAACAATACCGATAAAAGATGCAGACCAGTAACCGATCAGAGCGACAAAGTTCTCAAGGTTGACGAAGAAATCGCGCTGAGCTCGTATAGCAGTGGGGATAACGATGACGGTAACGACAATGGCGAATGCGTAGCGGGGAATCTTGATCAAGCCAGGAATAAGAGTCTGGAAGTTAAGTGTAATGGCGTACATTGTACCGCCAGTGTTACCCAACAAAGTGAGCGAGAGAATAACCACCACAAACTTTCCAAAGCCACCGGCGCTTGAGAGCATGGCTGCGAGAACGCCCCCAACTGCTGTTTCTCCATAAGCTTCTGACCACGCGGGTACATTGGGAAGAGCCCCAGCGATGGCAGCACCAAGAACCATCAGAAGAATAGTGGGTGTGACGAGGCCGAGGTAACTGTACGCAAAGACACGCCACGAGGGGACCTTGGGATCGAAATATGTCGTAAGATCGCTTGCGATGGCTGCCCAAGGAATCATGTAACTCGCAACAATCATTCCAAAGCTGAGAACTGCTGCAGCAGTCGCTGGTGCCGCAGGAGGAGCCTGCTTAGAGAGCTCGGAGCCACCACATCCTGTCGCAATGGTGATGGCGATGATGGCGGGGATGAAAGCATAAGTCTCGTAGTAATGCAGGACTTTAAATCCACAGAACGAAATAAACAGCGATAAAATACCAATAATAACAATTCCAACATCAGGGCTCAAGTGGCCGCTTGATACGGCTGAGAGACACTGTCCGCCGACGACAAAGATGATGACCATGAAGCCAGTAAGAGTGGCGAGGTTGAGAAGCACAGGAATAGAGACGAGATATCGACCAAAACTATATCTCGCGTGAATCATCTGCCTCATTCCCGTCTTAGGACCAAACGTAGCAAGATAAGCAGGTCCGATGGTTGAGAAGAGGCAGAAGAAGAGGATAATGAGCGAAGAGTCTCTCAAGCTCAGGCCATACACCAAAGGACCCAGCATGCCAAAAGTGATACTGCACTCGTTAGTACAAGCTTAAAAAAAGCTTCAAGAATTGGCTTACCCAAGGATATTAGAGTTTATAGACGCCCAGACCGTGAAAATGTTGTAAAAGCGTGTTACGGTGCGCTCTTCAAGGGGAATAGGTTGAATACCCTTCTCCTCGACTCTTCCCATGCGCAACGCTTTGTGGAAAAGAGCCGCCGCCTTGAGACTCTCGACATCGCTGTGATCATCACCAGGAGGCATGCTCCTCTCTGGAGCTTGTTCTGTTTTTGTCGCCATTGCAAGACTCCAAGGGGAAAACAAGCGATACCTGTATGATGAAGTATCCAATATCTTGGGTAGAGTGAGGAGAATGAGTCTTATAAGAGTCAATGGCCAAATAAATCGGTCACCCCGGTCCCGGACCCGGTTCCGCCTTTTTTTTCTGAGATGTCGCTAGGATTTTTTATCAGCCAACGAAAATTCATTCATTCGCCAATGGCAGTCAGTGTTGGTGTGACTGCTAACGCGATTCTGCGGGATAAACGTCGCCGCATGGAGCTTTTACCGCGGGCAACTTAGGTACCTTAGTTAAGGCGTGCTGTTAAGGCGTGTTTGACGGGAAATGCCTGATGTTGCCGTATCTACCCTTCATAGATTATGCCTTTATGCTGTACATGTTTTCTTATCGTATTTAATATATTTAATGTGCCTTGGTTTTAGCATCGTAGGTGAGGGAGATAATTACTATGACATTGTCTCGGTGTTTTTGATATGAACCCTGTCACGACCGGACATCGAATGTTCGACGCATGTTCTGCATCCTTCTAACACGCCGTCTCATCGATCTTCTATCAAAGGCACGGTCTCTGTGGCGAAAAGCCTAATCTGCCTATCTGCCTCTTGTCCTCCATTTGCCTTGTCCGTCCTCACGCCAAGAAGGGTCTCGACCTCCACCCTCAACCTAAGCTCCCATGTTTGTACAAGCTCAGATCTGTCTCGTGATCTGAAAGCTTTCGTTATGCCCAGACTTGGAAGCAACTAAGACACAGCTCTACCACTATCGCTTTTACTGATTCTGGCTGTTGCTTTTCTTTCCTCGGAAGAACCCTCCGACAGCGCCCATCAGACCTCCGAGGCCCTTCTCGTGACTGTCCTTGACTAAACCCCCTCTTATCCACCCCGGTAGTTTGCCCCGGATTCGCTCCGTGCCATATCGTCGATCCACAAGAACTATCGCCGCATAATCCCCCCGATGCCGGATTGCACGGCCGATACTCTGATTGACTGCCCGCATACAGGCGTTTTCGTAAAAGTCTCTCGCTGTCTGCTTGCCTTTACTTATAGCTTCTTCTTTCGCTACGCCTTGCGCCGTCAAATTGTTCTGTGTTGTTGTCTCGATGTACTCGATTTTTGCTTTCCAATCTGGTGATGCGATGTTGGGATAAGGTAATCCGATCACTATGACGCATCGACCGAGACGGTCGGAGAAGTTGATGCCTTCTGACATTTTACCACCTACGACGCTGAGAAGAAGAGCACCTTTGCCGTTGCTCTTCTCGCCGAGAATGACGTCAGAATATTCTTGGAGGACTTCATCGCTTGATGCGCCTCTTGACTCTTTGAAGAGTGCTTTTCGTGCTGCCAATCGATCCCAGATTGGCTGTGCGTTTCCTTGACTCTTTTGCCAGACAGTTACCACTTCATCAAGATATCCATAGCTGGGAAAGAAGATGACGACACCATCTGGTACTAAGGAGCAGAGGTTCAGAATGGCAAGGCCCAGCTGCGTTATCATTTCTGCATCGCCTCGTTTCTGGAAGCTAAACTCAAAGGGTGGCGCTCCAGGTCTTGAAGAGGCCAGTGTCCAGACACAGAGGTTCTCGGGCGGGATGACATGTCCACAGCTCAGAGTGGTGATTTTTCCTGGCTCCAGTGAAGGGAACAGATGGTCCTTGTAATCGTCAAACGGAGACATTGTACCTCCTGCAAGCACAACTGCTCTCGCACTAGACGCGATAGATGAGAATGCGTAGGTTGGCGATAAGAGCAAGTAAGAAAGCTGTATGTCAGGGCTTGGTCCCTCGATCTTTTGGTAGAATATTCTACCCTCGGAGCTGAGATTTGTGAAGGCGATGAGGAAAGATACTAGAATATGAAGAACTGGTGAGCTTGATCTTGATGTTTTAGGGTTTGTATCCTCGCTCTCGACATGGGATATGTAACTTTCGATTTTGAAGGCGAGCTTTGACTCTTGGATGTATTGAATGAGCTCAAACATGTTGATCTGATCAATACCTTTGGGCCGGGTTAAGTCGTTGGGATCCACGATACCATGCTCTTGCTGTGAAAACGTCAGTTGTTGCTTCACCCGTCATTCAATGGGTGGGAAGACTGACCTTGAGCTTCAGTGCCCCGTCCATCCACTCGCTAAGACCATCAATGACTCTTCCCACTCTCCCAACATTGACTCGATTGACTCCCTTGAGTTTCTTGCCAAACTTCTTCACGTAAACACCCAACATGGCTCGTCCTCTTCGCAGATCGCTCAGCTTAACCTCAGCCGCATGCACATTTGCCACAGCATCCATGATGTTGTGCGCCTCATCGATGATGACAACACTACCCTCCAGTTTGACACCAAGCGCATCTCTGGCACTCTTCTGTAACAATAAAGGATACGGAAGTGTGATGATCTCAGCACCCGGTAAGGCAGTTCGCGATGCGTAATATGGACAGACAGAAAGTGATTTGCCAAGTTGATGCAGGTCCTCAATATCTGGCAGTGTGGCTAAAGCTGAGTCGCGGAATTGGTGTGTCTGCGAGAGCAGATCTTCTTTGGGCACGAAGGGGCATTTCTGTCCTGACTTTGGCTGTTGGAGTTCTGAGCACCGGTCATTGATGGCCTGGACAGACCCAAGGCGTGAGACAGTGGGATTGATGCATAATCTCTGTCGAGATGACAACGGCAGCAGCTTTACTGCTTCTGTCTTCGTCTCTTCGCTCTTGGCGAGTGACGTTGGCAGTGATGGTGGAAATGAGGGGCGTCGAAGTTCGGTGATGAATTGCGAAAGTTGAGAATGTGTTCTTGACGTGTAATAGATCTATTAATGTTACTGCTCGTACTTTACGGTTCGTCAACGACATTCGCACCTTGATTTCCTCCTCCAAAAGATCATCTTCCTTCTCCGGCCTTCTCGCCCCTCCCAAGCCGATACTCGCGAGGACTTCCCGTGTCTCTTTACTCAAGCCAGACAGTGCGTCCTGGGGTCCAGCGTTGGGATCATCAGGATCATCAAGCAACCACTCGGCATCTTCATCTTCTACGCGCGATCTACTGGGTACGAAGTCTTCGACTCGCCGACGCTTACGGGCGCGTTCTTCTTGTGCCTTTTCCTTAAGACGAAGGGTTTCGAGACGTTTCTCCCGCTCTTCCCAGCGAGTGACGAGCTCTTCGCGCTTGCGCCGGAGAAGCTGCTCAACGAGCCATGATGGTTCATCCTTATAAGATTCTTCTGATTCTTGGATTGAGGTTTCGAATTGATTGGATTTGTGGTTGCGAAGCCATGTTAGTGAAGCGCAGATCAGTGAAAGTGACTTCCCCTATTCGATATTAGTATCTCTGATATGATAGCGACTTGAAGACTCAAAGCTCATCAATGCAACATCAAGATATTTGTCCTGGCCTTTACGGGCACTTACTGTACCAGTTGGGCTCTCCAATATGCCGACCTGCCCATTACCAGTCTCCAAAACACTGTAAACGGCCTTCATAAACTGCTCCTGAACATCATAAGGTGTATACGGATGATGAAAGTCCAGCTTTTCAAGACCTTGCGTGACTTTTTCCACTTCGGATTGCGCCATCTCGATCAAAGAACATCAATTCTCAATTGATGGAATACCAAGGATACCACGCTTCAGTCGCGTCTCAAAAGCATCAGCTACCCTTGAGCTCATCATTAGTGGGTCCTCACCGAGTCTCACCACGGTCAATCCACGAGATCACCTGACCCACCAGGACTGGAAAGAACGCAAGTCGGCCCCGCTTTCCCACAGCCATTTTTTTAGGGTTGCTCTGCCCTCGTCTAGATTTTCGGGTCTTGCTAGCTTTACTGGATATCACTCTCCATTTCGAAGTTTCGACTGTGAACAATCGGACAAGTCGACAACCACAGCCGTCACCATGCCTACCCGTACTTCAAAGACCCGCAAGCAGTATGTCCTCATCCCCCTCGCCGTCGACGAGGTTGGTCGTTGAGAGAGACCGCGTCCGTTTCTGGTTTCCCCAGGGAAATTCAGAGATAGACCGCTGGAGCTCACAATAATCGCCCTTTGTCGGCGGCTGCTCTCGAACCCGACGAGATCAAAAAACGATGTTATACCGAACTTGAGATGGACTGACTTGTAATTCAGCCGCGGTCACGTTTCCGCCGGTAAGGGACGTGTCGGAAAGCACCGCAAGCACCCCGGTGGTCGTGGTCTTGCTGGTGGTCAGCACCACCACCGTACCAACATGGACAAGGTTCGACAGCACGATTGAAGCGAAGACTTGGACAAGGTTTTGGCTAACTCAATGACAGTACCATCCCGGTTACTTCGGTAAGGTTGGTATGCGATACTTCCACAAGCAGCCCAACCACTTCTGGAAGCCCATCATCAACCTCGACAAGCTGTGGTCTCTCGTCCCCCAGGAGACCCGTGACGCCTACGTCTCCGGCGAGAAGAAGGATACCGTCCCCGTCCTCGACCTCCTCCCCCTCGGCTACTCCAAGGTTCTCGGCAAGGGCCGTCTCCCCGAGATCCCTCTGGTCGTCCGCGCCCGTTGGGTCAGCCGCCTTGCTGAGCAGAAGATCAAGGAGGCCGGTGGTGTCGTTGAGCTTGTCGCTTAAGCAAGCAACTGTTCTCTAAATGTTGTGCTTGCTTGGGAGTCGGTTGGGCTTGTATGGGAATTTTCGCAAAAGGAAAAAAGAATCTCCAACCCGCGAACAACGGGCAATGGATGACAGGTCTCCTGTGAGCAGGGACCTAGGTCGGTCGGCTTCGGGCATTGCATCAGGGACTCTTGCAAGGAGTTAACGAAATAAAATCGATTTTCGCCCATGATTATGAATGAAAAAACTTTTTAATACCCTGTGATCGCGCCATTGATTGATTTCCTTATATCTGTTCCCGTGAAACATTTGTAACACTGGGTAGCAGTCATGTTGGGCTATGTACCAGATGTCTAGCCAACCACTTCCATAACACCATACTCAAACCAACGCCTTTCCATGCTTCTATGAATACATTAATGATACAGAATTGTTTTAATGCCCCGCCATTGCTTGCTCGTTCTCTTGCCTCTCGGCTTCAATGTCGCCCAGGAGAAGAAAATCGTGGTTCAATGCTTCCGCAGCTGTTATTCTCCTGCCAGGATCCAGCTCCATACACCATTCGAGGAAGTTGATGGCCAACTTTTCCTCTCCTGTCAGAGGTTTTTCCTCGCCTCTGCATGTGCTCCACATGATGATCTTCTCCATCGAGAAGCCTCCTTGACCGACGGTGGGAATGCTGGTCTCGAAGACACATCCATGTAGTAGACCTGCAGCCTTCATGCGTTTAGTACCAAAGATAGTCGCTATTTCAATCATGGCTTCAACATCGTCGGCCGAATTGAAGAATGGGAAGCGCTTAGATAGAATAGTGAGTAGGATAACACCAGCAGACCAGATATCGATGGATGTAGTCTGCTCCGTGCACTTGAAGAGAACCTCAGGAGCACGGAAACCTCTTGTTCCAGCGCGATTGGCACGTCGGGATGATCGTGTGTCAGACTTGGGATATCCTGCTTGAGGAGTGGCAGCATTCTGCGCCCAGACTGAGTTTGTTTGGCGATGCTTTCGGACTTCTCGGGACTCGTGACAAAGACAAGGCTTGGCATCAGACCCTTCTCTCTCGGCAAGACCAAAATCGACCAAGACACCGCGCTGCGTACCTGGGTCGTACAGGAAATTAGTAGGCTTGATGTCTCGGTGGAGAATCTTGTGATCATGAACACTTTTCAGGGCGGTGAACAGTTCTCGAAGGTAAACAGAGATCTGTGTAATGGTCAAGTCGCGAAAGTACGTGCGGAAGTCTCCATGTCGAAAGTAAGGCAGGATAGCCACGACCTGGTCGGTTTCGCGGAATGCGGTGATGAGAGGACAGACAGAGGGACATTGACGTAGATCGTGGAGTAGTTCAAGTTCGTTGAGAATTCGCGAGGGACTTGAGGTAACGTAGATCTTCTTGATGGCGACGTAACGTGCCTTGCGACGGGGACGGTGAGACACAGGACTGTCGGTTGCTTTGGGCGGCGGTGTCCATTTTGACGAATCGTCTTCATAGTCCCAGCTGTTGTCGTAGTGGTCGTACATAATATCCTCGGCTTTGTAAACGGTAGAGAAGGTTCCTGGCAACATTTGTTAAACTCAATGGAACGCAGAGGGGACCAATGGGTATGTACCTTCACCGATGCGTTTGATCAACCGATACCGATTGCGAAAACCAGGAAAGTCATTCTGTAACTTGTCCATGTCTGCTTGGACGGTTCGGTCAACGGCTTCGTCTTCGGACTCCTCCTCCTCTTCTTCCTCTTCCTCCTCCTGGGGCTCTTCTTGGGGTTGTTGCGGTTGGTGATGGGCGTGTTGTTGCATTTGTTGGATGTGCTGTTGTTGATGCGCTTGCTGGAACGACTGAACGCGTTCGTCTTCATCTATCGGAGCTGCTTCTTCAGTGCGCTCTTCCTCTACCATCATCTCCGTATCCTCCGTCCTCAAATCCTCATGGATATCGAAGTGCTCTTCGACATGATGATGAACCGCGGCACTCATGATCGCTTTGTAATACAGAAATTTTACCCAGTAAAAAGTACCCTCACTTCAGCCGCTTCAAACTCTCACAGGTAGAAACAAACTTAAGCAAAAGAACAAGACTTTGTTATTGGTCCCTTCAGAGCATCCACGGGTTGCAAATGCAGTTGATGTTGGAGGGGCTTAACTAAAGATTTAAGCCAGCCTCTATGAATGGTTGCAGGGGTCTGATAGGCCCAACGCGCTGTCTTTTTAGCGGAACTTGGAGGGGAAGAGTTCTGAGTGGTCGCGTTGAACAAAACAAAAACAATCGTTGCCCAGGGATTAGCTCACGTCCCCTCAGCCAAATCTAAATCCCCTCCACCGACTCGGTACTAAGCTCGCATTGTCAACAAGCACCAAACGATCAGGTTTAACGGGTCTGGTATTACCTGGTCGCAATACATTCGGCGCTTAAGGCACGCTTAGTCCTCCATCATTTTGTGATACCCTTTCATTAGCTTTTAACGTTCTTACCGCTTCATCTCTTCCCCTCGTGTCGCTCGCTGCTTGCGACGACACTGTCGAATCGCCCGCCATGGATACCATTGACTTTGACCTCAACGATGCCTTGAAGCACTACATGTCGGACCCAGCCAGCATTTCAACGCCTGAAGCTGATGGGGCTCTCTTCGACTGCGAAAATGATCCCGAAGCCCTTACACTCCCTGTCGTTAACTCTGTCCTGAACCCTATAGTCGACGCAGTCGCCGATAATCCAGATGCCATCATGCGCGCCTCCCACATGGACTCGCTGCAGTTCCTCCTCAAGTTAGCCCCCATATCCCTCCATCATTCACCTGATACTCCGACTGTGGGACAACATTCTGAGCTAGAAAATCCCAGATACACAGCACATCTCCCTACCCACGCCCTAAGCAAAATCTTCGACCTTGTTATGAGCGGCTTGAGTGCAGAGGCCGACTCTGTCCACTCCGATATCGACTCCCCCGACGAGCAAGACTCGGTACCCCACCACAAGAAACTACTCGAGATATACGGTTTCCTTCTGCAATGGACGATCGCTGCTGTTGAGACCAAGGCCGCTGAGAAGTCGTCAACGGCACCGGCTGCTAGGGGACGCGGAAAGGGAAAGAAGGGGCCTGCAAAGGATAAGGATGCAGCTTGGGATTCGGCTACACAACTTCAAGGAGCTTTGGAAGTTATGTGCAAGGTCCTTAAGCTCAAACTCTCCAAGATCTTTCTCACGACAAGCGAACGAGACACATTTATTGGTCTACTTACCCGACCAGTTTACATGGTCTTGGAGAGCGAGCAACGAGTCAAGACAACAACTATCCGAATGCACTGCTTCAAGGTCCTTTGTGTTGCAGTGAAGCATCATGGGCATGGATATGGTAAGCACCTCGAAGTGCCCACATCAAGTGAAGTGCTGACAACTGAAAGCGGCGCAAATCAACATCATCCAGAACTTGACATACTTCGAACATTTGTCAGAACCTATGGCCGAGTTCTTACACATCCTAGCAGAAACTTACGACTATCCTCAGCTCGCTGACGAGGTATTACGCGAAATCAGTAACAAAGAATTCAATTCGAACGATACTAGAGGACCTAAGTCTGTTTCTTCCTTTATTGCCAAGCTTTCTGAGTTGGCGCCACGATTGGTCATCAAGCAGATGACAATGCTTGCGAAGCAATTGGACAGTGAGGTAGGTTTTCAGGTATATGCCATAGGCTGTTAGCTAACCGGAGTAGTCATATACTCTTCGATGTGCTCTTATCGAGGTCTGTGGAAACATGGTTGGCTACCTCAGCAAGCAAGATGAGCGCAGCGAGAACCACAAGTCCCAACTGAACGCCTTCTTCGATGTGTTGGAAGAGCGATTCCTCGATATCAATCCCTACTGCAGGTGCAGAACTCTCCAAGTGTACATGCGACTTTGCGATCTTGCGCAAAAGTTCCCCAAGCGACGACAAAGGGCTGCAGAACTCGCGTGTAGAAGTCTGGAAGACAAGAGCAGCAATGTCCGTCGTAATGCAATCAAGCTTTTAGGCACACTTATCAAAACACATCCTTTTACGGTCATGCACGGCGCGCAGCTGTCGAGAAAGGAGTGGCAGGCCCGTTTAGACATGGTACAGGAGGAGTTGGATGCTCTCAAGCCTCCCCCTGGTGTCCCTGGCTTTGGAGGTGATCAGGCGAACACGACTGTTGACAACGAGCTCCTCGATGAGGCGACACAGCTTGGTTCTCCTCAGAAGCCTACCCAGATGACTGAGGAGGAGAAGGCTGCTGCTATCAAGAAAGCACAGGAGGAAGCTGCCACAAGTGAGGCTATCGAGAAGCTGACACTCACCCGGAGATACTACAACGAGGCTCTCAAGTTTATCGATGTTATCCACGACGCCACCACCACGATCTGCCAGCTCCTCGGTTCAAGGAACAAGAGCGAGGTTATTGAGGCCATGGACTTCTTTGAGGTTGGCGATGCCTACAATATTGAGCAGAACAAGGTCGGTATTCGACGTATGCTTCGACTCATCTGGACCAAGGGCAATAGTGATGAAGGAAAGGGCGTCCAGACACACTTGATCGAGTGTTACAGGCGACTCTTCTTCGAGGCACCTGACTCGTTTAGTCCCAATGATTCGGCAATTTACATTGCGCGAAACATGATCAGCTTGACCTTTGGCGCAACACCCGCTGAGCTCACGTCGCTTGAGCAGCTCTTGGCGACAATGATGAAGGGCGGTATGATCCCCGAGGTTGTTATTAACAAGCTTTGGCAAGTGTATGGTGTTCAGAAACGGGAGATCTCCCGAACTCAGCGCCGAGGTGCTATCATTGTTTTGGGTATGCTGGCAACTGCAAACCCCGAGATAGTGGTTGGGGAGATGGAGACCATGCTTCGGACTGGTCTTGGTCTGCATGGGCACAATGACCTTCAGTTGGCCAAGTTTACATGCATTGCTCTGAGGCGAATCAACCCGTCTGGGCGCCAGTCTAAGGACTCTCCTGTCAAGTTCTCAAGATTGCCCAATGACCACGCCGTTTCAGTCAGATTGGCTGCCATCACCGAGGTTCCTTCGGACAGCAAGGAGTGGTATGGGGTAGCAGAGCAGGCCATCAACGCCATCTATGCTATTTCTAAGCATCCAGACACCCTCTGCTCAGATCTCATTCGACGTAAAGCACGGCAGGTGTTTGGACAGTCCCGCACCCCGCCATCTTCGCAACCAAGCTCGCGCCCTACATCGCGAGATGAGACAAAGGTTGCGCCAACAGCCGACCAGACTTCGACCCAGGGTGAGAAGAAGAAACGCGACAATGCCATCGCTCTGTCTCAGCTTTTATTCATCGTCGGCCACGTTGCCATCAAGCAGATTGTTCACCTTGAGCTGTGTGAACTCGACTTCAAGCGCAGAAAGCAGGAGAAGGAGAAGGCAGCGCCCGCTAAAAACGACAAGGACAAGGAAGATGCGGATGAGCTTGATCTGATTGGCGGTACAACAGAGGATGACTTCACAGAAGCCATGGCACACATTCGTGAGCGAGAGCTTTTGTACGGACCCAACTCTCTACTAGCTGTCTTTGGCCCGCTGGTATCAGAAATCTGCGCCAACAACACAACATACGCCGATAAGGGACTCCAGGCCGCCGCGACACTCTGTCTCGCTAAGCTTATGTGTGTATCTGCCGAGTACTGTGAAGCAAACTTGCCGCTGCTCATCACCATCATGGAGCGCTCGCCCAACGCCACTGTCCGAAGCAATGCTGTCATCGCGCTGGGTGACATGGCAGTCTGCTTCAATCATCTCATTGATGAGAACACCGACTTCCTTTACCGCAGGCTGGCTGACGACGATGCGTCCGTCAAGCGAACATGTCTCATGACATTGACCTTCCTGATCCTCGCTGGACAGGTCAAGGTCAAGGGTCAGCTTGGTGAGATGGCTAAATGTTTGGAGGATGAAGATCGCAGGATCGCTGATTTGGCGAGAATGTTCTTCACCGAGCTCAGCACCAAGGACAATGCTGTGTACAACCACTTTGTCGACATGTTCAGTCTGCTCAGTGCTGGCGGCAACATGGAAGAGGAGAGCTTCCGCAGAATTGTCAAGTTTCTTCTTGGCTTTGTTGAAAAGGTATGTGATGCACTTATTGTTGGACAAGCAATACTAACGCATTGATCAGGACAAACACGCCAAACAGCTGGCCGAGAAGCTTGCCGCACGACTCAACCGTTGTGAGACAGAGCGGCAATGGAACGATGTTGCATATGCGTTGGGCATTTTGCAACATAAGAATGAAGAGATCACCAAGCTGGTGTCTGAAGGCTACAGAGTCGTTCAATCCTCTGCTTAAGGGTGTTGGAGACGCATCTTGGGATTGGCTAGAATGATGCTATGAGTGATACGAAATGGGATGTAATGATGAACATATAGATGGCCAGGTTGGGTGGAGATGCGTTGATTTGAGTTTTTGCGATAGATACCAGTGTTATTGAAGAATTTTGGTATTGAAGCTTGGGTTGCCTCCACTTTTGCTGCATTGGTGTTTGTTGAAAAGAAGATTTCTTAGCTGAAGGGTCATCTGTTTTGAATGGGTTGTATGATGCTTATTGCGTTTCACGATATTTGTCACAGGCTTGACAACGCTCAAAGGCAACATCGCCGGTAATTTGTAATACTTGAGATGTAAACAGGCCGACAAAGTTGACCTAGTATACGTAAACAATGTGCATGTGACTCAATTGTTCCATTCTGAGCTCAACTGGTGATGAATTTTCGCATCCCGAATCGATCTAGGGTAGTCACTGACACGCCACCAACTGAGACCACTTCTGCGTCGCGAGACAACCTACGCTAAGGTCAAGCCCCACACAAGCTGTCCAAGTGATAGATGATAGCCTCGGGCATGGCATCCGTGATCAGTAACAAAGGATTAAAAGGGTTGAGGAACTTGACAAAGAGATAATGTCATTGCTTTGACTCAGGTGGATGGAGCAGCTTAATTGAGTTCTTTGTGGTTGACTCTTTTTTTCTTGGGGACTCGAGCTGTAAAGTATAACTTGAGCTTGCAGCGTTGATGATTGAATGATGTGACGGGGGTCAGCACCCTCCAGCTCCAGGTACAAAAAGGGCGGGTCTTCCCACCTTTGTTTCTCTGAGCGGCAGTTGTACTGCATCGAGCCCATCATAGGACGAGACTTGGTGATCTATTCCTGACCTGATTGGTTCATTCGTGGTAAGTTCTCTCTATGACCCTGCTGATGGGTATGAATATTGTCAACATATAACTCTAACTTATTTTATATCAGTCACTTTACGGAGTACATACAGCAACAATCTTGACGACGTCCAATTCTGACATCTTATCGCTCCCCGCCTCTCGTGCTACGCCACATTTCCATTCCAACCTTAGACTTAAGTTGCTCTTTTGTTTCTGTCTCTAATTCTTGTCGATAAGATAAAGATAGTGAAACAAACCTGCTTCTGCTGTCTTGTCTTGTCTTGTCTAACATCACGTCGCATTTGTTACCCCAGAGCTTGGACCAACTCCAACCCCTACGATCGCGATCGCGGAGAATCAACTGCGCCACCAATTTACATTACGGTAGGCGCCGCGATAACGTTCCAGCGCCTCCGAGTTTCTCAGCGACTGTTCATCTACCCAGCCACGTGATTGCGCTCATTGAAAGCAGTACAAGGAAGAGGCTGGTCCGCGCTACAAGCTGTGCCAACCTAGTGCGTTACCTTGTACGAGCTTTCTTTGGCAGCATCAAGGACGAAAAAAACCCAGCGACGGATTCAAATTATCAGCACGACTTAATTCTTCCAGTACCATTGTTCACACTGTTCAGGCCTGCCAAGAATTGCCCATTGAGAAGAAACAACGCGATTGCGATTGCGATTTGCACGTGCGACTGCGGCGCGCTGATTCACTTTCGCGACGGTCTGCTGGCGAGGCCATGGGCTTGACTGGTGCGATTGCGCCGCGAAGGATTAAAGAAAGGGGAGCTCGCTAGGTACGTTTCTTTGTCACTGGGAATCACGAGCGATTTGATCCACACTCAGTCTTTCACCAAGCCTTGCATAGCAAGCTCCGATGAATGCGAGCTAATATTCGTTATCACAGGCTACCAATATCATCGCACTTACACACATCTTACCTACCAACGATACACACAATGCACGACAAGATCGTCCCCCTAGGCTCGCGCCTACATTACCCCATCATCGTTACAAAACTACTCAAGAAACCCGGCGATACGATCAAGAAACAAGAAAGCATTTTCGAGTACAAGTTCCACTGGAAGCGCAAGGTTAACGAAGAGACTTGGAACGACGAAACCACATACACCGAGTTCGACAGCCCTGCCGAAGGCAAGCTTAAACAATGGCGCATCCGCGAAGGCCAGGAGATCGCGGCTGACTCGCCCTGTCTGATGGTTGAAGAAGCGTGCGGTCACGAAGTCCAGGTGCAGGGTCTTTGCAGTTTGTGCGGCGCTGACATGACCGAGATCAGCTGGGCGAGTGATAACCTCGACACAGATCGCGCCATGATCAACATGAGTCATGACCAAACTGTCTTGAGAGTCAGCGAAAGCGTCGCCACAAAGGCCGAGCACGAGAACCAGAAGCGCCTGCTCAGACAACGGAAACTGAGTCTCGTTGTCGATCTCGATCAAACTATTATTCATGCCTGTATAGAACCCACGATCGGAGAGTGGAAGAACGATCCGACGAATCCTAATTACGAAGCTGTGAAGGATGTTAGGGACTTCCAGCTCAATGATGATGGTCCTCGCGGATTGACCAGCGGCTGCACATACTATATCAAGCTTCGGCCTGGATTAATGGAATTCTTGGATGAGGTGTCCAAGATGTACGAGCTGCACGTTTACACCATGGGTACCCGCGCCTACGCCCTCAACATCGCCAAGATCGTTGACCCCGAACAAAAGCTCTTTGGAAACCGAGTTATCAGTCGTGATGAGAATGGCAGCATCACTTCCAAGAGCTTACAACGTCTGTTCCCCGTCAGCACAGACATGGTAGTTATCATTGACGACCGAGCCGACGTGTGGCCGATGAACCGACCGAACCTTATCAAGGTGGTACCCTACGATTTCTTCAAGGGTATTGGCGACATCAATTCGAGTTTTCTTCCTAAGCGAACGGATATTCTGCCTATACTCAAGTCGAAGCCGGTGGAAAAGGGCGTGAAAATAGCACCGAAAGCTTCGCCGATGGATGAGATTGCTCGAATGAGCGGCGGAGACGATGCCGCCAATCTAAAGGTCCAGGAAGAAGAGCAGGAAAAGACACTCGAGAAGCAAATCAAGGACCGACCATTGCTCCATATGCAGGAAGAGTTAGACAAGGAAGACGATCAGCAAGACTTGAATGAAGGCGAGAATGCTAGCGATCCACCACCTGTCCATCATCGAAACGTTCTCGTTGACGACGACGAGGAGCTTATCGCGCTCCAAGACCACCTCACAGATTTACACACGGCATTTTACGAAACATATGACCGGCGACGAGCGGAACGAAGAGAGAAAGAGGGTACGCACCCACCTGCGCATAGCAAATCCAAGCGAAGGGCGTCCGTCGATGATGGAGTTGACTTGTCTATGGTCCCCGATGTTGGTGACATCCTTGACGAACTCAAGTCCAATGTCTTGTCTGGTCTTGTGATTGTGCTATCAGGGCTTGTGCCTCTGGGCGTGAGGGTGGAAGAGTCGGAGATCGGTATGCAGGCTCAGAGTTATGGTGCTCAGGTCCTGGATACAGTGTCGAAACGAGTCACACATCTTGTCGTTGCCTCATCGCGCCCTCGTACCAAAAAGGTGCAGCAGGCAGCAAAAATCCCCAGCATTAAAATTGTGAACCAAAACTGGCTGACCGACTGCTTAAGTCAATGGAGACGACTTGATGAGCGACCCTATTTTTTAGAGATTCTGGACGCTGATAGGGAGAAGGGAGGGGATGACACAACCGAAGTTACATCAGAAGCCGACGAAGCTGAAGATGCGCAGACGGGGCAAGAGCTTAGGGACTTCGACTGGGGAGAAGCTGAAGATGAACTGGCTGAATTCCTGGATGATGATATTGGCGACGACGGCGACGTGAGCATTGCCCCCACAGTTACAGAATCAGACGTCGAATCCGTGGACGGCCAGAACTCGAAAGGCATTAAACGTAAGGCTGATGCCGATGAGTCGGACGACGACGGCTTGAATCTAGGCGAAAGCGTCCTGGCCAAGAAGCAACGTCTGGCTCGGAATAGGGGCGCCTCTGGTCTCCGATCAATACAAACACCTAACGGCGACGACCAAGACACAGAAGATGGAAGCCTACCTACACCGGTCCCAACAGGCGACGAAGATGTGGTGGACCGTGACAAAGAGCCTTTGGTGAATGTTGACGATGGGGCAGATTTTGATGAGGATGAGCTGGAAAGAGAGTTGCTAGCAGAGTTGATGGCGGACTGATTCATATTTGAGAAGCATTACTGGCAAACTGAAGACTTGAAACCTCGGGGATGGAGTCAGGCGCGATATGGAATAGGATAATTTTTACCCGACATTTACATCAGTGAAAAGGAAATAGAAGCGTGTACATGACGGAGGGGAGTTGGTTGGTTTGAGATTTGTACTGGTAATTATGCTACCTATGTAATACCCCGAGGCAAGGGCAATCAAGTCTTACAAGCACGTTGTTGTGTCTAATTCAATTTGATGTGTAGTCTTGTGAAACGTGTGAGCCATTGTGTGCCATATTTGCTTTGTCCTCTGATCAGATGAGGCTTGAGGCTTGAAATCGATTACGGTCCGCCGGAGACCTTGTCGCCGATTTTTCATGGAGGGACAGGGATATTTGACTATCCCGTGCTAACAGATCGTAGTCTAACTCACGCCCGACCGGGTTAGTGATAGCTAGTAAATAAACCCGTCTCACATGGGGCATCTATCATGCCGCTTCACTTAGAAAGACACTTGCCGAACGACAAAGTCATGACGTGTAGTGTGTCGCTTTGTAATTAGAAATGCAGACGGAGGAATAATGATGAGACAGGGAAATGTGTATAAGAAAGACGAGTTGTCCCCTTGATTGAGTACGGCAGCAACTCTTGTTACATTCGTACAACCACTTGAATCAACACAACTGCTTTATCTACAACACTACTTTTTGCCCTTATCCTGAAATCACGATCCATCGTAATCATGGTATCATTCAAAGGCTTCGATCCAGAAACCGACATTCCCTCTCTGACCGGAAAAGTCATCCTCATCACCGGCGGTTCGTCTCATCACTCTTCTCAATCTTTCTACTAACAAGTCATTAGGAACTTCGGGCCTAGGCCGCTCCGCTATCCTAACTCTTGCCTCTCACAATCCATCTCACATCTACTTCACCGGCCGCTCCTCGACCTCCGCATCGTCTCTCATATCCTCCATCTCCCCCGTTCCAGCGACATTCCTCGAATGCGATCTCACGTCCATCGCAAGCATGCGCACCGCAGCGAAGAAGTTCACACATGATAGATTGGATATCTTCATCGCAAATGCGGGAGTCATGGCTGTTGATGGACTTACTCAGGATGGACTTGAGTTGCAGTTTGGCGTTAACCATGTTGGCAATGCTACGCTTCTGATGGCACTTTTACCGATCATGCAGAAAACGGCCGAGAAGAGTGAAGTGCGGTTTGTTAGTGTTACTTCACTCGGATATGCAGGTCATCCAAAGAAAGGCATCGAGTTTGAGACCCTTCATTCACTCCAAGAACACTTACCCTTTGGGACATGGAGTCGCTATGGACAGAGCAAGCTCGCCAACATCGTCCTGGCCAAGGAACTGGAGCGACGATACCCTGCTATCAAAAGTGTTGTTGTCCATCCTGGTGTTATTGCTACGAATCTGGTCACAGGACTGGGGTTTTGGAAGAGAATGTTTGTGTATGTTACCAACCCATCTATGATGACTGTTGAGCAGGGTGGATATAACACCGCTTGGGCTGCGGCCGGTGATGTCAAGAGAGATGAGGCAGTGGCGTTTTATGAACCTGTTGGAAAAGCGAACAAGGGGGATGATATGTGTTTTAGTGAGGAGTTGGGCAAGAAGCTGTGGGAGTGGACGGAAGAGAAGATCGAGAGTATCAAATAGTCAGAGGAAAGGTAGTCAGTGTTTTCTTTGTGACCTTTCAAGTCCAGGTAAAACCACATTGTTAAAACATATATACAAGTTTGCTTCTTTCCACCATTTAGTTTGTAGTAGGAGGGGGTGTAACAGCGAAAGTCGGCCTCACGAATCTGCCCCGTGTCAGCATATTTCACTTCAGTAGGACCTCTTGGCCAGAGAACTAACCGGTCACTGTTGTAAACCTTGGCATTGTCACCAAGCAACTCCTTCTCGCGCTTCTGGTCGGCCAGGTATCGACGGACCTGATCACGGTCCTCTTCGGCTTGGAGGAGGGGAATGAGGTTGATGCGAGCCCACATCTTTTCACGGCCAAGTTCGCTGCTAGCTGTCAGTATCGAGTTCGATATAGTTGTTTTCTGCGTGTGAAATTGTGGTCGTAGAGTGTTTGTAGATTGTCGGCGTGTTTTGTTGTAGATGTATGTTTGGCTGGAGGAGACATAACGTACTTGGCCTCGCGCATGCCACCGATGAGCTTATACCAGCCGTAACCCATGACAGCGCCCATTCCGAGGAGGAGGATACCGGGACGGAAACCCTTCGCGGGGAGGTTTCGCTGTAGAAAGTCAGATAAACGTCCATCTCAAACTGGCCGCAACTGCTCCATGTTCCCCCAACCCTCGCAATCGATCGTGGCACCCCCTCAACCCATTCCAACCCATCTCCCCAGACGAATTGATCAACCAGGCACTCTCAAACAACACATCCCCCCAATTACACTCTCGTAAACGTCCAACGCACCTTGTACTGGACGGGTTCATACCCGCCCCGAGGGGGCATATCCTGAGGCATGCTGGGCAAATATGAACGTCGCTCGCTGATGTCGAATGTCGCTACTGTCGTATCGTCCCTCGTGCGGGCGGGCTCGTCGTTTGCTGTCGCGTTGGGCGGTCTTTGGTTTGTGAGGTGATTGATTGACTTGAGCTGCCAGTCAATTCCGGTTGACAGACTTGACCGATTACGTAAGGTGACTGGGGAGCTTTGGGAGCTGGGCCGCCAAAATGGGTTACTAAGCGAATTGACCAGTAAATTTGTAGGGATTAGCAAGTGAAGGTATTCCCATTGCCGTGAAGCAATTGAGGTCGTTTGCTTTGTCTTTGTGTCTTTGTGCTCGGGTGATTCATAGAAGCAATCGATGTAAACATGTTTGCGTCTCGAGGAATCATGTCGATTTATTGTCTTCCTTTCGCAGCTGCAAAATGACCAGCTGGCTTACAGTGGCGGCTTTATCCTCATGCGATGGAATCACCCACCGTATGGGCCCGTGTTTGACAAGTGAAAACATTCGCTTCGAATTAGTTCTGTCTGAGTTTAACCTTGTAATAATTTACGGTTTTATTTACGATAATTGATATGCTTGCCGACCATTAATGCTGCTTCATAGCGTTTGCTAACGAAGGCGCTTGCTTCAAAGAGTAGACTTGCAGAGATTGCGACTATAAAGATGTCTTGTAAGCATCCTCAGATGCTAAGATCTCAGTGACTTCTTGAAGAGAGACTTCACGATGGAGGATGATATCCCTGAAGGTTATAGACCAGACCCTCCAGGCAACATCGAAGCGACATGGCATAAAAGCCATACCCCGATTTCAGATCTCTATCCCTACCCAAACAACAAGAGCCCCATCATTCCATCAACATCAAATCTAGACGAAGACTGGCTGCTCGCGGCCACCAACAGAGTACGAATCTTCAAGACCCTCAGCAGCAGCCCCAACATTCGGGAGTACAAGGACGAACACATCCAATTCTTCTTCTGGACTGCTCTTGACCGGTCAAACCGCCGTTACAAAGACATCCACGCTCCTAACGCACAACTCTGGGAGTTCCACGATATGCACGGTATGCTGGCCTGGTAGCGCGAGATCATGCACTCCCCGCATCTCAAGGAGACACAGCAAGCCCATGAAGATGGTCTTTGGCGTGATGTGCTTCTCAGTTCGCCCTGGTTTGACTGTCCTATCTTTGACGACTTGCTGTACAAGCCACAAATAAGAAATGACACAGGCGGAGAGAAGCACGGAAAGATTCGCATGGTGAAACGAACCCCGCATTTTGTTGAGTTGGAGGACGAGTTTTTAGAGAGATGGTGGTTCAAGGCGGCAAAGTTGAAGTTGAGGAGGTTTGACAATGGGGATGCGGTGCTGCCCATCACTGCACAAAGTTATAGGGATATGTACGGGGAGAAGGCGATGGAGTGGGATATTGAGGAGGAAGATGACGAGAGTGATGAAGAGACTGAGATCGTGGTTGGTGAGGTTATGCAGAGAGAAGACGAAGACGCTGATGATGAAGAGTCCATGTGACGATGAATCGTCTGGAGAGGGGCTTATGATTAAGAACTAGCTGCTGAGGAACATAGATTGAGTAGGTGTATCAATAGTTCACCTTGTCTCACATCTATTCACTTACAAAGAAGCTCAAGAGTAGCATTTGAATAGCCGCCTTCATCTATTGAGATATCTTCAATGTTTCTCTGCCATTCGCAACTCCGTGATCTTGTGGTGGTCTTACCGCCAAAATAACCTCCCATCGGAAGCAGAGAAGACTTAAAACACATTTGCCAAATATAAAAAAAGATTAGGTAAGTTTAGGGACCTTAGACTTGGCAGTTATGCTCTCGCACCTCACTTGAAGCTTCAGAAGTTTTGCTCCCTGAGGCCCTTTTCTTCAGAGCCAACTCCAACAACAGGACTTCCATCTTCAGCATCTTCCTCTAGGATGACCTGCCGCTCCTGTTTAACGCACTTAGTCAGGTATCTTAGCAACAACTACGTCTCTATCTCTGACGATAATGACAAAGGGATTCTCTCGGAAGAAGATATCCATGTCTTCGAGTTTGCGGTTCGCTGGAGCATTCAGCCCTGCTAAGGTCGTCCGAGGGATTGAACCTACATGCTTCTGGGTATAAGAAGTAGATGGCCAGTGGGAATAGAGCTTTTGTGGCGGTACATACAATCCTAAGCACCAGACAAGGTTCTGAATGACCTGAGGAGTAATTTCCACGACGATGAAGTTTGTGATCCAGCTGTCTGTTAGTCTTATACGCGAACGCACATACTAGCACATGCCAATTCGTCCCAGTAGCAAGCGAAGCTCCCTTTGTCCTCATGCGGAGAGAATTCACTTCGGTAAGATACAACCATGGCACACCTGACATCCTGACTCCGAAGGATATGAAGTAAAAGAAGGAGAACAACGCCACAGAAATCGACCCTAGGCTCTTTCATACCACCAAGAGCGTACCACAGAGGAACAATACTGACGAAGAAGGACAACAGCTGACCAGATGTGAAGGGTAACACGAGTCCTCCCAGTCCCCATTTCTCAACAAGAAGAATCGCCATTGACGAGAAGATTAGGCAGGACACCGCATCGCAAGCGGAAGCAAACGAGCTATGCTCTCCGACAAACCAACGCTGTTCATGAGAACGGTGGGCATGTAGTAGCCCATGATATTAATCTCACAGCATTGTGAGTCAGTCATATACCATATGAAGACCTTACTATAGCAAGGGGTTCCCTGAGCTTTTGACTGGTCTAACATGAGTTGTTGCATGAGTTGGGTGTTTGCACTGAGCAAAAAACACCGAAAATTATTATATCGATGCGTCTTTCTTGCAGCGGAGGAGGATACCCTTCCACTTCACAGCGTGCTGGACTTCATAGTCAACACTAGTATTGGATCTCCTGAAGCTGAGCTGTAACGGCTAGGGATACCATGGGAACATCTTCTATACAGGCGATAATCTCTGTTGCTTCTTGTGTGCGACCGTGTGCGATGAGCCAGGTGACTCATTCAAGAACTGCCCTCCCGACTATCATCTGCAGAATAGTGTAGGCTGTGAACTTAATGACATTGCAATCGACACGATCACTGTACCAACGATGGCGACTTTTTTCTCCTAAGTCTCCCCCCGATAGTGGTCGGAATGGCATGCCAACAAAACAACCCATGTTATAGATTCCAGTTACAGTGGCAAGGAGGTTCAACTTTGTTGGACTAACGAGGTTACGAAGTTTGAGAAAGTCTTGAGTCACGATGACACCACCTGGAAAGTGTCGGAGATTATGATCCAAGGAGGCCAAGGGACAGTGCACTCAAGATGCCTCCAAAAAGAGTGCCATGTCAGTCGCGCATGCAACCTGTGGCGGCTAGAGAGTGTAAGTGAATTATAGCGTGACGAACTCTGATCCAGGAGATTAGCCACCCTCCTCTGAGACTCGAGGAACGGCTGATATGGCGCTTCAGCTATTGTTAGACTCATCCCTAAATCGTTTGATATTCTGAGAAAAAGGTGATCGGAGTAAAAGATGATAGACGCTACACATCGTTACGTGGTCTGTCAAATGACTTTTATACCCGAAGCGAACGGCCACCGTCAACTCCCATTTAGTCGCTATAACGAGCGCTTCAGAAAATGCTGGATCAAAGGGAGGATAGACTTTAGTGAAAGCTCTCTGTTGGCGGCCGAGGCTTGCGACCACAATGTTGAGTTAAGTGGCGACAAGCTACGGTCAAAGCACCAGACCTCGCATCTCAATTTGCAAGAAGAAGTAGTGTTATCTTCATACGTAGTCTATGACTTCTAGATCATACGTCTATCCGCAAGCAATCCATCCAGACTCCAAATCATCCAAAAGCCCGTAATTAAGCCATCACCCAAATGCAGAAGAACAAGCGCACAACCAGATGGATCACCAAAGAAAAACCCCCACACATAACAGTTCGTAGCAGCAATTTCATCATGCTGCAGCAGTTGAAGGTGCCTGACTTCCCAAAGACAGCGGCTTCTCAGTATCTACCAAACCCTCACTCAGCTTCTTCGTCACGGCGTCGGGATCGGGCTCGTCTCTTCCGACAAATGTCCAGCTCTCTTCTGTATCGTCGTCCTCATTTGCATCCTGTTGTGCTGCCTTACCGGCGTTGCGCTTGATGAGACTCTTGGCGTATTCGAGATCGCGGTAGATGCACTGGATGGCGCTATCGACACCCGATTCCTGTGGATGTTAGTGGTTTGTGGAACTGAGAGTCAAGCAAGACTTACACTGCGAATCTGTTCACCTAGGACACGAGCCTTTACAATCATGCGCTCGTTACGCGTCACTTCCCAGAGGGCTCGACCGAAACTGTTGGTACCCCATTTCTTCACCCAAACTCCAACCCCAAGATCCTCAACTCTTGTAGCAAAGAAGAACTGGTCGCCAAAGAATGGACGAATGATGGTGGGAATACCGGCACGAAGACTGGCGCCTGTTGTTCCAGAACCACCGTGATGGGCAGCAGCGTCGATCTGAGTGAAGAGCCAATCGTGTGGTGCGGACTTAATCACATGGATCTCCGGAGGCATCTCTGGCTCTTCGGGGCGAGGCTTGGTCGGGTCGTCTTTCGGTGAGATGCGGTCTGACCAGCCCTTCGACAGAATGCACCGAACATCTGCCTTGAGAACAGCATCGATGACCTCTTGTGTCATCTTTGCAGGGTCCTTGACGATGATGGAACCAAAACCGACGTAGACCAACTTCTTTCCATCAGCTCTGGCTTTAGCGATAAAGTCCTGTAGCTCTTGAGGTGGCTCCCAGTCACCTCCCTCATTGAGGAACCAGTAGCCAGTTACTCTAATCCAATCGGAAAAGTCCAGAGGGGGTGCGACCACGCTAGGACTGAAGTTGTACAGGAAGGGCACCTTATTAGGCTGCATCTTCTCAAGGTTGGTGCTAGGCAGACCAAGCGTCTTTCGTCTCCATCGATTCACCTGGTAAGCCGTAGCCTTCCAAAAGATGTTGTCAAACATGACATATGTCATATAGTTATATGCACCTCCCATCTTGTGCTCAGGCATGATAAAAGCGTGAGGATATGCTCGTGTCCTAGTCCAAGGCATAGTGAACGCTCGGAAATAGGGAATACCAAGCTTCTCCGCGATGTGAATGCCAGCCATGGCAGAAGGAGACTCGATGAGAAGTTCAGAACCCTCGCATGCTGTGTAGGCAGAGTCAAGAAGTTCGTCGAGCCATCCTCGGAAGGTCGAGTTTGCCTCCCGAAGGAAAGCCCAAGTGAATGTTCCATTCTCGATGCAAAGTCGCATCAGCTCACCAGGGTCGCCTTCGACTCGGGCGAACTCGATACCGTGTGACTCAATCCATCCTTGGAACTCCGCATGTGTGGCAATACGAGGCTTGTGGCCTTCAGCAAGAAGACCCTTGCACAAGGCAATGTATGGTTGCACATCACCTCGAGATCCGATGGTGAGACAGGTGATCTTCATCGACTTTTGTGGTTTGAACGCAAGACCGGACGAATTGGGGTTGTCAAACAATATTGTCGGAGCGTTCGAAACTCCAGAGGTCTCGCGTGGTAGCTCCAGCTCATG
The DNA here is from genome assembly GCA_013396095.1 of Fusarium sp. NRRL 52700. NCBI lineage: Eukaryota > Fungi > Ascomycota > Sordariomycetes > Hypocreales > Nectriaceae > Fusarium > Fusarium sp. NRRL 52700. The sequence goes on from JAAQRM010000364.1 coordinate 209,671, forward strand.
GTTGACAAACTCGTCCTGGCGCGCAGCCTTCAGGGCGTCGCGCTCAGCAATTGCAGCAGCAGCATCTTCATCGTCTTGCTCTTCTTGGTCAAGGAAACCAGACTTCTCAAGAAAACGATTAGTCTCCATGAGTTGATGTAGCGTCACTGCGCAATCATCTCGGAGCCCTGGCCGTCTAAACTCAAAGAATAGCTCCTCATGACCACGAATGACGACCGTGAGGCCGTAGTAACCGAACCGGAAACCCTTTTCCTTATGGACATTCTCGATATCCTTCAAAGGTAGGATGAGTTTTGTTCTTGTGCCGGGATACAAGCTTCTGAAGCAGAATGATCGATCGCTGATATAGAACTTTCCATAAAGAGGCAAGACCTTGAAGATGGCCCCAAAGTACGTTGCAATAAGCTTCTCTGACTCGGGCAGGGTGAAATGCGCTCGGAATCGATCCATGGCAGTCTGTGTCTTGTCTTCTGCGTCCGAGTCGATATCATCGGCATCATCATCAGTCTTGAGCTCTTGGGGCTCATCATAATGCCTATGTTCTCCTTTCCACATGCCATGCACCTTTTCCACATAACCCAGTGACTCCGTTGCAAACATAGAACCCATACGCTGGCTTGTACGACTGAGATACTCCGCAAAGGCATTAGCTCGTTGTAAGGGATACGCTCCAATCTTAGTGATACTGTTGAGCGTTGGCGTGACTGGACGCTGAGAATCACTAGCTTCACCACCCATTTCCTGCATGGCGCCTGTCGTTGCGGCATGATGAATATGGCGAGGTTGCTCTTGGTAAGAGCTAGAATTGCGAGGTGTTTTCTTCCCAGCCTGGTCGCGCTTTCTAGACGCTGAAGCAGAGCGTCGCATCGTCGGGCTGTGAAAGACCTCGCTTCCTTGAAGAATCTGGCTTGCGGATGGATCCTCAAACGAAGACGGTGATAGTGTGGAGATACTTGGGTTATCGATGGATGAATGAACAAACGAATCTCCCGAGTCCTGAGCCTGTTGCTGTTTGGGAGTCGTGCTGCCGTGTTGATGACGGCTCGTTGATCGTCTGGTGCCGCTGAAGCTCCTGCGAGGGCTGAAGTCTCCAATGGAACTTGGCACATCCATACTCTTGCGTCCGAATCTTCTGAAGCCGTCAAAACTTGTTCGTGGACCGTCTATACTTGCTCGAGGGCTTAGTTGGCTTGGTGAATGAGGCGACAATGGCGACATGGGAGCCAATGTGGCCTTCACGGTATCGGGAAGCTTTCCTGTGTGTATTCTGTCAACATGGGGAAGATGACGGCTTGCTGCCATCGATGTCCGGCCGGAAGGAGATTGAGAGCTCTCATTCTCTTCACGGCTAGACACAGCTTTCTCCGCTGACCGGCTTTCTGCAGAAGCCTCAATGAGGATCTTGAGCACATTGATGGCGTCCTTCCCAAAGCTGAAGAAGGAGAAGAAGTACTGTGGCTGTTATTAGTGGAGATGTTTCCGAGACCTCTGGATACTTACCTCGTCAATAGCATATGTCTCGTCATTGTCAATGACTCTAACCTTGCAAGTATCGGCGAATGCAATCATCTGAGTATCTTCAATATCGATCACGTTTTTAATCGGTAATGAGATCTTGACGCTATCGCCATCGTTGTGACTTCGGAAGATGACTCTCTGCAGGCTCTTGACCCATTCTTTCGCACTTGGAGCGCTATCGGCCCTGAACTTGTACGTTCGATGATGTGTCTCAACTGTGAAATGTAGACCTTCCTTGTCCTTATCCACGATGTTTGCTGAGATGCCGTATCGCAGATCAATCTGTCCATGGGGGAAGTAAACGTCTGTTGCGGTCTTGTAATATGCCAGGACATCGCCCTTTAGACGGAACCAGAATCTTGTGTAGCTTGGGTTGCGTTTGCCGCTCTTCGATAGGTACCCTGACTTGACGGCCTCATTCTTGCTTGGTGTTAGTAACCACCTGGCAGTCAGACTCTACAACTTACCGCTTTCTTGGGGAGGTATGCGTAAAAGCAGATATGCTTGGACGTGATGTACATGTATCCTTGAAGAAGGACACTTTGTAGTAGCCAGCAGGGATATTCTATGAGCAGTTAGCATACTCAAAAGATCAAGATCTAGCTTTGACAAACCCTCAATGACCTGCTCGTATGTATCAAACTCAAAAATCTCTTTGAGCTTCTTTGCTAGAGCCGAGACTACCTCGCCATCACTCGATCGACTAACATCAGATGATAACCGGTCCAGATCGAAGCTGGGTCTGCTAAACAAGTCCGCCTTGGCTTCCAACATCCTACTCATGACACCATGGGTATCTTGGCGTGTCAGCGTAAGAGCTGGCGCAGGCGACAAAGTGCCGTTGTCTTCTACGTCGGATTCATCGGCATTCTCAACCGGAGCAGATAGTCGAGATGGCTGGGATTTATGGCGGGAACGAAGTTTTGGCAACGCAGGTAGCGATCGCAACAACTTATGCTCCGAAAGCTTTTTCCTTCTGTGACCTTTGTCCTTTCCCTTGCCTCCTGGTTGTAGGATCGATGTTTGTGCGATATGGTCACGGCTATGTTGTGATGATGATCCCTCACCCTCTTCATCACTACTCATTCCATCGAATCGATCATTAAAGTCGACACGAGAGCTAGCAGTCGCAATAAGACCGAATATGCTCTGGTTCATGTTCATGAACATCGGTGGCCCTTGTGTAGTGTCATCCTCTTCTTCGTCTTCGGCATCGCTTTCTCGTAGAGGCTCGGGAAACACGGTCGCGGTAGAATCTTGTCGCTTCCTTCGATGAAGTTGCTCGTGGACATGCTCCTTGATGTCCCCCGCGCCAATGCTGGCTTGGGCAGGAGCATCATCAGCTTGGGAAGCCATGATGACCGGTCAAGTCGAGCGGGGCGACAGTCAACGATCGCTCACAGTCGTGGTTTTATTGTGATCGGAAAGATGGGATGGTTCACAAAAGTGTAGCCGCAAGATTTCTTGTGCGAAGTCTAATTAGATCGAACGTTAAATTCTAGGCACGGTCCGAGGATGGGATGCAAGTGGTCATACAGTCGTGAATCTCGACCCGGTTTGCGCCGCAAACAGCCAACGCTATGCTATCGTGGGGAAACAATACGACTCGAAGTTGATGCCATCCACTGCGCGTATCGGGGTTTGTGTGAATATTCGCTTGTGTGAGTGTTACGCTACGGTACGAATGTTATTGTTGGGCGAACAAAAACAAACATAAAGAGGAGTTGGAGGAAACGTTTACATTCGGATCGCAAGGAAACGAACGAAGCATGGATCCAGATAAGGATCACGGCATTCCTGATCAAGAAGGAACCTGATCCTGGGGCTGACGCTGCCTAGGCTTTTAGGTCAATCTGCCTGAATCTCCAGTGGGGTTTTAGGGGACGGCTGGTGGACCTGACCTCTTGAGCGGTGGAAATACCCTGGGGAAACAATGGAACCCTTGTGTACTGTCCACTCTTGTGAGTCCAAAACTGCCTATGATTGGCTTACATTGTTATCGATAAGAAATGACGCCAGTCGGGCGGCTCATCCTTCAACACCGTGAATCGATCACATGCAAGCATTGGTCAAGTGGGAAAACAAGCCCATATGATGTGAATAGTGCCCTTGCCATGCTGACCATAAGGGCCTTCACTCAGGAAAGAGGGATCAGCTGTTTGTGAATCCACGTCATAATGAAAGCCCGTGCGATAAGTTTTGGTGCCTGAGTCAGAGGAACGCCATGGGCTCGTCATGCACTTTGGAGAGGAATCTTGAGTGACTAGCAGTAGATTTCACACAAACGCTAAAACGTGATCGACTCAGCCCCTATGTATGTACATCAAAGCAATGGTTTAAAACAAGGGACCCATAGTCCTCGACTCTCGTACTCGGACAATCGTATTTTACACAACTCCAACAAACGTGTATTCTGTTCCGTCATTGCCGACAACAACCTGATCCATTATTCACGAGATATAGCAAACCAAAACTCCCGCTTAAATGCTGATGATTCCATGCAACCCTTTTCGAAACCGGTAATCCGAGGCTCACTGCCAGAAACAAAGCTTTCCACTGGATGTTGCACCAGCAACCCAATCGCGAGACGGGTGGAAGTGTGCGACAGCTGGCACTGCAGTGATACCCTCCCCATCAAGCTGAGCCAGTTGGCTGCCGTCTGAAGCATAAACATCCACAAAGCGATTCATGTTGCCAATGACAAACTTCTGAATTCCATCATGAGGCCGCTTCTGCCATTGAGGCTTCAGAATAGTCACCCAACGACCAGTCTGATTGTTGTGGTGTACTTGATGGGTAGGTTCAATGTTAATGTCCTGGCCAGGCTTCCAAGACGAAGCGTCAGAGAAGTTATAGATCTTGATAGTATCGTCATAAGAGCTAGTAGCAATATGGCCGCCAGGGCTCCAAGATGCGTGCGACACAGACAGCCTCGAGCCATGTTCTCCAAGGAGGGCAGGGTGCCTCAGGTCTCCCTTACCGGTGATCTTGCGAAGATCCCAAATCTTAAGTGTGCGGTCTAACGATGCAGTCGCGAGCAAGTGAGGTTGGAGCGGATGCAAAGAGAATCCACCAATCTTCTGGTCCGAAAGTGTCCAAATTTCGGCGTCATCGGATGTTCGAGTGTCGTACTGACCGACGCCGCCTTCGAGTGTAGAAAAGTACAACACATGAGGGTTCAACTCTGCCATGTCAAGAGCTGAGATGGGCAGATCCTCATTGTGATCCGACGGCGCCCATACCTGGTAGGACTCTCCTTTGTTCAAGTCCAGTCGGCGGATTGACGAGTCGTATGAAGACGTGTAAACGGAGTTGCTATCCTGCTGAGAGAAAACGAAGGAAGTGATCGTGCGACTGTGTATCTTGAATGCAGAAATGGTAGGATCAGGCACAGACGCATCTTCATCTTCATCGCTTATTTCAGGAGCAGACTGCGAAGCGTCAAATACACCCATGTTACCTTCTTTGTCGCCAGCAAAGATAAGGGGCTTCGATTCGGTGGGATGAAGGCCGAGAGCATAGACTCGTTGGGGGGTGATCTTGATGTCTGTGTTCCAGTGGTTAGTGACATGCTTTTCGCTTGTGCGAGACAATACTTGCCATTGGGGGCCCAGTGCTCGTATAACTTCAAACCACCCATACGCTTTCGCAGCTCCTTCAAATCCTTGTCGGTAGTTTCCTTAATATCTTCCTCCGTGAATGTCCGGACTCCGGGCTGCGCACCACGGACAAGGCCCTTAATCCCATCGATACCAGCGAGATACTTCTTGCCCTCAACAGCAATATCGCCGAGTTTTAGGTCTCCATTTACTCTCAACCTTTTAGCCTTCGCCTCCGCTGCGACATGTTCGGCTTCGACGGCCAGTTTCCGCTTCAAGGTATCGTTGTCTGCATCAAGACCAGCGAGTCGTGAGGATTGCCGAGTCGGCATTGCAGGTTCACGTTTCGCAGGGGTCCGGGTCTTCGACCGAGTTGGTGTTGACTTCTTTTGTGGTGTCGGCATGACTTTCTTAGCGACCACGGCGACATCGGCTAGAATCTTCTGGTTTGACGCCATGTTCTCTTGTCGCCTGCGCTCGAAGGCGCTCATGGGCGAGTCAACGCCCTTCTTAGGAGGCATGGTGACGGTGAATGAGGCGCACGAATGGCAAATTTGGTCAAAGGATTGTCAAGCAAAGGTAAAAACTAGAGCGTTGTAAGAGCCTCCCCAGAGCAAAAAATTCAAGCAGTTGTGCTACTTTGCGCAAACAGCAAAAGTGCCAGGATCGTGAATGGTGACGTGAAGGGCGCAAACCAAAGCGCGACTCCTTAATTGAATTTGGCGCGAAGTCACGCGCTGGTGACTACGCGTTCTTCATCCGGGATTCAGCCGACCACCACTGGCTGGTATCAATTTTCAGTCTCCGAAAATCTCATGTGAAAATTAAAGGTTTCTACGAATCCTTGATCACATCACAAAAAAATGTCTCGAAATCTTTTACCGTTCTTGTATCAAACAAGGACAATACAACTAGCTTGTAGACGCCCTGCCAGCATTATTTTCACTCAAAGAGCTGGAGTGGCGACTTCGACAAGACGACTTAGAAAAGCCGACAATTCTGAAATTCCTTTCGAGTTTGACGATGAGGAGACAACAAGTGCAAACGAGGCTGAGATTGAACGACAAGGAACATTGACGCCGACGGAAACAGAAATCTTTAAAGGAATTTTTGAAGATATTGCTCAAGGCCGCTTAGCCAAAAACAAAAAGCCTTCTCAGTTCGGCCAAACTCAACATACAAGTTCAGCACCAAACCAGGAACAACCAGACGCAGCGCGTGGCGGAAACACACTTGTCGAAAAAGCTCATAATTCGAATTTCAGCGATGACTTCCTCAAGCGTTACCCAGCATCTCTTCGGAGGGCTGCCGAGAACGCTCTGGGCAAATTCGAACTTGCACCAAAGCGCCCTAATCTTTACAGCTTGACTGAGCTTGACCAGGCGGAGAAGAAACAGATGTGTGAGTGGGCAAAGTATGAGCAGATCAGGGAGAAGGAGAAGATGAGAGTGCAGAATCTCATGAGGGCGTGCAAGACAGACATTGAGCTTTGGAATGTCATGGAGGAAGAGGTATTCTCCTTACCTAAGAAGCTAGGTATTGTCGAGAAAGACACAACGGTCAAGAGGGGACGGAAGTCCAAGGAGCAAATTGCGAAGGAGGAAGCTGAAAAGTTGAAGGCTGAGGAAGCAGAGGAGACAGAAGGAGAGAAGGCTGTTATGGATATCCACGGGCATCTGTACCCTCAGTATCTCATCTATGGGCTCGAGCTCTTCGACACCGCCTTCTCTAGGTCATCTATCCTCGCCTTTAACATCCTCCCACGAGTCAAGGAACTCGGGCTTTCCTCCTATGTTCTTGGCGTCTCAACCACTTTTTTCATCAAGCTCGCCGAAATCCACTGGAAGCGCTACGGTGATGCTACATCTGCCTTTGACGCCCTTGACGAGATGAAGCCAGTCGGTTTGTTCCCAAATGAACAGCTCGGTGATCTCGAGGGGTTGGTTGAGCAGATCTCAGATCACTTGCACAGCTGCACCTGGGGTGCTCAGGGGCCTTTTGTTATGGCTATGATGCAGGCCCCGCCCTATGATGCCAGCCTTATGAGCCGCTTAGGACGCATGAAGGGCTTGATTGCGAAGAAGCACTTTTACAATGAGAGAGACGGTCGATCTGAGGACCATACAGATCAATCTAGGCTTTGAATATGGAGAGTCTGAGTGATGGGTTAATGATTGTAAGATTATGACGTTGGATCTGTATAAAATTGTATTGTTATGGCTCAACAGCTACCATGTATCAATAGTGAAAAGTAATCGGATTATCCTTTCTAGTCAACTGACTTTACTCTCTCACGTCAGAAGTCGCTGGGGGGTTTTGAGGCTTTCTTTGAAGTCGGTGAGCATCTTGATTTCCCTCTCTCACTGCCGATGTGATCAATGAAGATTCTCAACCAAAGTATGCCAGCGATAATAGTGAAGCAAATAGCCAGTACTAGAAGAGGATTCTCGAACCAGGGTAAGGGAGAAGGAGTCTGCTGGAATGTTAGTACTATATAAGAGACATGGCAGACAAAACCTACAGGCATGATTCGGGCGTTTACTAAAGATTCATAGGGACACTGGAGAAGAGCCTGGATCTGATGATAAAGAAGGAAAAGAAAAGAAGGGACACGGGTACCCTGTGTATTATACAAAAGTGATTTTGTTATAACCAATCTTTTACTAACTTATTACTTAATATTTCCCAAACTAAAACTGTAATTTTAATAATTCTTTATACCCCGAATTATCAAAGCAGTGACTTTAAATAACTCTATCTTGTGTGGACTTTTTGAACCTTTTACTATGCTTTTTATCTAACAAACCTACATAATAACTCAAAACTCGTGATCGACTGAACTTTTTGATGTGATAGAAATAGAAGGTCCCTTGGCCCCGACCCTCTATTGCCGAAGCCTTGATGAGGTTGAGAGGTTATAGGCCCTTTAGCCAAAGGGCACAAAGGAAAAGAACCCTAATGAACAAATATAGGAAACCTACTTTGCTCTCACTGTTACCTAAGATCGATTGAAACTTAAAGCTTATGACGTCTCAACGAGACAAATCCAGCTTCTTGACCGACGGATTGGAGCATCTTATATGGCCCCAAGGCCGGACAAGGAGTCATTTTTTAGGATTTCATGATATCAGCCTTTGGCTGTAGCAGTTGGTTAGTTATTTTGGTATACGATCTAAGTTGTTAGATGTGTTATTTGCAGTTGAGGTTCGTGGCTTAGAGCTTAAATCAACAGACAGAACTTACTTAGAGACATATCCAGCCAACACACTGAGAAATCTCAATTAACTTCAGTTTCAGGGCAATAAGCGTATAGCCTCAACAAAGATAGGTCTCCCACTGTTACATAATATCTTACTTTTAGCTGCAAAGCTAGATGTCCCGATGACTGACTCCAAAGTTGTATAAATTAGTGCCTGCCTGCTGCATTGCTGAAGCAAAACACCGAACTCTCCCTTTTCTCAATCTCGGACAACAAAAGCCAAGCACTGCCACCACTCAACGATCTACGGTCCACGCTATAAATTGTGGACTTAACTCCTTGGCGTGCTCCATTACCTTGTTCTCATGCAAAGCCACTGAACCACGGCCTACTCAGGAAATTCTCACAAACACACCAATTACCACCACCAAAGAAACACTACCCCTTTCAGCCATGCCTGGATTCTGGGACTATTGGGAGTATTCCTTTTTATTTCTTCATCTTAAACATTCAGGACCCATGAGGTTCGGCGGGATATTCGAATACGTGCCTATACCTCCTGCTCCTGAAAGCTACAGCTACGCTGCCAGTGTCTGGTATTACCTTGCACATAGGCAATGTTTTAATCAATTCTTGGGTATACTGGGCCTTCTGGCCTGTGCGATGGGAGAGCTGTGGATGAACAGGAGAATGAGGTTCGGGCCGGCTCAGACGGTATTCCAGGAGCTCGAACGCTGGAGCTGGCGGGAACTACTGCCATTTATCCTCATAACCTCATATCTGACAAGTGGCCTCATGACAGCCCGGCATGCTGTTCATTTGAAAGAGGACTAAGGATTGGCAAAACGACGGCAGCCGATTGATGCCTAAAACAGAGTGGGCGTCTAAAGAGAAGCCTTTAGCCTCGAGACTCGGCAGGGAAAGGTTATGCATCAGCTTCGATGACAGCGATGGGATCTAGAGATACACAACGTCCAAGGTACAAATGCTTCTTATAAACGAGAAAGAGATGGCTAGTATTCATTCTAAGTTTTCATATGACAGGGGGTGGACTGGGCAAAGAGCTGCCTTCGAGATAAACTAAGCTTTTCTTTATTTAGAAGCGACATTGTTTTAAGCCTTGAATCCTGTAGGGGCAAAAAAATGAAAGATCGGACCAAGGTACACGATTATTTTCTCATATGCCTTACCCAAAACGAGTAGGTTACTGTGAGTCGGGGAGTTCCCTCAGTGTGGCCAATACATGAAGTAATCTACATACCTTAGGTAGTAGTTAATAAAAACTGAGCTGTCGGGAAGCTGCTGTCGGGTATGTTACTCAGATTGCATCGAGAGAACACTTTTATCTAGGTAGTTCCCTGTTTCTTGACCCGTCATAGTCACATTACATGTTTCCAACCAGTGTTATACTCCATACAGCGCTAGCCATTTGCCTCCAATAACCACGGCATCACTCAAAATCGGAGGACATAGGTTATGGCGCCTGGTTTCAAGAGATATTCTTCAATTCACATGCAGGATATCAACGGCATTTGGTTCTAGCTTCTCAGGCAGAGCGCTCGGAAGACTAGCATCTGCCGAGATCTTGCGTTCAACAGGGCTTACACTTGAAGCGATTTTCGAATACGTTTGTTCACTAGTTTGTGCCCTTGGGGAATACAACGGGAACTTTGTGTAGCGCCATTGCTGACATCTTGAAAGCTCCCGACCTAACAGATGTTTCTGGGTGTAGGTCACGGGTGGTGTATATTATTCGTGATATAATTTGCCACAGTATGACAACGTGGCCGAGTGGTTAAGGCGATGCCCTGCTATCTCTCCGAGACATCATAGGCATTGTGTTCGCACGCGTAGGTTCGAATCCTGCCGTTGTCGATGTGTTTTTTGCTTTTTTCTTGTAATTGTTTGCATCTTTTTTTACTCTGAATTGCTTCTCAGGACCGATGAATTCTTCTGTGCTGGTGTTGGATGGTTGAGGTTTTGGTGAGCCGAGCGCTGGATGGGAGCGACAAACCAATCAGCGACTCAGAAATGTGGATCGCTGTTGAAATTGTTCAGACTTAAATGCTGACAACTTCAACGCGTTTGAAGGACTCCTTTTTATCTGCGATAATTCTCCTGGTCAAGTTACATTCAATTGACTTTCCTAATTACGCAATGGGCTCATTCTTGTCTCGGGATGAATTCCCTGTTGAGGGAAGGGTACGTCTCTGCATTCCCTCCGTGAAGCTGTTCCGCGCCCACTAATGTTTTGCAGACCATCCTAATTACAGGCGGTTCCAGAGGTCTTGGCCTAGCAGCAGCACGCCAACTCTCCTCCAAAGGCGCGAACGTCGCTATAGTCGCCCGTGACACAACCGTCTTGAAAGAAGCTCTCACTCAAGTCGAAGCATCTGCCCAATCTTCATCTCAGTGTTTCTTCTCACTCACAGCCGACGTCACCAAAGCTTCAGAATGCTCTCGAGTAATTGCACAAGTCACAGCGTGGAACGATGACAGCCCGCCGGATATCGTCTGGTGCTGTAGTGGAAGTGCGCATCCGACGTTGTTCGTTGATACACCCGTTGAGCAGCTTCAGACTATGATGGATAGCAATTATTTCTCGAGTGCGTACATGGCTCATGCTACGCTCAATGCGTGGCTGAGACCTGCTATCGACGGTACCACGAAGAAGACCACAGACGCCAAGGTACCGGTGTCTCGTCACATCATCTTCACGGGCTCTTTTGTTTCGCTGTACAGCTTTGCAGGTTTCACGCCTTACTCACCCTCCAAAGCTGCCATCCGGTCACTATCAGACTCTCTTTCACAGGAGATGAACTTATACGCAGGAGCCCATCCCAATGAGCCTCGCGTGCGCATCCACACTGTCTTCCCAGCCACAATGCCAACTAAGTCGCTGGACGACGAGAACAAGGTCAAGACAGATGTTACAAAAGCGCTTGAGGAGGGTGACCAGATCCTCACACCAGATGAATGTGCTCGTCGTGCAATTGCGGGGTTGGAGAAGGGCGAAGAGCTTATCGCAACAAGCACTATTATTAGGCTCGTCATGACTACTGTGATGGGTGGTGCTATACGTGGTGGATTTTGGACGGGCTTGGCAAATACATTGCTTAGCTGGATTGTGATGATTGTAATGGTGTTTATTCGGTGGGATATGGATGTTAAGGTCCGCAATTGGGGGAAGAAGCATGGGTCGAGTGGTATGGCATCTAAGGAAGGATAAGTGAGGAAAACGTCAAGCTGTTATTTCGCAAGCATACACAACCGAACAAGCGAGGAAGAACATGTAAGGCTCAAGAAGATACGAAAACGAATGGTGCCTCATGCTGCAAGGGGATGTAATAAAACTTGGGATCTCTATCATAGGTGATAAAAAACTTTAGATAACCTTAGGTAAACTTAGTATAATTTAGTATAATTTAGTACATATGTAGAGGATCTTAGACCAAGTATTTTTAGCACCTCAATTTAAGGTCAGAAGTATTCTTACACCCCGAGGACTGGCCTCTCGTTTCCCCTCGTTGATGAGTCTTCGCACCGCTTTCTTGGTGTGTTGATTGACAGAGTGAGAACATGATACATGTGGCGCGTTGCGCGAACTAAGCCATGTCTCACTCCAAAGGTCCCCGAGACGTGCACATTAAGGAGTCAGCCTCGAATCAAGCCTGAGGTCGTCGACACAGACACCGAAATTGAAGCATTTGCAATGAAGACGACTTGTCACCTCCTTCTTCACCAAGCACAAATGCCGATCGGCAGGTTCCTATAGGACAGATCACGATATCTTCCATCATTTATGCCGTGAAAGGCCATCCCGCATTTTGCTCTTTTCCCAGTGGAAATCGGTTCAATCTGGAACTGCGAGGACCCAATTGAGTGAGGCATAGCCATGATTGTTAGGCGCTAGGTTAGGCTAACTGCAGGAAGTCTTACATGCATGATGCAGGCAGGGGTACACAGCCTAGAGGCAACCGTAAGGCAATCCACAACCAAGTTTAGCCCTCATAAGCCTTTGATCTAAGCCTACAGCCTCAATTCAGTTTTCTTTGTTTCGTCTCTCAATTGTGCAATGTTTGAACGGTAATCGCTTGTTATGGACCCTCTGTCGATTATAGCCAGTATCGCTGGCATAGCGTCAGCCGGCGCTCAACTCTCAAACACTCTTTTCAAGCTTTACAAGACAGTAAAGAATGCGCCCAAGGAGATCCAATCAGTCGCCATTGAGATGTCTGGCTTAACTTCCACTCTCGAGCACTTGCGCGAAATCATCAGAGATGGCCAATCGTATGCGAAACCGCAGTTCTGCGAAGCTGTTCGGCATGTTGTCAAGAATATCCAAATGACGCAGCAGGAAATTGACAAGATGGTGGCTGATGGGAGTATGCTACGAAGAGTCAAATGGCTCAAGGCTCCAAAATTGTTGTCGGATATTGAGAAACACAAAGTCACATTGACTTTGCAGATTGCCATTCTCTCAGCGGCTGTTCTGGTCAAGTCCACCAACGGGTAAGCATCCATTCGGCAATTTTGAACAATCATCCTGACCTTCCCAGTCGTCTATCGATACAAGAAAGAGTGGAAAACAGATTCAAGGCCCAAGCTGAGAGCCTTGTCCTGGCTGGTCAAGCTTCGTTTCAGAATGATGAATCCGAGCCAATTCCAGATCCTCCTCCAGAAAGAGCACCGAGTCCACCAGTTCGCACAAGCAAAAGACTACCAAGTCCCGTGCGTGAGTCTGAGATCCCTGGGCACGTTCGGGCGGAGGAGCTCTACAGTCAAAACAAGAATGCTAAAGACAACACATTTCTTTCTATAAGTGAGAAAGAGGAGGTCCATTCAGCACTTGCGCTAAGTGTCAAGGATCCAATACCCCCAGAAAGACGCTATACCGTTCCTGCGATTGATGATAAAGATGAAGGAAACACCTCTTCCGAAGACGAAGAAAGGGTGTCTCGACGTCGCAGAAGGTCGGGATTTGATCCTTTATCTGGTGGTAGCATTGCGCAGTTTGGGCCTGATTTCCACCGACAAGGCGATGCAGCTACGTTTCTATACAACCTCGTATTTCTCGATGAGGTACCTGTGAAAGAAGCACCAAATCAGAGTGCACAGCCGAGAAGTACTGGAAGCGACGAAAAGATCGAAGTGCGGTACCGACATCGACCTTCGGATGAGAACTATGAATATGAAAACAATGGGACCCATCGGGAGAGATTGAAATTTCAAGACCCCAAGCCTCAAGAGCCGGAAAGGATTGTCAATCGCCTTCTTTTGGCTTGGACGTCACTGAGCGAAAGCGAGGTTGAGAAGGGGAAACCGGAAAATCAGCCTAATATGAATAGGGCATTTTGGAAGCGACAGCTCCGACAGTGAAGAGTCGCTCTACGGGCCTGGGGACCCAGAGACAAACCGGAGAAGAGTAAGTAGATCCCTAAGTACTGATCGTGCACAGGTATGCTAAGGCTTGAACAGGAAGCAAGAGCAGCTGCTCGAAATAGGTTCCTAAGAGAAGAGATTAGGTACAACGATAAGCCGGAGTTTGATCCTCGTGGTCGCAGGATACTCAGACCAACGCAAAATCGGGACCGTCCTTTTGGATATACGAATACATTTCCTGGAATTAATGGCGCTCCACCAGCATCAGCAGAACCAACTAGGCCATACCTAAATCGCGGCTACGGCCAGACATACGGTGAGGCTCGAAATCCTTATTCACCGTCTTACGAATCAGCAAATGAGTCGAAATGGAAGCCTGGTGAACCATATTCCGCCTATGCATATCCTGTTCCGCCATCATCCGGCGAGGCATATTACTCGGCACCAACCCAGCCGTACAACCCAGTCCCAGAGGCCAAATCAGCGAGATCAAAGTTCCAGAAACCTGTCTTTGTTGTTCTACCACAAGCAGATTCTGCAGACTCTGAGACCCGGCCAATGACTCCCAAGCTTCATCTCTCGTCTACTAGTCTGGGTATTATGAGGCAAAGCGATGACCCGATCTGGGACTGCGATACTTTCATGTCTGAGAAAGGTTATCCAGGAAAAGCGATTATGGGTGCACTCATTGGGGACAAATCGGCTAGAAATCCTCACGGATTGGATCTAGCACATACGTTGATGAAAGGAAGAAGTATGAAGCTTGTGTATATCCGAGGAAATGGTGCGTGACAGACAGCTCTCGACAACTGCAATTGCTAACAAATCAGATCTCGGTGAAACCTGGTTCATCAATGAACAGCCCGTCTTTCTACAGTTCCTTCATTCTGGGTACCTACCTCAGTTCTACCCAGCGAAGGAGGCTGATGAGAGAGCTATGAAGCAAGAGTACGTGGCTATCGGAGAAGAATGGGCCAGCTCCGAAGCATTGCAACAACTTGGCTTAGCTGTCAAAAAACGAGACGAAGGGCGTGTCCTATTAGACCCTAGCACAACATGGGTAAGCGACCTCCTCAAGTGTTACGGCCGTATTGCTAACTCAAGGAAGTCAATGGTCAAGGAGCTTGCTACTACGACACTTCAGCTGAGAAGCATGCGGCAGAGACGCACCTTCACGTCAACATTTTATATCTCCACTACTGGATTTCGACAAAAACATGGATTGGAAGCGCCTTCATTTTCTGAGACTATAGACCCCGACACTAAAACGCCTCCTATCCCAGATAGACGTGCCAGAGTCGAAGATGAAAGTGAAGTCGACATTATCGACCTACCGATCAACGAAGAACCCAGAAAGACACCAGAATCCACAACAAAGGAGCAAAGCGAGACAGCGCCTGTCGCACTTCAACCACAGATATCCGTCACCCCGCCGTCAACACCACAGCAGACCTCTCGTGACGACTTAGAAACAGACGAGGTACTATCGCATGTGTCATCAGGGTCGCGATTGTCGAGGTTTGTGAAGCGCTACAAAGCAGGAGGGAAAAAGAACCTGTCATTGCCTCTGCATCGACAGAGTTCAAAGACCAGCGGACATGGGGGTGAGACTATCGAGTGGCAGGATGATGATAAAAGGCCACTGACACCAACGGACTCTGGGGTTGGAAGCTCTATTGTATCGGGACGGTAGAGGTCCTACCTGGGGCTGGAGCTCAAGTCTGATCGTCATATATCACTCCTGGTCTACATCTGTATATCCAATCTTGTATTTGTAGGCAGCATGGTCAGAGTGCGTATGCAACTCAACGGCTACTCCTTTATGTAGAATGGATAATCCGTATATCCGACGGCATTATCCTCAAAAGGCCCATAAAATGTCTTTCGATCATACGCCTGCAATGGCCATCCATTTCTCAATCTCTCCACCAAATCGGGATTACTGATAAAATACCTTCCATACAAAAGACCGTCATATCTCCCACTCTCAAGAACACCCCAAGAGTTAACATCATTGAAACCGCCGGCGGAAAAGAATGGCGTGTCACCAAAGATGGAACGGAACAACGACAGATCAACAGTAGGTAAACCCCAAGATCCCAGGAACTTCTGCTTCTCTGCCTCCGAGAAGATCTGCTCATACCGTGGCTCAACGAAACTAACGTATGAAAGCTTGGGCAAGCGGAACTTCAGTTCACGACAGAGATGGCTCCACGTTTCAACGCGCTTCTCGCCACGAGCTTGGTTGAATAGACCAAAAGGGGTGAGTCGGATAGCCACGTTCTCTTGGCCAATCGCCTTTGCTAGTTCCTCCATAAGTTCAAGTGCAAAGTTACATCTCTTCTCCTCAGAGCCGCCGTAGTGGTCCGTTCGTTTGTTGACATTTGAGGAGAGGAATTGTTCGACAAGGTATCCGTTTCCACCGTGGACTTCGACGCCGTCGAAACCGGCTTCAATGGCATTCTTTGCGGCATTGACGTAGTCACTGATAGTGCTCTTGATCTTATCCACGGTCATCTCGATGGGCGGATAGTCTGCGATCTTGACAGGCATAGTGCTGTGGGGTGGGGGATATGCAAAGGTCTCATTAGGGTCGTCCCATGGTAATGCCGACGGAGCCAGAATAGGAGTTCCGGTCAACTGAGGGATATTGGCACGGCCGGAGTGCCATAGCTGGGCATACATATAGCCACCTTTGGAATGAACAGCATGAACGACCTTCTTCCAGCCTTCTACCTGCTCAGGCAGAAAAATGCCTGGAACGCCTGGCATTCCATTACCCTCAAGTGAAGGAGGGAGACCCTCAGAAATGATTAGGCCGCCATCGGTTGCTCGCTGAGAATAGTATTCGACCATCAGTTCATTGGGAACCCAGAGTCGGTTGGGCTTCTCAGATGTAGACTCAAGGTTCAGCGGAGTTCCTCGGTTCCTAGTAAGAGGTGCATGGATAATGCGGTGCTTGAGGTGGACTTTGCCATTTCCAATGTCCAGAGGGGTGAAGAGCTTGGAAGAAGCCCCGGTATCGATGATATCGCCCATCGTGCAGTATATCGCGAAGTTTGGAAGGTATGCCTTGTGTGTTCAGGGGTCTGCGAGATCTCAGGGTACTTAAACAATGGTACATCGATAAACCACCGATGTCAGAGTCTGATATGTCATCCCGTACAGGGTTCCAAGAAACCGGAACGGTCTGCAGAGACCAATACCATCTTCGATCTATCACCTTGGCTCCATAGGTGACACCTACGCCACCTCGGCGTTCTCCACATACAAGGACCATATTCTTTAGTATCTAGGAATCTTGGCGAATATTGTGGACTGATACTGATTCCAGGCGCAGGATTGAGTTGATGTAACGTTTTTGACGACTTGACGAATCGACAGGCTTGCAGCATGAGAAGCCCGGTCCTTGGTACCGACGTCAATGTTTGGACGATGTAACGGCGGTCCACTGTAAATGGAGATAACAATGGGGATTAGTGGATGAGTCTTTGAGATTGTTAGATGATAAGCTGTAATAAGGTCATAGTTGGGTCTAGAGAAGACACTAGGTCTGGGAAATAGAGCGTTATCATGGCAATCCCCAAGAGCTTACTAATTCGACTCAATCGAATCACGCTCCCCTCAGGATGTGGGTAGCCGAAGTTTTAAGAAGTCGATGATATTTAGTGGCTGACCGGAACAGAGATCAACCAGAATAACTTTCAAATCAGGATTGTTGCAACACTGAGAAGACAACACTTCCCGTTTTTGCCCTGTATGAAACTAGTATATATAGGTGAACCGAAAGGAAGAAGAGTAGTAATTCAAGTAATTGTTTATTCTTCCTTGTGAGTATTGATATTATCTCACCTTCAGTCCTTTACAGTAGCATCAGTAGAGTTATGAGTCTTGGACCATACATTTTCCGCAGTTTATTATCATGGTATCATGTACAGTAAGATAGGAATGTAGCCTGATGAGGCACCTATCAATTCTAGCCACGCATAATCATTATACCGGACATGCAGTTATAAGATGTTTTAGTTGCTTTTACTATCAAACAAGATTTCAACGTCGTCGTCTACTCATTCAAACCCGCTTGTCTCTTTTGGAAACACACTTTATTTGAATCCATCTCTGAGAAATACTTTTGATACCCCATCTCAACCCTTACCATCCCAGAGCTGTCTTGATAGAGGCCTCAAGAAGTGCACCACCCTGGGCCTGTGTAGCAGCATTAGGGTGATAGTCACATCCTGAATCAGAACCCTGAGTAGGCCAGTCAACCAGATGGGTTTTGACGCCAGTCAGCTGCTGCATAGCATCCTTGAGAACTTTGACATTCGTTGATTTCTGCGCATCAGCCGTGGTAGGGTAGTAATCGCTGAGGAGCGGAGAAGACACAAAGAAGAACTGAGCCTTTGGGTAGTGTGGCTGTATGCTCTTCACCAACTTTACCAGAGCTTGAGTAAGGTCTGAAGGGTTGACTGGCTGGCGCACGTTGAGATAGCTAAAGTCATTTGTGCCCAGGTTGATCACCACAGCGTCGGGAACCCACGAGCTGGGGAACGTGAAACTGTTGTCGGCGTCGTTGGCTCCGTAACGCGTGTAGAGAACTGGCATCGTAGGCGAAGTGTCGGGAGGGTTCTGGGCATAATTGCGAATAAGTCCCTTACCACTCCAAGCGACGACACTATAATCCGCTTTCAAAGCTCTCGCTGCCACAGCACCATATGTCTTGCCGTTGTCCTGCAGAACAGCTGAGTCGACACAAGGATTGACGCCATCAAGACCGTATCCAACCGTGATAGAGTCGCCGATGATCTCAATCTTGCGCTTTGGTGCTACGTCCTCAACCAGTTGACCATCCGTGTTAACACCAGTAACTCGGAAGACACCAAAAGATGCTTCAGATCGCTTGCGAAGCTCAACTGTATGGGTACCCTGTGTGAGTTTCGGAGTTGAGATTGATGTTCCTTCTACATTTTTGATGAGAATTGGATTGCCACCGTCAATGATCAGATCTGCGCTTGATGTTCCGGTAATACTGTCGATCTTGATACTGGCGGTAGTTCCTTTGAAGGTGAAAGCCACTCCGGTGCTCGGCCATGTGAGCTGCTTGGTCGCCGGGTTGACTCTCCCGACAAACCTATAGCTCTGTACCTCGAGATTAGTAGTGTCTAATGATGTTGATGATGAGGCTTACAGGGAGTGAGGCGGCCGACACAGCGGTCATAATAAGGGTCAATAGAGCCACCTTCATCTTGACCGTGCCTTGTATCTAGACAGACAGCGAGACTATCAATATTTGGCAAGACTTTCGACGAAGTTAAAGGATATTTCATCATCTTATATACTTTCTCCGATCTCCTGATCAATCCTGGAGACTTCGGCAGAGACTATCCGAATTTGCCTAAATAGGCAAAGTACGGCTGTTTACAAGGTTTCTGTTTCATAAATCATCCACCACTTACAATGTGCCTCATCCTATTTAATTGAGACGATCCATCTGTTTCTGTATTTCTCCGGCCCGTCATATAGCTGCCGGACCGAAACGAGTGCTTTAGATCCGGAGCTCTCGGAGGAGCCTATGGTGGAGTTCACAGTTATTCAGTAATAGGTCTAGGGCAGTAATTAATTGTCCTTTCAAACAAACCTTCTCCGTATACTAGGAGTTTATGAGTAGTTGATTCATTCGGAATACATCGCTAGCTAGGCACTGTTTGGTCGCTATTGATCCGAAGACAAGCTTGACTGACAGGATCTATGTCCAACTGACGGCGAAAGATTATATCCAGGATGATGATGAGAGAGTAGGGAAGATAATGCTCTCGGATAAACTATTTGTGAGCCAGATGGCAGGCAAAAAGGTCATCAAGGCACATCAGAGTTCCTTATGTATATCCCCAGGGGCAAACCCGCAATTTGTGTGATCAACCTTGGTAGCCTTTACCTCGATCTTCCTAAGCTCCTCGCCCTTGTCACCCGTGAGCCAGTTCAAGGTATCGAGAGTTGATACGAAGTCCTCCTTTGCACTATCTAGGGCAAGCACAGGTCTGGATGTTTCGCCGGATGTAAGAATCCAGCAGGAACCACAGTGGGGTCCATCAGCCTGTTCAAGAGGTATCGAGTTGTTGTCATAAAGTTTGCTGTATGTGACTATTCCCTGGGTTAATACCTCACCGGAGGGAGGTCAAATCATGGTGGAATCTTACGTGAAACGGCGGGCACTGAAGTCGATAGTAGACCGACAATTATGAACTTTGAAGTCAGCATCTTGGATGGCAAATAGAGCAGCAAAAACTTTGGTTTGACTGCTAAACAGAGGAGCAAGGTTTGATGTTGTGTGGAGATGATGGAAAACAGCAGGGTGGCCACGAGTCAGGTTAACGTGAATATATCTGATTTTGCAGTTTGCTCGGTATCTCCTATACGAGAATATCAGTTACTATGTCCTAATGCGGCGTTGTTGACCGTTGGTCGTTGGTTGTGATCAAGTTCTCATGATCATATCATGCTGGTTGATTTCTTACTTCCAATTGGCCACACATTGCATTCTTGAATTATGATTTGTTCAAAAGGTTTCGTTCCCCTGTGCATTTTGCCTAAAAGTTCATTTGCGGTTAGCTGAGTGAGACATGTGCGATCTGGACCGCCTTGGCCTACCAGGGTCATTCACTTACAGAGGCGCGTCACTAGTATATTTCGATCGTTCCAGATTGGCAAACCTGAACAGGCAACTCGTGGATTTATAGATGATTCGGGTTGCGCTACGTTTTCCACGGCGGTTACTCCTTTCGCTGAAAGTATAACAAGCAGCTAAACCAAACCACCATGCAGCTTTACCCTTGGCTATCCATCTTGCTTTTGAACTATGGCTATTGCTCCTTTGATCTCATGGTATATTTGCTACTTTCATGAACTTCGTGTAGTAGTCATGTTTCTATAGCTCCTAGTTCTCTGTGGGCCACTGCAGACGACTACATTAGCAAGATATGTCAAAGTGTGGCCTCTTGTTCAAGAATGAGGTTACAGCACCATCATTCATTATATCAGGTATGCAGGGCCTCTGAACCCTGACCAACGCTCGGTTGCGAGGCTCATAGCCCCCAATAACTACTTCAACTGGGCTCCTCATGGCTGCTGTACTACCTCAAACTGACATTGACAAGCAGATATCAGAGCCCTGGCCCCCTGGAAGAGAGGTCTCCGCCTAAGTATAAGTAGATCCGAATATTCCTCAGTCTGTTGGTCACTCCATCCACAACAGCTCCTGTTCGAGCATCTCCTTTCTAATTACTCAATCACCTTCTATTTTCAACTCCGATCATTATTCGCGATGAAGTTCCACAGCGCGATTCTCGTTCTCGCCCGCTCAACACTGATTTCTGCTGGAAAACAGCCCTAACCCTAAGCTGTTTGTGGAGATCTAACTCGCCCTGAGACTTTAATCTTCTCACCGCAATCCTAGATTTGAAGTCCTGCGTGTTAAGAATGGACCCAGTTGCTCTTAGTCACTGATGCTCCAAATGTTCTATGACAACCTCCATGCCTTGGCCAGCTCTCACATTCACCCCGCGGCCATAAGATAACGTGTGTTTGGGCATCAGCTTAGATCTCAGATTGTCGCCAAAGAGGCGAGGAAGGTGTTATGTTTTTGATCCTCTCTGAAGCCGCGACATATTCATCATCATTGACGTACGGCTCACCGTGGGGGTTAGAAAACCCCCCAAGGAGAAGAATTCGCCGATCGTCAAGTTCGGGCCAGTCCATCCCGTCCTCAACACAGCCTGGTTGTGGCAGGTTCGGCGGGAGTCTCCTCTCATACTTGTCGCGGAAGATGTGATAGTATGCTAATGCGTGATATGGATGCCATCGTGGTCTGTTAACATTTGCTCCATGGATTGGAAACGGGCATGATGAGTTTTCTTTCAATGGGGTAGTGAGGAACTTGATCAAGGCGTTGAATTGTTCCTGGGTCGGTGGATAGAGAGTTCTTGGGCCTCTGATCAAGTCGCCATGGATCCACATGGCATTGCACTGTTCCAGGCGGGGTGGTCGTCAGTTCTTGATTTCTATGGCGAGGAACCAAGATGTCATACCTCTTGTTCAGTTTCGCCGCGATCGAATACAACCACGCCACCGAGAATCTTGGACTCAGCCCAATAGCCAGCAACATCGGCCATACCTTTTGGGTATTGCTCGGGGTATCGATATGCTCGATGACAAAAGGCGATAGGAGGAGGATCGTAGTATCGTCGCGACTCAACCCCACGTTCCTTTTCTTCTAGTACACTCTGTCTCCAATCCTCATACACTTTGTGCTTGTGCGCACCATCGTCGAGGCTAAAGAGAAAAGCGCCGATCTGATGACAAGCGACGGCAACTATTTCGATCAGTCGAAGGTTGAACGTTTCTGAGCCAGGCACCGTATCGGAGAAGGATTTGATTGTCTGCACAACATCAGATTTACATACCAAAGATTCCAAGGTCAAAACGTACCTTGAAGTCTAACGGTAGTTGCGATAGGTCAAACTGATTTCCGAAGTCGCGAGCTTTGTCTACATATCCGGGGCAAATATCTGCATGCTGAAGGCAATGGACGGGGTGATCTTTGACATAGTCAGAACTGTCTCTCAGAGACTTTTCAGTGGGAAGTCCATCCAGAATCTGGGCATATACGAGCTCGGCTACCTCCGTGCTTAGAACATTCCTCACAGCTCTTTCGAGTATATTCCAATGTTCATAGTTCAATACGTCCATCATAGCCTGTACTTGTGAAGCTGGACTTGGACTGGATGCCATTGTAAAGCTAAGAGTTGAAGACGCTCTATATCACTTGTTAGCATGAAGTGGTAAAAGTGCTCACCGAGTCACATGGAAGTGCGGGGCTTTGATAATCGAGATTATTCAACGTAAAATATAAAATTCACGCGAACATCACCGGAAAAGTACAATCCTACGTAATAAGAACATGGTTTGAACGCATGCAAGCATGGATTTTATCAATATTCCTGATCAATGCGCCATCTACCGACCAGCAGGCTAGGAATTGCTAGTGACGCATACGTTGCTTGGGATATGGTTGGGTTGGGACTTTAAGTACTGCATATTTTCGAATTTGGATATGTCATTTACTTGATTTATATTTAATAGCTCTGTCAATGGGTGTACTGGCTTCTACTCCTTGGGCAAGAAATAGGAAAAGCACCGAGATTTCCTAAGAACATTGGTCTCTCGCCGTTTTCCGATGCGAGGAACATTATTTTCGAAAGACGGCGATGATAATACGCCGCAAATAGACCCAGGATGACCATAATCGGAGTATCTCAGTAAGCAGTAATACTCAATGGCGATGCGATGAGCCAGGACATTCCTGGTAGTCTCCAGGATATACCATGTTGGTGGATCTCAGCACAAAGAAAGCTAAAATTCATTCACCTATAAGCATGAAAAAAAAATATATTATTTTTAGAAGGTGCGTTATTGCTATTGATAATTGTTTCCGGTACTGCTGGCTTGAATCGAGAGAGCTGTCTTGGGTGGATATCGTGGAGACATCAAAAATTAGTATCAACACCAAAAAGACATACAACACCGGGGATTCGCTGGTCGTCACCGACCCAACTACTAATCCAGCGCTTCGCAGCTTGACTATGGGAGAGCAGACGGGATCCAGACGGGATCCCGTATTTTCTACTCTACGAGCTATGGTCGTATGTGGCAGAGGGTCAAGCATATTCGCCCCAAGTCCACAGTTACCACGGCTCAGACCACCCTAGAGTTGTAATAGTTTTAATATGTTTGTAGGTAGTAGTCTAATAGGAGGAGACAATAAGCCATCGCCACTTCGATCTCTAACCGAAATTGCTAATAACTGAACTGGTAGCCTGAACGTTGTGTGTTGCGGGTTCGATGTTTGAGAACGCTGGCAATCGATGTTTATTGTTTCTATGATTGAAAGCTGTCACTTTGACTCTCGGTAGTGCGGAATTGAGCTGTCACAATTTGATGAATTAGAACGGAAAGAAAACTCGGTATGTGGACATTGTGTGCCATTCTTCATGGAGGAGGACAGTCTTTATGTTTCCATGCTCCATCGGGCCTTTTTCAAAGTCGAAAAAATGCATTCAAGCTCCTTATTGTATTAGAAGATCACTGATAGATTTTGTCCAGGAATACAAACGCCCGACGTTGCTATTTGGGTTGTTGATGGCTTAATTCATTTGACCTGAGCCACATCAGCACAGAAACCGGCAGCTATCTTGTCAAGTGGCGAGCCTCAACCACGTGAAAGGTTGGTCATTGCGATAAACAACACATAAGTGGATAGTGTCAAATCTTGGATGCCTCGACTCATAATCGAGGGGCAGAGACTCGGTCAGCTGGTCCGAGAAGACATTCAAGGATGTAGTCCACATGTTTAGCGTTCTCAATTTGAACGCACGGTAAGACAAATAACTCTCATGACAAGGATACCAACCTAGCCGCTTTTAGTACATCCAACGTTCTAATGGCCGCTTCTAAAGGGCAGAATGTACTTCCAGACGTGGAGGAGCCTTCAGGGACAACCGGTCTATCTTCACAACGGCTTGAGGGTTCAGTCGTGGTGTCAATTGATTGCTTGACAAGTTTACTCGGATAAAAATAGCTTGATGACTTCTTCATCTATTCCGGTATCTTCTACGGCAGTATTAATGGAAATGAACCAGGGGACTCTCGTACAACTAAGAAGAGACATGAAGCGGTGTGATCCTACTGCAAGGTCTTGTTAACTATATCAAAGATGAGTAGGATCAATTAAATAGCGACTCAAGATAGCTGGAGCAAGCCACCAATTGTTTGATTGGGAGTCAGATAGGACATGCTGCGGGGTTATTTATGAATGACGAGTTGCAGGTGTGATGCTTGAATATCTGTGAGGCTGAGTCCCCACGGCCAAGATAACACTAAACTTAGAACGAGTACAGAGCTACAGCGCACGAATACATCTTCAGTAGGATAGCAGTAATTTTGGTGGTATTAGTCCCAGCTGATATTGTCACTTCGGATTGTTCATTCAAACAGCCACTGGATGCTGACGACACGTCAAGCCCGCCACTCCAACTCAGACCTGCTCTTATGCTGAGAAAGGACTTTGGTCACTGCCACCACGCATATGCCGTGCACTACAGAAAGACATCCTCATTGGAGTAAAGACTTTGTGTTCTTAGGCCTGATGCTAATAATACGGGGGCTGTTCCACTTAACCAGAATTGTCAATTCCGTGCGATGCTGTCCCAGCGTGGTCGCTACTTTCTAGCTTTTGGTACTTCAGTGAGCGTCTTGGGATTTTAGCCTTCTTTAGGGTAATTTTTGGCTTATGGAGCATCGGGTGCAATCCAAGAGCTTGGCGCTATAGAGGCAAGGACACCGCTGAGTGAGATTGTTATGCCTGAATGTGTAGAAAGCTTTGACGATTATAGCGCCGGATGTCGTCAAACCCGAAGCGGCCGAACCTATTCAACCAGGGTATCTTCCAATTTTATTTACTACGTAACCCTTTAACAGAAACAAAAATAAAATCCTGATGCTCGGGTAGTCGGCAAGACAGGCATCACCATGCAAAGTAAGCTTCCCCGACTTGAAAAGCACCAGCATCGCACAAACAAATCCCACGGCTTGAAACATAAGCAGACTGTCAAAAAGCACTTCCATGCTCTGACCAATAAGAAAACTCTTACTCAGATAAAAATAAGAATTTCATCATTCATTCCGCGTTGAGGCGCAGCTTTGGGGGCTAGTGTCAACCACGCTTACAGCTCATTAAATGCCGAGAAACAGTCAGCTCCGCTCAGCCATGCTAGAAACAGATTTTGTCCAATAAGGATAGAGAGAATCCTGGGTTGACAGGTCTCGGAGGAGAGCTCTTCCGGCGATGGCTGAGTTGGACAGCTGGTTGCTATTCCCAGCTGAGGCGGTGGCACAGAGAGATGAGTTACTCTATGATGATGACGGTGACTTATGAATTTGAAATAGATTGCTGATAGAGTCAACTGTCTATATAATGAATGAGATATCCGGTCTACTGGCAATATTCCCATCATCATCACAACAACACTAACAATCAAACAACTTACACTTTCACACCACTCAACAACTTCAACACACTCTTCAATTTCAATTTTCAACTTCATAACTCACAAATCATCAACATGTTCTCCAAGATCTTCTCCGCTACTCTCCTCCTCGCCGCCACTGTCTCCGCGGCACCCGCCTCCAAGACCGTCCGCTCAACTCCCGACAAGACCGTCACTCTCACTGGTGTAACCCACTCCGTCAACGCCGGTCTCGGTGGTCTCCGCTTCGACCCCGACAACGTCGTCGCTGAAGTCGGCGACGTTGTTGAGTGGCACTTCCTCCCCAAGAACCACACCGTCGCCCAGTCCAGCTTCGGCGAGCCCTGCCAGCCTCTCGCCGACGGCAGCGGTTTCTTCGCCGGCTTCAACTTCCCTACCCAGGAGGGCCAGGCTCCTGATGTCTTCCAGATTGTGGTTGAGGACTCCAAGCCTATCTGGTACTACTGTGCCCAGCAGATGGGAAATCACTGCCAGAATGGCATGGTTGGTGTCATCAACCAGAACTTTGATAACCAGGACTTCAGCCTCCGAAGACACAAGGAGCTTGCTGCTGAGACCGTCAAGTCAGTCATCCCTCCTGTTCAGCAGGGTGGAAAGGTCATTCCTAACCCCAACCCCAACGGTGGCTTCTAAGCAACTTTATATATGAGGTGTCAGGCATTGGCAAAGCGTCTTTTCACAGTTACTGGCTTCACATTGGCGAAGAGGCGGTGGTGGTTCACGGGATAGAATAGGGTTCCGGCTGGGATTGCATTTACCTTTTACATCTCCTTCATTCCTTTCGAGATACATATATTCAGAATTCAATAGATTGTTCCTTCATTCGTATGTATTGCGCTGAACTTGACCTGTTGCTACGGCATAAAACCTTGACTGCAATTTTCACGGTAACATTCGACTTTGATGAACCAGCATAGCCATTAAAATTTCCACGATTCCTTTACTCTACCCTCAGTCTCATTGTAGAGCACTATTAAGAAACATGTGACGTTATGATACTAATAATAATTATAATACTATTACCATGTTGCTAGTTCTAAGTATTTCTCATCACTTTATAGACGGCAGTCAACCACATAGATGTAAGTTTGCGGTATCGAAGTAGGTCATTAAGGATTCTAGTAATATGTACCCCGTGGAATGCTAACACCCTATGCTATGCAAATTATGAATGCTAAATTGTATGATACAATTGAAATATGTGCTAATAGAAGTCATTACAAGCATTAGGCCCTGCACATGCGACCATCCTTGGCCACAGTCCAAGCCTCACTTCCAACACCCTTGAAGTTATAGAAGAGAGAATTAGGATCCCACTTCCTCTTGATAGTGTTCAGGCGGTCCCAGTTGGTACCGTAGAAAACATTCTTCCAGTCGGGCTCGTTGAAATCAGCCTCGTTCATGTAGGTGCCACTGCCAGGAGTAACAGCCTTAAGCTGGGGCATGTAAACATCGGTGATCTTCTTCTGATCAGCGATCATGTCATCCCAGCGAGTTGAGTCCCAGAGAGTTCCAATCTGCAGGGAGATAGCGGCCTTGCGCCAGTAGGAAGGGACACCGTTGGAGACGCCAGGGTAGGCCTCAAATTTGCCACTGCTACCAGCGACGAGAACACCAGAGGCACCAAGGCTGCGGAGAGCCTTGTTGAAAGCGGCGTTGTTAGTCTCAAGAACGGATCGGGGAATGAGACGACCGCCGAACTGGAACTGAGAGGCCTCCAGGTGGCCACCGGGAAGAGGGCCATTGTAGAGCTCATAGTGGTCGCGGAAGCTCAGGGTAGTGTATGAGACGGTGGGCGTGAGACCGGCCTTGGAAAGGTAGTCTGTGAAAGGAGCGAGAACCTCATCACGGACATAATCGCCAGTGGAGTTGGCAATGGTGACAGGCTTGATGGAGAGATAAGCGCTGGTGAGGATGTATGTGACTGTGGCGTTGTGGTCAATCATAGCGGGCAGAAGCTCGTGGAACTTGGTCACAGCATTGTAGAAGACATCCTGGTCAGTGCCAGCAACGAGCGTAAGAGTAGCACCACCAATGGTAGTAGTCTTGTGAGCTCGAACAGTCATAGCAGTGACGATACCAAAGCTGGCACCGCCGCCGCCGCTGAGAGCCCAGTAAAGGTCACTATTCTCAGTGGCAGAGGCACGAACAATACGGCCAGCAGCAGTGACGACCTCAAATTCGAGGGTGTTATCAGCACCAAGACCGTAGCTGGAGCTGAGAGGAGAGTGACCACCACCCAAAGTGAAGCCAGCAAGGCCTACAGTAGGGCACTCACCAGGAACACTGGTAAGTCCCTGGGAGTCGGCATACTCAACACTGTCAAAGCCCTGGATACCAGCACCAAGCTTGAAAGCAGGGCCGTTGTAAGTCTTGTCAGCCCATTGAACGACCTCAGTGCTCTTGAGATGATGAGTCCAAATAGCGAGGCCGCCAGCACCGGTAGATCGACCAAAGTAGCTAAAAGCGATAAAGTTAATAAGGTTATTAAACTCAAATCTGGGGTTGCAACGTACTCATGCGCCGTGTTTCGGACTACTAGCCGGATGTTGTAGTAGCTTGCGAATTGAACGGCGGCAGCTACTTGGCGAGCATCCGAGACCTTTACGGCGTAGCTAACGTAGTTTCCAAGCGTACAAGGCTTGGTCTCCGCAGTGAAGGCGTCACAGCTCTGATTGGCGAACCAATTCTGCATCACCGACGACGAAGTCTCGATGCTAATTAGTGTTAATTGGTGGCGTCCTGGGCTGGAAATTATGGAAGACCTACTGTGTCATGGGCCACTTCCACGCATCCTGGATAGCAGCGCAAGCGGCCTCGTCGTAGTTAGGATCGTGGCATGGTGAGCCAAGGGGGACGGTCTTGATGAGAGCGCCATTGACGGTGGTGTTGAACTTGGCCCAGACGCTATCGGCAGGCCAGCACTTGTCGCTGGGAAGACAACGACAGCTAGCGCTTGTGGCGCTGGAGCTATCGACGAGAAGTGCTAGAGGCAGAAGCGCCAAGGAGAGGAGGGACTTCATTTTGAGGGCAGTTTGGAGCGGAATGAGTGACAAAGTGGCGTGGTTAGGCGGGACAGAATGAGTATTTATTCACGAGAATTTAGCATTTACAAGCCCCCTGTTTCTGCAAACTAATCTGTCTACAGTCTGTCCACCAAGTGCAGGCCTTGGATCCTTCAGCTCTCACCGCGCACTAGCAAGCTTGGTTAATTGTTGGTTCATCTTGACTCTGCAATGCCATGCTGCCCTTCCGCGCGAATAACCCTTCTTGGCAGGTCCCTCATGGGGGATGTGCATTAAGATGCCAGGGGGGCCTATATGGGGTTCTGATAGCCGAGTTACCCGAGGTAGAGAAGGGTTCCAAGCGCCGGAGATTAAATATGAAAGAAGAAAAAACCCATGTTGATCCCGGTTGTTCCAGCCGGAATCCAACCGCCTTGGCAATCGACGAACCCAGTCATAGCCACGTGTTGATGATCTTTGCAAAGAACTCGGTTGAGATGGCATGCATTGCGGATTAGGGAGGGGATTTTGCTTATGGATATTTGCTTCTGAGTCAAGTAGTCTAAAGTCAAAGTAAAAACATCATCCACATTCGCCACTTTCGACAGAGTCTTCAACGGGGGTCCCGCATTACAGGGCTAGACCATACTGCAGACATTCTCACGCAGGGAGAGTTTCAGCAAGGAGGTCGCCAATAAATGAATGCATGATACTCGAAGCACCTCAACGGTATATATTCCCCTTCTCAGTGTCACCCCGAACCGTCATCTGGTCAGTCCAACTCGCCACGGCCTTCTCACCAATCTTTGCTTGGAAAAAGGTCCGGTGCCATTACAGTTAGCGTCTTTAGCTTCAGGGGCCTCTCCGTCTCAGACCCCACTACACCACGGGCCCCCTTTGAATCATACTTGACAGAGGCGAGAGAGGGGACGAGAAAGAGGGAAAGCCCCCCCTCTAAGTCGCAAAACGGTGAATAAACGTTGAGTTATTTCTAGAATGGCTGCGGGTCATTTTCCTAAATGGACAACGTGAACATGCTTGGCAGACGGTGGCGCAGTAGGCGAGGCGATACCAGCGATACCACGGTTTGATCTCGGATATAAATCACCAAGAGGGTCTAGTGGACAGCGCAGGGGCACAAACGCCGCAAAGGTTAGGTAAAGAGAGTGGTTCTTGAAGAGGAGACTCGTGATGATCTACGGGCCCCAGTTCGGAGGATTCGGGAATCGAAAATGTTTAATCTATATCGAGACGTGATCTTCGCTGTTCTTTTTGCTTTGACCATCAAAGCACAAAGATCGTCGTGGAAAGCCAGCTTCTCGGTCATGTGCTCTGAAGTGCAAAGTGAACGAGAGAAGAAAAAAAAAAAAGAGATCATCGGTCCAAGTGCCGGTTTTAGAGTTCTGACCACCGATTGACGGTTTCACGTTTCACCCACCACTACAGATGCAGATGTAGTGACACCTCCCTCTTTCAATTCCGCCGCCACCGTAAACGAACCTGCCAATATCAGACACCAAGTAATGGACCTTTTGTCCCCAATGATAAGGCCGTATCCACTGCACGCCATCAATCAGAGTTATTAACTTTATCCTGATCCGGTCTCTTGGGACTTGCTCTTCCGCCTTGGCTCACCTTATTTCCATCGTATCCAGCCCGTTCTTGACTTGTCCTTTCCCCGTTATCATGACTATCTTGACTCGAAACACTGGATCAGATCAGTCTGTGCGGGTCTGACCGCGGAACTAGCTCGGACAGTGACATAAAACTGGGCTGAAGTTCCCTTGCAGAAGATCTTGTCTAGCCCTGCAAACACATATCAGTCCACCCTCTCCCACCCAATCCCCAGATCCATTTGTTTGTTTGTTTTTTCCATCATCTTGCTTTTTACGATGCGCCTACTGCGTGGGGCTGTCTTCGCTTGCCTTGCGGCTCTGCCGTTGGCTTTTGCCCAACAAGAGTCTTCTTCTTCTGCTGCTGCTTCTGCTTTGTCTGTGTTACCGGAATGTGCTGTAAGTTTTTTCTTCCCTTAGCTTTCACATGTGACTCGCGACTGATGGGGGCCTAGGCAAATTGTTTTGTGTCGGCCGTTGAGCGATCGACATGTGAACTTACAGACCAGAAGTGCATGTGCACTAACACCGCGCTACAACAAGACATTGAAGGCTGCGTCATGCGCGCTTGTACAATTCCCCAGGGTCTTGGTATGTCAACCTTGTTCCCTCCTTGTGCACCAACTCACATTTGTAGTCACGAAAAACGCTACTCTCACGGCATGTGGCGCTCCAATCAGAGACCACTCACCTCAATTCATAGTCCTCAATGAAGTCATGGCCATAATAACAGGAATCTTCATCATTCAACGCTTCGGCACAAAGCTCTATTGGAAGCTGCCCCTCGGCCTTGACGATCTCTTCATCGCACTGACAATGTGTGTCGCCATTCCTTCCATCGTCATCAACTCTCGTGGTCTCGCCCCCAACGGCATGGGTCGCGACATCTGGACTGTCACGCCGGATCAGATCACTCAGTTCGGAATGTTCTTCTACACCATGGCCATCCTGTACTTCTCACTACAAACCTTTCTGAAGTTGTCCATGTTGTTCTTCTACCTGAGAATCTTTCCGACGCAGAACGTCAGGAGGTTGCTTTGGGGAACTGTCGCATTCACGGTTCTCTTTGGGCTGGTGTTTATCTTTGTGGCCGTCTTCCAGTGCCGGCCTATCAACTACTTCTGGCTGAAATGGGATGGACAACATGAGGGCAAATGTGCCGATATCAACGCGGTCACTTGGTCCAATGCAGCTATCAACATCGCCCTTGACTTTTGGATCCTTGCCATTCCCTTGTCTCAACTCAAGTCACTCAACTTGGATTGGCGAAAGAAGATCGGTGTTGGCATGATGTTCAGTGTCGGTATCTTGTAAGTTAATCTCTTTTCACCTTATCGTATCCACTCACTAACATTCCTAAGTGTCACAATCATGAGTATTCTTCGACTTCACGCCACAGTTCAAGCCGGAGTCAAAACCACCAACGCAACATGGGAATACCTCGCTGTATCAAAATGGTCCACTATCGAAGGCAACGTCGGTATCATCTGCGCCTGCATGCCGTCCCTCCGAATTCTTCTCGTCCGCCTATTCCCCAAGATTCTTGGCACTTCCCAACGCTACTACAACTATGGCAGCAGGAGCAACAAGCAAACACCTGGCAACACTCACAATCGCAGCATTCCCCTTGGGACAAATGCTACTTCTCAGGCGGATCGATCACAGAGACGGGTCGACCCCGTGGGCATTGAATGTCATAGGACATATGAGGTGGAATATGGAGACAATGATGAGACATACTTGGTTCATATGAAGGATATGGATCATAAGAGTGCGAGGTCGGAAGTTAGGTCGGAAACGTCTCTTTAACGTCAAATATAAATAATCCCTATGTTAATGAATAAGAAAATGATAACCTTTCACGCCGCCCCAGACAATATCAGAGAGATAAGTGAACGAGGTCGCTGATGAGCTGTAGCCTAACAGGCATATACATGCAAATATGCCTGGTCTCTCATAGATATTTTAGTCATCTATCTTGAGTAAGAGACGTTGCTCTGACATGCAAGTGCGATGTTTGAAAACAGCTTCAGTCTGGAATTCTGAGTCAAAGCTTAATGATAATCTTGATTCGGAGCTTAATATTCGCCATCCTTTTTGATCTTGGATTATTCTCTTAGACTTGTAGGGAAATCTCAATTCCTTTACAATTTTATTTTACAATTTTGTTTAACATGCGCATGCCTTCGGTACATGTTTGTAATTGACGCAATCAAGACGACAGGATATAGCCAGGTCAGAGCCCTGTATTGATGAGAATTATTCCCAGGCCGTTGACCTGTGGCATACCATTTGTCCTTTCCCACAAAGCGTGGTTTGGACACTTGCAGATCTCCAACTGCCGGGATGCATGTTGTGCAGCGCCGCGTGGAGAATAACCGCAGCCGTACCAAAGCCTCAAATATCAAGAGTATTCTGACGGAAATGCCAAACCGGATATCTTGGCATTCAATCTTGCAGAGCTCCCCGCAGTGGCGGCTCTCGTTTCCGGGCGACAATTTGGCGGGGTATTTATCCGTCAATGAGGGGATTTCGCTTTTCCGTCTCTTAACCCATCGCCAGACACTAATGTGGAGATGCGGATATCCGTTCTCTGTTGTCTATTATATAGCTTCTATTCAATAACTCAACATGAAAGAATCCTCAGAGTATGCAAATATTATCGAAATCATGACTATCAGACACGACTCCAATGCCATTGAAGCTCACAGGCCATCTGTGCAGCCCTCACAGGCGAAGCTGTTCACCTTGGATGAGATGATCAAACGCCGTGCTGTGGAGTTGGGAGATACGATCTTGGTGGGTGCGCCGGAGACGGGTGTTGATGATTTCAAGGAGTACAGTGCTGTGGACATTGATAGATATGCTGATTCGGCTGTTGCGAGACTGCAAAGCCTAGGTCTTGAGCCCGTGGTAGGTCTAATTCATGAAGGTAGAAGGATACAACTAACTGGCTAGGATCCAACGCTTGAGAAAGCGCCAGTCGTTGGTATGCTAGGCCAATCCGGCATTCACGTCGTGATACAAATCATTGCTCTCAACAGATTGGGCTATTCTTCATTTCTCATCTCAACAAGACTTGCAAGCCCAGCCATTACCCAACTCCTCGCTCTAGCGGACTGCAATGTCATTCTCACAACACCGCCATTTCACCCCGTACTCAAAGAAGTTCAGCAAAGCCGCCAGCTCGAGATTCTCCCTCTTCTGCAAAGTACAGACATCTTCCATCACAATGCGCCAAGATTCGTCAGAGATTACAGCCCCGAAGCCGAATCTCGCAAAGTGGCAGTCATTATCCACTCTTCCGGCTCAACAGGCCTTCCCAAGCCAATCTATCTCACCAACTCAAGCTGCATCGGAGCGTTTGCCGTGCATATGAACATGCGCGCATTTCTCACATCACCTTTCTTCCATAGCCATGGTTTCTACGAGGTATTCCGATCGATCTACTCCGGCAAACCAATCTATTTCACAAACTACGGCTTGCCTTTAACAAGGGAAACAGTCATGGCACAGCTGAAGGCCACAAAGCCTGAGATCTTCCACTGTGTTCCCTACGTTATCAAGTTGCTTGCTGAGAGCGAGGAGGGTATTCAGATGCTAGCTGGTATGAAGCTTGTGCTTTATGCGGGAAGTGGATGCCCTGATGATCTGGGTGATCGATTAGTCGAGAGAGGCGTTAATCTCTGCGGAAACTATGGAGCGTGAGTATTTGACTCTCTGTACAGGAACTATCTAACATATTGTAGCACCGAGACTGGTAGACTGGCAACCTCCGCTCGCCCTGAAGGTGACAAGGCATGGAATTATATCCGTGTTCTCCCTCCAGCAGAGCCCTACACCGTCTTTGACGAAGTCGCTCCCGGCCTCTTCGAATGCGTCGCTCTGGATGGTCTTCCGTCAAAGAGCACCACCAACTCAGATAACCCACCTGGATCTTTCCGCACTCGGGATCTCTTCACACAACATCCTACGAGGCCCAACCTCTGGAAATTCGCATGCCGCTTGGATGATCGTTTCACTCTTATCAATGGCGAAAAGGTTCTCCCCATTCCTATCGAAGGTCGAATTCGACAAGAGGAAATCGTCAAGGAAGCTATTGTCTTTGGCGATGGGAGGACATATCCTGGTATTCTGATCGTCAAGGCCGATCGTGTGGCCGAGATGCCGGACGATGAGTTCCTTGATGCCATCTGGCCATCCGTTGAAGACGCCAACTCCCGGGCAGAGTCATTTTCACGAATTCCCAAGGAACTAGTCGTCATTGTACCAGCCGATTCATCGTATCCACGAACAGATAAGGGAACCTTTATCAGAGTCCCTACATATCGCCAATTCGAGAAAGAGATCGAGGCTGCTTACAACAGATACGAAGGCCAAGGCGATGAAGCCGGTTCTCTAACACTTAAGGGTTCCGAGCTAGAAGATTATCTTCTTCAACAATTAAAGAGCAAGTGTGGCACAAATCTTGAATCTTCTGAAGCAGATTTCTTTGCCTCGGGTGTTGATAGTCTCCAATGCATTCAGATGTGGAGTCTCATCAAGCGAGAGATCGACCTTGGTGGTAGACAGTCTGAGCTGGGGCAGAACGTCCTTTACGAAACTGGTAACGTCAAGTTACTTGCCCGCCAAATCGAGAGGTTGAGAAGCGGCGCGGGTGATGAGACTCAGGATCAGCTACAGGTTATGGAGAATTTGATCGAGAAGTACTCTACCTTTGAACGTCATGTACCTGGATCTGCAGCCCAACCTGAAAAGGAGCTCGTGGTAAGTTTGACAGTCCCAACCTACAGCATTGAAACTAACGACTTAGTTACTCACTGGTGTGACCGGTGCTCTCGGCGCGCACGCTCTCGCCCAGCTTACAGCTCGGCCCAACGTTGGAGCAGTATGGGCTTTGGTCCGAGCAGCCAGCGACACCGCCGCCACTGGAAGACTCTACAGCTCCCTCCACGCTCGTGGTCTGACACTCAACGAAGAGCAACGTAGCAAAGTCCTCGCTCTTCCTTGCGATTTAAGCCGTCCGGACCTCGGCCTCAGTGAATCCAACATCTCCGAGCTCCGCAGCAAACTCACAACAATAATCCACAGCGCCTGGGCAGTCAACTTCAACATCTCGGTGCAATCCTTCGAAGACCAGCACATCAAAGCTGTGCACAATCTCATCCAACTAAGTCTCTCCGTGCAAACACCCAAGCAAGCACGCTTCTTCTTCTGCTCTTCTGTTTCGTCGGCGGGAGGTTCGCCACGCCCTGGAAAGGTTCTTGAAGCGCAGGTTCCTTCGCCTGCACATGCTCAGCATACTGGCTATGCGAGGTCGAAGTATGTTGCTGAGCATATTACTGGTAATTCTTGCAAGAGCGCTGGTGCGGTGGCGAGGGTTTTGAGATTGGGGCAGTTGGTTGGTGATACCAAGGTTGGGGAGTGGAATACTACCGAGGGAATTCCTTTGATGGTTCAGACGGCCGTCACACTTGGTGCATTACCAGCTTTGAATGAGGTAATTTTTTCACCATTTTATGCTGAAGTATAGTCGCTTACATGAGTAGGAAATGACCTGGCTGCCCGTTGATCTCGCAGCTTCAACGATTCTCGACCTCGCCAACCTCGGCGCATCATCACCCACAGACCGCTCTTCCGACCCCGATCTCGTCTATCACATTCTCAATCCAGTCCGCTTCCGCTGGGCGAATGATATGCTTCCCTCCATGACAAAAGCTGGCTTCAAGTTTGAGACTCTCCCTACAGACCAATGGATGGACCGTCTTCGCAACTCAGAGCGCGATCCTGCCAAGAATCCTCCTATCAAGCTTCTAGATTGGTTTGAGGGTAAGTATGGCAACAAGGCTGCTTCATCAGCGGAAAAAGGTCCGCTGGATTACCTTACAGATAAGTCAAGGGAAGACAGTGAGACGCTGAGAAATGTGCCAGATGTCACGGATGTGGAGTATGTTAAGATGGTGCTTGGACGGTTACAGGCACGTTGGGCAGAGAAATTTTGAGTTCAGCGTCAAAGTCATGATCGTTAAATACTATGCAAGTTTATGCTTCTAACGGTGCTGCTTCTAAGTTCTAAAATTCAAGTGCGTGAGTGATTCATTCCGTCGCTATAAAAGTGTATGCGTCGTCCTCTATCAATGTTGATCCTTCAAGAGTTGAACCATTCAGTCTTCGTGGTTCTCCTCATCCTCCGTCTGAACTTGCTGCTCCGATAATCTCGGGTTTCTGAGGGCAAGTGCGAATATGATCATGGGTATGCAAACGCAAATTCCAGCGATGCAGAGAAGTCTTTGCACGGAACTGTAGCTACTGATAATCGCTTCTCGAATGGCTGTTCCGACTGGATAATCCGGTATCACGGCGAATGGTGAGTTGTAAATCCTCCTGGCAAGTGTTTCGTCTGGTTGGAAATCAAGGTTATGCTTCAGAGCTTTGTAAAGGGTTTGAGTCCAAATCGCGCCTGAAAGACATGTACCTAGAGCGCTTCCAACATTGTAGAATGAGAGATAAAGACCTGTGAGAATGGCCACGTGCTCTCGAGTTGCTGATGCTTGGATAGATGCTTGAGTCGGATAAGCAAAGAATCCACCCGCCACTCCGAGGAGAATCTGTGCGGCAATGATTCCATCCTGAGAGGATGTCGAAGCGCCACCAGGGTATGCGATCAAAACACCAAATGCGACCATGAAAAGCAGTGTGCCTCCAACAATGATGAACTTGAGTCGACGAATCTTAAAAATGACTAGACCAGCTAGAACTCCAGTTATGACGCCGAAGAAAGAGAAGAACGAGATGACACGAGTTGCATTCTCGATAGAAAAGTCAAAAGCGACAATGAGGATCGTGTAAAGGTAGTTTCCTTGGGTGCACCATGCTAGGTTAAGAAGACTTCGAACTGCCAGGGCCGACCAGACGCCTCTGTCGCGAAGCAGATGGAATGGGACGAGAGGATGACGAGCACAACGTTGTTCCCAAGTGATGAAAGCAATCATGAAACAGAAACCAAGGACCAGAGGGAGAATGATGTACCAGCTGCGCCAATGACTAGCGGTTCCACCAGCGACGGTTAAAGGGGCCAGAATGAGAGAGAAGGCGAGTACAAGAAGGACGAGTCCGATGATATCGAGTTGGTGAAAGAGATCTGCCCTGCCTTTCTTGGTCTTGAGTGAAACCAAGACAATCTCATCGCTCTCCTTTCCGCTTTCAGATTCCCAGGTTTTCCTTTCAAGGAAGTAGAGGCAGGATAGAAGAGGCAGTGAGGCAACGGGGTAGATGATAGCCCACATACCAAGACCCCATCTCCAAGTCGTCGCGCTCAATACCGCTGAAGTGATGTTTCCGCTAATCCAGGTGTTGATGAGGAACGGGATTGCCGGGAGATAGCTGAAGAATACACGCGCCCGCATGGATGAAAAGTCGGCGATGAGAACTTCCAAGAGCAGGACTATGCATGTATATCCCGTTTGGTAAATAACCGATCCCGTGCAGAAAACTTCGACTGACGGCGCAGTTGACTCGATGGCGATTCCGAGGGTATATAGAACGGTTGAAATGGCGATGACTTCGAACCTGCCGAAGACATCTGCCACCTTGGCCGCCGTAGGTTGGACCGCCACGGCGATAACGTTGCGCAAAACATTAATCGTGGAAAGATACGAATGCAAATCAAAACTTGACGTTGCATAAGACTGATAGGCCAAACGAACCTGACTCTCTAAACCATACGCATACCCGACGAGGAAAATACCCGTAAAGAGCCAGATCCGATGTGCGCGGGTGAGGTTTTTCGAGACAACAGCCATGCGCGCCACGCCCGCCGAAAGCCTCTTGGGATTAGCAGGCCTCGCGGCATTTTGCGAGACGTCATTTGAGCCCGGTTCCGGAACGCCTAGAAGCGGCGCTGTTTCTGAGGACATTTTCAGGGCTGGTGATGACCTGAAGAGGAGAAGGGAGAGAGTGAAGGAATTTTGACGAGATGAAACAAAAAAGCTGCAAGTTCAGGCAGCAAAGGCAAGGGGCAGAGGGAAAAGAGTCATCTGATTTGATTACGAGTGCATGGGGGGTAACTTGGCCTTGTGACAACGCATGACAAAGCTCATCTGATAAGATTTCATGTCCAATAGCGGCGGATCTAACCGTGGTCTAAGTGGAGACTTGACGCCATTGTCACGAATTTGGTGCCTCAGGCCGAGAGTCATCAAAAGTGCATCGTCAACTGAGGCTTGTAAAATGTGCGGATGTTCAGATTTCATACAATCTTGGCTCAAATATTCTCTAGTATCACTAGAATGAGGCCCGTTGCGTTGTTGTTGAACTGCTGTGTTCTCTGTCAGATTTTGACAATGTCACCCAGACCTGCTTCGGGTTGGACTCGAGCTTATCAGATCATGCACGACAAAACTCAATCCAGGCACCGAAGTAACGGTATCTGTGCCTTTGCAGAGCTTACTCAAGGCTAGTGACGATGGATAAAGGCCTGTGGATGCAGTGTTTCTTCTTTCACGATTGACAGATTTGGACTTGACCAAAGCATATAGGGTATCCAAACTTGTGACAGTTTTATCCACTTCACCTATGTATCCAGTAATGATCCATTGCACCTCAAAGATACTGACTAGCTAATTTGTCTTAACGACCTCCGTCAATCTCGAAGAATCTCAACAAGTGGCGAGAAACGACACCTTCTCCATGGCTCGACGAATGCGCCCACTCAAAAAGTATAGACGAACACCAAAAGACCCCAACGCAAAGAGGATGCCTCCAAACAACATGTAAGTATCTCTGATCCTCATGGTCCTGATCCACGAATTGAACGAATGGCTGTACCCAAAAGAAATGGCATTTCTTCCTCCACAAGTGAGTACAATTGCTGGACCCGACATATGCGGCAGCAATTCTCCCAACCAAACTCCTGTCACTGCCGAGATAGCGCAGAGACGAAAGTAAAACAGGGCGAAAGCAGCATGCATGCATACCTACCCAGCTATACTGCATCGGATCTGCAGCCACAACACCGTAGATGATCATACCCAGGAAGCAGAAAATCGACGGGAAAATAAAATTGGGAAGAACATCCTCAGGCTCTCGAACGCCTCCGTTTCCTTTGCTCAAGTAGCGACTGATGGGTTCTGCTAGCTCCCCGTTTCCCAGACCAAAGACTGCCCCAACAGCTTCCCCAACTTGGACCGTCCCAACTGTTTCTGGGGAGAATTTCCAGGGCGGTATCTCGAGGCGCTGGGCATATGTCAAGCTCAGCACCACGAGACCTCCAAATACCATACTGTTGAGCAGCAGAACCCAAAGAGTGCCTGGCAAAAGAATAAAAAGAAAGATATCTCTGTACGCCCCAAGAAACCGGCAAACAGGGGACGGTTGAACTGTAAAAAGCGCAAATTGACGCTTATACGAGAGCTCAGTGGGATTCTCTGACTGAGCATCGTCAACATCAAAGCCAGCGTCGCGAGCAGCTTGAAGCGAAGTAAAGGTTCAATGAGTACCATACGTATCCGTCGCATGAATTCTTCCACTAAGCTCTGCAGCGCGACGACTAAATACAGTCTCGGGGACGCAGAAGATGATGAGTACCATGACAAATACTGCAAATGCTAACCAGAACCAATAAGAGAGTCTCCAATTGCCGCCCGCGTTCCGATGAATGGGATTGGAACAAGCAGTATAGACGATCCGATGGCGGTCAACGCCCAATAGGCAATGAGACGTGCGCTTCTCTTATAAAGGAATGTCATGTCGAGGACGATAATTGGTAGCTATCTGTCGTTAGCATCAGTCAGTGTTAACTGCTTAGCAGAAGCAAGACATACCAGACAGTCCGAAATACCTGCAGTGAGACCCTGCAAGCAACGTGCTCCAAGGTGAGACTCGAAAGACTGCGACTTGGCAGCCCAGATGATCGATGCCATAAAGATGATGCTGCTCAGAATGAAAGCGAAGCGGCGGCCGAGTGCCATAGACAATGGGACGAAGAAGAAGTTTCCCAAGCCCACGCAGAGAGAAGGATAACTAGCAAGGTCTGCAATACGGTCGGGATGGAAAGTCTAGAGCCCATTTGTCAGTAACTACCAAAGCATTGGGCATTTTGACCTACACCATGTGTTTCCTTCATGTATGCGGTAATCAAATTCCCAAAGAAGAGCGGTGTAGACTGAAGAACGCCGAAAACAGCGATGCCATACATGCAGACGGCCAAGAGAACAAGACGCTGTCGCCAAATCCCAAAGTTGAGAAGATCATTTGGGCCGATGATGGAATTGGCAGGTTTCGAACATTTCCATGATCGTCGTATAGAATGACACCGGCAATATTACTAGCAGCATCCTCAATGTTCATGGCCTTGTCGTAACTATCGTGCTTTTCCATGTTGCGCGATGAAGGAAGCGGCAGTTGTTAATTTTCCATGGAAATAGGCTCATGGAATATCCACGAAAGCTCAGTTATGCACAGTCTGAGATGCTAGGGAAAGTAGTAGCAGATCGAGAGAGGATACATTGTGATTTAAACCCCAAGACTCGATAGACGGCTCGCAAAGGGTCTCACGATAGTCTGGGGCCCCGTGAAACTCTGACTGCCGCTCCAGGTTTTACTCCGCGGTCTGGGCCAGTGGATCTGCCTTCTGTTGGCAGCGTACGTCCTACACATGAACATTATAATATACTATTGAAGGGGACAAATTGTTATCGTATAATGATTTGAAGAAGCTCTACCTAAACATACTACGAAAAAACCTTGAGAGTCTGAGCATCCGTAAGGTATGTGCTAATGTTCACTGCTCTAAAGCAAGCTAGCCTAACTCTGTAGGTCTATCTTTGCCGATTCACATGCTAGATGTTCTATTTGTAATTTAAATCGGCGATTAAAGGCTCTTTTACTTCCTAAGTCCGTTATCATCGTATCCGCTGAGTTAACGCTGCAGGGTGAGAAGTGGCAAGCTGCCTCCTATCTGAAATCACGGCAGCCCCTTCATCCTGTCGATGACACAAAGCTCTTGGAGTGTGCCACATATGACCGTTGATATCGACTAGGTTGTATGTTCGTATCTATGTCAAAAGTCACTAACGACGGCGTGGCGCCAGGTAACTCTGCGGTACGGATGAGGAGGCAGGGTCCCCAAACGCTGCGGCCAATAGCCGAGTTACGCGCTGGCCCTGTGGGGAGGGACCATAGAAGCAACAGCATGTGTCAGTCTCCCGCTGCCGAGATCAAGTCTAAAGGACTTAGGTGACTAGATCAGGTCCCCGGTTCGCACTAGCAATGCTGCCTCAACCGTTACGTAACGAGGCAAAGACAAGACCATACTGGAAAGGGAATTGGCATATTGGCATATTGGGAACCATCAACTAAAGAGTACACAGCAAGTTGACACTCAAGAAGCGATATTGCAGTGCTCGGGTAATTCGATGATGCTTGCTTTTGGATTCCAGAACATCTTGGGGGAGCTTCGGCCGCTGGCGGACCCGAATCCGCTCCGGCTACAACATCGAAATAACCCCACAGGTGAGTTAAACTCAAATTGCAGAGGGATTAGACCCATCAGTGGTCCAAGTACGAATCCCGGCAGCCCGGGTCCACATGGCGGCTTTGGGCTGAAAATCCTTCTGCTTGGTTGAGGTAGCATCCAGCCTAAGGTTATTGAGTATCGAACGATTTCATCATAATTTCTGTCTTATCAACAGGGACTCAATACTTCTCAGGGATCGTGAACAGCACGGCAGATGCCTGGGATACGGAATCCCAAGGACACGGTACGGCAAACGAGCTGCATTTGGGTGACCGCCACGGACCTGCATGTATCGTCTGATCCTCCATAACAAATCCCTGACACCCGGAGTTCTGGGTTAGCCTCACTGTTCTGTGCCTCCCAGCGACAGAAGCGAGTGGTCTCTCTCCAAGTCTCCGGTATTTCCAATGCAAGAACTGCCCTGGTGCAATTTAGAGTTCAGAACATAAACAATTGACAAGCAAAGCAAAGACCAAGTGATTTAACGACCGTTTTCGGGTCTTTTGCACGAGCAGAGTAGCATTGACAGCGGGAAGTGTGTAGACGGAAATGCAACCTCGCCAATCGAATTGGGATGAATTGTCGCATGATTGGAGCCGGCGTACGGATGCACTTCCTAGACCTCACAGGGGGAAATGGCAATTACATGCAAATTTCCGCTACCTTTTCCGACGGTTCCGATGACGAAGCAACGTTAGGCGAACCGGTTCTTTGGTGAGCGCTGATCACGCTCGTTTTCTGGAAGGTGAATTATTCTTGGCTTTACGGATCCCTGTCGTCAACGTTGGGGGGTGATCCTTCGATCGGGTCAACGGGCCTCCAATGGAAATTGGATGTGCACAATTGATCGCCAGTGGCAGAGCTTGGCTTTCATCTTGGCTTTCATACACGAGGAGTTGATGAGTGATGAGAATAAGCCGTATTATTATAACGCAAATAAACTATTTTTGATCCCGTAGAATGCTCAGTTGACTCGAATTCGACGCAACCTCCGTCTCATCTGTCCGTGAACCCGTGCCCTTGGAATTTTTTCGGGAGTCGATGTATTCCGTAACAGTAATCTCTTGAGTCCGTAGGATACCCTCAGAAGGCTGACGACTATGATGAACGGTGCCAAGAGCGAATGTCTCCGTCGTGGGATCGTCTCCAAGTGTACCAGTTGCTCTCGTATTTTTCCTACTCCTCATCCCAGTTCCGTTGGATTGCGAGTGAGAATAAACATATCCAGTGCCTTTTTTCTTCTTATTCCAGAATCCATATAACGTCGGTGCATTTACGACGATTGTTGCGGTGAGAAGCTCTGTGCTGGCCCAAGTCGTACGATTGACCTGGCTGTCTTTGTTCATGGCGTTGATCGGCAATCGGATGACAGTAATGGCGACGATGAAAATACCGAGAGTGAAGAGTACGTAAAGTTTGAGTTTGCGCTTCCAGGATGTCTTGAGCGAAAAGAATAACGGAATCGGAACGGCGAGAAGCATCACGTCGGTGACGATGTTGAGAACTCCAACGACGATGAGTTGCAGTTGGGCCTTGGAGCAGGTTCCAGGATCTGG
Organism: Fusarium sp. NRRL 52700; assembly: GCA_013396095.1. Classification (NCBI taxonomy): domain Eukaryota; kingdom Fungi; phylum Ascomycota; class Sordariomycetes; order Hypocreales; family Nectriaceae; genus Fusarium; species Fusarium sp. NRRL 52700. The sequence goes on from JAAQRM010000364.1 coordinate 253,159, forward strand.
AACGACTTGCCAGTACAAATGAAACGGCACGCACTCGCTGAAAGTAGTGACTTGGACGGCGACGTAAGTACCGAAAAAAACAACCAGAAAAGTATACATAATCGGCTTCTGATATCGCAAGTTGAGGAGTAGTCGTCGGTAAACATCGAGAAGTACGAGCTTCTGTAACCAAAGGCTGTAAAAAGTTAGCACGGCTCCCCTCGTTTTAGTAAAGACAAGACCAACAATGAATTGTAAAAGACTCGATTGGTAATGGCGAATTTACTCCCGATTTCTCGTCGATAAATAATCTCATCCGTAAAAACCATCGTCTCTCGAAGACTCGCTTTAATATTATTCGTTCCCCAAGTAAGAACAACATGAATGAGCGCCAACCTCACAGCACAGCACAAGATGGCGCCCATTGTGAGGTAATCACCAAGTACATACTTCTGCTTGGCGACCTTTCTCCATATCAGCCGCACACCCATAATCAGGAGTGACAGGCAGCTGAAGAACCAGTGGATAAACAGCGTAGGATCCTCCATCGTGTCGAGTTACACAGGGAAGGAAAAGAAGAAGAAAGACAAGGAAGATTTTCGCAGCTGGGGACGGCGCAGATCACACATCTTTTTATTGTTACTGTACATTGTTCTTGTGACGAAACGCTTCCTGTTAATACCTGCTTTGCTTCTTTTCAGCTTTCCGCCACTTGAACGCCAGCGGGAAGTTCCCCGTTAATTACGCTTGTTTTTTGTGTGCTGGTACGGGTAGAGTTAAGTTTACTGACGATATGCTTCTGGACTTGTCAATTTTGGTGCCTAGCTTGGTTTCTTGTGGCGTTAGGTTAATTCTTTCAATCCTGGGTACCAGTGCTAGAACGGGCCGTTGTCCTTCAACGGGGGAGATTAAACTATTTGCGTACGCTAGCTTCGGAATGATACTGCGGGCGGTAGTATTAATAATTTAATCATTGAGTATTCTAGACGATGTCAACTGACTCCCTGGAAATATCGCTTGATACCGTCAATCGGGCAATTGGGCCGGTTTGCCCTCATGCGCCATTTTCTTGATACAGGGATATCACGCGGGTTCCTGGGATGCGGATGATACGAGCTGCAACCTTAGGTACAGCGCCGTAGCAGGGGCCTAAAAGCCTAGAGTTCAGTCTGCCACATCCGAAATGGAAAATGAGGATGACGATCCTGTCTAGTGTAGCTCACTAGCCGGGTGGCCTTGAGCAACCTCAATTCCGCAGTGTAAACCCCCTGCATGATGCAGTATATCTGTGACTGTTTCTTTTCCTTTCTTTCTTTTTTGTTCTCCTGCATCCGCGCTGCATCTCCTTCCCCATCCATCCATCTTCTTCATCTCATCTGCCCACCATGCGTTTCACTTCCCTCCTAGTCGCTGCTACCGCGACATTTACACAATGTCTCGCTGCGAGCTATGGAAGCCAGGGTGAAGTTCCTGCTATTCGCACGTACTTCATGGTAGGCGGAGGTTATGTAGATGATGGTGCAGGCGGAGAGATCTTCCGCGATCAGATGTACGTAGAGAGACTGGTCCCTACCAAGGGACCGTACAAGTCCACGCCTCTCGTATTCATCCACGGACAGGCCCAAACAGGGACCGTAAGTACCGTCGATCACTGTTACGATACAACCTCGGCTGACATACAGACACAGAACTTCCTAAATAAGCCTGACGGAGGCCGTGGTTGGGCAAGCCAGTTCATCAACCAGGGCTACGAAGTGTATATCGTCGATCAGACGTTCCGCGGACGTTCCGCATGGGCGCCCCTTGCCGGGGCTACCAAGCCCTCCACATACTCGGCAGAGATCATCGAGCAGCGATTCACTGCCGTGCAGGACTTCAACCTGTGGCCACAGGCTCAGAAACACACCCAGTGGCCTGGTACCGGCAAGCGAGGAGACCCTGTCTTTGACGCCTTCTATGCCTCCAATGTCCAGTTCATCAACAACGCCACCTATCAGCAGGCGACCGTCCAGGCTGCTGGTGCTGCCCTTCTTGACAAAATTGGCAAGCCTGTTATCCTCCTTGGTCACAGCCAAGGTGGTATGATGCCCATTCTTGTCGCTGATGCCCGCCCCAAGCTCACCAAGGGCCTGATTCTTCTTGAGCCCTCTGGACCTCCCTTCCGAGACGCCGTCTTCAGCACCAAGGCCTCTCGTGCCTACGGTCTGACTGACATTCCCCTCGTCTACAGCCCTGCCGTCACAGACCCCTCCACCGATCTCGTCCAAGAGGTCCAGCCCAGCCGTGGTGAGGACTTCGTCGAGTGTATCCTTCAAGCCAAGAAGCCTGCCCCTCGCCGTCTCGTCAACCTCGCCAAAAAGCCTATCCTCCTCCTCACCTCTGAGGCTTCTTATCACATGCCCTACGACTATTGTATTGCTCAATACCTCAAGCAGGCTGGTTGCTCCAAAACCAAGCACATTGAGCTTGGTGAGGTTGGCATCCACGGTAATGGACACATGATGTTTATGGAGAAGAACAGTGATCAGATCCAGGCTCTCGTCGAGCGCTGGGTGCGATCAGTATAATTTGGGTGTCCTTGCAACCCACGTGCCGCTTCTCGGTATATAATCTTTGCTGCCGAACGGGATCATTGATGTTGTCCACGACTGCTATTGAGTTCAGCAGCTGTTCAAGGATGGTAAAATAATAGATCAAACATAATCGTCGCCGACGACCCATATATATAGAATTAATTATAACAGTAATGTCATATCAAGCCCCTCACAACAACAATTGCCGAAAATACTGCGAAAGAGCAAAGCAGGTGACCTGGGTTGAGTGAATAGATTCGCAAAGACCAACTCTATACAAATACTACGCCAGAATTGACCATTCCATAACACTTGCCAACTCCAAATGCCTATATGTATGTAGTTGAACGTCGCCTGTAAGGTTAAGCTTTAAGCTGCGAACACATTTACATGCCTGAGAGTTCCAAGTCAATGCACATATTACTGTCTTAGGCTTAATCTGATGGACCTCCCACGTAGGTCGGACATATGATCGATGGTTCTACAAATATCTAGAGCCAGTTGACGTTAGCTTACGACTTGAGTATCATTTTACGAAGAATGTATAAATATACCTTGGTTTCTTGTATCGGATCCTTTGAGAATTATCCCCATTCTTTGGTACCTCTATCAGCTGAACAGCCACAACCACAGTGTCCTCGCTAACGTCATTTCTCCCATTCGAGTCAAGGAAGAACTTAATCCCGGCCGTTGTACCCTCCCTGCTCTGGAGATCCATCTCAAACCCATGTTCGCCATCACAGAACCCCCATTTCTGACTCTCGGATTCTTGAGCCACGAACTGCAGGCCGGTAAGGACCCCTATCGTGTTAAACCATAGCCGAAGGGTCTTTAGGTAGCCCCCATATACGCGCCATTTATCGGGTTCAAAGTGAGGTATGTCTTCGATCTCTCGTTCAAAAGAACCTCCATGGAAGCACGCGCACCGCTCTTTTTTTTCGATACCTTTCTCGTGCTCTGGGGAGTCAATGGCAAACGGTCCGAAGAACATTGGTTCATGGTCGTCTGCGTACATGAAAGCCGTGGACGTCATCATGAGCAGCTCTGTCGTCGTGCTGTGACACATGGTGATGGAGATGGTTTCGAGTGGTTTCGAGCAGTCGAGCCACGTCACGACAGCCTGTGGACCCGGTACGCTAACGCCGGGGTAGCGCAGTCTTTCGATGTGATTTGTCATTCCATAGATCTGTCCAACTTCAGTGATTGCGAACCTTGTCTGCGGGCGTTCGGGAACCCAGTGATAACGCCTACAGTCATTATCCAGGCGCTCTTCTCCTAAATTCACAGAGCTAAACTCGAGTGTCAATACGCCAAGAGACGTGAGTGAGATGTTTCGCTCGTCAGACCATCGGCAGTGGAAACCTTCGATAGACTCCCTATTTAACCCTTGTTTGGCAAGCCCCTTCTCTTCTGGCCCAGGTCTACCAACGATGAAATGTTGTGTTTTATCTGTTACAAGGCGTATGCCCTCAATCTTGTCTTTGCCAGTGATGTAGCATTTCGTGATGCGTTCATCGCCATCCATGAAGAAGTAGTGCATGGCAGTGGCGACCCCGATAGATCGCCGAACTGTCTTGTCTTTGTTTTTAAATAGCACTCAAACCCGCGAAACTGAGCATCCACTCCAAGGATGAATTTGTAGTCGCAATCATCCCAGGGCGGCCTGGTGAGCATTAGTGTCTCTACGGGCATTGGCATCAAGGGGTCCAGTTCCACTGGATAAGTAGGCCAGATTCCAGGCCGGCAGGGGACCCAACCTCTCCAAACAAAGTTTGCGATTCTGGGGTCTGGCCGAAACATCTTTGTCACTGAGAGTCCATCTAGATCATCAGGATACTCCATCCCGACCCGACAATAGGCAGACTTAGGCACCTTTTCTTGATCCTGTTGCAGGAGAACCAAGCTTTCCAAGACTCTTCCTGGACTCCATGTAGCGCCAATGCCAACCACAGTATGCCACGGCTTGGTAACGAGAACTCGGACGTCTCCCGTAGATTCACCAAGCTGGATAAAGTCGTCGTATAGGAAGATAAACCTGATCCCCACGATCACCCGTCGCCAGACCCTGGGTATCCGAACGGGTATTTCCTTCGTGATGATCCAAATTCCTACTAGCCAGTCATCCGGGGGGATTTGTGCATCTTGGCTCGTTTGAAATAGATTCTTTGATCCTAAGGCCATGGTCATGTTTGTGTCGGGATCGTAAACTCCAATACCAACAAGCTGCTTGTTGATATCCCAATAGACCCTAATCACAGGCCGGGCTTTCTCGAGATCTTTCATCTCATCGATGAGGCTGACGCTGCCATAGGTTGGATTGCGCCAGCCTGGGAATATCAGCAGTGGCATGGGACTTGAGATCGCGTTCTCGAGAATCTTGTCAGTCTGCTTAGTATGAAATATCAAAGCCTCTTGTTTCTTCGTCTCCTTCCTCCTCTTCTTCTTCTTGTTCTTCTTCTGGGTTGCCGAGTGGCCCTGTTTTAATTCGCGTGTAAAGCACTCCTCCAAAAGCCGAGTACAAACGCCCCAGATTCGACAGCGATTTCGAAGATGCATCCTGACTGGAAGTGTGAAGTTCCCTTCCTCCAGGAGGCCATTGCCGAGAGCCTCGAGATTTTTATAGACTCTGCTCATATCGATTTTCTGCTTGTACTTGGTGAGCGGAAAGAGGTGCTTTGCCCATGGCATATCATTGAATATTCTTGAAGTCGACACCTGTTCACCGTTGAGGACGTGCTGATCACTTGAGTTGCTTGGGTTTTGAAATTTTCGCGAGTTTCTGTTGAGTTCGTTTGCCACAAATATGGCACCATCAGAAACGCGGTCTGGTGATGCGAACGAGAAATCATCGGTGGTAAGGATCTCATTGCCTTTTGGCCCGTCATATTTGAATTCCAGCTCACTGCGATAGGCCCTGTAGTCACGAGGGCAGTAGCTTTCAAGAGTGTCATAAAGAGCCGAGAGATCGGCATCTCGCGGTTCACAAGCGTCCGCTAGCACCTTGTAGCAATCGACGTGAAATGGCGCTGCAAATGCCTGAGGCCCATCGCAGTCGTACCTAAGTGTGAGTAAGCATCAATTATCCGCCAGTGCCGGTGATTGGATGCTTACACCGTCACGAGTCGGCTGTCGAATGACTCGCCATGATTAGCAACCTCATCATCATCATGGACATCAAAGGTGTTGTCTCGATGATGTTGAGCTTTCTCAATTACAAAAGTCCTACTAGTGTTAGGCCAAAAGAAATGATATGGGATTGTAAATTTGGCTCTTACTCTTGTGTTTCAGGGTTTCGGGCAATGATCATGAATTCCCCCAACCACGCTTGATCAATATCGTGTTCCAAATCTCTGCCATATCGGACATCACGGAGGGGTTCTTGATTTTCCCCGATATTTGTAATGTATGTGTCTATAGCACAACGCGCATCGGACAGTATATCCACTCATGGCACGTGATGCACTTATATTGAGGTTGTGAAGTGTGAAGTTCAGTATTATTGTTCTGTCGTTCAGGGGGGGAAGCAGACAAAGTAAACAAATAAACCAGTTAGATTGCCAGGGAGATTGCTTGTGGCTAGGGGCAGGGGCGCCACTAAGCCTTTCAGAGGGATAATTTCTAGTGATAGGATCCACAAATTGAACCCTGCCTGAGTGAACGTGATGAGTTGGCGCCCGGGTATATCTAGCTCAATGAACTTTATTCCCAAGTACGAACGTAAGATATGAACCAAAGAAATTCTCGCTTAGCTTACTCGTCACCAGCCAAGATAAGAGCCATGCTTCCAATTACTCGTATAAAACGCTAGTCATCCGCATAGTACACGCCGAAAGAAGTCAGCTTGGCGTCAGGAGAATCGCGATCTGACCATTGGCAGAATATGCCAGTCATCCAGCCGCTCCTATTTCTTTGCGGCGGATACGCCGTCTCATCTTCGTCAGGCTTTCCACCAGTGATTGTCTGACTTCGGCTATTAAAGCGTAAGCCAATGGGGGTAATATGCTTCATAGTCACATAACAACTTGTTATCTTGTCAGGCAATTCAGAGGACTTGTCGAAGTAGAGGTACTGCATGGCCGTGCTGCGGGGACCAATACAATGACTGCATTTCCGACCGTTATCTTCAAAGTGAATCTCGAATCGCTGCATGTTGGCATCAACCCCGAAACGGACCGCATTGTTCAGGTCGCTATCACGAGCGGCAAGAGTCAGGGTCTCCATGGAAGAGGCTTCGATAGGAGACTTGTCCCTCAGCTCTTTGGGCTCACATGGCCATGGTATGCTACCTTTTAGAGGCCTCCTGAAGAAGTCTATCGCCAAGGGCGTGCTCTTGGGCACTGAGCTGGTAGCCCTGGATCTCGTGGCCTCGGGCGAGGAGCTTGCTTCGGACTGTTGCGCGCTTCGCTGTTGGGAGTGAGGTATATACTCCTCTACGATCTTCAAACATAATTCCCAGAGGCGACGACGATTATGCAAGGCCCGCAGCGTATCCCGATATTCAGGAGCACTGAAACCCCGACCACCGCCTAGATCAAAGATGGCCTTGCAAAACAAGAACCTATCAACGTGGCGCCGCTCGATCTCCTCCTTGGGTGGGAGAAACTCGCGAATCCAGGCGAATTCCCTCGTAAACTTGTTTTCCCATTCCGCGTCAGGAATATCCCTGGGCACCGAGTATTTTTTTTGGCCCAGCCCCCCGGTTCTGCCTCTCTCGCTGGTTTCGTTGCGGGCCTTGGTGGTTTTCGTATCGTGACCTCGTTCCCTGTTGACTATGATACGGAGCGGTTCTGTAGGACTGATAGGGTCCAGTCGCAGCGTTTTGGAAACGACCGCGATCAGAAGATCGTCCAACTAGGGTGTTGAGGTTTGATCGATTATCTTGTACATTCGACTTGTTAGCTTTCCTCAAAACGTTCTCAATAATGGAGGTGACGTTCTCGATGGAAATTGGTGATGCTACAGCGTACTCCAGCCCGGGGACAGTATCCCACTCATCGCTCTGATATTTTTTCAGTCGACCATACTCAAAGTCCAATGCATTTGGTGGTCCGTAGTAGAGTCTTGGAAGATGAGACGTTAGAACTCGGTAAAGGGCCGCATTGTCAATCTTTTGCGGCTTGACAACCTTTCCGAGAAGTTCGTAGCAGTCTACATGGAGAGGAAACACCACGGGGTCTTGACCTCCGGCATCATATCTTCTGAAATTAGCACATTGATAGCTGTCTGTGTGCATGAAACTTACACCGTCATCATGGTCACATCTTGTCGAACTATCCTAGCGTTCTCCTCAAAATCGACGTTAAAGTCGTTCGCTTCCTCCTGCTCAGCACGAGGCACAATGAAGACCCTAGATTCATCAGATCATAGGTACTTATATTATACCGCTAGGAGCGCTTACCGTCCTGACTTGGGGTGCTGCGTGATAAGCTTGACTTTGCCCAGCCATCCACTGTCGTCATCAGAGTCGATGCTAGGCTCAGACAAGTAATCAACGAATGGCTCGGCTGAGTGGCCGGATGTTGGACCGCCGCAGATGGCGCAATAAACAGACGCTGAATATCTGGACATGATGGCGATGAGGGGAAGAGAAGGTGGTCGGTATGTCGTAAACTTAAAAATAGGTCAGTGGCATGTAAGACAAGGAGCTAGTCTACCTAAGGTAGTCAGAAAGAATTGATCACTACTGTTAACAACGCCACGCGATACCCCACCAAATACGACCTTTCAGTCAAACACAATTACGATGTCTTTTCTGTCCAAGGTTCCTCGCTCAACCAAGTCCCAGTTACAGGGAAAAGCAATTCTCTTTTGTGGAATAGGTACATTGATATCGGTCGTCAGCCAGGAAATTCTACTTGTTACGTATCTAGGGCCAACAATCCACGATATATCTCATTTATCGCCTACACTGACGTGAAATGATTTATTCCGTTGGACCCGAAAGTTTGACATGTCGGTAATCCAAGCCCTTTCAGGCTGCCAAGTGAGCGTTTTCCCCCCAAGCATTTGGCATTTGTGAAATTGTTCACAGTTCTGTAATTCAGCGACGATTACTAGATAGAAATAACAAGCTATGGTAATGACGGCAGCGACCTGTAGTATGAGCTCGGTGTAAATATAACCCGGCGCATTGTACTATCGCAACACCTTGTCGACAAGGATTACCTGTTCGTTCATCCTCACAAATGTTGACGCCAGCAAACCTCGGAACATGGATAGCTCACTCATCAAGGCCAAGTTCGACAGCCTTGTGGAAGCGGGGCTGGTGTTCTATGACCAAGAACAAAAACTCATAGAATATTTGGATGGAGGATTGAAGGTCTACGCCCATCCCTTCCCAGCCTCGCGTCATACTGACTATCTTGACCGCAGTTTCAATTCATCCTTACTTCAGCTCTTGCAAAGAAACCGACCTTCCATACAGCTGGATCACAAATACAGCTGAACAACGACCTGTCCCAGAAGAAGCGAGACGGGAGTGACATCAACAGCGCTGGTTACGAGATCTGCGACGTTGGAAGAACGCATGTCCTGGTCGCCAACAAATTCTGTTTCGCTAGCCCTCATTTGATGCTCCTGACTTCGGACGGCCACCAAAGGCAGTATCAACCTCTGAACAAAGACGATCTGGCAGCAGCATGGGAAGTTTTGACTACATTGGGTGATAACTACGTTGTCTTTTTCAATTGTGGACGAGATGGAGGATGCAGTCGATTGCATAAGCACATGCAGCTGATTCCCAAGCCAAAAGATAGCTTTGCGTCTTTTCTCGATGATGATGGTATAGAGGAGCCTACCGTTCCGTTTCGATGGTTCTTTCATCGCCTTGGAAACTCAAAACTCGGCTTAGACGACCTGGTCACCATTTACAGCAACCTCCTTAGAAAAGCAACAGAGGTTGGCCAAGGACAATCTGAAAATGCCGATAGAGAGCCTCCTGACGCTGCTGTCCCACACAATTTCTTGCTTACACAGAGATGGATGATAGTCCTCCCTAGACGAAGAGCGGCTGTCAACAGAGAGGCTGGGGCGAATGCTATTGGCATGACGGGCGTTATCGCTGTCGCAATTCAAGACGAGATCGACACCTGGATCAGACTTCGACCAGCTACAGCTCTCGCAGAGCTTGGCGTGCCAAAGTAAAGGGTCCTTAGTACAGAAAAAGAAGTACTTTTAGAATTAGATTTAGGATTTCCTGTCATCATTATCATATACGCCGTTCCCATTACTTAGCCTCCCTAATTAGCAAACTACTTCCGGCCCCTTCATCAGCGCTGACGCTCACGTAGCTCCCCGAAGTCGCCGTGGCCTTCCTATCATTCAGAAACCTATTCTTCTCAGAAGTCTGAATAGAACCTCCAATACAGCCTTGACATGTCTGCATCTGCGACGTAGACAACATGCTTCCAGCAATCCAATTGTAAATCACCCACGCCGCTTGCAGAAACACGAGATCTGCAAGAAGGATCGCCAAGAGCATGACACCTGGACTCTTACTCTGCGGCACAGAACAGAGATACTGCGAAACTATCGTAGCATTGTTGCAGCTCAGTGGTCCCATTTCGCTAGCGAACCGGTCATAAGTTTCGTTCAGAAGAACAAGATCTTTCTCTTTTGGTGGAAGTGGTGCTCCGGGCTTTGGAATCTGGGCATAGCGAGTAGCTTGGCCCGATAATGATGAGTCGTTTAGAAAAGATCCGTTTTTGCGGTTTGGGTCATCTGGTGGGAGGATGGCGTATTGGAGACTCTTTTCATCCAGAAGAAGGTTGGGAGCCTTCTTGTTTCCGAGGTCGACGGCGATGAGTGAGTGAAGAATCCGTGTGCAGTGGAGACTTTCCCATACAACTGGGACAAACTGATTCTTGGGATCGTTAATATAAGCAGTTACTTAGTTAATGTCGACATACCTTTGGATCAGTATTGATGAAGGATGTGTCGTTAAGAGCTGCGGTTCGTAAGTATAAGATAGTCTTAGTAAGGAGGGGAAACTCACGTTCGTTTTGTATGAACCCATCAGAGGAAAGAAACCATCCAGCGAGGTTGAATAATTTCGGATCACGAATGCTTACTCTTGTCAGTATATGAGAATAGCATTATTTGGGACTTACTTACTCCTTTATGTTCGGATTCGTCGTAAACGTGATCCCTCCTGTCATCCAATATGAATCATCTCCGAGATCTTGAGTTTGCGACATTGTTGACAGAATGCCCGTAAAATAAATATTCAGCAATCTTGTTCCCCACCAGGTACTTGCATGAGTTTTATAATCATCCTCAATAACATAATCATATATGTGATCACTCTGGCCCGTGTACTCCACATCGAGCGTAATGTTGACAAGGCCCTCGCTAGTCATCACGTTACAAGAGGCTGTAGCGTCAGTGAAGGTCGTGATCCAAGATAGCCACCAGCTATTTGAAGCTCTGGCATCTGATTTTCGCAGATTAATGTCGACTTTTGTGAGATAGCAATCTTCGAGAGTATTATTCAGATATGCAATAGAAGGATATGTCTTTCGCAAGTCTGAGGCATCATCCGATGAAGTAAGAGCCTTGACGGAATATTGAAAACCAAGGTTGGTGGAGAAAATGCGATCACCGACAGAAAGGATTTTCGGTTGGCATTTGACTTTCATATTGTTGTCCCAGTTCAGCGGGGGTTTCATAAACCACCTGCTCAAAATTAACGAGATGCTAGTGAGTGCAGAAAGTCTTTGATACTTACCGCACTGACTGAGTAGTTGTACCATTAGGATCATCAGTGAAGATGGGCTTGAGATAAAATGCACTCGACGCAAGATTGATGATCGTGAATAATACCATCAATATCAAACCACCCACGATAGCCACAGGAGTGAACCATCGAAACGGAAACGGCCTCGTGACGGGGTATGAGAACCACGAGGAATGCATCATGGCAGTTGATTGAGCAGGTCTACTTTCGTAGATCTGATGAGTAACGGTGCCTAGAAATCAGGAAATGTGGATATTTATCTACCCAAGACCAAGCCCATCCATTGTAACGTGGAGGATCATGATCCCTGCAAAGGCTGACTTCTGAGGTGCAGGGTAAGCCCTTGAGGCTCGGCAGTTTCCACATCCGATTGGATAAGAGGAGCCAAATTTAGCATGAGAAATCCTCGCGTCGCACTTTGGCCAACTGCTCAGCCTTCTTTTGCTACACTCCTCCTGCACCTAAGATTGCTTAGCGTTTCATTGCTCCTTGCTATCATTTCTTTAGTGTAAGCTTAACTTGCGCTGTATGTGTCTTTGAGCCAAGGATTTTTGTGACAATTTTATCCGCAGCTGCCACGAAATGACTCCTTATCTGGGAATTACCGGAGATAAGAAGCACAGCCACGGGTCATCGCAACAACGAACGCCCTCGTAGCATTTTGCAAAGCTTTATTTACTAGTCATATCATCCATAGCTGGAATCCGACCTCCTGAAGTTCCTCGGGAGTATGAATTTTATATCCTGAGCCTTTATAGAATTGCGGATGTACACAAAGGCGTTGTTGATAATTGCTTCTCTTTAAGCCACAACATCTTCGTCTACGCCACATGCTTATCCATGGACTAATGCACGGAGTAAATTGCCTTAGTTATCTGCACCTTGCTCACGCTGTTCGTGGTGTCTTCCAACGTGAAGAACCGTTACTTAGCAAGACATTTTGATGGTTATTAAGCCAATACTGTTTGGTGGCCTAAACAAATGTTTTCAAAAAGCTTGATGCTTAACAAGACTGACTTACTGGCTCAACAGTTTTTACACTGCGTGACAGTCGGCACTAGGCAGCTTATCAGAGTTCTGGCTATATAGTAGGCTTACAGTTATCTGCCACGCGGTTCTATCAATAAAACGGCCCAAAACGCCATTTTTTTTTTTTTTTTTTTTTTTTTCCTCGTTTTCCATTTGTTTATACGTTGGCGGTGTTTCTCGACCATCTCCGAGCTTCCGCCGGTACTTGCAAGCATCAAAACATCTCACCGATAACGTAATTCAACACAGCAAGTCAACATGATATTACGCAGGCACCTCAAAATTCTCTCACATTTGCTACCCAGGTTGGAGAGTTGGTCTGTGGGTTCACGATCAGTCTTTCCGAAATATCCGATTTCGGTGACGCGAAAGTCGTCTACTCAGGCAGTGCCAATACCAGATCGATATACACATAGATCTCTCGAATATCCGCTTACGTTTCAAACAACCGCGTATGATGTGATCGACCAGAGTGTCAAAGTTGAAGAGGAGGAGATCCCCGGTTACGAAGCTTCGCGATTTTATCCAGTCCAGATTGGAGAAGTTTTCCATAATAGGTATCAAGCGGTGACGAAGCTCGGCTATGGGAGTTCATCAACAATATGGCTCGCCAGAGACTTGCGGTAAGTGATTGTCGAGGTAAATAATCTTTAACAACCAACTCATTGCAGGTGCAGTGACCGCAAATATGTCGCCCTCAAGATCTACGTACATACCTCCCGATTGCACCGAGAACTTCCTGTGTACGAAATCATGTCACCGATACTCGCGAAATCGAACAATCGTGGGCGAAACAATATCAGAAATCTATTAGATTATTTCGAGGTCAGTGGTCCGGATGGTCGCCACAAGGTTTTAGTGATGCAGCCCGCTCAGATGAGCCTCCGTGATTTCAAGCAAGTCTTTAGACCAGACGGCGGGTTCGATGAGAACTTTGTCAAAGGAGCCATCCAGGAGCTACTCAAGGCCCTCTCCTTCATCCACGAAGAAGCGCAGCTAGTTCACACAGGTCAGTCCCAATTATTTTTCTTCACTTCCAGGGTTGACACTTTTGAAAGACATACACCCAGGAAATCTGCTACTCGGTCTAGACGACGATTCTCAGCTTGAACCTTTGGTAGATATGGAGCTCAAGTCACCTGTCGACCGGAAAATGGTCGCAGAGGACCGTACCATATATCTCTCACGCTTGATGCGCCCAAAGCCAGGTCCCATGCTCTTATCAGATTTTGGTGAAGCCAGGACTGGATCTGGACCTTTCGCAGGCGATATCATGCCGATCCAGTATCGCGCGCCCGAGGTCATCATGTGCATTGCCTGGAACCGCCCAGTAGATATCTGGAGCGTTGGTCTAACAGCTTGGGACCTCCTTGGTCGGAACCGATTATTCACAGCGAAAGATGAAGATGGAGACATGTACGACGCAGCACACCTCGCAGAGCTTATAGCGACACTTGGCCCACCATCGCAGGAATTTCTGCAACGCAATGTCGAGAGAGCGGCAGACTTTTGGGACGAACAAGGTATGTTTGACAAATCGGTAACGCATTTACTCCGGGCGGCTACTGACGCTTTGTAACAGGCAGATGGCTTGGGTTGGCACCTATTCCGAAGAACCGCTCATTAGAAGAGCTTGAGACACGGCTCAAAGACAGCACCGGCTTCATTGCATTTCTACGACGTGTTCTGACATGGATGCCCGAGGACAGACCTACTGCTAAGGAACTACTACAAGATCCATGGCTCACAGGAGAGAGTAGAAGCACATAGGGCGCTGTAGCGTCGCATACTCAACGTGATGAATGTGTTGGAGCAGTCAATTGAGGCTTGCACCCTATAAAGCACTAAGGAAACGCAAACGCAAGAAGTGTCAATGTACCAACATTCTTATAGAACTTCAATAATTCACTAAAGCTAAAAGGTTCTCACCACGCCTTGCCCGAAATAGACTTCTTCTTCGTAGCCCCTCTAAGCCTGCCAAAGAAGTTTCCTCCCATAACCGACGTCCTCGCAACAGTCTCATCTCTCTCCCTATGCTCCTCACACTTTCTCGGCGCCACCCGCCCCTGACTCTCCCAATAAAACCTCGACACTTCAAACTCATGATGTGTCCCTGGTGCCATGCAAATAACCTTCTCCTTCGTAGCTTCCAGCTGCGGCCAACAAGTATCACACCAGTTACACCCTGGAAACTCCTCTGACTTATTTGCGTTGGTGACTTGTATGATCTTTCCGCAGAGCTTGTTGGAACAACATGCTGTTGAGTCAATGGTAGGCCACCATTCGCGGAAAGATGCCTTCTCGGATGTTATCATTGATGCTTTGCTCTTCAGCTCGAGTTGGGTGCAGATCTCGTTGCAGACGTGTGTTGCAAAGAAGAATTTGAAACCTTCTCTGCCGAGGTTTGTGTCTGCGAGCTTGAAGCGTTCTGGGTCGAGGGTGTGAATAGCTGGATCTGTGAGGACGTGGCCTACGCCTTGGAGATCGCAGACAAGGAAGCTTCCCCAGGATCGTTCGTAGGTGAAGTGCGAGAACGCCTGGGCTGCCTTGTTGAACTCATCGTCTGGGTTGTCTTCGTTGACGTAGCTGCAGTTATTGTTGTACTTGACATAATCACCTTCGATGAAGGGTTCAAGGGAGATGTAATCGGTACCGGAATTGCCAGATTTACCCTTTAGGCATGATGTGACGATGAAGTCAATTGCATGCTTATCGCCTGTAAGAGCGTTGAACTCTAGTGCAAAAGCCTTGCAGAGAGCTTGGCAGCGCATGTCCTCAGCCAGATGTGCAAGACGCTTTCCACCACGCTTGAACGACTTGACGACGTATGGGTTTGTGGAGTGCGTCGTCTTGGCGCAGTATGCAAGACGCAGAGCACCTTGAGCGAAGGGCATGCGACGTTTGTGAACGTTGAGTTCCATGACACTCAACTTGATGTTATCGTCGTGAGCCATCATGTCATTCAGTGTACCAGAGCGGTGAACCACTGTGTCAGGACTAAAACCCTCGACAACGAGCTTATCCTCGAACCAGCTCTGGTCAGACCACTTCTTCTCAACATCTTCGAGAATTGCTTCGCTGTGCTTCTCATTAAACTCGTCGTCTTCCGCTTCGCCAATGGCATCAAGGTGAGACATTTGAGCAGTCTTTGTTCCCTTTTCACCAGTTCGAGAAGAAGACTCTGACATTCGGACAGCTGTGCGCGAAGCAGAGCTGGTAACGCTCTTGACTACCAGGTGGCGAAGGGCACTGTACGTGGTGCCTAGCTCGGCTTCTTCGAAAAGAAGGCCACCTTTCGCAGTACCCTTGGAGCTTCCACCAAGAACGCTACTCCTCGGTCCAGAGTTTGCCTTCAAAGCGTCTCGGTAATGGGGGTTCGTCTTCAGAAGCTTGCAGTCCGCCGACGCAGCCGCATATTCCTGGAGGAAAACATACGCCATCTGGTCGGTCGCACTTAAAATGCGGAGAAGAGCGTAGTTGAGGTTCAGACCGATCATCTGCTTCAGAAGAGGTTGGTAATGAAGCTTATGTGGTTCGCTTCCAGGAGTATAGTAGTCGTCGCTCGTCTCCGTCCAGCTGTGGAAGATATTGCCGTGTGGTGGGGCATCAGCGATGTGGATGATGCATCTGGTCTGATTCTTCCAAGAGGCATTGATGGCTTGTTGGATGCCACCCAAAACATCTTCAGGTGCATCACCACCACCTCGAGCTCTCAAATTATCGATGAAGCATCTTACTTTCTCCACATCAGTGGTGAAGTCGATGAACTGGATGTGATTATTATCGCAGTGGTCTTTGTAACTGACCACCGCGATCCTAACCTCTGCCTCATTATAAAATGTCTCGCTAATATCCTCCATAATCTTCTTGACCTGCTCCTTGGCAGCAGCGATGAACGGTCCCATAGAAGAAGTAGTATCCATGAGAAACAGTAAGTCTGTAGCACAAGCTGCCTTGAACATTCCCTCGTTGGGAGTTCTTTTCATTTGGGCAGCAGCCTGAGCTTCCCGCTTGAGTTCGAGAACGCGAAGCCTCGCTTCAGCGGCAGAAAAGCCTGTAAGGCCTGCTTCACGCTTAAGGCGATCATTTATAGCGCGCTCCTGCTGCATCGCGCGGCGGAGATCATCGCGTTCGATCTCCATCTGGCGGAGACGTTCGCGGGTGCCGGAGGAGGTAGCGTTGGAGGTTCCGGAATCACCGGGGGTTCGGAGACGCTGGAGAGCGCCGGCGATGGGCGGGACGGATCTGGGTTCATCGCTGCGGCTTGGAGCTGCACGGTCTCTGCTTGGGGGATAGGGAGGGAGGATTGTAGATGCCGACGATGCACTTGATGCAGTGGAGGTTGCGGAGGAGGTGTCAGTCGGGGCACGAATATCTCGTGGCTCTCCATCACTTCCAGTAGTACCCAGGGGTGAATATGGAGGAGGGGCACTCATTTTGGTATGTATTGATGAATTGGACTACTTGATGGATATCGCTGGCCTGTATTGGCAGCGAGTATATATATTTAGTCCATCTCAACTTGTGTTGCTATTTCCATACCCGCTACCGAAGTCGATCAACCTACTCCTCATTATCGCAATGTTAGGCTCTTTCGGAAACCTAGTGCATCCTGTTCGCCCGATAAGGCTTCCTTCGCGCACCGACATATCAAATGTATCTCCATCGAAGCCCACCATATAAGCAGGGCGTTTTTCAGGCCTCAATTCCGCGCCGTTATTCGCATTCCGCATAATCGGACCCAATCACAGCCCCTGGTGACTTACCGTTTTGAGCGCTAATCGACACGACCTTGCTGTTGGTCCAGATTGACCAATCAGATCAATGCACGACTTCGCCCGGTTAGAGGGTGTAGTCCTGGAAAGGTCGTGTCTGCCTGATGGAGGCAGTGTTTTGGTGGAGTCATGTCGGTCGCCCATTGAGTATACAAGCTGCGATTTGAGGCTAAACATTGCAGGGATTGGCGCCCGGGAGCAGTTAATTCGTAACATTAGCCTTGGAGCTTGTGAATTGAGATTCTGAGAATGCCTGGCGCGGGGTTCATCACCGGGTACATCACCAAGTTGCCCGACTCAATCTATCTTCCATCTGTCAGCCCATCGTCCGGAGGTGCCTATCTGAGAATCTCAAATAGAGCCTTGTTGGCTATACGAGGCTGAATACTTGTGAACAATTGTGGTAAAACATCGGTCTGGAGTTTGCCGCTTTTCTTCGCTCATTATCGGCACCAACACCATCTTTGTCATTGTTCTCTTCACTTTCATTCGAGACTGGCCATTGATCTCAGTACCTCATATGATTCTTTCACCTTCGAGTTCACCATTTTCTTGAAAAACGAGGCCTCAACATGGCAGATACTCGTCGAGCAGAATGGTTCCTCTCCAAAGCATCCCTCCAACCCCCTCCCCGTCTCGGCCGCCTAACTGAACCACCCGCCCAAGATTTCCTGCCATTCAGTACTACCAACCGCGATGCAGCTCGCCAGCTCCTTGTCCAACAGAGGATATCAGATCCCAACTATAAACCTCCCGATCGACAAAAGCGACATCTGTTCCGCTCCAAAGAACAAAAAGCCGAAGCTTGCGATACTTCACAATGGAGCTTCACAAAACACGAAGTCGCCAGAGCCTTCAATGCGCTCCTAGCACAAGAGACACTTCCGCCAGCTGGCGTGGCCCAAGCTCTTTTGTTACATACGACGCTTACCTCGTTGGATGAGCTTTGGGGTCATTTGAACGATGCGCAGTTGGAGAAGAGGATGAAGAGGAATAGGATGAGCGAGATCTTGAGCTTCGATTCGAACGGCATGACGTGGTTGGACACGGTGACATCTCGTGATAACTTCAATTATGTTCAATTGCTATGTCAAACACAAGCGAGCCAAGGAGTCTTGAACAGAGCGTTTGGCATGGCCTTGTCCAGATCATCTCTCGAGTCTATGAAGCTTTTATTGAGCTTCGGAGCAGTAGCTTCCGATTACCAAGAGCTCGTTGGCAAACATATACGAGCCAAGAACTTGGAATTAGTGAGCCTTCTACTGTCAGCACCCAATTCCATGACACTTTCGGATTGGAAAGCATGCCTTGAACAAGACTTTGCACGAGCAGAACCAGAAGAAGCTTTGTCCCTCTCTTTCATTCTCCTGTTGCTATCACATCGCCCGGAACTGGTCTCGGAGTCCCTTCTTCTTAGCGCACTGAGACTTCAGAGCTACCAAGCCACCGCCGTGGTTCTGGGCTACGCATATTCCAATCAGATCTTCTTCGCCATTCGTCACCAGACCTGCGAGATCATTTCTCAATACCAGAATAGCAACCAGAGGCTTGCCTTCTTTACTCTCCTATCTCATTCTGGTCTTGTTGGAGACAACTTGGTCACTCGAGAGGAGCTTGTCAAGGAAGTGCTCGCTCGCCACTTACCGCTTGTCAAACTTCTTGTGCATGCTGGTGTCGCGGTTGATGTCCCTCCGCACAATGCTTTGAAATGGGCTACCTCACAACTCGACTTTGGCATGCTGGAGATTCTTAGACACGGCACCATTTCGTCGCCTGCATCCCAAATACTGAGCTACCTGCCCAATGACATCCCAGAGCCTGACATGGTTCATTTCATGAACATGTTTGGATCATTGGGTCTGGGAGGACAACAGCTTGACTTATGCCTTGTTCGTGCTGCGCAGAGAAAGCAGCTTCGTCTTGTCCCAACTCTGCTCTATTACGGCGCATCTGTTGAGGCCGAGGAAGCTGCTGCCATCCGCGCAGCTATCATATCTGCTGACTTATATGTGCTCAGCTCGCTTCTACATGGCCAATGTGCGTCGGCTATACTTTCAAAACTTATTCCTATCGCCATGGAGATATCACCTAGAACCACGAGATTTGGTGTTATGCAATGTCTTGTTAGGAAAGGTGTTGAAAGACAGTCACTTGGCACCGCCCTCATGCAACTCATACCTGAAGAAGGTGACATCGACTCTGAACTTGTCAAACTCCTTATCGACAATGGTGCGCCATTGGATTCTACTTTGGACCCTGATACTTCACCACTTGTAAAGGTAGTAACGAAAGGAGATGTCACAGTCCTCAATATCCTCTGTAGCGCGAAGCCCACACCGGAGGCATTGGCTGCTGCCCTTCCCTTTGCGTTCAACACCGTTGCGACCCTTGGCTACGATAATACGCTTGAATTAATGACTCTACTTCTCAAGCAAGGTGCATCGGGTCCGCCAGTAAACGAGACACTTCTCAAAGCAATCACATTAGATGTACCAGTCAACTTTGTGCAGTTATTGACAGAACACGGCGCCGACGTCAACTACTCGTCTGGCCAGGCTTTTGTTATGGCAATCGAGATGGACAAGCCTTCACTTCTGGAGCTTCTATGTGTTTCATCTCCGCCAACTCAGTCAACTGTCAATGCTACTCTACCCAAGCTCATCGAGCCAAAGCACTACAACCTCTCCAATATGGAGCTCTTCCTGAGCGCTGCATCACGCGCCACCCCAAGACCATCTCTCACCAATACCCATGCTCTTATCAAGGACCACCCACAACGTGTAGAGATATTGCCGTATCTTTTACGTCATGGTCTAGACATAAACGAAGAATCTGGTATGATTCTCTGCCTCGCTGTTCGAGAACACGACATGGACCTCATCAAGTCAATTCTTGCTCTCGACCCAAGCATCGCAACACTTTCCAACGCCTTTCTCGAGGCATGTCAAGTCGAAGATTCGGATATAAAGCTTGATCTTATGCAGCGTCTGCTAGAGAGGGCTTCTCCCGCTGAGATTGGGCAATCGAAGGCACTGCTGCAAGAAACCCAAGCCGCCCTTGATGGTGACATGGATGGGCTTTGGCTACTTCTCGGCCATAAAGCCAACGTTAACTTCAATAACGGTGAAGCTGTTCAAGCAGCTGCTTCAAATAGTGCAGGATACCCAATTATTCTGAACATGCTCCTCTCAGCTGGCGCCACAGACATGACTGTCGAGGAGGCATTCGACGCTGCTAGCAACTCAGATACACCAGCAAGCATCAAGACCGGCATCTTTGGAAGTCTATTTGCTTTCCACAAAGATATTTCAGTTGATATTATATCACGAGCTTTTATCAAAGTCCTCGAAACCCACCCTGATGATGAACATCTCCCAAACCTGTTGCTAGAACATGGTGCTGGTGCTCAAGTACAGCTCGCCATGTTAGAGGTTGCTGCCGGAGCCTCTCCAGGTGGCCTCTTTCAGAAGCTTCTGCGACACGTCTCCGACTATACTACGCGTAATGAAATTTTTGAGTACATCCGAATGCACACTACTATGTCATCGATGGACAGACATCAAGCCTACGAGACCCTCCTGAAGCAAGGCATAGACAGTTCCCAGATTTCTGATGCTCTCGTAGCGTCAATTAGGAACGAACCTGCTAATCGGGAAATTGCGTTGTTACTCCTCAGCAACGGCGCGCAGGTCAACTATAAGAACAACGAAGCGTTCGCCGCAGCGTTTCAGTCGCGTAACTTGGAGATGTTCGAACTCCTTTGCTGCTACCTAGTGAAAGGCGAACACGACGAAGCTGCGAAGCTCGTCTTTGAGCATCCTTATCTACGAGAGAACCCCTCTGTGACGGTTGAACAAAGTGTTCGTGTAAACATCTACAAGAGTGTTCTAACCTGCAACATCGATCCGAAGAGTATCTACAATACGCTCGTTCATTTCCTCGATTCGCCGGAACCCAACCTTCCCATTGTGGAGCTTCTTCTTGAACATGGTGCTAATCCCAATGATGAGGATGGCCACTGTTTCTATCTTGCGGCACGACACAAAGAGGAATCTCACTTCCGAGCTCTGTGCAAACACGCAGACCTATCCATTGTCCTACCCACGATTTTACGCCGCATTGTGAAAGAGCATAACGTGACATGGTTGTTCAAGATCTGTCTTGAGATGCAACCCTCTCAAATTACCGGACTGTCAGACCAGCTTTTGTACCAGTGTATACGCAAGTTTCCGAATGGTACTGATTGTCTGGATGTACTGTTGGGTGCGGGATTATCGCCGTCTGCGACAATCAGTTATCGTCTACATAAGAACTGGGCGGAAGAAGAGATATCGTTGCTTATTTGGTGTCTTGTGTCCCCATTGAAAACAGGGAATGATGTTATTCTGAAGTTGTTGGAACACGGAAACAAGGGTAGGCCGGAATCCCACAGTCCAAGGATGAGTACTAACAGTACAACAGCTTTGCCAGACTACGTGACACCTGACTCAAAGATACCTACTATTTTCGTGACACTCCTCAACAAGTCACGAGCTCCTGTTTTGGAAGCTTTGCTCAAGCTTGACTGCACCAACGTTGTCAATCAGACCATCTCCGGTTCAAAGTTCAGCGCTCTAGCTTCATTTCTCAGGAAGTCCAAACTTGAGTTCACGTCTCTCTTCGAAGACGAAGACGAGATCCCACCACGTGAAGCGTCACTCTTCCTCGGGAATCTTGACGCCTTCAAATTGCTCAACAGTTCCATGCTCCCAGATGACGGCACTCTCCATCTAGCAGCTCTTCTTGCTCTTCCCGACTTCACAGACTGGCTTCTCTCGACCCACGAGCCAAACTACGAAGAAGAAAACTTTGGCTTCATGGTTCCCCTGGCACTAACTTGCTACTCTAAGCCCTTCCCATGGTGCAAGGTTGCTAACGAGGAACAAGAGTGGTTTTATCGCTTGGAAGAGACTATGAGCATTTTGGTCCCAAAGACATTGTCTAGTTGGAGATATCGGCAGAAGCTTCCACTGCATCTTGCATTGGAGAATGGGAGCCGGGTCACTATGGCTATGTTGAACGTGCTGAATGCGAGGGGTATTGGGAATAGGGATAAGTATTTGTATACTGATAAGACGGGTATGCAGTACTCGCCTTGTGAGTATGTTGAGACGTTTGTAGAAGTTGATGATGAGGAAAAGGTCAAACTGGTCAAAATTCTCCAAGAACATGGTCTAAACTGACGATATATCATGTATTTACTGCTTTGTATCTATTTGTTCTGTTTTATATACCCCAGT
This sequence comes from Fusarium sp. NRRL 52700, assembly GCA_013396095.1. NCBI lineage: Eukaryota > Fungi > Ascomycota > Sordariomycetes > Hypocreales > Nectriaceae > Fusarium > Fusarium sp. NRRL 52700. Next base: position 275,528 of record JAAQRM010000364.1, read on the forward strand.
TTCTCTATCCTGTGGGGATTTCAGCCTAGCTTGTCCTAATCTTGGTTAGTGCTTAGTTAGCATTGTCATGAAGTTTATGGTTCCCCTTCGAAGTTTGTTAATCGTGCATGTATATTTGCTAGATTAGCTTTGTGATAAATTTCCCTTTGTTTCCCCCCTTATAAACATCTATCCAAGCCCTAGGCATATCTGCAATCTCTGCCGGCACGATATTCTCAATATCAACATTGATTCGTCCCTCAGCTGCTGCTTTGATAAGTTAGTCCATCCCATCAGGAATCTTGTCCATGTGATTAAAGAGAAAGAACCCCTTTAGAGTTAACCTTTGGGAGATGATCTTAAACCAATTCTTCAGTATAGTCGGCGTATCAGAGTTGTAGGTACTCATAGCTCCATAAACTGTAATAGTCCTAAATTTCTTCATCCTCGTAAGGACACAATCTAGAACTGATCCACCGACATTATCAAAGGAGATATCAACTTCGTCTGGCGTCACCTCCTTTAAATACTGCACAACTTTCGGGCTTTTATATTCAACGCATGCATTAGCACCGAGATAGTCTCCCACCCACGCACACTTTTCTTCACCGCCTGCAATGCCTACTACACGCTTGGCACCGAGTAGTTTGACAGCGGTCTACAACGATGGAGCCTGTAGCTCCAGCTGCAGCGGATACAACGATTGTGTGCTCGGGCTTGGCTTGCGCGATATGCAAGAGTCCGACGTAACCTGCCAAACCAGATCCCCCGAATGCACCAAGATAATGCGTAATGAAGAGATTGTTTGGTAGAGGAGCAATGTGTTGCACTGTATCGGTGTCGAGGATGATCTTATCGCACCATAAGGATCGATACTGCTCCATTACCAAGTCACCGGGTTTAAATTGTACGGAGTTGGACTCGAGAACTCTGCCAATCACTCCAGAATGCATGTGGTCGCCGATCTTTATGGGGGGGACGTACATCCTGTCCTCACCAACGGTGCATCCGATGAATGTGAGAATACCTGCATTGTTTGAGATATAAAGGACCTTGACAAGAATTTGCTCTTCTCTGAGAGGCGAGAGTTGAATGGTATCTAGTCGAAATATCGGGTTCGGGCTGTCTATAATTTTGGAGATGTGTTATCAGTTAAGACCTATAGCTGAGAGCTTAAACCAGCGCACAGAACTTGGACTGAATTTCCATGGGTCGTAAAACTAGCCTGTTTAATTAAAGGGCTATAAAGCCTGAAGAGATGCCCCTGTGCCTAACGACATTCTTGAAATCTTATTATCAGGACCAACCATACCCGAATTACTTTGCTCTTTTTTCAAAATAATCACTGTGAGCCGAGTCGATGCAAACTCGACACTTTCCGCCCTGAGCCACGGGAGGCCTGTTTTGATCTTCGCACGAATAGCATATCCCTGCTGCTCTTAATATCTCTCGACGCTCACGGTTATATGCTGCCCGCGATGCTAGATGATCCTCACATTTTTTCTTTCCTGGGGCAGCGGGGCGTGAGCAGCGTTCGCACTCCCCGTTCTTGATTCTTTCCTCTTTCGTTTGTTCACCCTTGTCCATTTCTTTCTTGCTATTGGACGGACCGCCTTGGCGACCTCCAGGATCAGACATAGGTCTATATGGGTTCGCTTGGGCTGTTTGACTGCCGCTTGGTCCAGATGCTGGATTCGGAAGGGCTCGTGCGTAGGGAGGCTGCGTATTGTAGTTAGGAGGCTTTGTACTGTATCCGGAGGGCTGTGTACTGTAGTCAGAAGGCTGCGCACTAAAACCGAAACCTGGAGGTCCTCGAGAGCTTTGTCCCTGATCATACGTCGGGTTTCCCGAAACTGCGCTACGCGAATCTTGTTGTCGAATGGGACTTTGATAGGCCATTCTCACCGGAGCTGGATTATGTGGTAACCCGGGTATAGAATGACTGCTTGGGCTGTTCAAAAGATTCATTGGAACAGTCCCTGAGGTGTGGTTTATGGGCTGATTTGGATTGGAGGAAGTGCCGCTTGTTTGGTAGGGAGCAAGGTTTTGGGGCTGACTGCTGTTGCCTGCCCACTGAGCGCTCCAGGCAGCCTGATCCCGGGGGGCTTGCTCATCATTATAATACGACATTGTTTCAATATTTGATTTGTTTGTGAATATAGAGGTTTCAGTTAAGACAGGTAGTTCTGGTGTTGGTTTCGTTTATTGTGCTGTGTTCGGGGCAACAGTTCAGGTCGGAGAGTTTCACTAATATATACCGCGAACACTCCTTACTTAGCTCATTACTGACACCCACAGAGACTGCTGTGATGCACTCACCTTTTGACCCTGTACCAGTGAAAATGATCGTGAAGCTCTCTATCTCACTGTCGCAAGAATTGAACCGCAGTTGTTGGACACACTGGCTAGGCTTTGTGCTTCTGATTCTATGTTGCTTTAGAGGCAATATATCAGACCTATCGCCATGGTGATTAGTATCGGCTGTTCTTGATCGGTCCATCGTTTACTGATGTTCTGCTGTGAAGCGCAGGCATAGTGAGTGAAAGACTAATATGATCTGACTGCGCTTATGATCTGTTGCCGTCAAGCTTGGTGGCCTTTGACGAGCAAGGAGATTTTCTTGCGGTCCCTTGCAGCATCCGGATGTCATTGAAAACAGATCGCCATTTCCGTGGATATCATGACGCTTCTCCTTTTATTCAACGCGAGGTTCCAGGTTTGCTAGTAGATTTGGTTCAAGACAGCTCGGTAGCCATACTTTTCTACCCCTTAAGCTTGGTATGAGAAGGCCACATTCACAGCCATGACATCAAATGTATATATAGATGTTACAGGTCCCTCTTCAGAAATTATCGATTGGATCTATCTGATGTAGTCTACCGAGTATTCGATTCCTCTATTGTGAGACATTTCCTAGATCGACCTTTCACGCCTCTTCATCCTTTTGTCTCTCTCTTATTCTCCTCTGCCGCGCCCTGGAAGCATCGGCGCAATCTTGACACGAGCGATGCCCAGGCATCACCTCCTTTCCACATCGACACAGTCCTAGTCGCCGAAAACGACGACTTCGGTTGGTAGCCTGTTCATAGCAGCTTTCACATCGCTTGAGAGAGCCAGCATCTCGTTTATAGCACTGGCTACATATGTGATTTTCCTCAAGAATTGCCTTTTCACCAACATTGAATGCTTTCATGGTTTTCATATGCTCTGGACACATCAGATTGCCAGGGTCGTCGACATCGGCCGTGCATAGTAAACAAAACTCAAGTGGGAGAGCGTGAGCGTCGTTTTGTCGGCGCCGCTCGCAGCCTTCACAGCGTATTCCGAATGTGGGCAGAGGTGTTCTATAGTTGATGCAATATACTTGGAGGGGTACGTTTCCCCTCTGTCCCCATCGTCGATATTCCATGGCCGATGTAGGTATATTCAAAGTGTTTAGGTTTCCTGGAGCATGATATTGATCAGCATAACTGTCATTAAATCCTTGGAAACCTTGGAGTTCATTTCCATAAGATTCCTGAAGTTCAGACAAATGGATGTACGGGGCATGACGCTGATTGTTCGGAGTGTAGCTTGTAAGGTCCCATGGTAGAGGTTCTATTTCATGTTCATCCCCATCATTCTGTAACCAGGTATCAATATTCTGCTCGGCAAGGGGGTATGTCAGTCCTAGATTTACGTCATGATTTTCGGTGCTGGAAGACATTCCTAGACTAGAAAACGGATTGGGATGTGTAGAGCTATGATAGGTATAAGCACCACTGGGGCCTGGGTCGTTGTATTGCGGGCCAACCAGATCAGGTTGAGACTGATGGAACTGAGGGCCAAATGGGTTTGGTGAGAGGGTCTGGTAGTCGAAGGTGGGGACTTCAGGATAGTGACTACCAGCAGCTTGTGGGTTATAGAATTGGAAGCCAGAGGACTGGCCCTGGTCAGGGTAGCTTAGCTGAGGGCCGGCTGGAGTCAGAAATGCAGGCTGTGTACCATATGCGTTGGCTGGTTGATAAAGATTGTTTCAGTGGGGGGTTTCATTCTTGGGCTCCTCGTTCCAACCGTTAGGTGGCCTAATACTGCTCTGTTCTGAGGGCCCATAAGGCGATATGTATGGCGCATGAGTGTAAGTCATATTGCAAATAGAGATATATAGTGAGTTAGGTTTATGTTTGGGACAGTCAACAGTCGTATGGGCGCTTTATATAGGGTAGGAGGTTCAGTGATGGACTCCTGTAAAGCCAATATAAGATCGAACACTTGTGGCGCGCACGCGACTTTGGATAAACGTTACGATGTTTCATGCTCTATCCTGATGTTGAGAGCATGGCAGTTTTCCGTGACTACACTGACACGCTTCCGCTCATGTAGGAAGTTCATAATACTTGATTGCATCTCACGATTTTTATTTTGTACGACGCGTAAAACGAATGAGCGTCATGGAATAGCACTATCCAGGTCTTTAGTCTGCATGATTCTCCGGAGCAATAGCGTTACGGAGTGTATTCAATGCTCTACCATGGGGCACTAGCTACCGCTTGAATGGATACTGATGAAATGACATACAGCTTTCATTACTGCTTGCGTTATCACAGCATCCCTGAACTTATCATTGATAACCATACCCTTATCGATAACCGTTAACGCGGGCCTTATCGCTTCGCGCATGTTCGCAGCCAAGTCTGGGCACACAATATGACTCTTGCTCGTGATCATTATTCGCGCCGATTAAGTTCACCATGGTCAACGCCATAACCTCTTTTCCCAATCATATCGACCCCAGATTCGATAGTTCCCCGCCACGAGGTGCATCTCCCGCGTGAGCAAACCCCAGCTCCATCACCAACTCTATTTCCCCTCGATATTGGCTAAGAAGGGCCGAATACCAGCAACAACACTAGCACACGCCATTCAGCCATCGATTCTCAACTAAAATGGAAATGAGGAGACGAAATCCGGGGGATCCGGGGTAGAATTATAGCTTGCGTTAATTAATTTGGCATACGCGCAATTGCGACAACGCAGAGCGACCGTAACTGAAGCATTAACAACAGGATAAAACAATTAATTGCAGCTAAAATTGAGAAGATTGCTTTTTTCTTGGTGAAACCTTACAAGCCGATTATTAATTAAAATACTGTCGATCTCGACGATTTGACATGATGCTGGCTCGGTAGTTATGATTCTGCGTAAAGGAATCAATTAAGAACTTAGGCTATCCATGTGCATCAATCATCAGCGGGAGCTATCAGCGGAACGACAAATAAGGTTTGATTAGATGCGTTCATTACTGCAACCTTCATTCGCGAAACATGTTTCTTGGCATTATTCGAGTCATGCCAGAGTAGGAGCCGTATAGCATTTACCTGAAGCTACAGGGTAGTGCTGCACATAACAAAATTGTCCACCGTCATGGTGGTGTGCTAACTGCAAGCCAAAGACTAGAAACTCAGGTGAAGGTCGTGAAAGGATGGTATCAGGTTAAATATTGACCGGGGGCGCACCGAGGAAGGATGCGATTCATCACGCCGTGAAACAGCTCGTCACATTGCGTCACCAATCTCAGCAGAGAAACCTGCAGTAGCTGAAGTTAAAAAACCTCAACGGGCTTGGTTTGCGTAGAGCATGCATAGAACATGCGACAATAAGCACAACCATTGTGATCTAGAACATTGCCTTTGACGTGATAATTGTTAGGTAATCACTTGCACTGAAGAATTTTGAGCAAAATCACATGAAGGTATCGTGAGCGGGTCCTTTCCCGACGGAGCCGATAAAATCCGAGGATCGTCAGTCCCAGACGCCCGGCGAAGCGGTAACATACCCTGCTGACGGTTAGTCTGCCCGCAGAGAATTGATGCCGGATCACTTCTTAGATAACCAAAACTCATAGCTCAAGCTGGGACACGGAGGCGTTGCTCGATTTGGCATGTTATTTAACCAAAATACCCGGTGATCAACCTGCCCGTGCTTTGACTCTGCGTCACGAGAGCTAAAAACTGAAAAGACTACGGATAATATTGGAAACCAGAGTAATTCTAGACTCGGGGAAGATGAATGGGTTTAGAAGGGGGGGCAGCGGTGGATATGGTGGGAATCATAACCTCGGATGGAGCAGGTCAATGTTGAAGAAGAGTCAGTCAAGTTTACACGCTTTTTCTACTTACCCCTGGCTTACCTGTCAGATTGAGCTTAGTCCTTCAGCTGGAGTCTGCATGATATGACGAGACGCAGGGGTATTACGTGAAAGGGGTAAAGAAGGCATGGAATGAAAATCAAAAGCAAATGCTCAGCCTTATGATCTAAGAGCCCATTTCTCGTCTAGGCCCTGAACTATTCATTCTACTAGCTACTCATCCGGTCATGGTCGCGAAAGACACGAGTAAGGCTGATCTCGGCCTGACATGCTCCCGCGGAGCTGTTGTTCCAAGGAGAAATACCAACGACAATAAATTTCGCAGCCACAAAATCCCAATACGTAATAAGGGGGCTAACGCTAGAAAGCACTTCCACACTTCCGAGCCAATCCCCGCACGAGTTCCCCATGGAGAAGAGTGGATCCGGCTAAAATCGGCCACGCATTTTCTTTAGTGAGTAATTCTAATGAATGGTGAGACGCGGGCGCTGGCACGAGAAAAACTCGCGGCGCAAACTAAAGTCTGGAGATTTGTTCTAATAAGGCTCTGCTACTCCGTGCTACTGTACTCATAATTTACTTTAGATCTAGTTCTTACCTAAAGAATTGCCCTGGATGACACACGAGCGGCCGAAAGAGGTAGGCACCCAGATTTGGTGGCAGACACTAGAAAGTCCTAGTCTCACATGTTGTGACGCGAAGGATGATGACCTTTAGCACAATTAACCACCCAACGGCGCATCTAGGGTCCCTGGCAGGTTGGGTCAAAGCAGGTAAGACAAATCAACGTAGCACAGCTCCCCTAGTCCCCGTTCCCAGATCGACATTCTTAATCAGTCTCAGACGGCCTCCATCTTGAGCCGCATCGTGAAGATCGCCGTTTGTTGTCAAAGCTTCTGGAATACCACGTGGAGAAACCATGAATGCCTTCTTTTCCTTCTTTTCTTCTCCCTCGAGAGTTTCTGCAACGCTCACCCGCAATAATCGGTCGGATCGGTCGGTTAGACCCAATAGGGCACATGCCCAGCTAGCGTACCCTCTCTCACCCAACTTTTTTCTCCAGAATTTGGAGTAAGGGTACCCACCTCCGCCATTGGCAAAAGCCGCAAAATGTGAGAAACGCCGAGAGTGAGGCCGTGGTGGAAGCAGAGCTGCAAGCTACCAGAACCTGGGGTGCATGGGTCCTGATTAACTTTCCCTAGTTGGTCGACGTTTAACTGAACTGAATTAATTGATGCACTGCAACAGAAATACCCAAGCGAGGGGGAGGGGGGACTGGACCTCGACAGCGCCGATCCTATATATGTCATGTCAGGGCCCGTTGTCAGGATGCAACCCCAGGACCATGCCGATCATTCATTCATGACTCCGCCGAAAGGCATCCATTCCTTTCTTCTGAATCATCTTTCTCTCCAAAATAATTAAGACACCATGTTCGGCTCTGGTAAAGCAGCCTCGGACAATGGTAGCAGCAAGGACGAGATAGTCCTGCTGCCAGTCCAAGCAAAGTCCGGCATCCTCCGCGTCACAGAGATCGAGACCAAAGTACACGATCCAAACCACCACACAAACCCTCCCGTCCCAGACCCGACGTTTGACCTACCAGACAGTCACCCCAATAAGAATGCCATCGAGGTACTATGGCTTCCTCGCGGGTCGCACAGCTCCGACGACACCGGCGCCAAAGTTCGTCGCGCGCTGAACAATGAGAAGGAGATGACCATCCTGGGATGCTGCAGGCAATTCCCCAAGGCCATCTTCTGGTCCCTGCTGCTCTTCCTTACTGTTGTTATGGAAGGGTACGATAAGAGTCTCGTCGCTGGATTTGTCGCATTTCCCGCTTTTCGAAGACGATACGGCGAGGAGTTTGATACGCCGAATGGACCCATTTATGAGATCTCGCCGTTGTGGCAGACATCGCTTCAAGTCTCGGCCATTGCGTGTGAGGTCCTTGGTCTGTTGCTTCACGGTTGGGTAACGTACAGCATTGGCTATAAGAAGATGATGTTGATTAGTCTTGCTTGGATGTGTCTTGCTGTCTTCCCGGCGTTCTTTGCTCACAACATTGCTGTGTTGGTAGCTTCTCAGGCTCTTTGTGGTAAGCCCATGTCTCTCTCTCATCTTTCCTTTCATACGTCATCGCATCTCAATGACTTTGCACTTTGATACACTAGACTGACCATCACTCAGGTATCTCATGGGGTGTCATCCAAACACTCGCAGCTACATACGCTGCCGAGGTTGTTCCTTCAGCCATCCGTGCCTGTCTTCTAAGCATGACAAACATGTGCTGGGTCATCGGTCAACTTCTCGGTACTGGTATTCTCAAGTCTCTCGTCCACAACAACTCAGAGTGGTCTTACCGTATCCCCTTTGCCCTCCAATGGGCTTTTGCCATCCCTCTACTCATTGGCATCACCTTTGCTCCCGAGAGTCCATGGTGGCTTATCCGTCGTGAGCGCAAGGTCGAAGCGCGTCATGCTCTGCAGCGCTTGACTAAGCAGTCTCAGCTCGATATTGACGACACTATTGCTGTGATGGAGCATACTAACCGAATTGAACGTAAGCTCAACTACGGCGGCTCGAGCTATCTTGACTTGTTCAAGGGTGCTAACCTTCGACGAACTGAGATTTGCTGCATGGTTTGGTCTGTCCAGGCTCTTTGTGGCTGGATCTTGACTGGCTACGCTCCTTACTTCCTTGAGCAGGCCGGCTTTGACTCTTCCAAGTCCTTCAGTCTGTCCACTGGCATGTATGGTATGGCCCTGGTTGGAGGCATGATCTCTTGGTTCCTTCTATCTCACATCGGTCGCCGCAAGTTGTACCTCGCTGGTCTTGCCGCTGCTGTCTTGATGCTTGCCCTTGGTGGTATTCTCTCCGTCGTTCTTGATGGTAAAAACGGTCTCAACTGGTCCCTTGGAGCCATCCTCATCACGACAACCTTTCTATACAATCTCAGTATCGGTCCAACATGCTATGTTATCGTTGCTGAGATCCCCTCTACCCGCCTTCGTGTCAAGACTATCGCGCTGGCTCGAGTTGTATATAACATCTTCATGATCATCAACAACGTCATCGTTCCCCAGATGCTTAACCCTACCGCTTGGAATATGCAGGGAAAGTCATGCTTTGTCTACGCTGGTACAGCTCTTCTTTGTCTCGTTTACTGTTACTTCCGTCTACCTGAGACCAAGGGTCTATCATACCTTGAGTTAGATATGTTGTTTGAGAAGGGGGCACCTACTGCCAAGTTCAAGGAGTTGCAGCAGAGACTTGCGAACTCTGCATACTTGACAGTAGACAGGGCGGAGCGAATGAGGAATGCTTGGCACGGTTGGCTCACTTATTCATAATATTTTCTAGTCATAATTTCTATACTTTTTCAAGGAGTCGTACACTTCATACTTGCACTTCAAACCCTTCGGTGACACCGCTGATCGATAGTTAAAGCTTATGACATCTCTAAGTTCTGTCTGCTGATTTAAGCTCTCAGCCATGAGTCTCAACTGCAAATAACACACCTTAACGAGACAGATCAAGCCAATATATTGAAAGTCCCAATCGAACACAGCCTTTAGAAGACAATGTGCACACAAGTTTCGAGAACGTTCCGTGGCACCGTATTTGGCATCATGCACCCCCTTATAATACAAGTTCGTGTTTTGAACTATCTCCCTGGCACTGAACCAGTCAATACGAAATGATTGGTCAAAGTAAGAGTCCTCACGAATACTGGTAGAACGGCCTCAATGACAGCCTGATCTGTTTCCATTTTTGCCTGTCCTTTCATCATAGCAGTTATGACCCCAAACTGCCTGAGTCATTGGGCATGAAGTCCAGGCGCTTCAGGTCGACGTGGTATGGCGGGATTAGCCCACGCTCAGCTACGGAATACCTACCAAGGACAGAGGCGAAAAGGTGGCGTGAATATTGACCAAACAAGATCGTGTAATTGTATTCAGAAACACTAAGATGATCTAGTGGTTATCACCCTTCTAAAAGAAGAATACTGAGTTCCTGTAATCTTCGAGGCGCTGTCACAGTCGCACAAGTCAGCAATAAACATGGCCTCATCAGCGCCTCACAGAACTCGAATAACAAAACGGCGACCTGCATATCAAGTTGGGGCAATTTTTGCAAAGGACCAACAGATGGCTGTGCGGCTGAATCACTCAACCCTAAGGCCGCCGATGACATTACGCGACTGCGCAATTGCGCAAAAGTCCTATCTCCAACGAATGGTAGACCAAGGCTCAAGTTACACAGGCCAGCCCATTGTGTCATGTGGTGCCAACTACGGAGTACAGTACTTGACTCGGGCTTCCAGTTGTGAGCAATTAACGCAGCCATCAGCGCATAAAATGCCACCGCCCGAGTTGCCCATATTTGCAGTGTCCTTGTTGCCAGTCGAAGGGGGCATGTCAGATGTTTGGTGGTCACAAAGACGGCTATCTGCTGAGCGACGCCACTCTCTTGGTCCGAACAGCCCCGATGTCTCAAATCTGAAGAACCTTGTTTGGATATTTGTATAGCGGTTCCCCCGCTTTTCATAATGAAGCCTCCAGAAGACTTCGCCCACCATAACAAGATCAGTGCATTCAAGACCAGAGACAACAGAACAACGAATCAACCCGTATCTACTCGAATCAATATCTCGAATCCCACTTTTTACCTCCTCAAATACCTTCTGGCATGGGATATCACGGGAAACCAGTCGCAGTGCTTGACATGAAGTCAGACAAAGTCCGACCGCTTGACAAAGCTGACGTTGAAGGTAAGAAGCCCGTTTCGGCCATATCACTTTGCTCGTAAACTGACAGACCAAGGCTATCCCGCAGTTCAGATTCCCCGACTAAAGAAAAACGTCCCAATCTACATTTCGCGATCTACCGATGAGGAAAAGGAGTTCATTGCGGAAGTCAACCTCTGGAGCATGGGGGTCCGGTATAACTTGAACAGACTGGTCGGAGAGGGACCTCAGCTCTACGTTGTTAATGCATAAGGATGGTCAGCATGGGCATATGGCTTGCTGTATTGATTACAGGAGAATGTGATTATTTCCATTATTATTTGCAGATTTGGCTGCGGGCTGCGTGCGCCACTTTTGTGTATTTTCGGTCATGACACGGTTTTTAGACATCTTTCGGGGAGACGGACATTCATTATGTAGTAAATGTAACCTTTGGCCAGGATCGTTGAAGATAGCAGTTCATCCGGTGATGCAAGTCAGCCGGTCTGCTGCACCCTTTTCCCATTTCCAGAACCGGTGTATGCATGATGACAGGCTTGATGTGGCAAACCTGTTAGTACACGAGAACCAAGGCGCCCGAAAAGTGCACATCACATTGCCACAAGCAATAATCTCCGTCGCTTACACCATGAGACTCGAGCTGAAAGACGCCGCAGATGCGCTAGAAGTCCGTACTTCAGCAAGCCTAATAAAACGAGAGAAGGGAAGAGAAGCCAGGCCAGTGGACTGATGGAGGCTAGGTGCGGAATTATTGGGCGAAGGTTGGTAATACAGGAGCCAATATTTCAAGCCATGCGCCGACCGCGCGCATAATGCTACAGTGGCTTTGGCCAGCGCCTAAGTTCTGTTCCGAACCTTCCAAATGCCCACTGAAAGGCATGGCAGGGAGGGAAAATAACAGATTTCGATATTGTGTAGACTCAACTTGATCATCAAAACAAGTCTCGGCTACTGATTCTTTGGCAATATTGCAGTCACTAGCTATTGGTAAATATCTTCCTAGATCAATCTTGACACGATAAATGTAGGCTATAAGGATGCGGAGGCTCCGTGTCCCTACCCATTCACAAGAGCGAGCATGAGACTATCGCCCTTGGCAACCATGGGGGCGATATCACAGTTACACGAGCTGGGTAGTTTCTGCAGCAGGCTGCCCAGCACACCATAAACTTTCCAATTTTGTAGGGGTACTGAGAGCCTCGTTTGGCAGGGCATAAAATGATGCCATGGGCTCGGCACAATATTATCTCCCGTTCTGTTATCAGACAGACACTAGGCTCTTCCAGTCACTACATATCATCATTCCTCTTTTCAAAATTGCTGAGCACTCAATCGACATGACTACTCCGCCTTCTGAAGGCTCTGCTACATTGCAGCACCAAGTCAGCGGAGCGAGTAGTGCCGAAATTGATCCTTCGATACCTATTCGTGGACCTGAGCACATCTCATACGAAGAAGGACCATGGGCCAACAAGACGATTCTGTCATTCGGTAAGAAAAAACTCTCAATGGTTGAAACCCTTCCTTTACTAACGACCCCATTTTAGATGGTGGTGGTGTTCGTGGCTATGCAAGTCTGCTGGTGCTAAAACGCATCATGATTCGAATACGGGAATTAGAGCATGACCACGAAGAGTACCGAGCCCCCAGCAGCGATTTCTACCGTTGGAACGGGGCACCCGAGGAGAACATCGTGGAAGATAACTCAAAGCCAGATCGAGTCGATAAGTATCTCCCGTGTCACTACTTTGACTATGTCGCTGGGACCTCAACAGGGGGGTAGGGAGTCCCGCAAAATTATTTCCAGAATTTGACACTAAATCTACTTAGCCTGAGTAGTATCATGCTGGGAAGACTTCGTATGTCTGTTGACCAAGCATTGGACACATACAAGTCCTTCGGAAACGCTGTGTTTGGGAAACCTAGGGTGTTTCACGAGCGTTCATACCGTTATTATCCCCGAGCAAAATTCTCAAGCCGTAAGACACATGAAGAATTCCAGAAGATCATCTATGAGGCTCTTCAACGAGAAAAGTTCTGCTTCTATAGTGAGGCAGAAGTTGAGCCACTGAAGTATAGAGAAGACCGAACCAAAACGTAAAGCACCCTATTATCTGTACAGCTTGGCACTTTTTGGTCTACTAACGTTGACAAACAGTATTGCTATCTCATGGTCTATAAAGAAAGACGGTGGTGTTAGTAAAGAGTTTGTCTGGAGAAGTTATGACAATGAGCCTAGTCCCAAGGAGCCTAGTCCTAAGGATCATGGTCCCAAGAAGTCTGGTCCCATTCGATGGAATCCATACAATGCGGGACCGGCTCATACAACTGCCATTTGGGAGGTTGCTCGTGCAACAACTGCTGCACCAGGGTACTTCGAGTCCATCAAGCTTTTAGGAAGAAAGTTTCTTGACGGTGGCATGGCAGCTAACAATCCCTCATTAATGGCCCTTACAGAAATCCACAACCTTCACGGCTTAGTTCCAGACCTCTTCGTCAGTATTGGAACTGGGCTGAAGCCTTCATCAGATGAGAATAATGATGTACCCAACATAGTCAACGGTGATGCCGGAAGGCCAAGAAGAGATATGGTCAGAGATGGCGGCCGACGCAAACAGTTCGTGAAGAAGTGGTGGGAGATAGTCAAATATTGGAAGGACTGGATGGTCGACTGTGAGGGAGGCCCGATGGGAACCAACGCGTGGCGAGATCGCTGCAATGCGATCGAATTGACTGATTCATACAGACTCAACGTTAAAGGCGAACTTCACAAGATATCCCTCGATGACTGGCGCCCGTCAAACACTGGAAAAGATACCCTCAGATTCATCGAAAAACAAACAAAGCAATATCTTTCCGACCCTAGTGTTGACGCTGACATCACCTCCATCGCCAGAAAAGCAGTTGAAATAAGACGTCGACGCGCTGCGACCGAGCAGTGGGAGCGATTCGCAGTGGATGTGACTTATCGCTGCAGAGATTGTGAGAATAAAAAGTACGACACTAGGGCGCAGTTACGAGAACATCTGCAAAAAGGAGTCGCACATAGAGGGGAGGGGATCGCTGATGGGAAGCAGCTTGAAGAGAGACTAAACTATTCTAGGTCCTTTAAGCCTAAGAGACCAGTTAAAACAAGGAGGTGAGACCATAGCCTGATGGCTTTGGGTTTCACAGCAAGGTAGCTTTACCTAAAGGTGGCTAAGTACAAACGTCGAGGAAGATATCATGTATATAAAACTTTGGACTTCTATAATGCTTGAACTCGCTCAATTATGCAAATGATACCCCCTTATACCATTCCTTCATTTCAAATCTTTAAGCTGTCGAATCGTCTTGACTGACGACAACGTGTGCTTTCTTTTCTCCTTGGGAATAATAGCGCACTGCAATGCACAAGGTCCTGATGAGCAGCTGGCAGTTCTGCACGTAAGGACCAGTGAAGTAGATATCCGGGTTTCCATGAATGCGACTATGTAGTGTAGCCAGTTGCCCGATATTGTTAAAAACCGCAAAGACCAAAGAGTGGCAGATATCCGCATCTGAGAACGACTTAATGTCCCGCACGGGATTTTCCGCCTCTTGAATCTCAGCGTCAGGTCTATGCTCCAAGCTGAAGGCTTTGCAGAAAGTTGAAGCAACAGCTGTCATCTTCATACCGATTCTGTTGTAATCCATTCCATAAATGTCTCCAATCAGTTTATCGACATTGGCGTTGTTGCCCTTTTCAGCTTGTTCAAGCATATCGTTATATGAGCGGGCTCTGGTGAGAAGAAGGAGTAAACCGCATAACGCCGAGCCGCCGAATGAAGAGCCCGAGATGCGCTGACATTGATTATTTTCTGAGACCTGGAAGAATGATACGCCTGAGCCGATGTTGACGAGGAGATATGGGTGAGATTTTGGTGCTGATGAGGGGATGATGACTTCGTCGGTGAAGGTGTAGATTTCGCAACTTGATCCAGGAATAGGTGGGCGATTGTCTGGTGATAGTCAGTCATTTACCAAGTATGATGAGAGTAGGGAAAAGTACCATGACTTGAGCCGTCAATTCCATCTGATAAATGGCTGCCGTTCAAAGGATTGGCGAGGTATTGTAGCTCTGCATCTCTTACGTGATCCTCGCTTGTAGTCATTGTTGGACAAAGAGGTTTTTGTATAAGATAAGACAGTAAGACAGTATAAATGAGCTCTGAAGAAGGATTGGGTGTATCTTGTCAGGAAACTGTGAAAAGTTCGTGATATTGTCGTTGAAATGCGGTGACTAAATGAGGCTAGTGTAATTTTGGGTTGGTAAAGGGGGGAGGTTTTGATGAATTTTCATGACAATCTCACAGCCGAGGGATCATCGAGTATCCACTACGGGGCTTGCCTGCCAATCGTATTTGTGCAAGATGATCAGATAAGATAAGATTCATCCAAGGCACCATATCTATCTCATAGATGCGTCAAATGAGGCCAGTAACGAAGCAGAACCGCTATCATACTACTTACAACGCCGTGCTGCTTTCAATGCATATACCATGGTTTTCCTTATTAGTGAGACGAACGGTAAATCTACGGCTATGCAATAAGCTGTTGGTTCTGCAAACGAAGATTAATGTGGGGTCATCGTGTGATCAAAATGTCTCTTTGCGCCGTGTCCTCTTTGCTTCACACTTCTCATAATATTAATTTCATTAAAATATTCAAGAATCAACGGATAATAAACCTTTCTTACTTACTCTTCCTCCAGAGATTCAATGCCAGATCACGTCTCTTGTTGCCGACTCAACCGATTTCAAATCTGTTGATTCACTTCTATTTTCGTGCAAACAACTCTGCGCAACTGCACTGCCTTTCTCAGTCTAAACATTTCATGATACCCCTAGAGCTGAAGAGCCGAAGGGAGGCTCTGTAGTTCGCTCCCGAATTTGTGCAGTTTCTTTCTTACGTTTCAGTCTTCAAGCCAGAGCTTGCCCGACGCGTTCGCACGATCAAATTGTACGATTGGCTACATGATAACTGTGGTTGTGGAACAGTTCATATCGATGCCAATGACATCATTATCTACGAGCAACTGATTTCGAAAATATATTCCGATGAATTAGGATATCTTCCGTATCGGAGAAACCAATGGATCCGGGCTCTGGAAAAAGGACCAGAAGACGTCGCCGTGGATCTTCTACTTGCTGTCTGCACGGAGATCAAAACTTTGACATATGGCCACCCTCGAGATCCAGGCTGCTTCAGCAAGACCCTGGTGGCTGCTACTGGAGCCTACAGAACAAGCCGGGTTGTACACCCTCCTTGCCAGTTGCTGACCAAGCTGGAGATTGTTAAGCATGAGGCGGAAGGTGGCTGGGATGGATGGCGCCCATTCTATAGTAACGCACAGTGGCTTTTTCGCATCCCTAGTGTTCTTTCATACGAATGCGTTGCAGCTAGTAGCTCTCAAAGGGATGAGTATGAATTAGAACCGTTGAAGGAAAGATGCTCCAACGTTCAATCAATCATCTTGCAAGATAGCTGGTGCGTACCCCGAGCCGTTCGCTTTTTAATCAGGGCTTGCAAGGGCCTCAAGAAGTTCGCATATCTCTGTGACATTAAGAAAAGGAGTAAGTATGATGAGTTCGAGGTGATGGCCCGGGATATCATGGAAGCTCTATTGCCCCATGACAAGAGCCTGGAACATCTTCACCTTGATTTCATGGAAGGAGCCCGCATGAGCTCTTGGATTCCAGGGCCACGAGGGAGACTGCACATGGGTACTGAGCTGCGACAAATGCACAAGTTGAAAAGTCTTGATTTAGGGTCTCAAAACATTTGTGGACTTTTAGGTAATGGCACAGTGTATCGCTATAGGAGGGATCTATATATTCAAACTCCAAGTGTTATTGAATGTATTCCAGAATATTTGGAGTATCTTGAAATCCATAGCTGTGGAAGGAACATCGTTAGCCAGCTCGAGGAGTTTCTGGACAGTCTCATCTATCCTGATCGGTTTCCCAACTTGTCGTTTGTCAAGTTTATCTTCAACGAGGACTGGGTACAAGAAGAAGAGATAAAGAGCCTTGCTACCAGTAGAGACGGCCTAGTAATAGAGGTTATTCGATGTCGGGGATAAGAAGAATAATTGAGTCGATAAGCGGAAAACCCAAGAGATCATTGTTTTTCGTTTTATAATTCATCAAATTTCTACATTGTCTTATATATATGCTGTATCTGGCGTAACTTGGTGAGTATCACATTATTAGAATGGCCTTGGAGCTTTTCCTCGACGTGTAGTCTACTCCAAGTCTGGTCTACAAACACCCTTGACCTTATCAATGATATCTGTCCTTCGCTTGACAGGATCACCCAACTTGGCAATATCAGACTCTTTCATTCCACGGCGAATATTTGCCACCTTGGTGATAGTAGCGATATCAGCAATAGCGAGAGGGGCGAGTATAAGGTCAAATATGGCCAGCGGCGCATTCTTGGGGTCGTCAACCACGGTATAGATGTCCACAGCCGAGTTGCCGGCAGCGCCGAGGAGAGCCATGACAGTTCCAATATCCGTCAGTTCAGCAACGCTACCAACCACCTCACCTATAACAGGAACGATGAGGAAGATGGCGCTGAGAAACGCTAGAATGAAGGCTTTGCGTTCTTCCTCAGTGATCTTGTCAGCGATCTGAACCACCGTTCCCATGTTCTCGGTCGCCGAGGCGAGCATCAAAATAGGAAGTGATACAGAGTCGATCAGTTCCATATCGTCACCAAGGTAGCCATTCAGTTGCAACGCAGTCAACACCTGGTCTATCTGTGTAGGAAGACCCTTGATCTTATCGAGGCCTTTGCTGACTACCTCCTTGGGGTTCGCAACATCAGAAGCAGAGTAGCCGTTGATGATAGGTACGTTGTAGTACATGCCTATGGACCAGCAGTCATCACCAGCCTTTGCCGAGGGAGCGCAACTGTTCATCCTGTCGTAGTTTCCCATCTTTGTCTTGGACTTGGGAATTCCGGTATTCAACTCGAGGTCGGCGAAGAAACCTGAAGAGTTCTTCCACGCCCAGTAGACGGTTTGCTCGTATGGGTTGTCGGGCCCGTATCCACACTTGCCGTAGTTAGGCGGGCAAGGTTCAGACTCATTCACTGTCTTCACAATCAGCTCTTGAGAGGGCTGCACATCGTCCCGCTTATTAGTACAACCGAGGACATTGCACTCGTGATAACATTTGCCATCGAAGCAGTAATCACAGTAAGAGTCGGATTTCTTATCGTCATTGCAAGCCTTGCAGCAGATGGAAGTCTCTGCAACAGTGCAAGTAGCGTAATCGTTGCCGTGGTCGTCGATAAATCCCAGTAGCGACTGGCTTGCACTGCCCGCTACCGCTTTGGAGTAAATACTGAACTTCTTGTCGTAACCATCGCTGAGCAGCGTGGTGTAGTTGTTGAGGGTTTCGGCCAGTAACGCCTTCAGTGTGGTGATAGTGTACTGGGCAACGCAGTGCTGTGGAATACTATCGGCATGAGCGTCGAGGTCTTCAAAGGTGCTGTAACCCGCGCTGCATGCAGCTAGAGGAGTCGTATCCGGCAAATCGTCGTCTCCATCTGGGTCCAGGTCATCATCAGTAAACTGCTGTAGGTCAACAGCCCAGTCGACTGTTCCACCAAAGTTCAGGCTTTGATAGTGCGCGATCCTCGACTTCTTCGTAGTGTCGGACATGTAAGCAACCCAGTTGTTGCCGTAAAAGAGGGTATCAGAGTCACTGGCTTTGTCATAAGCGTAGTCGATACCGGCGCCAGTGGTATTGAGATTCATGATCTCTTCGATCTCGGCATTGGAGATGTAGCCTGCCGTTTGCGTGCAATTACCAGGCGTTGCTCCTGACTTTGGGCCCATCATGTGACAGCCAGTGTCACTTAGTGACTTCTCGCAAGCCGGCCGGCTTGTAAGTCCAAAGGAACGACCGTAACTCGAGACTCCCACGTTGATCTTGCTGGCAGGAACACCAGCCTTCGTAACTGTGGACATGTTAGTAATAGAAGGCACAGAGCGAACAAAAGACTTAATCATGGCAAGCGCATAGGTAGTTTCGGTAAGGTTGACTGTGAGTTGATGTCAGCCTGTGACCCGGGGGCTAAGAAGAGAGTGAGACTAACCATGACTGCGGACACAATTACCTGCAGAACAACCATCTTGAGCCCAGATGTTCTTGTAGTCCCACTGACCTAGGACAAAAGTTAGACTTGCTCAAGATTCCAGTATTGCATGCTTACCGTGAAGATCATAGGTCATGTACACAATGTAGTCAACCACCTTGGCCATATCCGCTATGGGAAATGCCTTGAGGTACCAGTACGACGCAGGCGCAGCAATCGAGATGCTCTTCGAACTTCCAAGAGCTTTCCGAAGCTTCTGTAAGAAAGTCAAGTAGTTGGGGCCATCGGTCTTCAGGCCTGGTGGAATCCCAGGAATGTCAGGAGCCTATGAATGGTGTTAGCCGCCTACTTGGCCGAGTACCTGTTTGTCAAACTCACACCAGGATATTCCCAGTCGATATCGACACCATCCAAACCTTTCTTGAGGTAGTTAGCGATGTTGTCAACGAATTTGTCAACGTTGGCAGGGTTCATAGCAGTCCTGAGTGACTCGAATGTTTTCGGATCTGTTGAGTATCCCCAGCCTCCGAATGAGAGGATCTTCTTGTTGGGCAGGGATAAAAAATCATCAAGCTGCTTGTAAGTGTCATTGACAACAACGTTGTAGCTTTTGTCGAGGGTAGCAAAGCCCCAATGGGCGTGTGTGTAGGTTGTGCCGCCGAGATTGATTGCTCGGTAGTTGAGGCAAGGCCGATCCCAGTTCCACGACTCATAGTATGCGATCTTAATGAAGTCTTTGGGCCTATTCGAGCTGCAAATAGCATTAGTGGACCTGACCTCATAGACAACAGCTTGAAGTGACTTACTTGTTCTTGATCTCAATACCGCAGTTGGATACACAGCCATTTTTCTTGGGAGGCGCAGTGCCGGGATTGCCTGTCAATCCTTTCTCAGCCGTACAATAATCTGGTGTAATACCGCACTGGCCCCAAACATCGCAGCAAGAGTTTAATGGGCAAGGGTTCAAATCAGCTAAGCTCTGGCCTTTCTTGGGAGCCGTAGTTCCAGGTTTAAGAGGGCCACAAACTGCATTGGATACAGGAGCTGGGAGAGGAGGCGTTCCTGTACTCAAGCAGATGTTGATACCAGCGGCGAGGCTATTGCAGCCATTCCAGCCCCACGTGGTCTTATCGTTGAACTTCTCGATCTGCTCAACGGTGAGACCGTTCCTGTTGGCTAGTAAAGCACAATAGTCACCGGCGTGAACGTTGTAACTGGCACAACTTCCGTCTTTGCCCGGTTTGGGGGTGATGTCGGGTAGAGTACCTGCAGTGCAACATACTCTTTGGCCAGGTTGCAACGTGGAACAAAGCTTCTTGTTGGGATTATACTTTGAGAAGCTCGCGGGGGTAATACCGCACTTAGAGGCTAATGAACCGCAAGAGTCACCACCGACGACGCTGATAGCCTTGCAGGTTGCTCGAGCCTCATGTTTGTGTAAGTGCGCATGTCCATGACTGTGTTTATGGCTCCTGGTGGATCGCTTCGTAGAATTGCCATGACTGAGGGGAATGAGAGGGGCTTCGAAGATCTTGATACCGGACAGTTTTGTTGTAGGTTGTCCAGCAGCGAAGCAAGTCCCGTTACTCCAGGATGCAATTGCTTTCTGGACAGAAGCAAGATTCCCCGTTGTATCGATGGCGATCCCAAAGGTATAGTCAGCGTTCCTGTCATCTCCGCAAAGCTCGGCTATGGCATTCGAAGGTGAAGCTGAGTCAAGATGGCCTTTGACCTGATTCAAGATTGAGGGTATTGTACGGCCATTGTCGATAGCGTCACCGCTATGAATAGCAACAACGACGCCTTGGCTGTACCCGACAAGGAACTTGGTCTGACAGTGAGCTGAGCTCGACATGTACTGTTCGAGGGTACTCAAAGCGGAGTCCAGATGAGTTGATAGAAGAGTGCTTTCTGAGCTGCTTACGAGCATCTCAAGATTGACCTCCGAACCACTTGCTGTGATGCAGCTAGTGTCACTGAAGGTGTCTCCGATAGCTCGCTTCCCAGCTGAGGGTACCGAGGAAGAGAGAGGCGCAGTTTGTAAACTGCTGCCGTCCCCCGTGGCACATGTTCTGAGCTTGATCACCGAAGCAGGGTCATCAAGGGGGCTGAAGATTGCAAAGTCCAGCAGCATTGGTTCAAGACATGCCGTCAAGCGTTGAGTTGAAGAGTAGACTGTCCAATTTGCCGGAGTACCCTCACAGGATGCCGGACAAGGAGAAAGTGCAGAGTCAAAGCCATCATCTGCAGAAACGAAGACCACTAAGACCCGGCACAATAAGCCTAAGGCTATTGCCTCCAGTATACGTCGCATATTATGATGCCAAAAGATGATGTAACGAGATATGGATATAGTTCAATCAGAATAAATTTGATTCTTTGAAGCTCGCCTGTACCAAGAAGCAAAGTTTTCAAGACTCTTAAGCAGATGTTATACCGACAGAGAATTAATGAGCCAGATCCACATCCTTTCCAACTTAACCCGACCAACACTCATACGAGCTTTTGCCCTTTCTCATGTCCTCGGCAAGGACAGGCTCCAGAGTTGAAACCCTTGTTAGCTAACAAACAGATATTCCCTGAGAGCTCGGTTGATCCCACGATGCTCTGAGCTGATTTTCCCTCTCAGCGCTCATTCCGAGCGCGTGCACGGCATGTATTTGCCGAAAACTCAGGTCCCTGCAGATATCGCGACCCAGATACGGAGAGCTGAGCGCTAACTATTACAAGGGTCTCAAGAAAGAACCCGACATGGTTTGTCCCCTACTAGCTGAGACCCGTGGCTGGAAGCTTATTCTTCGGCCTGTAGTTGGTCGGTCAGATCCACTATCAACGGAAGAGCAATGCCTTTTTATGCATGTTGGTGATGCTTCATGGCCGATCAAGGCTAATTGTCCAGGTTTAAAATTCAATTTAGATTTGTGTCTACTCAGCTGCCTTTTTTATCTTGGGCCTGAAACCCGCAAACGAGGGTTTTTTCAACCAACAGGTTGAAAGAAGCCGAGTAGCCGAAATAGGCCACAACAGTAGAGATTCTCGGCCTCTAGAGTCAATTCTCCATTTTCGCTCAATATCCTCTAATACTGGTCGCTTTTCTATGCCTATCGAGATCTGAGAGGCATGCCCGGAAAATGGTCTTTCTGGCCACTGGCAGCCTTGTTATCTCACTTTCATATGTGATAGTTTCCTTCTTATATTGCCATATAAGCCCATCAGCAGTTCACCAGTCCTACTCTCCTAGAGCCCAACATGCGTAGTTACCACTTGACCATTACTTGGATGTATCTTTCGATACAGCTACTGCCAGCTGTCATCGCTTATGGAGAGCGTGGCATTGCTGAACGGTACGTGTAATGAGCTTTACAAGAAGTTTGCTAAGATAAAGAATCACAGGATGCTGTACTGGAGCGCATATCTTTGTGAAGAGCAAACCAAGATCCTTGACCCGTCTTACGAGTACACGGTTGCACCAGGATGCATTACCAAGATTCCTACGAGGACTCGTTGCACCTTGGACGAGTTCTTGGTACAGTGAGTAGCTTGGGCTTCTTTTACAAGTTAATACTGACATAAGAGCCAAGTTTATGGGCTCCCAAGCACGATTCAAACCCTCCAGATACAGAAAGGCCTGATAAAATGGCTGTATCAACCAAGATCAAAGACCTGCCTGGCAAGTCATTCAACCAATTCGAAGGCGCTCTCAATAATGCAAGATTCGACACGGGTTTCCCTGTTGATGGTAATGTCGATACCTCAAAGCTTTATCCCGGGGCTACGGACTACTATGATGCGCTTTCAAAGATGGGCAAGCCTATTCAGGCAGTGAGTTCGGCATTTGACAATGCCAAAGCCAACAATCCGAGTTTGAAGCTGAGCAATAAGATTAAGAACCCGTGGGAGCTTGGTAAGGACTGCGCGGCATATGTCTTTGCCCTTCGGCGGAAGGATATGGATGTATATCGAGCTACGTTCCTACGTGAGAAGCTTAGGACACCCGCTGGACTCCACGGTGGCTTCGCTCCTATATTCACCAACATCAAGACTGCTAAAATGGTTCAAGGAGATACACCGGAAAGTATCCACGCAATTGACTTTGACGAAACAATTTCCAGCTACATCAACGCGGTTCCAGACATTGAAACCATGCTGAAGGAGCAAAATGACTCTTTTATGAATGTTCAAAGAACACCTGGGGAGTTCATCAACAAAAACCATCTCAAAGCGACAGAAGCTGCCCGGTCCGCATTGACTGGTTGCAACTGCGCAATAGTAATTCCACGCGAACTCAAGAAGAGGCAAAAGTCGAAAGGGGTTCTCACAGGAGCAGTCACGGTCTGGAACTGGGAGACTGATCCTGCATCTGTACACTGGGGTGGACCGAAAGCAGCCAGGTCTAGGAAAATGAGAGCCCAGAGACTCGCAAGGATTGGCATTGAGCCAAAGGCAATCAGCGTCTAAGATATGGCATAGGGAAACTTGGACGACGGTGGGAGGCCACTAAAGGGCTAAGCACTGAGCTGAGACGCTAATAAGAAATTCAGTGTTGGGTCTATCCGGCTGTTCGGCACTTGAAAGTCAGGCCATGCGCACGAACCCGTAATTCATGCAGGGAAGTTGTCTTAATAAATCCCTCTGAAGTCTGAACCAACAACCGACCGCCGTGACTTACCAGCCAATCGGACTTGACTGCGTTTCACAATTGTTTCTCTTTAGCTCATCTGTGTTCGCAGCCTAAAGCATAACCTTATAGGCCGCAGTCATCCCCCTAGTTACAACAGCTAAATACCCAAAGACAATTTGCTTCCTGCCAATATTCATCTCCCGCCCATCTTTCTTGTGCAATCTCTGGCTTCCTTAGTTGTATCGAAACACGTTTGTCACTTGACAAATAGACAACCTATTCAATGCGTCCAACTTCTCCCTTTCATCAAGTCAATGAGCTCTCGCTTATTTGTTCCCAACCTTGGGGGCGTGGTTCTCCTGATCGTCTAGACCAAGAGTTATCTATGGGAGCGGATCCCAACAGCCAACCCGAGAAAGCTCGAGAAATACTTTCTATGATAGAACCCGGATGGGATGCTCATGATCCACCGCCACAGTTTGAGCGGTATAAGGAGCAGTTCCAGCCTCCTCTTTATTGCGCTGCCAACATATTCTCCAACAGGCCACAGTTCAAGAGCGAAAGACTCCAAATGATTGTTTCGCTTCTTCGGCACGGATCCAACCCGCTTCTGGAATTTCCTCAAGCTCTACGCAGTCCCAGACATTCCTCTGGTAGCAGAGCGCCGTTCCCTGGTGAGGATCCTCCACGAACTCCACTCCGAAACTACCCCCCTGAAGCCAATAGCTTGGAGTCGTTAGAAGGGGATGATTATCCGCACTTTTCGGATGATGAGTCGGATAGTGAGGAATCGACGCCTATTTGGGGTGCTCGGCAACTTGTACATGCTATCATCGAGGATGGGATTTGGCTCAAGCCCTTAATGGACTATCCAGGCTTTCTGGAATCATTAGACCTTGAACATCGTGATCCTCAAGGACGCACACTCCTGCTCAGTGCGTGTCGAAGTGCAGCCGGAGCCGATGTACTTGCTGGGACCCCTTTGGTTGATATTGATTGGGTAGTGGAAAGCGGAGGGCCAGGCGAGAAGCTCTATCCAAGCTGGGATCGATTCTTGGGGCCGACAGAGTCAGACTTTCCAGACCCGGGCTCTGAATCTCTGATTGAAATATTCCTTCGGCTTGGGGCAGACCCCCTCGCTGTAGACAATCAAGGCAAAAACGCGCTGCATCACCTCCTCGTAGAGGTCAGTAAC
This sequence comes from Fusarium sp. NRRL 52700, assembly GCA_013396095.1. Taxonomy (NCBI): domain Eukaryota; kingdom Fungi; phylum Ascomycota; class Sordariomycetes; order Hypocreales; family Nectriaceae; genus Fusarium; species Fusarium sp. NRRL 52700. Next base: position 300,330 of record JAAQRM010000364.1, read on the forward strand.
AACCGGAATGCGGATTTCCAGGAGCTCCCCATTGTTAGGCGTTCTTTGCGCATCTTTATGTCGAGATACCAGTCTCTGGTAGATCAGCCTGATCACCATGGAATTTATCCATTACATGCAGCTCTTAGGAGAATGCGTCTCCACCCCTTGGCCGAAAGCCTTACCCCCGTTGCCATGGCGGAGTCTCTCGGGTGTGTCCAAGATCTCCTGAGAGCTGGTGCGGATCCTCGGGCCAAAGACAGAAAGGGAAATATAGCGCTGCATTATTTGGCTGATGACCATCTAACTGCCATCTGGTGGGGGACGGAAAAGCGACAATTGTTCTATGAACTGTTGAAGATCGCGTTTTGTGGTGATATAAATATGCGAAACAACGCTGGAAAGACTGTGGCAGAGCTCATTTTGGATGATGATGGCCATATGGACGATGATAAGGACAGCACCTTTGACTCATCCAACACAGACAATGATAACGATCCCCGAAGTTGGAGCGACGTCGATGCTGAGGTCCTCGAGGCTCTGGATGAGGCCGGCGTTGATTGGAAAGCCAAGACGTCAGAAGGTGGAAACTTGTTACACATTGTCGCGCGATCTGGGGTTGACGAGTGGAGGTTGATTCTGAGGAGTCGATTTCTGGTGCAAAAGGGAATCGACCCAAATGAACCTGATGCAGATGGTTGGACGGCAAGAAAAATTGCGGAGCATTACAAGTTGAACAAGTTCGAATTCTACGCAGAGCTCGGTAGGCTGGAACAGGGTGAGGTTGAGGAGTACTGGAGGACATAGGGAAGATGATTATCCAGCTCGCATTAGCTGGCTCAAATATACAGCACAGGAAAAAATGAATATGGAAGAATGAGTCATGGCCATGTGTTATGTCAAGAAAATATGTTTGTACTCGGGTTTAATCAGCCAAACTTTCCACCAACTCCACTGCAATACACTGACGCCCGTCCTTGGCCGTATCCTCTCTAACTAAACTCCTCATGCACCAAGTGCCACGAAGGCCACCACTAACAACTAAAGACATGCTTCACCCTCAGAGATAGCCTAAGAAGCAACCTTCAAGACACATCGTCCAGCGAGTTGACCAGTGGCAAGCTTCTCGATCCACTGATCAAGATCTTCAAGCTTGCCCTTGGAAAGAATTGGCTATAAAATGTTAGCATAACGCTATCAGGTTCATGTCATTTTTGCTATACTTACTCGAACGAGACCCCTAGCAGTGAAGTCCAGAGCCTCCTCGACATCCTTCATGCTGCCAACAACACTTCCCACAATTTTCAATCGGCGCAGAGCAACCGCCATTGGAGGTGCACCAGCCATAACAGTTGCGTCTTGGGGAAGACCAACAGCAACAGCCGTTCCATTGGGACGGAGATAGTTGGGAGCAGTCTCGTATGCCGCTCGTGTCGCAGCTGTGATGATGACGCCATGGGCACCATATTTCGTAATCTTGATCACCTCGGCGGTGATATCCTTTGTTGTCTTGAAGTCAATAAAAACTTCAGCCCCGAGCTTGAGGCATAGATCCCGCTTTTCGTCACCACCGTCGATAGCGATGACTCTCATGCCCATGGCTTTGGCGTATTGGATGCCGAGATGGCCGAGGCCACCTCCAGCGCCAGGGATAACTAGCCATTGACCTGGTGTCACTCCAGATCTCAAGAGTATTAGCATTATGAATTGTAACAGGTGTTTTAGCTTACCGTTTGCAAGCCGTGTATGCCGTTACGCCTCCGCACATAATCGGCCCAGCCTCCTCATCAGAAACACCGTCAGGAATTTTCGAAGTATATCTTCCATCCGCGATAACATATTCTTGAAACGTTCCTGCAACTGAAAATCCACTGTTGGTCTGATGAGGACAGTGAACCTCATCTGAACCAACTCTGCAAAAGTCGCATTCGCCACAAGTGCTGGCAATCCACTTGACACCAGCCCGATCACCAATCTTCCACTTGTTCTCCATACCTTTACCAACAGCCACGACGTTACCGGCTCCTTCGTGGCCGGCGATGCCTTTGGTAGCGTCCATCATGCTGACGCCAAAATCCTTCCACTCATTGTGCAGGAGAGACTTGTCAGAGCCGCAGAGGCCAGTCCATGTGATCTTGACAAGAATTTGGCCAGGGCCGGGCTTTTCAACATCGACTGTGCGAACGGGAGCTGTTGCTTCTGGACCAAGTCCTTGACGGACTGCGGCTCGTTGCTGAGAGGGAATTGACATAATGAGTTGAAGGTGATGGCAGATCAATGGAGGTTGTTTCAAAGGTTCTGGAGTTGAGATAACCGCGAGGATGTTGACTTTTTATATCATTCGAGTATCAATCGGTCCACATCAGGCAACTTTCCATGCGGGCGTGATTCCGCAGGATCTTTCGAAGCAGGGTGAAAACAGGGTGATTGTTGGTCTGATAGTGAGGGGTCGAATGAGGTGACACAAAGTGGATCTAAACTATGTTTGTTATCTCCATTCTAACAACAAATCTGGCAAAGAGCAACGGACAAGAGGAGCCTGTCTGCTTCTGTAATTGCTTTGACTTGTTGCTTTGACATCATGTATGCCCGTTGGCCCGGCATGCATATCGAAGGATGGATGCGGGGAAGTTGAAACGGCAAATCTGATCTTCTTCCGAGGATGAGATATCACCTGATGGAGGGTTCCGAGGAACTGAGTCAAGAAAAGCTAGTCAGAGGTGATGCTCAGATCGAGAAACAGACATTTAATTGAGAGTTGGAAGGGTAAAGAGACGAGATTGAGTTTATCGTAGATCGTCCTTGTCGCCGAAAAGCTCATGGGCCATGAAACAAGCATGCATCATGGTGTCGTACAAATGGCACGCTGCAGGGATATGCCTGCAGCAAAGATTTCTCAACAAAAGGTCGGAACCGATTTCACTGCCACCGGAGCCCAAAGTACCTAGTCAGAGCCCATCAGGCCAAGTAAGATCAAAGCTTTTCGACACGTCATAAGTTCCATGGCCTGATATCTTGCAAGAGCGTGGTTGGGGCAAAGAACAGACGATCTCGACAAGGATCGACGGGCAGTGGGGGTTTCTACGCGGAATAAAATCCGGGGATCGCATGAAGATCTGGGGAAATCAGAAAAGCCCGGAAGCCCAACCTTTGCTTTGTGCGTTCTATTGGCTCAGTTTCATTTATAGGATGCGTTTAGGCACAGCTTCTGTTGTCAAAAACGTGTTCCGGCTCGGGTATAAATTCCCGCTATTACCGTGTTCCGAGACCGAGGCGTCGTTCGGCCCGTTCGAGAGCTAAAATTTTCTTGTCGCTTGATCTGTGCTGCAGAAGATCTTCTGTTATATATTTTGTGTAGAATTTTAATCTTGAAGACCTTGAAATTTGCTAAAGTAGTGGGGAGACCTGCTATAGAATTCAAATCCAGTACCTTCTGTTAGACAAGAGATAATCCTGTCTTCGATGATCATAACCATCGTGACGCTAACTATAATTGGTAAGACTAATACCAGGATAGCCTCTCGTCTGCTAATATCAATCTTAATAAAATGACCTTTGGTTGGTGAAATATATGTTCATTTCATCCCTATTCTTGCAATCTTGATCCTCCAAGGCCACGCAGAAACAACAAAAATGGTCACAGAGACAATTGGTTGGTGTGGCTGGTGTGAAGTTGTTGAAGACTGCGACGTGGACGAGCCCAACATCGAATTGTTCAACCCAGATAACAGTCATCAACACCGGAATGTTCCCAAGGACGTACTCATAACCTACAACCCCCGTCTGGGCGTCCGACGTCTTCGATACTTCGCTGGGCCCTACCGATTGGAGAAGGACGAATCTTCAGTAATTATTCAGATCGATGGAGCTTGCCGAGGAAATGGATCACAGTATGCCCGAGGCGGCTGGGGGTTTTTCTTTGGCCACGAATCGCAGTATAACGATTGGGGACTGCTGCCGTGTCGCGCACCGCAGACCAGTACTTTCGCGGAACTTTACTCCCTAATGATGGCACTGGTAATAATCCGAGACGAACTACCGCTCTATATCAAACGAGTCTTCATCATGTCAGACTCTTCATACTTGATTCGAGCGTTTACGGAGTATATGAGTGTCTGGCTGCAGAATGGGGGTTGAAATTCTCGAGGACAGAGGGTGGCGCACTGGAATTTCTTGCTCGAGATCAGACAGATGGTTGAGGACTTGATCTGGTCTGGCGGGCCGAAGATTGAGTTGAAGTTTTGGCATGTGCTGAGAGAGTCGAACGTGGCTGCTGACGCGCTTGCCAATCGCGCTTTCAATTGATGATTTATGCGGCCAGAAGTTGGTGTTGCTTATCTTATCGGTGGATCACGAGCCAATCTTATACGGGCTTCATGCAAATTAATCTATTACCGCTGACATGTTAGCTTCGGAATTGACGGTGAACAGTTTGCGACACAAAGGATGAGCATGAGCGTTGGAAACCCTTCAACCTACCCATCGACCGGTAAAATGTCAGCTGCAAAAGACTGTCTAGAGTTCGAATCCTCACCTAGTGAGGCGGAAGAGTTCGGAAAGAAAGAAGAAAAAGAAGAAGAAGAAGAGCAGAAGGAGTATAAAGAACACGAAAGACGCTTCGACCCATCCAACCACCCAGAGCTTCGCGACATCCCTCACCAAAGACTCATCTAGTTCGATCCTAAAACTCAGAGGTCATATCTTATCCGCAAATGCTCGGAAACAGGAGAAATAAAAATAGACCCTACCACAGCCATCATACACCTAGCCAATGGGTACAGAGAAATTTCCGGCAAGAGCATAACTTCATGGGCTTTATACTCTGGCCCTCAATCTCGTCACAACAAATCTGAGTTTACGTTGTTTCCCGATCTCGTTTTCGAAAGAGGTGAAGAGCCCCACAACTTGGAAATGGCACTCTTATTTGGTATTGAAGGCGATGATACGATTACACAGGTGATCATCGCCATGGACTCTTCGTGGCTGGTTAAGTTCGTTACAGAAGACCTGCCCAAAATGGTGGAGGCGAAAGGCCATGCGGGTGAATTTTCTGAACTCTGGCAAGCTCTCAACCCGGATGTATTCTTCCCCGAGAGTGAAGCGAATCTGGACTTTCACTTCTGGCTTGTGCCCGAAGAGATGAACCAAGAGGCCCATGCGATGGCAGAAGGCGTGATAGATCAAGAAATAAGAGACCATCCATGGGCTTACCGGCGGGGGATAGCGGGAGGGAGGCGCAGAAGAGGGTTTTATTACTAGTACATATAACTACACTCCACCGAGAACCAATCTATTATCCTAGGCCTGCCCGCCGGTGTCCTGCACCAGTAAATCCCAGTATCATACCAGAGAGATCCTCTTGCAAGTTGATACGAGTCGTCTAGTTGTTACCGGCAGCCGCACCAGCCCCAGCTGTCAGGCGCTCGAGGAGGCTGTCGAGAAGACTTCCGGCACCACCCGCGCCAGCACCATTGCCTCCTTGAGCAGCGTCGCCTCCTGCGGCAGCATCTCCGCCAGCAGCGGCGTCATCGTTGTTACCGGCGTTGCCCTTATTTCCATTGGCAGCACCGTCGTTGCCGTTTCCGTTACCTCCATTCTGAGCATTGTCGTTGTTCTGGCCAGCGTTGCCATTGTTTCCGTTATCGTTGTTTCCGTTGTTACCACCCCTGTTTCGTCCCCTTCCGTTGCCTCTGCCGTTGCTGTCATCAACAGTGACGGTAGCAGTAACTGTAACAGTAGCAGCGGCACCAGTGTCGGTAGCGGCAGGGGCTTCAGTAACGGCAGCAGTGTCACTGGCAGCAGGAGTCTGGCCAACAGCACCTGTCGGAGTGGCTGCAGGAGTCTCTTGGCCAGGAGTGTTGACAACATCAGTCTGGCCAGGGGGGAGAAGCTGGCCGGGACCAAGAGATCGGGTGACGACGGTCTCGTTGGCGATGCGGCTCTGAATGGCACCAACGTCGGTGGCGACATCGGTGGCGACGTTGGTGGCTGTATCGACAGTCGTAGCAAGGGACTCGGTTGCAGTAGCTTGATCGCCCTGGTTTCCTCCATTGTTTTGGTTTCCTCCATTGCCATTACCTTGGCCATTGCCGTTGTCTTGACCATTGCCTTGGCCGTTGCCGTTGTTACCGTTCCTGCCACCTCGGCCTTGTCTGCCACCGTCATTTTGTCCGTCCTGGTCGTCCTGGTCATCTTGTGCGTTCTCGTCGTCTTGTCCGTCTTGAGCGTCGTCATTGTCATCCTGTTGGCCCTGGTTCTGCTGACCACCGCCACCTAGCACCAAGATCTCGGACTTCTCTTGTCAGCAAGGGACAACCTTTCTTCATACCATATGTACTTACCGATCGAGGTTCAATGAGGCCCATCAGTGGCACGCCAGAGACTGGTAGAGATGCAGAAGCCATCAAGGCCTAGGAACGTCATCAGCTTGAGTGTAGAGAATTTGAGCACAAGATACATACCATGAACTTTCCAGCCAGTGCTGGAGTCGGCCGTCTGTCTCCCGACAGGGCCTGAGCTGCAAGAGCACCGATAACGATGTTGGAGAAATACATAGTGAGTATTTTCAAATGATTGTGTTAGAACAATTAAGGAAAAAAAGCTGCCCAGCAGTTATTGATTGTAAAAAGGCACCAGTCCGAAACAAGAAGAGAAATAGTCGCGTCAAGCGAATCTTAATAGTCGGAAAATGAGAGGTTGAGTGTGGATGGCAAGAAATATGTTTGGTGGGAACAAGCCGGTCTTCTTATACATTATCTCCCCATCTCGCTACGGCCCTCCAAAACATGATCTCAAAATAGATTCAACCAAAAGCTTAACTTCGGAAACTTTGCTGATACGCCAAACGCCAAGAGTGGACTTCTGTGGCAGTGCTTCTCCAGATGCTGATACAGGTCTCAAACTTGGGATCGACTGTTAAGCTTTCCCTTGGCGGAATCGTTGATCTATGGTGGAGTTGGGAATCGGTGACCAGGGATGTGAAGTTTGGGGTTTGGTTTCATTGGTAATATTGTGTGCCCTGTAGATGAATAAATTTGTTCGGTTGAAACGTTGCCGAATGCCGTTGCTGGTTTGTTTCATGTATACGATTACATAGTCAGTTTTGGGTGAGGCAGCCCCTGGAGGGGTTACTACACTAGATGTATCAGATTGCTACCGGATGACAATGGACCGTGTCAGAGCTTATAATCCTGGTAATGTGAATCCAATCGAGTATATAATTTGTTCATCGTATTGCGCTACGATGAAATCGATCAAGGTTGTTTCCTAAGTTGGTATTAGGTGCGAGTTCCAGCCTCGAAACAGCTGACTCAGTACTTGAGCGTCACATCGCGTATGTAACAGAACCCTGGCAACTTTCAGAGCCGAGCTTCATCATTGTCTCAAGGTAGTATATCTCGATAATAGATATAAAATTAAGAAATACATAGAACCGTAAACCTAAATTTTTAAATGCGATTGGTTTGTCCATAAACATTTGCGCTGGGTTAAAACAAATGTTATTCCTCGGCGGCCGAAACCATAATCTTCAAGTCGAATCAACGTAAACAGATATCATAGAAGCATACCCATACCAGCCAGGATACCCAGAGTCAGTCCAAGAGCACTCACTACTCCATTCCCAGGACTCTTGGTGGAAGCAGCATTTCCATCAGTATTCTCACCGTCACCTTTATCATCATCATCCTCTACTTCATCTACATCAGACTGCTGGTGGATCAAAGGCACAGCAGGCACCCAAGTAGCAACAACAAATTCAGATGAATACCGCGAATTAGTAAAGAGTTCGTCATCTTCATAGGTTGAAGCTGGGGTACTCAGAACGTCCAAAGAAATCAATGGCTGCGTTAACGACACGCCATCCAAACTCGTGACAGTGATTACGTCCACTCGCGCCGGGCTGTAGCACATGGACGAATAGTTGAAGTCAGTCCTTGGACCAACCGTTGAGAAACAGTATCCCCAAGGGTTTGCCACGTAATCACTTTAGTTGTCAGTCTAGACTTTTGCCATCAGAATATGAATCAACACACCTTGGGCAGCAGTAGGCAATTGTCTCGGACACGTTCATAATTTTGCCCCACCAATCAGCAGGCCCTAGCTGTATCGCTCCGGTGCTAGACGCCTGCAGGCCACTTGAGAAGACCCCGGATACGCTGACGGAAGATTCTTCCTCTTTGACCATGGTCCCAGCGGTAGTCCATCCCGATGGACAGGCTATGCCAGGCGAGAAGTAGAAGTTCCAGGCCCGGTTCAGCGGAGTAGTTATACTTCGGAGCGAATCATAGGACTTTCCGCTTGGAAGACAGCTATCGCGGTCTTTGAAACCGCACGTCGGATAGCCCCAGACCTCTTCGGGCTCGCTTCCATTGACGATAACATGATGATCATTGCCAGTTGCACAGGCCGATGGGGCCGAGAATGTGGTGGTCAGCGGGCCCAGATTATAGGCAGTGACACCAAAAAACTCTGTAGAAGTTGGCATGTTCGTTCAGGGTCGCTCAATATACCTTGGAACGGCGCAAAAAGCTGAAGAATGGAACCGTAGCGTGACATGCTGAGGCTTTTGTGCTCGGAAGACGCCAAGGGGAATCATCGTCATTATGCCTGGGCATTGTCTACGTCACGCGATAAATTGCCAAGAGTGATGAATTTCAGCTCGGTTGGCTAGTATCATTGGTCTTTCGAGAGGCGCAGAAGGACAATAACTCTTGGCGGATCCTAAATGCGGGTGATTAAACAAACAGCCCCCAACGTGTACATCATGTTGGACCCAACGGCCGCCATTTCCAAGGAATTAAGAACATAATTCAAGGCAGAAATTGATCGTATCACTTTAGCCTATGCTGCAGTCTCCCAATTCAAGTAAATATACGGCAATTTGGCATTTGACTTAAAGAACTGGTTGATACTAAACAAGGTATTCCATGGCTACCCTGTATGTGCAGACCAACACAAGCTTGGCGCGTAGGATCTAAACATCGGGAGTAATCAACAAATCGAGAAATCGCCGAGCCTCATCCTGGTATCCCCCATCCTTTGGATCAATCAGTTCTGTTACCCCATCTGGCCGTCGAAATACACCTTGCTCTGCAAGTTTAGATAGAAAACCCGGAATCAACGACAACATTAGTTCCAGTTACTGATTCCGATTTGATGAGTAAGATAATCTGCTCTGCGACGTCCTTTCATGGCAATCAGTACTTTTCCAGTGACATGAGAATCTCAACATGCATACCTCAACTTTGGCAATCTGTTTGAGGAGGGTCTTTTCTCGTGCAGCGTCGATCTTTGATTGCGGCATATTGGCAATCCAATTCTTTGAAAATCAGGTTAGTAAATACCGCCAGATATCTCGGGGCTTTTATAACTTACTGTTTCCATAAAGCTTGGGGACACAGAGTTGACACGAATTGATGGTGCCATGACCGTGGCCAAAGTCTTGGCCAGATGGATTTGTGCAGCTTTGGTGACAGCATATGCCTGTGCCAAAGATTAAGCTTCATCATCTCGTACATGAGTGGTTACTAGATTACTCACAATAGAGCTCCCGCTAGGCTTAACGCCAGCAACAGAAGCAGTCATAACAAATGCACCTTTGGCCTCCTCCAGATACTTCTTCACCGCATGGCAGAGAAACATATGCGACTTGACATTGGCCGCGTAGCAACGATCCCAAACTTCCTCGTCAACATTATCATCGATGTCGTGGAAATTTGCAAACTTGGTCCATCCAGCATTTGACACCACGGCATCAATTCTCCCCATGGCAGATACCGTTTGGTCGACCAACGCTTGAATGCCTGCTTTATTGGTCACATCAGCTTTAATTTTCAAGCACTGCGGTCCAGTGTCTTGCGAGAAAGACTTCGAGGCTAGTTCGTTCAGGTGTACGAACGCATCATGGGCTCGTTCCTCGTTGTTGGCGTAATTGATGACTACCGAGGCGCCTGCTTGAATCAACTTTTCCGCCACGCAAAGACCGAGACCAGATGTGCCGGCCGTCACGAGAACAACGGAGCCTTGAATAGATCGCGTCATGATTTAGTGAAGTGTTGATGATAGCGGAGTAGATTACTGATGAATGTGAGGCATGAGTTGGATTGGTGAGACAAGTACGGGGTAGCTCCGCATCACGGAGGCTGATCTCCAACCATTGACGCGGGAGACCGGTTTCGGAATCAAGGAGGCGGGCTAATCTCGCCGTCAAGAATGATAACCAATTACTCCGTAGGTCACTTCGAGACGCTTGATAGTACTCTTGACTTTAATTGCGTCAATGATTTGCAAAAATGCTGTATCACCTCCCGCCGGCGAAGAATCGTGCTGCTATATCCGTCTAATGCCCGCTCTCGGCTCTCCGCTCAGGAGCCGACACTAACCATGTCATGCTCAGTTCTGATTCACCGGTTCCGATTTCTCCTCAATCCACTCACCTACCAACCATGGACCCGACACCTCAAAAGTCCCAACACGACAAACGTCGTCGCCAGCAGCGAAAAGCATGTGATTTATGTCGACGCCGCAAAGTCCGTTGCGATATAGTAGACCGACCATCAGGCCCTTGCTCCGTCTGTGAAAAGTCCGGGTTCGAATGCCGGTACGGCTCCGAAGTGCCCCTATGAAAAGTTAGTAAGCTGATGTAGATACAGGTCCACGGCCAAATGGGCTGTTGCGAAAACAAGTTCGGTGGTTTCTAGAAATGCTTATGATCGTGATACCCCGATCAGATCACCAGGAGTGTCGCAGCCGGATCCGGATGCCGGAGCCGTTGAGCGGGATGATCATCTTTCGATCCTCGGACCCGAGGCTTCATCTGCATCTTCGCGGCGTGATAAGACATCGAATGATGCATCTCGCTCAGATGGTCAAGAGAAGCTCGCTCGAGAAGGGTTAGCGAGGTTTTTCAAACATGGTATCGGCGCTGCGGCCTGGGCCGTTTTTGCATCGACAAAGAGCTTTCGCATCGCATACGTCGGCACGGCTGTGTCGAATCTGGTTCATCTAGTCGACTTACATCGCTCTTTCAGGCAGCCTTATTCCTCAATTCTTGGCGATCAAAGACCTCTGTCTGCGCCTACAGGACCGGATACTCATGGCTCGTTCCAGGAATCTGCAGACGGAAGTACAAGCAGTGACAGGATAGGCGGAAAGCCACTGCATTACCCATACCCTCCGATCAGACAAGTCAAATCCTGGAAACCGACACCGAACTCATGGGTGACCCAAGATTTGGTTACGGAAGTATCTTCGTTCCCGGCGCAAGAGGTCCGTGATGCGTTGGTACAAGCATACTTTGATCACATCCACCCGTTTCTGCCCATTGTGTCAAAGCCAGAGTTCCTCGCTCGGTACCGCACACCAGATAATCCTCCACCACTTCTGTTATTCCAATCCGTTCTCATGGCTGGAGCCCATGCATGCGCTCATCCCCTCGTCGCTATTGATCGCCATGCCGTCCAGAACAGACTCTACAGAAGAGCGAGTATGCTATACCACATGCGACACGAGTCAGATCGAATGCATCTTCTCCAAGCAGCAGCCTTGTTTACATGGCATATTGGCGACGGCGATACAGTCGCTGGTGGGCCGTGGTACTGGGCCGGAATCGCTGTACGAATAGGTACAGGCCTCGGTGCTCACCGGAGAAGCTCTCAACTACCATCTACAGAGATGGCGCAATATCGACGGTGCTGGTGGTCTGCTTTCTTCTGTGAAGTCTTCTCTTCATTGGAGACAGGAAGGCCTTGTGCAGTGAGAGCAGAGGATATAGACCAGTTGCCGCTTCAGCAGGAGGATATCACTGATACACCGAACAATGACCCGACAATCGCCGAATCTGGAGTTAGCCCTGACTTTCTGAACCACCTCGTCGATCTGGCATACATTGGTCTCGATGTCATTGCACTCAACGCACCAGCACGAGATCGCCTCATAGATGTAGCATCAATCGATGCCCGGCTAGGACTATGGTCTCTACGCTCAGGTATATCCACCGTCGCAGAAGACGATGATTCGTGGACATGCCATCTCCGAATGCACTATAATCTCCTCCTTTTGCACCTACATCGTAATCTCCTCGAACAAAGCAGTCAATCCATCTGCTCAGCGGCAGCCCAAGCAATCGTAACGTCTCTCGAGAAGCTCACGGCACGCGATGAATTACGTCAATGCCACTTTACATCCGTCAGCGCAGTCACAGCAGCTGGCATACAATTCGCGGGCGAGATCCGTGCAGCTGTAGCCTCCCAGACCTTTTTAGTCGCAATCAATGCGCTCGAGAGATTATCGAGACTATTGAGATCAACGATATTACTTGCGAGACACTGGCCTAATGCCGAGGCTGTTCATAGTGTTTTTGAGGAGCTACATCGTGAGTATGAGACGCTTGTTACACAGAGGTTGCAGGGTGAACAGATAATGGTGCCGGAGAGTCCGCCTGATTGGAACAGGTTGCTCGGGGGGGAGGGATTACATCAATTTAGTAATTTCACATCGGACCAGGATTGGATGAATATTAATAGCTGGACAGACTTGTTATAGGCGCCAGCACAGCCCATAATTCATCATAGAATAAAGTTTCAAAAGGGTAGTTGCTTGATCATCTTGATCAACAAGTTGAACCGATAAATCAAAAGATGGCTACGCCATTAGGCGGACTAGCCACGCCTCCAGGAACCTAACATGCATCAGACTGCCGGCTCAAGAAGAGGTGAAAGGGAAAGAAACTTACCTTGAGTGGCATACTCGAAAAGAAGAACGACCATCTCCCTCGCTTCTCACATTCTTTGCTCAGAGCCTCCAGATCAAACAACTCTCCAATAGGCATTCCCCAACCCGCCAAAAGCCACTCATGCAGAAAGAAACTCGTGTTCTGGCAAGGCCATGCTTCCATACTGGGTTGATCACCAGCAACTGCTGCAAAGTCTTGATCCCAAAGCCATCGGAGCGTTTCTTTTGACGACTCGACCCCATGAGCTGGCGGGACTTTGTAATCTGCTAATGTCTTGCACTCATCGTCGGAGAGCTTGTCATAGGCTCGAACCCATCCTGTGCGGATGAACAGGATATCGCCTTTTTGGAATGTTGTTCCTTGACTTTTGGCAACTTCTTTTAGTGTTGATACAGTAATTGATTTTGTTTCGAAGGGAGTTAAGGCGATATCGTTCTTATCTGCCCAAGATGCATAGTCGAGTAGCACTCCCCGTCCGACAATACCACCTCGCTCAACCCAAGCTACACATGTTAGTCATGTCCACTTGAAGTGACTTTAGCTTACAATGAATGCCGTTGACATCTGATGATAACAGATCAGCAAGGCTCTTCCCATTGAACCAAAGCTTCTCCTTCTGATAAGCATAATGCCTAAATCCATCCCACTGCGAACTACTTTGCGTATTAAACGTCAAAGTATCATCATTCGCAGCACGAGGAGTTTTAGTGGTAATATCATGCTTGAAAGGTGCACGACCGAAACAAGGTCGCGACATTCGGTTCAAGGGCCAATCGGTAGAAATCCGAACGCCGTCACGTATCTCTGATGCTGCTTTTGCTATGATTTCTGGGGTCAAGAGGTTTAGCATCCCGCATTGGTCGTTTTCGCCGAAAAGACCCCAGGCATTTCCGGGAGGACCATCTTTGCGGAGTGGGAGGGAGTCGAAGGGTGGTTTGGATGACATTGTCAGGGTTTGGTAAAGGTTGAAATAGTAGAGGTTGTTGTTGTTGGCGTTGACTTCATATCAAGACCCCGCCTTTTGAGGGGAACCGCGGCAAGAAACCCGAACATCTTGTTGAACAAGATGCGCTTTGTCATCAGTATAGAAGAAATTGAATTCAACGCTTAGGAATTTTATTATATCCATACCACGTTTTTTGTTCACAAGTGCCCTACCATCCCAATATTGTATCGCAATCCTCAATGACCCTGATCTATGAAATCAATAACATCAGATCCCTGGCTAGACACCATGCCTGTGTCTACATCAACGCTTTATTCTCCAACCCCCATCCTACTGCGCACCCTGCAGCAAAGTTGCCCTCTCAGCAATCTTCACTGATCTCACCCGTCTCATCTCCTGTCTTCTCAGCTTGCTCTTATCTCTATAACACATGGTAATCAGAGTACAAGTACAAATGAGTATGAGTGCCGAGAAAACAGAAGCTATGATGATACCAGCAGTACCAACTTCATTCTGAAGTTCCATGCAGATCGTAACTCCGTTACTCGACTGGGTCGTGCATATAAGACCTGGGGAACATGTGCTCGAGGTTATGTTCGCTGCATAACACGTCAACGTGGTAAATCCTGTGGTTTCGCAGATGGTGCTGCTCTTGACCGTTGTACTGTAGCAGGAGGCACCTGGTTCCGTGGAAGTTGAGGTCGTGCTTGTCGATGATGCGATGCCCGAGGTTGACGTCGAGGTGCTGGTTGTTGATGACCCAGAGCTTTCTTCTGTAGTGGATACCTCTGTCGCGAATAGAGTCGTTTCGAGAGTGGAACTCCTAGTCTTAGCTGTCGTAGTAGCGTCATCTTTTGTGGTAGAAACGATGGAAGTATCTTTGGTTGCCTTGCTCGTAGCCTCTGCTGAAGTACCGGTATCTAGCGAGCTGCTGTCTTTACGCTGGATCAACCGATGGAAATTCAACTTTACGAGTCCATCGTCTTGTGGCTTTTCATGCCACAATAGCTCCCTAGAGGATGAAGAAGGGCCGTCTGGCGAAGCGGGTCCCTTAATGAGGCGATCTCCTGAGCGCTCGACCCGGATGCCATGAGCGTGCAAGATGGTGCTTGCGCCTAGAGCCAAGAAAACAGACGAAACAAGCATTGCGTGAATTAGGCGTCAGTATTGAAGTGATGCTTCAAACAGTTTCTTCAAGCGTTCTACCAGATCATACTTGTCTTGATCTTATAGTCAATCATGACGCTGCCTCACATGCAAACCTTTCGATTTTATCTAAGTATAGTACCCGCATGAGGCTCATTCTTCAGTTTTCGTATGTTTCTATTGTAAGCTTAAAACTACGTTTGCGCGTCCTATTATAAGAACTTGCTGCGCATTTCCTAGCGCGCCTTGACGCGGCGGCAATTGCGTCAACTACTTCCGCGCCGCTTAGTAACTTCACGTCCAGGGAGATCAATGGGAGCAAAAGAAGACGAGGAAATTACAATAGGACACTAAAAATAACAACTCATAGTGTTTAATCCTTTTAGACCAAGTTTAGCCCTTTGTTTATGTTCACTGAGATTAATGTGTTTTGTTTTCTGTCCTCCCACGAAGAATCTCGGGTCGGAATGTGGGCGGCTATCAGCGATGATCCGGGATGCGAATATGCGTCATCAGGGCATAGAAAGAGGCGCAGTTGAATTAACCTTAATGGAGAGGAAGAAAATTCTCGTCTATTTGTGGAAACCCAGGCATGAATTCAGATGAAAATGCCGGAGCTGTAAACCCAAGAGGATGTGCATTTCCGTCATGACTTCAGCCGTATACCCGGCAACTAAAGACTCCATGAATAGACTTTCTAGAAGTACAAGGGCCTTACTTCCGCTTCGTAGCACGTCATGGTTTAAAAAAGGGGATACAATCGTCAGAAACTCTGAAGTAGTACAGCGATCAAGAAACATACCCCAAGGTCAGAGATCAAGTGATGCTTTTGAGCAGGCAAATCAAAGGCTGGCCTTTTGTTCAGCACAGGAAATACATACTGTAGTACTGTTTGAAACATAATGAGCTTCAAGATTTCCATAGAGTACAAAGCTGTGATTCCTTTGAATGTTACAAGGTAGAACTTATAACTTTAGTACTGTTAGAAGCTAAGTTAGGAACTCGGTTTGCCTCTTTGGGACGCAGAAGCGGCATTCCCCATTCGACCATAATGTCACCCCGCACCAAGAGTTCAGCTGTAGCGCGCTCCATTTCCAACCTTCACCTCAGATGGATCCATTATCCATCGCATCAGGCGCCGCCGGCCTCGCTATTAGCTGCGCGACAATAGCTAAGACGCTATATACCTGGATAGATGATACTGTCGAGGTCGACGAGAATGTCTCCAACTTGCTTGAGGAGGTCTCGATTCTGTCGCGAGTCCTGGACTCTGTCAGCAATGCCTCAGGCCGGGTTCCGCAAGCCATCGTGGCGGAGATCGATCCTGGTAATGCCCTCTGGGGTAGTATTAGTGCTACCCTCGATGATATCAAGAACACTTTCAACAAGCTGAACCAGCTGATGGCCGAGCTTGATAAAACAAACCTCTTCAGCCGAGGGTTCTTGCGCAAGCCAACCAAGCAAATCAAGTTTAGCCTACAGTCCAAGGATATCACTATATATAAAGACAGGGTCAAGTCATACAACACTGCAATGACTAGTGCTTTTCAGATGATCAATGTGTGGGTCATGGTAATTCGGGTCTAGGGTCATTACTAACGTTGATAGCTGCCTCCTAATTCACAGCAATTCCTCTCAAGATTCCGTGGCCAAGGCCCTCTCCGGACTAAAGTCCCAGCTGACGCATGTTGAGGCTGCTTTGCACAGAAGTAGCTCCGCAAACCCTCGTCCTTCCAGTGGACATGACGAGGACGAGCGCGCCACCCGAAATCTCCGACAGTTTGTTCAGGTAGCAGAGAACTTCCATTCAAGCGCCAGTACCATTATGAGAGAGGGGCCTAGGTCCACTGTCTGGGGAGGAAGTATCATGGGCGATCCTTTAACGGACGCGCAAGCATCAATGATCGAGAGATGGATACCTCCGCCCGTTAATGAAGAGCCACGTTCTTTTGTCGACGCCGATTCAGACAGTGACACAGAGTTTGCTAGAAGGATCGAAGAATTAGCGATCAAGAATGAAGCGGACGGTGATCACGCAAAGGCAGAACAATTCTACAGAGGTGCCATCGAGCATGGTGAATCGAGTTCGAGGCCTGCAAGCGACATTACTGCTATGAAGATACGACTAGCATATGCATGCATGCGGCAGGAAAAGTGGACAGAGGCAAACGAAATCATGTCTCCAATCGCCTTTGAGAGAAAGACAAACGATATACTCGTGTATCATGGAATGCACGCCTTGGCCCTTGCTTATCTTGATGACTCCAAACTTGAGGAAGCTGAAAAGTGCTGCAAGCGTGCTCTTTGGGGCAAGAGAAAAGTTCTCGGCAAGGATGATTGGAGATGCTGGGAGACCCTGAGTTTGCTTGTGCGCATCTGCATGGCGAGAAATAAGACGATGGAAGCAGAGGTCCATCAAAGCTTTATCCCGAACAACGCAGACCGCGTTGAACCGCGTTACGCGGCTGTTGTGACTGATCAAGGAGCCTTGACTTATCTGGACCGTTCCGTTGGGAGCTTGGGCAGACCAAATCACGATACTGACGTGGCCTCACAAACTCAACAGGCATTAGCTTTTCAGCAAGAGGATTCTTGGAGCCAGCCATACACTACGGCAGCTTCTGGCCCAGTCCCATCTGCAACTAGATTCCAGTACCCCAAAACCTTCGGTTCTCAGTACACAAGTCCACCAACTACGAACAGCTATCAAGCTATGGTGCAATATCCGATACAACATAGGCAAACAAGGTCAAACGGAAAGTCATCTTCACAGCCGACGCAAGGTGTCAACCATTACAGACACCGAGGTTATCAATCCTCCCCGCCACTATCACCTTATAGCATGACACCTGTGCTCAAGCCTGAACCTCGATATCAGATGTTCGTGGCGATCGACTTCATGAACATAGGCTACGCGGGAACCAGTGTTGCATACGTAGTCAATGACCTTAAGAACCCGATAGCAGAGTTGCTCCAGGAGTGGCCTGGTGCTGAGTTATACAGAAAATCATCGGCAAGTTATCCATTAGAAGTTGAGTGAATGATATCTGATTCTCTAGGTTCCCACTGATATTTACTACGATCCGGACAATAAGGTAGTTGGCTGGGGCCATAACATTGCTGACACCCTTGATCGGAATAGACATCCAAAGTCAGGCGTCCGGAAGGTTACAGATCTGCCTCTGCTCTTGACGCAAGAGCTAAAAAAGTCCCTTCCGCTTAGTTATGTTCCTCCGGGCCTCAGCGCTGTGAATATTTCAACCGATTTCCTTTATGAGATGAGGCGTGCCATTCTTACCCAACTACAGCAACGCCTAGGAAGCAAATTCTTGGATAACGAGGTGAGGATTCATTGGATTCTCACCTCGTCCGAGATGTGGGCAGACAAAGATAAAGCGTTATGGAAACGTGTTCTTCACAGAGCTGGATATCTTGGAGACGAAAATGATACACGCTGGTCATTCGTCAGCGAAGCAGAGGCATCAATACACCAGGCGATACTAAGATACTCTCTCAGCCGAGAACCGAGAGATCCATTCATCTTTGCTCACTTTGGGAAAGAGATAGTTCACATGTCTTCCTGTGTGATTCAACCAGGATCGCCTTTTTTCGTTTCCCGGCTGATGTTAAGTAAGAACCTGGGGTGAGTCCCTTTTGCCTCTTTTGCTATACTATCTAAATGTTCCCAGGCCTGCTCTAATAGTTCAACGCTTCGCTGCAATAGTGCGGTCCAGAATCGGCCACATGCGACTTCCAAAGGGTTCTAGAATAGCCGAAAGGGTCTATACAAGGTGTGTCAGTGATTTCGAGCGACGCATCATGTCAGAGTTCAGAAACAACGGCCAAGAATGGGATATCGATGTTGCACTTGAAACAGAATTTGCCGAAGCAGGGATCAAGGATGGCTATATGACTTACACAAATGAGGACGTCCTCTGTTGTATCAAGCCCGTTATTGATAACATTGCGGCCATGATGGTTCAAGTAATAGGTGACGTTCTCGAATCTAGCAATGTTCTTGAGGTATGTTTGCGTACTCGTTTCCTACTTACATGCTGATTTCCAATAGGGGATTGTAATCGGAGGAGAGTTCTGTAGATGGGAGTACTTACTACGGGAAATCAAGTCGAAACTACCTGAGAATCTCCGAAACAAGCTCTACCCGCCTATGGAGCCTGCAACAGAAGTCGTGATAGGCGCAGCCAATCTGGGGTTGACTCGCTATTTGGCCAGCGCCCAGCAATATGTTCAATCATGACAAATATACATACTCATTGATACTCATTACATACGCGATGCATCAGAGTTATATAAATGCCGGTACATATTCTAATTAATGAAGCTCCAAGATACATAAATAGGAACGCTTCTGCTCCAGAGGGGTAGAGAATATGTCGCTTTTTTCTATCCTCCTACCAACGGTGGTTTATGTGCCAGATGATAGACGAACGAGATAAAGATTATTCTCATCCTATGGCTATACTCGAACCATCTATGTACCTAGTTTTATCATGACTTCCTTCTCGAACCACTCGGGAAAATCTACAACTTTCTTTCCCTTCCTTGCCTCCTCGGCAGCGAATACCATACTATGGCTCATAATAACATCCCTCAAATTGCATTTAATGTACTCTCGCTGAGCCGTGGACACCTTCTCACCATGGTTCTTTACCCGATCAACCGCCAGCACGAACTGCCTCGTCAACCCTTCGTCTCCATCACCATGGCCACCGCCCTCGGGAATATGTGGGTAGTGAACCGTCTTCTTGCACGTCCTAAAATCTGTAACTGTAATTGAGGCACTGTCGGCGCACATCTCTCCGTGTACACCGTAGACATGCGTGAATCGGGTACAGATCTTTTCTGTGAAAGCGACCATATGCAATGTAGCTGTCTTGCTACCTCTGCCACTGAGAGCCTGCAGGGGTGTTTCACCCGGGGCTGCGATCGGGTCGGAGTCCCAAGAAAGTGTTACAACTTGGTTGTCGCAGACATCATTATCGCACTCGTACACACAACGTCCAAAGGTGTTTCTCTTGCTGACCTCATCTGCCGGGGTGTCTTCTGAATAATCTTCCGCAAGTATGGAGAGAACAGCCCTCTTAGCTGCTTCTGATCCACCATTTGGAATGCAGTCTTCAATTTCCGGTGCGACGACCGTGCAAAAGTGCTCTTGTTGCTGACTCTTGAGATCAGCTCCTGTGTAAATTCGTTTGGCCGAAAACTGGCACGATGGCTCATATGCACATGATAAGCAATTGGTGGCGTTTCCAGCTTCGATAGGCTTTCTCTCCTTTCTGAAATATTGGAGGGATCCAGAGGAGCTTATGTCTTTGGGGACATGGGTTGGCTTGTTAGAGCCGGGAGGCGAGGCCGCCAAAATCCAGTAGAGGATGTCCATGTCGTGGCACGACTTGGCGAGGAGTGATGGGGCTGCCGCCTTTTCATTGCGCCAGTTTCCTCTAGCACGGCGTTAGTCTTTATCACTTGTTCAAACCCATCAGTGAAAACCTTACCTGACGTAACTGTGTGTAAAGTGATACCAGCCCACTGGCTCTGTGTGATTGACAGCCATGATGTCTCCGATGACCTTGTCCTCAAGTAGAAGCTTCCTCATCATCACGTTGTGAGGACTGTAACGAAGGACATGGCCGATAGCGAACAGCTTTTCTGAGGTTCCAGAGGGGTCGGGCGAAAGGCTCTTGTAGATGGCCATACAATCCTCCAGATTGGGGGCTAGAGGCTTCTCGCACATTATGTGTAGTTTCAACGGTGCAAGACCAAGGACAACATCCTTATGCATGCCGTCTTGGACGCAAATGAAGACTGCATCAACACCCTCAGGCACACCTGCAGTCCCAGAAGCGACTTCTTGTCGCCGACTAAGCTCCCATTCAACGAACTCTGGCCAGTCGCGGAACTCCTCCCCTGGAGCTGGCTCCCGTGTACCCCATATGTATTTGCGACCGAGATGCCGTCTCTTGCTTGCGATAGGCTCTACGACGCCCACGATGACTCCATTACTTGAATTCTTGATAGCCTCAGCATAGGCTTTGCCACGGTTCCCAGCGCCAATGATTAATAGACGTGGAGGTGAGGCAGAAAAGGCTGGACGTTCTGGTGGTGGGAGGCGAGTAATGCCATGGGCAGACTCGTCCTGTTCGGCATGGGGTGCCATGGTAAACTAGTAGACAGATGCCGAAAATATTTGGATTTCTGATAATGGCTCTGGTACCAATTGCAAGGTATCTCCAACCGTGTTAAGGTGCTTGATTAGCAAGGGTTCCCTTTAATACACAACTACGGATATTCGGCTCTGGTAGCTTGTTACATTGCAGTTACGCGACAGCCAAGCAGACACCAGATAATAACTTTGCCCGCATCAATGATTTGCAGATATGGAGAATGCAACGTTTGAGAAACTCAGTAGGGTCCAATAAGCTCTTATCAATTTGCAAGCTATTGACCCGAGTCGGTGAGACGATAAATCGGCGAACCGGCAAACATCGGAAAATTACCGGTGGCTAGCTCGTTTGAGTCGAGATCACCATCAATATCGTTTCATGATAGCTACGACTAAACTATTTGAAGATCATGGCTTCTCGGGGTTATCCCCGATAATAGGGCTCCTTAGGATCTTCAAAGTACTGGTTCATGATGTTGCCCGACTTGTTGTAGCCACATTTGACATAGAACGGCTCGTTCTCCGGACTGGTCCCCAGAGTCGTCTTGTAGCACCCGACATTCTTAGCAATAGACGAGAGGCTGGCCAGTAACTTTAAACCAAGGCCTTTGCTTTGGAAATCTTTCCTGATCGCAATTTCCTCGATGTGTCCAATTGACCCAAGGTTGTGAATACTACCGAAACGAGGTTAGCATCAAGATAGTGCAGACACCTTCTTCACCAACTAGCAAACTTACAACTTTCTCTCTACGATAAGGGCACCGGTTCCGACAACTCGGTTCTCATGCTCGATAACCACGTGGTGGTGCACACCCTGGCCCTGGGTCTTCATCCAATCGAACCTCTCCTCGAAGCGATCCTGGGACACGTCCCCTACATCAGACAGTACGCCGAGGCAGTCAAGGAATCCCTTTGCATAATCCCCTCGTTCCAAAGGTCGGATAGTGTAACCTTCAGGGAACGATGTCACAACATCAGTTCCAATCAGGTCTGGTGAGAATAGAGGGCCGGACAGAGAGCCGGTTGCAACCATCTTGTGTTGTACCTGGAGGCTATAGTGTAAGAGGGGTCGATTAGGTGAGCTGGGTTGCCTTGTTCTGTCGACTAGCGTCACGATAGGGAGTATCAATGAACATGAAGGAGTCTTGCGCATTTATGGATGATATCTTAGCAAAGCCCAACTAACCCGGTCCAGGCACAATAGCCGGCAAACGGTCGGTGCGAATGCCGACAAACGAGGTCCGCTATCTTTCCCCGCATTTTAGTGCAATCCTTCTGTGCATCACTACTGACTACTTATCGTAAGGAGTCAAGGAACGTTGCATTGGCGTGTTACATTTTATCGATAGGGAAATGAGATGCTATCTCGTGCGCACGCATCTCTGCGGGGTGCTACCAGTATCAAGATCCCAGGACTGGTGATAAGACTAAGCAAGCCAGATATCTCATGGTGTGCTGATCTCCAATAGATACTTAAATCCCGTTCTTCGCTGTCATAGGCGGACTGCTTCCTCTTGCCGCTGTCAGACCCCCTCACCATCTCCATTATACTACATCGTTGAAAATGGCGAGCCTAGACAAAGAAGCCAATAGAGATAACCATGAAGTGGCAGACCTGAAGAGGTCTGAGCTCCTTGAGATCGATGCCACCCGCGACATCACCGTCGAAGAGCACAACCTTGGCTTCCGTGAGGCCGTTCGTCAGTATCCGTGGGCCGTCTTCTGGGCTCTTTTCTTCGGCATTGCCGTTATAATGGCTGGCTTCGATGCCCAGATCATCACTTCCTTCTATGCCTTACCCGCATTCCAAACAAAATATGGTGAGCGGGTTCACGGCGGTGACGGCTATGAAATATCTGCACCATGGCAGACAGCTCTGGGAATGGGTAATCCGATCGGCCAGGTACTTGGAGCACTGGCCAGTAGTTATCCCCTCGAGATGTTTGGCCGAAAAAAGACGTTAGCTATCTGTTGCGTCTGGTCCATTGCCTTGGTCTTTGTGCAGTTCTTCTCCACAAGCATTGGCATGCTCTGTGCGGGCGAGATTCTCGGTGGCTTGGCTTATGGATTCTACGTTGTCATTGCACCAACGTATGCCTCAGAAGTGTGCCCACTGGCTCTGAGAGGTTTCCTCACCACGTCGATAAACATGGCGTTTGTGATCGGCCAGTTTATTGCCCAAGGCTGCGCGGCTGGTGTAGAGACCCGTATGGACGAGTGGGCATACAAGATCCCTTTTGCGATCCAATGGGTCTGGCCCACCATCCTTCTCGCTGGTCTACCTTTCGCACCTGAAAGTCCATACTGGCTGGTTCGCAAAGGCCGACGTGAGGCAGCACGTACCGCTCTCATGGGCCTGTCCTCACCAACCAACAGACCCGATATCGACAAGGCTCTTGTAGGAATCGAACAGACAGATCTTCTGGAGCAAGAAATTGAGTCATCCACATCGTGGTTGGAGTGCTTCAAGAGTGCGAACTTGGTTCGCACCGAAATCTCAGTGATGGTTTACCTAATCCAGGTCATTGGTGGCAATCCGCTTATTGGATATGCAACATACTTCTTTCAGAAGGCCGGCCTGGATCCCTCTGATGCTTTCAACAGTACGTGTTTCGAAACTTGAAAACCACAGACATGCTGACTTGATACTCTAGTGGGTGTAGGTAACACCGCTCTGGGCTTTACTGGTACGGTTCTTTCGTGGTTCCTACTGAACTGGGTAAGTGTCACCACCAATCCTACTCCATGGCTTTTCAAAGCATCCGCTCATCGATTACATAGTTCAAACTTGGTCGACGCACGATCTATAATGCGGGTATGATGGTCATGACGACTCTCCTATTCATCATTGGCTTCCTCAGTATCTCAAGCACCACCGGTGCCATATGGGCTACTGCCACGCTGATGGACATCTGGACCTTCGTGTATCAAATGACTGTCGGCCCCATCTGTTTTGTTATTATTTCCGAGATCTCAGCCACGCGTCTTAGAGAAAAGACCATTGCTGTGGCCACGGCAGTTCAGGCTGCAGCCTCCGTCGTGTTTACGATCGTTATGCCTTTGATGCTCAATACTGATGAGGCCAACTGGGGTAGTAAGACGGCTTTCCTCTTTGGTGGAATAAGTCTTGTATGTCTTGTCTGGTGCTACTTCCGGCTTCCCGAGAGTCACGGTCGTACATTTGAGGAACTGGACATCCTTTTCCAGAGGCGCGTTCCTGCAAGACAGTTCAAGAAGTTCGATCTACTTAACGGAGTAGACGATGCTGTGAGTAGGGAGGGATAGAGAGATGTAGCTCGATACTGTCTAAATCTTATAACCATCTTAAGCTGTGGCTAAGGTTCAATTATTATCCCGAATCTGCATCTGCATCAAAGTATAAATGAGTGTAATATTAATGGCACATCGCATATTTAACTGTATTGATACTAGTACTTGGTAAAATACTCTTCCAAAACATACTAATAGAGAAGCATACGCTGGCAATAAGGACCTGCGCTGACCTTGATGTCTACCGAGGTCACTTTGATCACAGTAGTGCTTCGATCTTATACTACATATGCCCATTAACTGTGAGCCATCGGATGTCACTCTGCGCCTTTCCGTGTAATGCCTTGACAACTGACGCTCGGATAATGGTCTGTAATGTTCCAACTACGATGGACTTTTCTTTTTTTTCCCTCGCCTTGTATAAATAGTCTTTAGTCAATTACTAGAGCCCCCCTTGAAACCGCTAAGTAAACACATTATTGGTCTTGGCAGTCGCGAATTTTCGAGACTATTGAGGCGCTACTGCAATCAATTCAGTAGTGACAGTGTAAAATATGCTTAAGTGCAGCTGAACTCGGCCTTAATGGCCCGTGTGGCCAAACTATCGAGTCCAGACCCCATCGTCATTTTAAACTACAGAATAAAAATGGTGAAAGTCCCCAATTTACGCTCGTGTCTTGGTTTCGCCTTGGGTCCATTCGCTCATTTCTACTTACCCCTCACGTTCGTTTTTTTTTTCATAGAGATCATTGCAAGATGGTTTCCAACAAGTTGTTTGTTGCTGCTTTTGCAGCTTTGGCTTCGGTGGCCAGTGCCAGCCCCTGTAAGCCGTCGTTCACCAAGGCCATCACTACATCTACCACCGAAACTGCTGGATCTTCCACTTATCTCGAGACCAGCACTGAGACCACGACTACCGATACTACCACAGAGCCTCTCAGCACCGAAGCCTCGACGACCGTTGCCGAGAGTGCTACCACAACCACGGCAGTCGACGAGCCTCTTGTCACCAACGCTGGTTTCGAAGATGGCACAACTGCCCCGTGGCTGTTACTAGGGGAGTATGGAGATGCCTTGGTAATTGGCAGCGGCTACCAGAGTCCAGCCTCTGGTAAAGTTCAGTTCGGAAGCTACGATGGCCAGTATGCCAACCTTATCACCCAAAAGATCAATAAGCAAGCACTCAAGGCTGGCTCATATGACCTCCAAGCCCGTACCCGCGTTGATGGCTACAGCCAAGGCGGCGACGGCTGTAGTATCATCATGGCCGCTTGCATCACGGGATCTGGGGAAAGCTCGGTTCTTGTGCCAGGTTCGATGTCACGGGCAAGCGCTGAGAATTCCGAGGGTCGCTGGGGCCTGATTGAAACCACGTGTATCTTCACCGACGAGATGCTTGCTGGGGATGACGACATCGGCGTTGTGTTTGGATTCTCATGTGCTAATTCGGCTGCCTACCTCGACTCCGTTGAGCTCAATCCGGCTGCTGTAATCCCCAACACCGACACTACGACTGTTGTTGCCACCAGCAGTGAGATTAGTATGGTACTTACTACCACTCAAGCGACTACAGTGGCCACCACAACCGAGGGCTCAACAATCGCTACCGAGACTGCTACCACGACTACAGCAGCTGATGCAGACCCAACGCCTGTTCTCGTCAATAGCGGCTTCGATCTCGATACCATTGAGCCCTGGCTATCCACTCGCTCCGAGGCCATTGCCCGCGACACCAACAGTCCCTTCGAAGGCCCCGCTTCTGGACGACTCGAATTTGGAATGGATGATGCAAAGGCGTACTATAACTACTTTTACCAAAAGATCGACACGAAAGACCTCAAAGCAGCCTCCTACCGCCTCGCCGGCTTCATCCGCATTGACATTTATACTAATAGCATCAATGGCGATGGATGCAATTCTTTCGCGCTTGGCTGTACCCTTGGAGACCCAAACAACCTCGATCGGGTTTCGGGCTCAACTGTAATGGGTAATCCTAGCGGCGCTGTGGACAACTGGCTACTGGTGGATACAACCTGCACGCTTACGGAGGATATGCTGTCTGAGCATGACTATGTTAGCATTACTTTTGGATTCAGCTGTGCCAACCTCGGTGCCAACCTCGACGCTGTGACATTCCAGGAAGTTATTTAGCATACTCACATACTATCTGTGTTGAATTCCTTCACGTGTACATAATTAAACTTATAATTAGTCTTCTCAACAGGTCAGGGGAGCTCGTTTATTAAAGGCGGACCTGCCCAAGCTTTTGCAAAATAAAGCTTAACCCTTCAGGAGAGGGTCGACGTAAAGGCTTGAGAGCCAAGTGACATGATAATTCGGGATGTAACCAAGATCAAGTGAAGCTAAAGCAAATATATAGTATTTTCAGCTTCTACAACACCATCAAGACACCGAGAATAACACAGCGTCATGTCCAGAATTACATGAAGAAAAGGCTCTGCACATAAACAATAGCAATAAAGAATAGCTAGCCAGGTACATTAAACACTATCCAAGATGTCTAACAATCTATGGGCGGTGATTCGATACGGCATCTGTCTACAAACACAATAGCCTAAGACTACTTGTAGTTTGGAGAGAGCACTTGAGCATTGGAAATGGATTTGGAACTTGTTCAACAGTGTTCCTGGACTCATGTTATATTTAAGCAATTACCCAGCGTTGGCGTTAATGAACACTACACAACTGAACACTACCTTAAGTCATTCACGTAAAAGAAAATGGGAAATTGTCTTAGCGGTATTTGTTCATTAGAGACTGTCTCTCGTGTATGCTCTTCTGGCTTGATGCTATTCTACAAGAGAGTGCTCTTTGGCATGTTTCAACCTGGTAGTTGGGTCTGGCCTAGTTCGCGCCCATTATCTTAAGAGGTCGTTGTGTAGCCACTATACGGCAGCTTGCTCTCGCGGAAACGTGACCATTGAGTCCCATTTGGTGACCCTCTCAAGAGCCCCGACTATCAACTGGGTTTGTTCCTACATGTATGTTTCCCTGGCCCCCAACTCTAAGAGGTCGTGTTCTGACAACTTTTCATCGTCGTAGTCGTGCTCTGGGTACGCCAGATCATCATCCTCCACTTTAGCCTTGTGCTCGTGGGCCTTGGATGGAAGCTTCTTGGCATTGGGAGCATCCTCTTGTAACGGTTAGCAAAGTCTCGCAGGCGGGGACATGTTCACTTACTGAGATCCGGGCTCGTGGGGAGTAATTCCTCTGGAGTGGAATTGGCGAGTTTGTCGTAATGTCTGTTCCATCCCTTACGCCGATCCTTCTTCTCATCAACGGTCTTATCGCCCTTGCTAGTGTTAGATTGCATGTCGGTCTTGTTCTCGTTAACGCCTACGGATGGGTTTCCAGCGACTTCAGGAGTACTCTTGTTGTCGGTGATCGACTGTTCCTTGGAAATATCAGAGTTCTTGGTAGTGTCGATAGCCATCTTGAGGTAATGGCCTGTTACTGGAGGAGTGAGGCAGGTACGAAACTCTATTACGCCTAGAAGTGCGTGCTATGCAGAAAGGATGCGAGAGGTTGAGATCGATGAAAAGAAAGGAAGGGGCTTTGGATCTGGAGACAAGCCGAAGGGGGATAAAATGGGAAAAGCCGAGCTGCCAGTGGGTATTCGTGGTGTAGCTGCCTTGAAAGCCACTGGGAACTGCTATACTGCGATCGTGCAACAGTGGCAGATGGGATTTCCATCAATAATGACAGTGGTAGGTTGCTGTTGTTGTATCAAGATGAACAAGGCACTCTTACATGTGTACTTTACTGCCAGTGCATAGTAAACTATCCTTCTTCTCCAATCGTTCGACTGCTGACGGTGTGATCCCAAATCGACAGCCTTTCAAGATGGAAAACATAGACATCAGAGCCTGGAGGTAGGATTCCACCCGGGAATGCAGCTGGAGGTAGCCATAGTAATATAGTCAAAAGGATGACTGAGAAAGGAGCAAGAGTTAGTAAGCATAATGGAAAAAGTCGTAGTTTTGAACAAGTCAAGAGAGCATTTAGGTCGAGAGTAGAAAGAAGAAGAGGAAGGGATACAAGAAGAACAGGGGAACAAAAGATCATGTATCAAAACCTTGGATATCGGGATGTACACAGGTCCCGCTTTTCACCACGAAATCCTTTCGAGGAACGACTCTGCACCCACCTATAGCCGTTATATTGTTGTCGCAGGTTGACTCAGGCCCCAAGTGACTCAGCTCTGTTTCGAAAATCATGGGATAAATACTACATCAGACTACAGTTTGTTATCCGGAAATACGTAGGAACCAAGCTCCTGTCACGTTGTGCCATACCAATTGAGATGCTGACAAAATTCATTCTAGGTCCTGGATATGGAAAGCTTCGTCAGAATATTATGGATTTGACCCAGTTCCATGGTTGAAGGCTCCAAGGCACGTCAGCAAATAAGTCCCTGGGCCTGCACATGCAAAGGTCCTCGTATAGTCAGCCAAGCTTTGCATACCGATCTTCTACCTAAGCAGGCCTCAATGAGCAAGAAAACATGGGACTTTAGAAAAGGGTGCCGAAGTAAACCTAGTGAAGAGCCCCCTAAGATTGACCTAAGTTGCCTAAACATATTTATAACTTAGGATTCAGGTCCTGAGTTTTCTTTCCTCCCCTCGGTACTTAGGGAAGGGTCCTACGTGGCTGACCTGTTTCACATAGAAGACTAACTCTATATGGACTGGTCCGGCTCGTGATTGGATCACTCATCTCGGTTATGCAGTCTGACAAGTCTGACTGTCAGAAAGTTGACAATATCAGCAGCGTCTGTCACCTTTTCTCAACCGAAATCGTCATTTTTTTTCCTTCACATTAGCGTTCTCTCAACTTTGCCCAGACTCAAGCGACATATCATCCACCATGAAGCCCAACTGGGAGCCATACGTGAAATCCACTGAAGATGATTGGACCGCCGTACCAGACCCCGCTCAGCGAAAGCGGATCCAGAACAGGCTGTCCCAAAGAGCCAGGCGTATGTATCCGTACTACGATAACGCTCTTATGCAAAATGGCTTGGCTGATTTTATTTCAGGGTCCCGGCTGGCTGGTAAACAGAAGCAAGCGGCACAATATGGGGTCAATGAGGATGCGGGAGCTCTTGTGAGAAGAGATGCAGGTGCTAGTCCTGGGCAATCTTCTTCAGAGGGCTCAAGCATGGCTGTCACAGAAATGTTCGATGCAAACCTCTTTCACACCCAATACACATCTGAGCAGCCCACAATGGATAGTCACTACCTCATCTTAACCGACCTGACCGCCGCCACTGCCCTCGCCGTCATAGCCCAGCGCCTCGACCTCGACTGCAGGGCGATACCAGGCTTCAACATTAAAGCCCTGGCCGACAGTCTCCCATCTGCTATAGCGCCCACTCAATTACAAAAGAGCGTCCCTCATCTATCGTACCTGGACATGTTGCCTTGGGCATCATTGCGGGACAAGCTCCTCAAGTCTCTCTCTATTATTAACGAAGAAGAGTTCGCGCGTGATATGCAGTATGGAAGCTTGAAAGTCTGGGGGATAGTACCGTGGGACCCGATGGGATGGGAGGTTGGCGAATCTTTTGCGAAGCGATGGTGGTTTTTGATGGATAGTGGGATACTTCAGACGACTAACTTTTGGAGGTCTCAGCGGGGAGAAAGACCATTAACTCTGGCATCGCTGCAAAGTTGAACGATTAATATTATATCTATTCCATATGATCGTCAATTACTTGGTATTTACGACAGAGCCCCGGTGTAGATAGTAGGAGCATGCGTTCTGACCACAAGATCTCTCGGCTGCTTCGGTCTGACATACCGAATGACCAGGATGTCAGAATCTATGAAGGAAACAACAATGGATTGATAAGCTGAAACACATTTACGTATAAAAAGAATATTGATATTTCTTCCCTCTAAAGATATTATAAAAGACACATTCCCGGCATCATTTTGCTTGTACCCCGCTCTGTCACCATCTCCCAATCTGCCATCATGCAAGCCGCCTGGACGCAACTATTTCCACCCAAACCTACTTTCACTGAAGATGATGTTCCTTCACTAAAAGGCAGAGTCTTTATGGTGACGGGTGGAACTAATGGCGTCGGCCTGGAGCTAGTCCATATGCTGTACTCCAAAGGAGGCACAGTCTATATTCCAGCCCGGTCCGCCACCAAAGCACAAAAGACTATCGATACCATCAAAGCCGCGCACCCAGAGAGTAAAGGGGACCTGAAGAAACTCCACATTGACCTAAACGATCTTGCCTCCGTGTCAGCCTGTGCATCAGCCTTCCTTGCGCAGGAGACTCGTCTCGACGTGCTATGGAATAATGCAGGCATTAGCGCAGCACCGTTTGATGAAGTTACTGCCCAAGGATACGAACCTCAAATGGGTATCAATTGCTTGGCACCATTTCTTCTCACCAAGCTCCTGCTCCCCGTCCTGAAGCAAACGGCCAAAAATAACCCTGGTCCCTCAACACGCGTTATCTTCACAGGCTCAGGTGTAATGGACATGATGGCCCCGCCTGGGGGTATCTCTCTGGCTGAGCTCACTCCCGGCAAACAATCAAAAGACCCAACGCACAACTACACCATTTCCAAAACAGCAAATTGGTTCCTCGCCTCCGAATTCGACAGGCGTGTGCGTGCTGATGGTGTCATTTGTATTTGTCAGAACCCAGGGAATCTGTCAACCAACATCTGGGACCGCGTACCTTGGCATCTCCGGGTACCGAACAAAGTCTTTTTGCATCCACCTAAGCGAGGGGCTTATTCCGAGCTCTGGGCTGGTATCAGCACAGAGATTCAGCTTGAGGATGGTGGCAGGTATGGTATTCCTTGGGGAAGATGGCACCCGAGCCCTAGAAAAGATCTTCTCCAGAGTTTGAAGACAAAAGAAGCTGGCGGCAGTGGAATTGCGGCGGACTTTTGGGATTGGTGTGACCAACAGACGAAGAACTATTTATAAGGTGATAAAGTTCCCCTTTCATTATTGTTGTATGGCCAGTAAGGCGCGGAATCCCTGGTGGATTATGGTATGGATTGCAACGGAGTTTCTATAATACCTACCAAGCGGTCATATATCTTGACGGACGTGTATTAGATGCTTCATATTCCAATTCTAATCCAAACGCCTGTCTCGGATTCTCGCAATGGAATGTGCCTTGAACCCTTTAATTCGTTAATGTAGCCCCGACTCAACATCTGCCAGCCTCAGCTAGCTTAAGAATACCGAACGTTGATGAGAGTTCTTCTAGTCGAACAGCAGGGAGTTGTTTTAGTAGGTTCACTCTTCAAGGAAGCCCTCAGCAAGCGTACACAGTAGAATGACGCCGGAATGGTATGTGCAGAAGTGTACTGATTGTCTATTCAGACTTTGACACGAAACTCTGTAATCTTCTCTCCTCATATACTTCGGCCTCTACAAGCCTCCCCGTCTCTTCTACGTTTCCATCACGGAGTTCGAACCGAATCACGGTCGGAATAGCTGAAATGTCCCAAGTGAGTTTGTGAGGGTTATCTGGCTTCTTCCATCTGTGGATTCGTCAGCCAGCACTCTTGGCATCGATTAATAGTCACTCACCAGCCCGGGGACCGACGCTCTCGTAAACAGACTTGGGCCCGCCCGGTTTATCAAAGGTTTCTTTCAAGAACGGCAAGGCAGCTCGAACATCAGAGTACCACGTACGTCTTGCTGCTAATCTCGCCATTGACAACCAAGCTCTGGTTGACCAAGTCTACTTGGGTCTTGCTACACCAGCTGCAACTGTCGTCAGCCCCCACCATCTTGGCTTCAAGGGATCAGACCTAATTCCCATCCCTTATGACCCCGAACGGGCCAAAAAGCTCATCGAGCATCTCGACTTGAGCAAGCCTCTTCGCCTACGAACGCCAGAATGGATGCCGGAGCACGCTATCAAGATAACCGAGTTCGTCGATAAGTCTCTAGAGGCGATTGGTTTCAAAGTAGACGTTGAGGTCGAGACAAATCGTTCACAGTACTCACGGTCGATAGAGCTGCGGAAGAACATTGGTGACCTTGCGCGCGTCGATTTAACGCCCAACACCACCTTTCGGGTTCTAGACGATAAGGTATCGAGTGAATCGCATGGTACGTGGTGGCTAGGGTATCATGATGATGAGTTTCAGAGGTTGTTTGCAAAGGCGAGAGCAGCGAAGAGGGATGATAGGAAGAAGGCATATGCGAAAACTCTTAAGGAGGTTCACAAACATCCACCTTGGCTTTATATCGCCCATCCTGATGTTATCTGGGCTACCAGGCCCGGAGTCAAGCTCAGCATTGGTCCATCGGGAGTACTTGAGCTGGGCAGGTAAGTTCCCATATCAAGACTATCTTTTGCAGCAGCCCTTGGTATGAGGATGGGCAGAACTTAGAATGACAAAGGGGCCCTTAGGTGCTGGTATGTCTGTGAAAAGGCTTCAGACTTTACAAAATAATAAAGATATTTGACTACCGTCTCTGAATACCACACCACCAATTACCAAGGTACATTCATGCAGTCAGCGAAAAGAACGCCCTCTTGTGACAGAAACGGCTACTGCCCAGAATTGCATTTGTAATCTCCGATGATGAATCTGCCAAAGTGGAGTGCGATCGCGGAGACCTGCGATTTCGATGCACCTTTTGGGTTAATCACATTTTGGGGTGCAATACCCGGTGTCGGGTCGCGTATCCGACATCAGTATTTTTTTTTTCTCCCCAGTTCTCAACTTCAATCCTTCTTGACAATACGAGGCTAATTCTGTCAAGACTTTCTATGTGGAGAGCTACAGTGTAGCTGTAGGGGAAGTGAAGGCAAGCAACCATGTCTTCGACGGAAAAGAATGCCGAAGCGGTGGCGAGTGAGCCACAGACCGCCACAATGAATACGCCCTCTGCGTTGGACAACGAATCAGCGGTCGTAGACATTGAGAAGAGTTTCGCAGCTTGGGTATGCGTTTTTGGAAGCTTTTTATTTCTGATGCCTACCTACGGTAAGCACAGCGCCACTTCAGCCCTGTCACCCGTTATTGACGTTTTCTAGGCATGATGCAGTCTGTCGGAACGTTCCAATCTTACCTCGAGCTGAATCAGCTCTCCGATTATTCAGCTGGTGATATCGGCTGGATCCCTGGCATGTACATGTTTGTGTCAATGCTGGTTGCCATCCAAGTCGGTTCTTTTCTTGACCAGCGCGGCCCTTTTGCTATGAGTATTGTTGGGGGAGGCGGGATTGTCATTATGTTTGTTCTGCTGGCTGAGTGCAAACAGTACTGGCATTTTATGCTGTGCTTTGGTATTTTTGGTGGACTATCGACTGCTATCGCTGGCACTATCCCTGTAGCAGTGGTCGCGAAGCTCTTTTCAAGAAAACGTGGCTTTGCTATCGGAATAGCCCTCACTGGCTCATCGACAGGAACAGTCATCTTCCCCATTATGCTTCGATCATTGCTTCCAAAACTCGGATGGAGTTGGTCGATGAGAATATTGGCCTTCGTCATTCTCGGAATATTCACTCTCGGAACGATTTGCTTCATTCCTTACCGTCGACTCGTGAAGCTCGTCAACATGCCTATTGCCAAGAAAGGCGGCCTCTCTCTTCTCAACTTCTCTGCCTTCCGATCTGTCGCCTTCACACTTGTCTGTGTTATGTTCTTTGCCACCCAGTTTGTTCTTTACGGAATTGGTGGTCTGTTGCCAACTTTTGCGATTCAGGCTGGCTTGACAGCCGAAACTGGCTATACGCTCGTCTCTATCATCGGCGGTGCTTCAGCTTTCGGTCGTGTCATACCGGGTTTGGTTGGCGACAAGCTAGGCCATTACAACGTTCTCATATTTATGATGGCATTGACATTGGTCTTTATGGGGACGCTATTTGTTCCCTTTGGCGACAACAGTGTCGTGCTGTACGTGTTCACAGGTATCTGGGGTTTCTGCTCAGGAGGATTCTTGTCCATCACTCCGGGTAAGATCAAATCCCAAATTTTGAAGAATTGATTCATTAACAAATTAGTCTGTGTCGGCAAGACATGCGAGCCAAAAGATTACGGCCGATATTACGGTATGATCCTCGGCTTTCTTTGGATGTCATCTCGCTAATCAGTGTGTAGGAACCATGAATTTCGTAATCAGCTTTTCTTTACTTATTGCCATTCCAAGCAGCGGTACAATGATAGACAAGATGGGAACTCAAGCTCTTAGCGGCTTCCTGATGGGAGTTCTAGCTCTAGGCCTGGGCTGCTTGTTTGCATCACGCGCTGTTCTGGCAGGAAATTGGTTTGGAATTAAAACCAAGATTTAAAAAGTATATATCTCGTTTTAGACGCGAAATGATGGTTTTAGACATTTAAAATGGCATATGAATAGACTATAGAGCTTCAATACCACAGCGCTGTCAACTCAAGTGTCCTCCATAGTAAGTGAAGGACCACAGGCTCCAGACCTGTTGGATGGAAGCGCCATTCTTCCGGGGTTCAGCCTAGATCATGGATTGCCATAGTTGAAGAGGAGGCCCTAAGGCGATATTACGGTGAGCCTCACCCTCCCTTGACACATTCCAATCCGTATCTCCTTCACCCAGTCGGAGAAGCGCCAGCTCAGGCCGATGTTTCCTGACGTCAAACGTGACGATAGGCCCTCGTGCCTGTTCAATCTTATTCTCATCACAGAATGCCTCGGTAGGAAAAAGCCAAAACCCAAAGGCTGGCCTCACAGCCTTGCTGAGATCCTGATGTCCAAATTCCGGGGTTTCCGAAGCTGCAACTGTCTCCATGTGCGGCCCTCCTGGAGAAGGCCACATATTTCCAGGTACTGTTGTCCATGCTTCATCTTCCCATTGCAGCCAATTCTCGGCATCTCTGAGGCTGCAAATCCTGTAGCTAGTATTGAAGGCAAGTAAAAAACGGTACCTTTCTTCACATGGCCTCACCTCTATCAGTTCCAGAACTCGTAGCCATGAGTCATGCAAACGCTTTGGATCACGGAGGTGTTCACGGAGGTGAAGATGGCTTAGATCGCTTTCTATAGTGCGAGGATCAGGTCCGATAAGATCGAAGCTGTGTGGTGTGGCATCAATGGGGAATGATCTCTCGAAGAACGTCTTGTTGGATGTTCCCCATTGACTTATACCGGCTTTCATACGTCGAATACAATCTCGGATACATACCAACCAAACTTGATCAAGTCCACTGATGATTTCTTTGAAGATCCTCATCTTTGAGGGTTCGATTTCGGATGGCCTCATTGCGTCGAGACCCCATTCATATCCTCCCAGCTGATTGCGACAGAGTGCAAGATTTCTCATACCAACGTTGCGTGGATCATACTTTGTCTTCAAATCGCACACAAAGTCCACTATAGCCATCGTGCCTTGCTGTACATGAAGAAAGTCATATTCGGGGTTGATATAGATCGTTCCTGCAGTCAAGCGAGAGCGAGGGACGGATTCTGCGTCCTGAAACCAACAGGGGAGATGGACCCTATGAAAAGACAGCGCTACCTTTCTGGATTCTGCATTGACTCTGAGAAGCTTGTTAAGGGGTCGGCGGCTGTTGACAATGGGATAGTAGGGTGGATCCTCCCCTGTTTTCAGCTGACGAGGAAGAATACCATTGTCAGGAGGGGTTTCAGAAAAGTTGACGTGTGATTCGAGAAAGATTTTGAAGATTCTTTGATATCGGAGAGTCCATGTCCATATTGAGACTCGTATCTCTGCTGGGAGTGAGGGGAACTGAGTGAATGAGGATAGCCCTTTAACATTGGTCTTGGGACTGAAGATCTCTAAATGACTTTGGGACATTTTATGAGATGTGTAATAATGTATTGCTTCTCGAAAGGAACGAAGTGATGGAGCATGTTGCAAGTGGAGTATGCTGAAAGTCGTAAGATTGCTGACAGTCATTAATACTGATGGCTGGACAAGGATTCCGCGGAAAGACCTTTGGCCGTGGCGCAGCCAAGCACGGATGACAGCATGATTACGGTTTCGGCAGCTGTTAAGCGTGTTCTACCAATCATAACTATGCTCGTATAACTGGTCTGCAGTAGCTAGCCCAAGGCATTTACGGAGTTGGCAGGGGTATGTGGCCACCGCTGGGAAGATGGTTTCTT
Organism: Fusarium sp. NRRL 52700; assembly: GCA_013396095.1. Classification (NCBI taxonomy): domain Eukaryota; kingdom Fungi; phylum Ascomycota; class Sordariomycetes; order Hypocreales; family Nectriaceae; genus Fusarium; species Fusarium sp. NRRL 52700. The sequence goes on from JAAQRM010000364.1 coordinate 336,707, forward strand.
GAAGACATTATGGCTCAAATTGATCAACAGCTTGGAAAACAGAAATTCGATGTATAATCTATCATAAGATGGTAAAAACATTTCGCTACGTCAAAGATAATCACGACCTAAAGCGCCCCAGCCTCTAGCCCTCCCTCTCACAAGCCCCATATCGTCCATGTTGAGGATTCCTATCCCGTTGTCTATCAACACCCTCCAGGCAATATCCCTCACATTCGGTGGTTTTGAAGGAGTATCCCAGTACCGCGCCAACAGACCACGAGCCTTGGCTTGCTCAATCTGCGTCAACGACATATCAAGCTCTCTTGATGGAGGGGTTTCCAATACGCGCTGGAAGTTTGATCTGTAGAGAATAGCATTCTTGAATCTCGTCGAAGCAAAATATGAGTTGGAGCGGTTGAATTTGTATGTGGGTGGGTTTGTTGAGAAGTCATCATCCGTCGAGACTAGACTCTCGAGCTTGGCGTCCCAGAAAATGTCGCGATGTGTAGAGTTCATGGCTAAGACGGACTCGAAGGGGGTGTTTCCAGTTCCGACTACTGTGAGAGGTCGGATGATTCTCTCCGTGCCGTTCCAATATGTTAAGTAGCCAAGGTCTCTTAGAGGCTGCAGCTGAGCGTTTAACGCATCAAATGTTTCTGAGCCAGCTGTTTTGAGATCAACGAGGAGAGTAACGGTTTGTTTCGGTGCCATTGTGAAAAAGCCTTGCCAGTCATCGTCCTTCACTCCTGCGTTCCGCGCTTCCAACATGCGCTGGAGGGGTTCGAGATACAATCCTTGCAACGTTCGGTGAGGGTTCACGCTCAATCGCGAGTGCGCAACAAAAAGATTGCCATGTCGTAGATGAACATCAGCTTCTATGCTGATGCACCCAGAGCCTAGGGCTTCAAACAGTGGGATATGCCGTGTGTAGTCATTATGCGAGTGGACGGGGACAGGACGAGCGCTTTGGAGGAATGATTGATGGTTATCGTCCCAAATTTCAGGACTGTCGTGACTGAGGTGACCGAATCGTAAATCGTAGGGATCGTTTGGTATACGGACCATTCCTGTGCCAAGGCGGGTGATGTAGATTAACTGGCTGATGGAGCTGCAGATGCATGAGCAAGGACCCTGAAAATGTTTGGCGAATAACTTACAGTATGAGCAATAAACCCGTCGCATACTTGAGCCAATTGGTCCTCATATGTCGTACAAAAATGACCCTAGGAGGATGTCTCCTCACAATGACCTCCTCCTCCGAACTCGAATCATTGTAGGTAAGCCTCGACTCCATGATATATCCCTCGAACGCAGAATCTACAGCTTCTCAATCCGAGGAACGAAAAAGAGGGGTCCAACGGGGTAATAATTATAACCAGCACCATCAACAGCGCTACCGAATTGCAAGGGACTTCCGAAGGGGCTAGACACCTTTTTCTCGGGTGCTACCCGACCAGGTTAGTTACAGTGGGTAGGTTTACGCTTCCACCAATAGAAGCGATGGAGATGGTGGTCGAGACACGTTCTGAAGTCTGGACCGAAGGACCTTACAACGCCGCGGGTTTTTCCATGTCACGATAGTGCCATTTTGGCGCTACGGTTATACGACTGCGCCTTTTCAGAAGCGTAAGCACGGCACGGTTTATGAGACGGGATAGGGGGCGTGGAAGGTGGCTTTTTTTTTGTCGGTGGTGATTGAGTTTGCGGGAGCCGGACGCGTCAACGGCGGATGGAAGGATTCGAGGCAACAGAATAACATCAGGTAATCGTTTGAAAAAGGTACTTGAGCCTTCAGCTGAGATAGCGTGGTTTGGAAGTGTATTCTCGGAGGTTTCTGTTTCAAGCTGTTTACACTAAAATCATGTTTTGTTGGTGCAACTCCCGGGAAAGCGGCACAACGCCCTCGACGTTTGGAACTTTGGCCTCTGACACGGACCCGGGCCCGGAGTTGCATTACACTCACGGAGCGCGAGTTCACCGTCGGCAATTGGGCTTGTACGTCATCTTTTTGAGTATCATTGGCATTTAACTCTAAGTCAGAGTAAGGTATTATAAAGTTTCTTTCGTTGACATGGAAGAAGAAACGATTCTTGTCCTTCGTCTGGATGATCCTCCAGGGCTGTACTCGTAAATCGCTAGGTTCACCCAAGTGGGGCGACCCATGTAGCACATCACGGATTTCGATTTATTTATACGAAAGCTTATTAGAGGTTGGTCCGCCCGCGGAATGCGTCGTGTCAATCTGTGAAGAGGATGCTCGGAAACGGCTTCGCGGCTACGTCATCTATGATATGCAGCGTGGTCATGTAGTTTAACGCGTCTCTCACTCGCCCTTTCATTTCCTGTTTCACTCTAGCTCACTCAGGTCGTTGATGCGAGCCATGCCAGCTTCATTCACTAAGTGAGACGTCCTGGGACCGAAGACTTTGATATCACGTCAAGATAAACCAAGTATGGAGTAGAGCCTGGGTTATACTGAGCAAGAAAAGACGAGATATTCTTCAAAATCTCATCTGTAGTCTAGGTCATTCTTTTGTTGATCCTACAGAAAACCTAGAAACATTGGAACAAGACACTCGGGTGATATGAAGATATGAAACACACAAATAGATTATTAAAAGTTATTATGCTTTCCTCGCCCGAGTATTTTCTCAGGTTCACTGTATCAGATCAACTCTGATGTTGTTTAAGAGCGAAGCATGAAGCTTTAACTTACCCTGTAGAGCTGTCATTGCCCCAAAGTCAGAGGCAAGGCCAATGTGTTCTAGACCGTACGGAAAATAGTTTCTCCAAATCTTGCGTGATGGTCTAGAACAGTGAAAAATATCTCAAGCGCTGGACGGACTCATGCAGAGCGTTGAGCTAAAGAGTCATGGTCTGATCACCTGCCATTTTCTGTCACGAGTAAGTCGGAGTCGGATCGAACCCCATCTATCATCATATGGAGTACCCCGGACCCCATGCAGAACCTCGGCTTGTTATCTTATCTGATCGGATCAGGAAGAATAAAGATGCGAAGTCTCCGTCGGACTTTATACCGTCTTGGGCGACATTGTTGAACATCTTTTGGAGACGAGACAGCGGCACAGTTCAAGCACAAAAGTGTCAGAAATTGTAAGAAAACAGGTACATGCAGTCTTGTGAGCTTGATATCGCAAAACTGCGATATTCCAACTCATCATGACCTCTTTCATCACGTATCAGCGACCGACATACCGAGGCACTCCTCTAAAGGCGTTGTCGTCATGATCCACTTTTTAAAAGAGCCGAGGTATCCAAGTCTTAGCCTCATCGATTTTCCGACATCGCTTGGACCGAGCGACGCCCCATAAAGTTCAAACTCCCCTTAATCTAAACATTCCATCATCAACCTCTCTCCTCCCTCTCACAAGAATCCGGGGTAAACCACATCCACACCAACAATGCCTCCGCAAAATCCAGACTGGGTCAAGGCCCTCAAGCCCTCCGGCCCCCAAGGCTCAGAGCTCCTCGCGCAAGAACGCGCCAACTCTGACATCAACGTTGACCAGCTCTCCACATTCCTCTTCACAAAAGAAGTTCTTGAGAGAAATGACAAGATTCTCAAGATCTTGCAGGCTGATCCTGTTTTCGACAAGGAGCAGAATTACTTCAGGGGGCGAACAGATAGACTCGAGGCTGCGCTTGCTAGAGGCAAGGCTTTGAGGAGATTGTCCGTCAAGCACAACTGGACTGAGGAGGAGCACCACGCTGCCAATGATCTGATCAGTGAGCCTACGCCCTATGGTCTTCATGCCACTATGTTCTTGAAGACACTCGAGGAGCAGGGCACACCGGCGCAGCATAAACTTTTCCTCGAGAGGGCGAGAAACTATGAGATCATCGGATGCTACGCTCAGACTGAATTGGGCCACGGCTCTAATGTTCGTGGTCTGGAGACTACTGCTACTTGGAACCACGAGGACAAGACCTTTACTATTCACTCGCCTCACCTCACAGCCTCAAAGTGGTGGATCGGTTCTCTGGGCAAGGCTGCAAACCACGCTGTTGTTGTTGCGCAGCTCATCCTTAACGGCAAACCCTACGGTCCTCATCCCTTTGTCGTTCCTATTCGCGACATGAAGACCCATGAGCCTCTTCCCGACATCCACGTTGGAGATATCGGCCCCAAGTTCGGTTACAACACCATGGATAACGGCTTCCTGCTCTTCAACAATGTCAAGATTCCCCACATCAACATGCTGAACCGCTTCTCTGGCGTTGACCCCGAGACCGGAAAGTACATCCGTCCTTCGAACCCAGCGCTCATCTACGGAACCTTGACTTTCATCCGATCATCCATCGTCTTCCAGTCTGGATCCGTTCTTGCTCGTGGTGTCACCATCGCTACGCGTTACTGCGCTGTTCGCCGACAGTTCCAGGATCGTGATGCTGATGCTAGCGAGACTGGTGAGAACCAGGTTCTTAACTACACAATGGTTCAGCACCGTCTTCTACCCCTTCTCGCTTCGTCATACGCGCTTTTCTTCACTGGTCGCGCTATGATCAACCTCTACAACGCCAACCAGAAGCGCATGGCTCAACGCCGCGATGCTGGCGACGCTAAGCGCAAGCCTGGTCCTGAGGAGCTCAGCCCTGGCAGTGATCATCTTGCTGATCTCCACGCTATCTCCTGCTCCCTCAAGGCCTTTGCCTCCACCACCGCTGCTGAGGGTCTGGAAGTCTGCCGTCGCGCCTGCGGTGGCCACGGTTACTCTGCTTTCTCTGGCATTGGCAGCTGGTACGCTGATTATCTTCCTACTGTCACATGGGAGGGCGACAACTACATGCTTACCCAGCAAGTTGCCCGATATCTCCTCAAGTCTGCTCGTGCTGTTCTCGCCGGCAAGGCTCCCGATAACGGTATCTCCCGTATCTTCAAGGAGTTCATTCGCCGACAGGATATCGGTGCTGCTTTCGACGTCCTCGATAGCGATCAAGATCTTGTTGATGCTTTCGCATGGCGTGTATCTTTCCTGACTTTCGAGGCCCTCAAGCACCGTGATGAGGAGAAGCAGTCCTGGAACAGTCTCCTAATCGACTTCTGGCGTCTCTCTACTGCGTACGCTCAGTACCAAGTCGTCAAGAATTTCTACGAGGCTCTCCAAGACGAAACCACCAAGAAGTCTCTCGACCCCAACACCCTCGCCATCATGCACAAGCTCTTCGAGCTCTTCGCTCTGCATAACCTCCAGAGCTCTGCCTCCGAGTTCTTCACCAGCGCTGCCACGACAGTTCGCCAAATCCAACTCGCCCGCACAAAGCGAACTCTCTCCCTACTCGATGAGATCCGACCTCACGCTGTCAGACTCGTCGATGCTTGGTCGTTCCCTGACTGGCAACTTGATAGTGCCCTTGGTCGCTATGACGGCAAGGTCTACGAGGACTTGTTCCATCGTGCTTCGGAGGTCAACCCTGTCAACGACATTGTGTTTGACCCTTATCCTGAGTCAGATGTGCTGTTCCGTAAGAACGGCAGTGGTCCTAAGGCGAAGTTGTAAGAGAGAGAGCGCTTGATACCTGTACTCTAAAATAGTGTTACCTAGTCTTTTGTATTATTTATCTATATAGATAGAGGAATATTAGCCTGCTTATGACTTTTCTGATCCTTGTTAGTCTACGAAAATCTTGTCTTAGTCGGGTAATATGCTTCGGCGATAATGTCAGTGGACATCTTCGCGGAATAAGTAGTAGGAGGTGCCACCTTGCTATCCAAGGAGCCGAGCTTTTGTACAGCCATAACATATCGACCAATCATTACTAGGAGCCAAGACCTGTATAAAACCATTCATGTCTGTTCAGAAGGGCTGGCCATATCCCATATTGAACCACGGAACACGTTGACCGCTCTATTGGGCGACAATATTGACAGTACCCTTATCTCCGACTTACAGCACTATTCATGGTGCTAGGTATAACGTGTTTATCCTTTGCTTTCGGAAATATGGCATGAGCGGTAGGGACAATAATATCCTCTCTTCCAATGGACGCTATGAATCTATGTCATCGGTGCTCTTCGTTATAATCGTAAACGTAAGGACACTGAGGACAGGCATCAACTTCACCTTATTCTCAAGATACATGAGCGGTGGCATTACTTTCTTCACCATGGGCAAACATCACGTCGAATTCAGAAATATCTGAGCCATTGTCTTTCTCGGCCAGCATGAGCAGCCAAGTAACTTTCCAAGCGATTGGAATCGACCGTGACTGTCAAAGAACTCGACGATAAAGTATACTAGCACACAGCTCTTCACCTTGAGGAATACTCCCATCCTTTGGGTCAGGAACCTCAACATCTCGATATACATGTTCCAGGTTCTCAATGATCTTGCTACTCATTCGTTAGATGCCCGAGGAATCCTTGATACTATTCCTGCGAAAGATATGTAGCTTTCCGGGATTGATGGAACAAATAGAAGATGAGAAGGATGCTTGAACTTTCAGAGTCACCTCGATACGATTCTTAAATGGCTCGAGAGATGCATCAATTAAGTTTTGAATGGTTCTGGTTTTAAACTTGGAATACTTTCTGCATCACTGTTGCATCACTCCGGTAGTTATTACTTGCATAGATAGTAAACGTACATATTTTCCACCAAAGATCATAGTGTTTATCGAGAGCCTTGAAATTCAATGAAGTCGCTCTGTTGACGAGAGAAATGACTATGCTACGTTTTGCATCAGTGCCCTTGAAACTCAATATTCGTTCGACTTGTTATCGATTCACTCAATCTATGGACTATTCCTCAACAAGTTTAGATTCGGCTAGGACGGGATGACATGGCAGTTTTGACTGGTTCGTTACCACCACATTTCCACGACCACAGAAATGCTACTAATTATAGCACAAATGAGCTCAGGCAACTCTCCTCTCAACATATTTTATGCAACGTCATCCCTCAGACCCCAGATCAAATCATCGACTCAACACTCCTCATCTTCGGCATCTTGAATCAACTGTAGCACAATGGCCACCGAAAGGCAGCCTGAGATTGTCTTGTATGATCTTGCATGTATCAAGAACACATGCTTCTCGCCCGTCGTTTGGAAGATCCGCTTGATGTTGAACTACAAGGACATTCCATACAGGACCATCTTCCTTGAATTCCCTGACATTGAGCCAAAGCTCAAGGAGCTGTAAGTTACCTGGCGATTGAATCGATGTACCGCTTAATCCCCTCAATAGACGAGCTGACAAACGAAAACTAGCGGCCTTGAGGCTCATCTTTCCGAGCCAGGTTCCCCTCGTTATACTGTCCCAGCAATCCACCATGTCCCCACTGGTAGATACATCATGGACTCACCCGCCATCGCCGAATTTCTCGAATCGACCTATCCAGACCCCCCACTCCCTCTGAGCTCTGAGCTCGGTCGCGAGATTGAAATCAAAGCCCGCGGCGCCGTCGGTCCCGCATTCCGTATCTCCGTCACACCACGCGAGAACCTCATCCTGTCGCCACGAGCTCAAGAGTACTTCCGAGCCAAGGTTGAAGCTCGAATGGGATGCAAGCTGGAAGATTTGGTGGACCCAGAGAAAGAGGAGAAGACTTGGCAAGCTGTCGCGAACAAGATGAATGAGCTGAGCGATTTGATGTTGACGAACAGAGATAAAGGGCCATTCTTGTTGGGTGAGAAGCCGAGTTACACTGACTTCTTTATCGCTGCTTCGCTCCAATCAGCGAGAACTATTGATGAGGAGATGTTTCAGCGCTGTGCTGTATATCCTGGTTTCAAGGCTATCTACCAGGCCTGCACTCCTTGGATGGAGAAGAAGAATTAGGTTGGGGAATACCTGAATCTTATGATATTAACCTTACGGTAACTGCCGGGTAGTATCTAGGTAGTAGTATTCAGCTCATAGAGTTACAGGCTTAGCTCCTCCTATGGATTCTACTTGAAGAGGTGCTTGTTCACTGGTGTAATAGCATCCTTCCCCTCCAATACAGCCTTGACATTCTCCATAGCCAACCTCTCAAACCCAATCGACGTATCAAGTGCGCCACCGGCGGTATGACACGTCAAAGTCGCATTCCTCATCTTCTGCAACCTCGGATTCGGTCTCGGCTCATCCTCAAAAACATCCAAGCCCACCGCAAACAAGTGTCCAGAATCCATAGCGTCAGCCACAGCCTCTTCATCAACCAAACTCCCGCGCGCGACATTCACCAGCCGTGATCCTTTCTTCATCTTGGATATCTCTTCCCGGCCGAGAATCTTCTTCCCGCCTGCCCCAGGAGCAGCTATGGCGATGCAGTCGGCGATGACGAGCATATCTTCTAGCTTGGGGTAGTTTGTTGCTTCGATCGCTGCTTCTTGCTCTGGCGATTTAGGAAACGGATCGTAGTATGCAATGCGCATACCGAGAGCCTTGTAAGTCTTGACAGCAATCTGGTAACCGATGTTGCCGAGACCAATTATCCCTAGTGTATGGCCGCGAGGGTTGAATGCCGTAAGTTGGGTATGAGCATGTGCGTCTCGAAACTCCTCTTCACTGCCTCTTGCAGCCATATTGCTCCACTGCATATTCCTAAACACAGAAATGATATGATACAGCGCCATATCAGATACAGCCTCCGTCGAAGCAGCTGCTCCGTTACAATAAAGGATACCATTTTCAGCCATGATGTCAACGTCAGCCCAGTCGTATCCAGCACCAGCTGATGCGTAGACCTTCATGGACTTGGGCAAGAGCGGAATAAGTTCTTTATCCCAACGTCCCATTTCACCGCCTGTGATCCAAAAGGGTCGCATGACAGCTTGAAAATCGCCCCATCTCTTCTGACGAAGAGCTTCGAGGAAGGGGCCGCGTTGGCGTTCCTCCGCTGAGGGGCGTATGATGGTGAATTTTGACTCGAGTTGCTTGTAGAGATCGTGGTTGTACTTGATTGTGTCTCCAATGTGGAGGATTACAGGCTTGTCGGCTGAAGGCATGATGGAATCTGAAGAGGCAATGAAGGCTTGGATAAGGTTCTAAGAAAGTCTTCCTGTGTTTTGTTCAAGACAGTATATAAACAATACCAACATAAGAACACAATATTAAGCTGTGAATCGACATCGATCTTTGCTCCGAGTTCTCCATATACCCCGCGTCTTACTTCCAACTATCTCCTCCCATGCAAGTCGGATGTCACCATTGCTCCGTGGGCATCACCAATACAACTCGTCCATCTCCTCGGCTCGGCTACGCGCAACAAACGGCCCTTCTAGCGCATCTCACACATCGGATAACGGCTCGGAATGTTCTTGGATTGGTTCAAGTCAAAGATCTACATGATTCACGGGGTTACGTTGCAAGGTTTATTTCCCCGCTCGTTCTGGTTTCCCCAGACTATCTCCCCCATACCCCAGGTTCTAGTCTGATAACTCTCGGAAAGAAATGCGACGGCTAATCTGGGCAGATTGATGGTGTTAATAAATAAGCCTGAAAAGGACTCTGAATTTAATTATTAATTAGTGTAATTTTATGATCATATTATTAACGGTTGTCTGTTATGATGGCTGATGTCAAAGAAACTGGCGAAGAACTCCATTTGGAGACTCTTGGCGGAGAGACAGCCAATATCGAGAATCGCGATATCAAAGAAAAGGCCCTGGTTCGAAGAATCGATAAGCGAATGATGCCACTAATGATGATTCTCTGTAAGTATTAACTGCATTGATCACATCAACGGTAGCTAACAGATTCTTCTGAGACATTCTCAATTACCTCGACAGAAATAACATCGCTACCGCCCGCCTCGGTAATTTCGAAGAAGACATCGGTCTTGTGGCTGAGCAATACAATACCGTCATCAGCATCTTTTTCGTGGGTTACATCCTGACTCAGGTACCCACCAACATGATCCTAAACAAGATGCGACCGTCGATTTTTCTGGTGCGTTTCCGAGTCAAGAGTTTGACAGGCACGACAATTCACGATGCTAACTTGGATTGGTAGCCTTGTATTATGGTCTGTTGGGCTACTGTTAGTGCTTGCACCGGTGCCGTGCAGAGCTATCATGGGATGATCGCTCTCAGATTCATCCTTGGTTTTGTAGAGGCACCGTTCTTCCGTAAGTTAGTTGCTTTGGTCCTGTAGACTTGACTGACTGGAGTAGCCGGTGCACTTTTCTTGTTTAGTTCATGGTACACGAAGAAGGAACTCGCAGTTCGTATTTCGGTGCTTTACGCAGCTGGCCAAATGGCTGGTGCATTCGGCGGTCTTCTCGGAAGTGCCATAATGGCTGGCATGGACGGTAAAGCTGGTCTAGCTAACTGGCGATGGCTTTGTATGTCCCCATCACTATTCCTTTATGTCGACTAACAATCGTGCAGTCATTATCGAAGGCTGTGCCACTTATCCCGCAGCAGTCGTCACATACTTCGTCGTCCCTGACTACCCAGCTACAACAGCCTGGCTCAGTGACGAAGAACGCCGCATTGCAGTTCTTCGAATGGCCGAAGATGCGAGTAAAGAAGATGACCGAGCCGATGTATCTGCTTGGGAGGGTGCTAGAATGGCATTCACTGATCCTGCTCTCTACATGATATGGATTATGCAGCTTGGTCTTAACACAGCAGCAGCCTTTACAAACTTCTTCCCTACTATTGTCAAGACTCTTGGTTACAGCTCGACTATCACTCTTCTGCTCTCTGCGCCACCGTATGTGTTTGCTGCGATGCTGGGTATTACGAATTCATGGCATAGCGACCGCGTTAATGAGCGATGGCTACATGTTGTTTGGCCGCAGATATTCTGCAGTATTGGGTTTATCATCTCAGCCGTGACTCTCAACACAGCTGCTCGCTACATCTCGACATTCATGATGATGTCGGTCTACGGATCCTTTGGTTGCATCTTATCTTGGGTATCCTCATCTCTACCACGCCCATCGACAAAGCGCGCTATCTCATACGCTGTTGTGAACGCTGGATCCAACCTCGCATCTATCTACGCATCCTACTTCTACCCTTCCTCTCAAGGGCCCCGATATTGGCAAGCAAACGTCGCAAACGTAGCGTTCAGCGGTCTTTGCATTGCGATGGCGACTATTCTGAGATTCTTCCTGGCACGGAGAAACAAGAAGCTGGAGAAGGCGAGAGAGTATGATCTTCAGCATGAGGGCACCTTGAGTGGCAGCGAAACAAGGTTGCTTGCTGAGAAGTGGCAGTGCGGAGCTGAGTATGTTTTTACACTATAGGTGGAATAGCATTTGCCGAGTATGGAACATCCAAACTTAATGGGGAGAGGTGTTCATTGTGATCGCAACAATAAAAATAATTGGTAAATGCTTTGTCCGAAACTTGTCCGCGTGACGAAGCTTTATGAGGAGAGTGGTTCGATTAACTCGTTACGTTGCCAAGAGAGCTGCGACACCTTTTGCCTGAATGAAGCTCAAGATCACTTCATGTCGTAATAGTGAGGCGGAACTCTGTTGCTTTACGACTTGTTGGTCCTGTAGCGGATATCGCATCAGCTCAGGCACCCGCTTCACGATTGTCCCAAGTGGTTCAACCTTCGTCATGCCTAGACCTCGTAGCTATCACGAACCAATCACGGTGTCTGCCCTATCACTCGACTGCTTAAATAAGACCGAACCCCCACAAGTTAGAAAGCTAAGAAATAGTATTCATCGGGTATCTGTCTCTTGGTCTGGGGATGGGTACTACCGTGCTTAGCTATTTCTCCCCGCAATGTTGTTGCGGGGTGCATATCAAGAGTTCAGAGGCTTCCGCCAGAAACGCTCCAGTTTCCAGTGCGGAAATATTGGCGAATAGACAATGTGTTGTGTCGTACATGCTTGAGGATTGGATATTAAATGTCACATGTCGTGAACTAAGTATTACTAACTATGACATGATGGTTGGGCCTTTCCTCGAACGAGAGATGATCTGAACTCTTCTCAGCAGTGAGGGTTACGGTGCACGTTAATGCCTCAGCTGTTCCCGGTATTACTTTTACTGCTGACACGTATAGCGCTGGCTGACAGGCGTTAACAGCGCTGTACGATAAGAGCAAAACCAGGCACAGACACAGGTTGTACTGCATGCCGAGTGTCGTAGGTTGCATTCTTTCCGAAAATCCATCTCCTCATCAGATCACAAAAGATCCCTGTGTCTCGGCGCTCAAATCTCGATAACCATTTGCTTTTTCCGCTTCAATACCAAGATTTCAATACCAAGAGACATCATCTTATATTTATACCTGATAAAGATAATTTGTCTCATACGATGGAACATCAAAACATGAGCATCAGATGTTGTTTAACCTTGTCGATTAAGCTTAAAATGTTTAAATGGCACACGGCTAAGGCGGAATTGCCAGACTTGGCGCACCTTACGCTATGAGGCGATCGCTGTGGGGAGGAGGAGAGGCCGCCAGCGCCTCGTCGTGTTGGAGGGCCAATACTTGGCCTGGACAGACACCGCTATGATCTCATGTTGCTTGGCTTGGCATCGGCTCATGATCAGAATTCACTTTGCGTGTGACGTTGCGTGGCTCTAACCTCAGAAAGCCCACTTGGTCGACTCTTTTTACTGCCGGGCGGCGGGTGAAAAATTTATACTGACTATGAAAGCTGGCTGATCCTCAAGCTCTTGACTGTCTTGTCTTTTGGTGTTTCTTCATTCCAACCAAACTTGAACTCAACAACTACTCTTACTATTACTTGTATTGACTACCAGTCATGGGCGTCCGTATCGCTACGCAACAGGACATCCCCGCGCTGAAGGAGATCATCCTCAGCGGGCTGTCAAATGATTCTGTCTGGCTGTACTGTTACCCCTCAGCAGGCCGTTCAGAAGCCGCCTCAAATCACGTCGAGACGGTTCTGAAGAGGATCATTGACGACAACAGCAAAAATTGGCATTGCTACGTAGTCGATGCTCCCAAGACTCACGACCCTGTCTCGCTTGCAATCATCCAGTCGCTTCACCAGAACGAGGACGATGGAAAGGGCGTCACTGAACAGATTCAACGAGGTAACCCACTTTTCTGCTCGTTTTAGTGAGAACAAATTCGCTAACCTTAATTTTCTGCAGTGCTCGGTCTGTCGGAAGACCCCAGCAACGGCGAGAGCAAGACGGCAAAGAGAATTGCCGCACTGCAATCAGGCATCACGCAGACTCAGCAGACGTACCTCGCCCGCTACGACCAAGTTATGTTCCTCCATGCCGTCATCACGCATCCCCACCACAAACGCCAAGGGTACGCCAAGACGCTCTCCAAGCAAACCCTGCAGGTAGCGCGTCAGAAGGGCGCCGTCGTAGCAGCCCTCGCCAGCCCCTTCAGCGGCTACGTCTTCTACTCGGGCACCAGCTTCTCCAACTGCGGCCGCACAAAGGTCGAGACCGACAACGATATCGAGAACCTTGAGCTGCAGATCATGGTCTGCACTCCCCCCAAACCCCTCGAGCAGAGGAGGAGCTCCATCATGGACTTTTGGGGAGGCGCCAAGAAGGCCTCGCCCGCCGGGAGCAGACGTGAGTCGCTCGACCAGGGCCAGGGAGCCACGGGTGAGAGGCGAAGCTCGTTCTTGGATATGTTTAGCTTTGGTGGCCCCAAGACTCCCTCTGCTGTTGATGATGATACCCGCAGAAAGTCTCACGCCTAGATGAGGGACACGAGGATTTTTTGCTTGCAGTTTTTTATGTGCATCGTCATAGACCAGGTCTTTTCATATGTATTTACCAACGAGCCACGATCTCAATACGACTACAGTGCCAAATCTTCAATCAGGGTCTGCGAAAATACAGTGGTGGACCGTGCATAACTGTACTAATTTTCAGGGCTCAATCATGCATTTTGCGTATGCATGACAGCGCATAATCAGCAACTTCTCGCCAATTGCCGTCAAGGCTTACGCAGCTTCATCCGCCCTGTCTGAACGACCAGCGGTTTCACAATTTTCATCAACTGCAGTCGCTCTCCATAGGCAGACATTATTCCACTGTACCTTGACAATTACTTACTCTATTTGTGTTTTTTTTGGTAACAAAAGGCTTCTTCTTGCCGGGCCTGCTCAATACCGTGTGCGACTTCAGAATTATGTGCTTGAGTAAAAAGGGCAGATCAAAGTAAACAATGATGGAGAAAGAATAAGCTATGAGTTTGGCGAGGAAAAGTGCTCTTACATGTCAACAAGATATCGCTGTTCGACCAGATGCATTTCAGCCAGATCAAGGACCATCGACGATCAGCTTCAGGAGACCTCACAACAGGTTTTTGGGGGGGAGAATCGAGGGAAAGGGACTGAGAGAGCAGCAAGGAATAACTCTTGCCTGGGGAAGACAGCTATGCAGGCATAGATCCGCAGCTGTTATTGAAGAGTAGACTCTAGAAAATGGGATATAAAGGGAACGAAAATGTCTAACTTTCCTTGGATCTGATGACAGTCATCCCACGAATGTAGCGTATGATATACCAGTCCCACAGCCTTCCAGGAAGCAAATCGATCAGACCTTTGTAAAGGAATTGATACCAGTGACCGACAACAACACTCCGGCGACTACCGACTCTCGCAATGATTGCTCTGGCAAGAGTGCTGTCCCATTGACCCATATATCGCGACACCCTTACGCACAAGGCTTCAACGTCGTATCCCTCGAGTTTCATTTCCAGAGCCGAGGATTGGGTCATTCTAGAAAGGAACGACCGGCTTGCCGATGTTGCGATTTTGAGTGGGATGCCCTTGTCGCTTAAGGAGGTGACGTTTATCATGAGAGACGGGGAATTGGTAATAAGGGTTGGAAGAAGCGCGCGAAAGAGCTGTATGGGATAGAGAGCGTTGGAGTTGATGTGTTTCCAGATAGATTTTTCATTTTCATCGAGAATTCCTCCAAGGTCTGTATGCCTGTCCTCTGCATTCGCACAATTAACCAGAACTGTCAAGTTAAGCTTGGTCAGCTCGCTCTTTATGATCCCAAGGTCAAGTTTACGTTCTAGCTTCCAATCCCCGTAGCTCTTCCTGTACCAGAAGTCCTTACTGCCAAGGACTGTCGGATCTGCGACGAGCATTTTGAAATTCCGGTCGGGGAATTCCTTATGCATGTGCATCATGGCAGACAGTAGATCCTGTTCCACCCGACCATGCAGCACAACGTTGAACCCCTTTCTTGCGAGCTCACGCACAATCTCGTATCCGATTCCACCAGAAGCTCCCGTTACTAGAGCCCATGCGGTCGATCCGTCGGGAGAGGCGTGGTTGTATCGATGAATTCTACTGCGATGGAGACAGTACGTGTGGAAAAAGTAGGATGCGCCAAGAACCCACGCGACAAATCTTGCAGTGCCAAAGACGGCGAGGATGGTTATAATCTCCTTTTGGAATGCGCGCATGTGATAAGAAAAGTCGATTCTCGCAAGTTGCGCCAAGCTGTCGGCCAGAAAGTCGAAGGTATGCGGTTGGGGGATTCGGGACAGACTCGTATTCATCTTGTCGAGCATTTTTAGGATTTTATTGATGCTTGGTCTACGATAGGGGGTGACACCGTGGCCATATATATACATCAAACAGAATAACAGGGCTTGCCCTTGACTTGGGTACTAAGGTTTACAGCGAATTGTTCTACAAGGAGAAAGAACAAATCGCATGCGGAAGAATGCGTAGGTTTGTCGTCCCAGAGGGTGGAATCTTCGTAGGGACTCAAGGTTACTACCAACGACTACACAGCCTATGGACAAGCGCAGAGGAGTTTCGACTAAGGCGGGATGGAGGCTATAAAAGGTCTCGAACCCCATACGCAAGCAGTCCAGGTAAGCAGCTGCAGCTTTGTTGACAGGTGATGCCTCGAGCGAAGGAGATCTGCCAGTGAAGGCTCTGATATAAGCTTGACAATCTCCACTTAGACTTCTCGCTTCAGGCAGCATTGAAGTGTAAAGAACGGGGTTTTCTTCTCTTTTGATTCAATTCGTCGCCATAGTTATAAGTTTAGTTTACCCTTGTGGAACCAAATTCTGGCCCTGAGCTCCAGGGGAATAACCAAAGGAGCTGTAAAAGGGTTAGGGCCTTTTAAGTGCACATTTTCCATGAAAAGATAAAATCAAACCAATGTTATTGATGAGTTGGAAGGTTTCAAGAAAAAATCATGAACTCTACTTAGTTGTGCGAGAACTAAGATTTGAAACCTAAATCTAATTCGTAGTACCTATAAATATCTGTCAATACTCCAGTGTCAGGCTTATTCCGCCACACCAGTCCACTCGATGAGATGAAGAACACAGGAAGCATTGGCGGTACTGAGTTGTTCATTATCGTGTACATATACAACGAATATAGTAGCTGCGTCGGATTTACAGAATACATCTGTCGCGGCGAGTTGGTATAAGATGTTGTTAAAGAGTTTTTCGATTGCTGTGTTAACTGGTAGATATTTACTGATGATTCCATTCACAAAAGGCAATACTTTTGTCAACCTCAGCTGATTTAGTCGCGGGAATACTTCGGTCCATGGTTAGTCCAATTGATGAAGTCAGGCTATTCACGGCGTAAATTTAACTTCAGAGACTGAATAAAACTTGCTTGTAGTCTGCGGATCGGAACTAAGAGGCGCATTGCAAAGCCACACCCCGTGGCTTTGCACATTTGTCAGTGCTATTTTCAACCTGGATGATTGCATTTGCACATTTGGAATTCTTGCATCCAACAATAGCGACACACAAACTGGCCGCAACTGCAAGGACACCCAACTCTGACGAACTATGGGTGGCATGCGTACAGACTGTTTCTGCCTCGAGCCAATAGACTTGATGTCAAGCACGGGGCGAACTGCAGAGGGAGCAACTAGTCCCATCGCATATTTAGGCAACGAAGCCACACTGGGCCTAAAAAAACAAGGTAAACAGTTCGTTGTCCTATGGTGAACCTTTTTTTTTGTAGCCTTGGTTGAAAGTTCCATAGCTTCACTTTAAGCGGGCGCATGGGCTAGGTATTCACACTTGCTCAGGACTGGAGCCAATCAAGTATCTCTCTGTAGTTAATCTCCAATGCGGACACCAATTCCATGGCTTCTGCCTAGACCTTTCTTGTTTTATATGTGCTGACTGCATTGATCAGGAGCCTCAACTCTATGCGGTCCACCAGTCCGCTCTACCACTTCAGCCCCTACTATTCCTTGCCCTCATCATGAGCACTTCTGTACAGGACCTTGGTAGACAATGGGCCAATCCAGGCGATATATTAAGCATTCTTCTTCTAATCGGGAGCGATATCGTGCAAGCCGCCATTACTCAGCTGGTCGGTTACAGATTGCGTGTACCTGGAACAAAAACACACATCTCTATCGCACCTGTTGCCTTTTCCTTCGGATGGGCTACGTACAGCTTCACAAATCTTCTTGCCGCTGTAGGAAGCATGAAGCTGATACCGGAGACCGACTGTCCTTCAATTGTAGTCAATTGCTCAAATGGATTTGTTCGCCAAAATACGTCTTGGGTTTTGGGACGATTACTCCGTGATCATGAGATTCACCATCCAGTCGATCCACGGCCAATAAGCGAAGGAGGTCGGGCTGAATCTATTAGAATCGACATATTCCATTTAAAACCGGCGTCAACTCCGCATTGCGATTTCGTCTGGTGGCTTGGTTGGGCCACCCTGTTCATTCAGCTCATCATAGTCATGCTGCCTGGTATTCTCTACCATGACTGGACTATCCTTGTCGTCGCACTTGCCGGTATCACCCTTGTAGCGGTTACATGTTCACTGCCCCAATGGATTGAAGAGAAATGGGGCACACCGTGTTTCTCAACCCATGACAAGGTGAAGTGCCTTACTCGGGGCAACGGCCATTTACATATAATGGTGTTCATCAGCTCATACGGCTCTTGGGATGTAGAGCGACTCTCAACTCACACGCCGGTACCTCGAACTGAGACACGCTGGGTTTCTTTGATACTCTCAATATTGTGGGTTTGCCTGTTGATATCGATATCAGGTCTCAAGAAACACACTTGGTTTTTGATTGCCACGGGTGGACTTGGAATGCTACAGAATGTCTTGGCTGCTGGGTTTTCAAGACACCCTACAGCTTCAAACTTTCACCTGACCAGGTTCTCTCAGGCACCTACTATTATTGGTAGACGGGAATGTTACAAAGATGATCCTAGTTCTGATGTCAACTTGGAACAAGATATTCAAGGACTGTCCGCTGTTACGTCATGGGTCTCAGAAAGAACTAACCGGCTAAATCATCGTTCCGCCGCTGGTACTAGGGAACAAAATCCCATGCCCTCGTGGGTATCGTCAATGGCTGAGGAAGATGGAGCACCAGAATGGCTGGCGACGTTGAAGCCAGCCCCTACAGAAAAGGCCAAAGATACGGAATCCAAATCTGTACCCTTCAGTCTCAGTACTTGGAACCCTTTCATGTCACATAAGTCAAGGCAAGATAAGATCATCTACGCTTCTGGGGTCCAGGGTGCATTAGTCGAGTTGGAAAAATGGGTACCCAAAGCTGGCCTTTCGATGCTCCCGATTTTCTTCCCCGGCGGTGGGCTGCAGTATCACGATGATGACATTCGAGGCAACAGGTTTAAGAAATTTTGGAAAAGGGCTTATCATACGAGAACCATCAGAACAAAAGCTGAAGAAAAAAGACGAGGTGAAGAAAGAGAGACAAGTGTGTTGCTTGACGTTTAAAGAATTATGCAATAACGCTACGATGAAATATGTTACATACAGAAATAAGTTGATATTAACTACTAAGTACTGTAAGAACTTCTAAGGAGTTCATTTACCGAAAATTCAAATGCTGTTTATAGAATACTTTTGTTGTTAACCTCCAGTATAATGATCACTAGTATTACTTAGATACGTTGCTTAGATACGTTGCTTAGTAAAAGCATCAAGACTTTGAGCTTCATTTCTCAAGATAGATTCTCGCCTGCGAATCAGCTCATTATGTAAATTCTCTAGAAATGCAAAAGTGGACGTTGGGCTTTAGACAAGCTGTTGATGAGCTCCAGGTTCGCTCCCAGTGTTGGAAGCTGTGATAGCGGTCGGATCCACGCCATCACTATGAGAAGCCTGGAGAGTTTCGGAGTTGGAGACATCTATCGATGCAGATTTACTCGCTTTACGGGCTCTGTTCCGTCGTTTGAGCCGATAGGTACACATGGCGGGTTTAGTCCGATATCCGCTCAGACCGTTGCTCCGTCGCACTTGGTTTTTCTCCGGCGACATGGTTCGCATGCCTTCGAAATCATGGCTTTGGTGAAGATATCTTGGATTTGAATGATGACGGAATAGAACTGAAGTCATAGTGAGAAGGATCTCATGGTAGCTGCATGGTTACGGCACGAAGACTTGGCCATGCAGCGTAAGCCCGTAACTCCAACTCCGATCAGGGAATAGATCACCCGGCAAGTGTGGACGTTCCAGGATTTCGGTGACGAGTACGAACTATAAAACGGACCTGGTCTGCCAGAGACTGAGCATATTGTCTCATTCATTCAAATAACTCCTAGTCTCATTATCAATCTATACATTATGCTCATTCTTATCGCAGGCATCACAGGCATGGTCGGTCAGACCCTTGCTCGCTACGCATTGGAAGAAGGCTATCAGGTCCGCGGATTGAGCAGAAACCCTGATAAGCTCAATCCCGATATTGCATCTAAGCTTGAGAGCTTCGTTGCATGCCCCGATTTCCTCGATAAATCTCACCTTGCGAAAGGCGTCAAGGGAGTTGATGTCGTTATCTCTGCTCTGCCTCCAGTGGCCAGTATCATTGGAGCAGGCCAACTGGCTCTCTTGCTGGAAGCGGAGAAAGCAGGTGTCAAGGTAAGCCCCGCATCAGCAAATATCAGATCAACACTAATGGGCTGTTCAAGGTTTTCCACGCTGCTTCTTGGAATTTTGATTGGACTAAGCTCGAGCTGGGCGATCACGAGACGTACGATGCGTATATCGCTTTCAAGCGTCTCGCCGAGCTCTCTTCAAGCTTGAAGCCTATGTATGGCTTCACAGGCGCGATCTTGGATTACTCGCTCATTCATATCAAGAACGCAGGTCGCCCCAGTCTGATCAACGCCGACGCTCGTAGTGTTGCGTACTTCGGCACCGGGGAAGAGACGATGTCGTTCACTACTCTGGATGACTTGGCAAAGTATACACTGCTCGCTATAAATGATCAGGACATCATTAAGAGTGGATTCTACTATGTCGAGTCGTCTCATTGTACTATGCCTGAGCTCGCTGATATTTACGGCAAAGTACGCGGGTATGAGATAAAGAAACAGTGCTTTGGCGGTAAGGCTGAACTCCAAGCGATGCTGCAACAGGCTAGAGAGAACATCGGTCCTTTGCACGCGGACAAGTATATTGACTTGGCTTATGGGGTGGCGTTCTTGAATGGCAAGGCTGTTATTGACCCTATTGATAATGAGAGATGGGCTAGTAAGGTGACTCCTACTAGCATGGAGCAGTGGCTCAAGGAACATCCGGAGGCCTAGATTAGAGATCAGAAGTGGCTGTAAAGCAATGTCATTACTGTCCTTAAAGATAGTTCAGTCGTACGGCTAGATCCACCAACTGAATGAACTTGCGACTTAATAAGATAGACTCAAGAAACTCTCAGAGCTGAACCATGTATTGCTACTTTACTCCAGAATATCCCTACGAAAACAAAACAACTAGCATCCAAAATGAACGTAAAGAATCCAGTCCGTATTTCCGACACCGGGTTGATCTTCCTCCTCGCTTACCGTCAGGACGTCCCTAATGCCCTTGCTCTTGGCTCGTCCCTTGTCTCTTAACGTTCTCAGTGGTCGATGTAGTCCTCTGCACACAAAAAAAATCGGTCATTCCATCAGTACACAGAGTCTCATAGAATTCTTCAGCTACACCAACACAATGTTTATCTGATGCTTCCCATAATGTTCCAATGACATGTCTAAATCCCGTCAAATGGAACGCACTAACGAGATGGATTCCTTCGTCTGACAGTCTCGACTCCATATTTGATCCGGTTCTTCAAGCGGAGAGGTATGAGAGAAATGGCTGGTTGCTTTCTAGGTTCTTTCCACGGATGTCTTGAACTGTCAAAGGGTTGGTCTCCCAGTCTTCAAGATATAAACAGCTTTTCGAGGGTTCTGTCTGGTTTAAACGCCCATGTCCTGCAAAATGAAACACATTACAGGTCTCCAGGGATGTGAGGACTCCCTCCTTCAATGGCCTCGGCGTGACCGGTTTGAAATCGAGCTCTGGACACATCTGTTTCACCATATTGACTTCGTTCTCAGCAAATGGTAACTTCCCACTGCCTGGCGTGTTACGCATGGCAAGAAGGAGTGCAGGCTTTCTCTGTGGTTCACCAGCAGAAGCAATTTTCCGCTTTCTCCCATGAAGCAGTGACTTTATGGTTAGAGCATATGATGACATAGTTCTATCCAAGACTGTCTCTATGAACCCTGCCTTGTAGCGCCCAGCAGCGTGAATTGGTATACAACTGAGGGCATCGGTTGGAATCCACCAGATATGAGGCCCTGACTATTCCTGGCTTCTCTTTACGAATCAGCATCGCTCTCGATACGCCACCAAAATCAAGAGACAAAGCGTGGGGGAAGCAAGTCTATCAAAGCTCCAGAGCACGCGACAAGTGTCGGCATTTATCTTGATGATGCGAAACCTTGGTCAGATGTCCAAATACCAACTATCCTCAATCGCCATAAGGATTCTTTACCCTCAGAAGCAATCCTCGGGGTGTAAGAAGACTTCTGACATTACATTAAGGTACTTAAAATACTTAATCTAAGATCTTCTAAATCTACACTAAATTATACCTCAGGCTGTTTGTCGCCTATGCTAGAGGTCCCAAGTTTTATTTCATCGCCTTGGCAATTCCCATGAAGCTGTACCCATGCAGCGCTTGTAGAGGTACTACGTTTTAGTGGGCCATTCCCCGTGGCTGTGCAGTAAATGCACCGCCAGCATTATGTTTGATGACTCCTCGCTACCTACGCAGCAGCCTGACGGTTCAACATACTAATTACATTGATCCAAAGAAAGCCGATGCATCATGAGAGATCAGGAATACGTACCGAGATTTTTCCCGACAGAGATGTGGCTTCATATCATTCAGCAATGCACCATGTCGCTGACTCTCGCCGAAATGCTGAAATTATGCCGCGTCAGCAAAGCCTTCAAGCTTCTGACAATGGAGGCCATCCTCGAGTCCAACATGTTGGATGATGTTGGCTACTGGGACCCTGTCCGAAAACAAACCATATTCTACCACACGGTAGATTGTGATCGCCGTTCTTCATATCCACCTCTTCTAGAGAATGTGTCCGACGACGACGACATGAGCTCTGAGCCCGAGACGGCAGATCTGGACAGACCGTCATCTCCGTCACCTACAGAAGGCGATCAAGCGCAATTCGAAGACGAAGTTCTCTCTGATAAGGAGCTACTCACTTCCAGTCCGTCAGTAGTCCCTAGCGACAATTTCTGGGTCATGTACTTGACAGCCAGGATATTGGGCAGGATCAGGTCGAAACCGCCAACTCAAGATCATGTTCTGCTGTTGAGAGTTGCAGAACATATCTACCGATACATGCAGCAGACACCTTTTCACCTAGAGGTGGATAACATAGTACGCATGGTTTGTGAAGTAGCGGTGAAGCACGGATACATCTACTCCCATCCCGACTTCTATCTAAAGAATGAATCCCCGGCACTCTATGCGTCAGAGCTTCAATTGGATGAATCTTGTGCAGTTTTCCGCGACGCTCTAGCAGTGATGGCTGTATATCTGAGCGATACTACTCTTCTCGAAAAGACGCTTTCCAACGATAATCTCATCCTTTGTCCCTTCCACTTTAAGGGACTGTTAACGGCAGATAGCCAACTCACAGCCTTATCATCGTTTCAGACACCTATTCCTCAGGCTGGCCGCATAGTAGACAATGAGCTTGGCTTCTTGCCGCCAAAATGTGGAAAGTCTCTTATGCGACTTGCAAACCCAGTCAAGCTTGCTGTCCAGTTGGGCAGCATGGAATGCGTCGCCCTCCTATTGAAGAGTGTTTCCGCCAGGGACCGCGAACTTGAGGTATATAGGAATGACATAATCACTGAAGCCGTTCTTCCGGATCAGATCGAGTTTCTGCGCGTCGCGATTGAGTCGGGTCGGCCTCCCACGAGATACCGACTTGTAGCGCCATCAATTGCAGATATGATATGGATGAACGGACGAACTGGGCCTTCTTCGAGATCGGCTGCTGGTATCAAGTTGAGCAAAATACTAGAGACCACAACCACTCTTGAGATTTTTGATTTGGCATACGATGCTATCATGGCAGGTTATAATGAGGATGAAGGCGTTTGGTGGACCAAGGGCCTCTCCTCCGGGGCAGACACCCTTGCATCTTGGGGCTTAAGAAGACTTCAACGTGCTGTATTGGACGATTGTCTACCCATCGTTCAAAGACTCGTAGAACTGGGCTATTCATTGGGTCCAACAAGAAGCATTGAGCATTTAAAGGATGAAGAGCCCGATGTTATTGCCGACATAATGAATGGCGAAAGGACGGTAGATGTAGCTCTGCCTATCGCTGTCAAAAGAGGGAATTTGGATATGGTGAAACTTTTAATTATGGTTGGAGCGTACAAGAAGCGCAAGAATGTCAGGAAAGCGATGAGAATTGCTATGGAACAGGGTAACCATGAGATGCTGGAGGTTTTGACGAGTCAAGGATCTCCGGCGGGATTATTGAACCGAAAGGCAAAACAGCGTTGGAGGCTAGAGTTGCAAAACTCAGGAAGGAAGAATATGCTGAAATGGATAGAAATGATGTGAGAAGGACTTTGATTGTAGACTAATCAATCCTTCAATCCTTCATACCATCCAAATAAATTGTTATCAATTGACGCTGCTCTTACTTACCCCTCTTATCCACCGCCAAATTCAGCCTGTGATAGGCCTTCAAGGTTACACGTGACGTGTTGGTCCATGTCTCGTATCACTCGCTCGTTGCTTATTCTTTATTCTCAACCTGCCAAGAAAGCCTCGATTGAAGAAAGAGAGTGCATACACATTCAGGCCACAATGACAACTGCGGCAGAAGCCAAAGATCCCGAGGCTTTTCTCAAAGATCCTCGCTTCTCCCAAACCTTCCAGCTTCCAGCGGATTCATCGGATGATCATGGAAATCTCCAGGTTAAATACTCCGACTACGGCTATCACAACGCCGCGGATGAGAACGTGCTGCTGTTCTTTGCGCCGCTATGTGCATCGAGGATTTTTCACTGTGCGAAGGATGAGCTAGCTAAGAAATACCGTGTTCGCATCATCGTTATGGATCGACCGGGTTTTGGCGGGACGGATCCTGTTAAGCTGGAGAAGAGACCTGCCATGTGTCGGAGTAAGTCACCATTCACTGCAACAGAAACAATCGAAACTAAATATTCTCAGAAATGACTCTTGCTCTACTCAAGCATCTTGGAATCAAGCACGTATCTTTAGCATGTCACAGCGGAGGAACCGTCTACGCTTTTGACATGCTCATGCATCATCCAGAGATTCTCAACCCAGAGCGACCCTACTTCGCCATCGGAGCTCCCTGGATCCTTCCATCTCATTCGCATCTCATGTCAATGTCTGTAACCCAATCACTGCCCGCTAGCATGCTAGCTCAAGCAGACAAGCTCATCGGCTTCGTCAACGGCACCCTTGGTCCAGTTGTGGCGACATCCGCTGGCATGAGCCAAATGTTTGGTCTATCCAAGAAGAAGAACGTCGAGGGTGGTGCCGAGGAGACCAAGGCCGATGCTCTCTTCGAAGAATCCTTGGAACCATTCTTGTTCAAACTTGTGCACGCGGAGAGTATTCGTGGATTCGGTGACGAGTCGGTTTTCTTGATGCAGAAGACAGAAGGGGTACCAGGATGGGGCGACTGGCTCGACTATGATGACTTGATACCGAAGTTGGTGCAGGCGCTGAAGGGAGCTGGCAAGAAATTGAGCGTGGATGTCTACTACGCTGAAGAGGATTCTATGATTGGAGCGCCGGGAACCGATGGGCCGAAATGGCTGGACAGTTGTTTCAAGGGAGAAGAGGTTGAACAGGTGATTACGTACAACACGAAGACGATTGAGGCAGCGGACCATGACACGATTTGGAGTATACGTCGGGGTGTTCCCGTCGATGTCTTCAAGAAATTGGCTGGATGATCTCCAGATCATCTTTCTCCGAGTCTTTGCTAGAGATAGACCACCAATCCGTCTAATAGATTCTTGGTGACGATAGAAATCCTAGTGCATCTGCCTTACAACTTTGCCGCAATGTTAACATGCACAGCCTTGATATTCGAATAAGCCGCAAGACCAGCCTCTCCCAACTCCCTTCCAATGCCACTCTGCTTAACTCCTCCAAATGGAATCCTCCAGTCACTGTCATTACTTGAGTTGATCCAGACCATACCAGCTTCAATTCTCTTCGCAACCTGATGCGCCCTCGTCAAGTTTGTAGTAAATAGGGCACTTCCAAGACCATACTGAGTGTCGTTGGCTAAGTTGATAGCTTCTTCTTCAGAACTAAACTTGCTAACCACCACAAACGGTCCGAAAACCTCTTCCTGGAAAACGCGCATCTTGGGAGAAACGCCAGTGAAGACTGTGGGTTCGATGAAGTAGCCCTTTCCGTCGCCAACCTTCTTGAAGGGTTGGCCTCCGAGTTCAAGTTTGGCACCTTCTTTCTTGCCGACTTCGACGAAAGAGAGAATACGGTCATATTGGGCCTTTGTGACCTGAGGGCCTTGGAAGGTCTTCTCATCAAAGGGATCACCGACCTTGGAGATGTTCTTGACTTGCGCTCTGAACGCAGCGAGGAACTTATCGTAGATTCCCTCTTGAACGAGGATGCGACTTGTTGCAGTGCAAATTTGACCCTGGTTTGACATGATACCAGCATGGGCCCAATAAACAGCCAAATCGAGATCAGCGTCATCGAAGACGATAAGGGGACTCTTGCCACCAGTCTCTAACGTGATATTCTTCAGGTTACTGCTAGCCATCTTCATGATTGTCTTTGCTGTTGGGGTGGAGCCAGTGAAGGCAATCTTGTCAACGTCCATGTGAGAAGCGAGGGCTGCACCGGCTACGGTTCCAAGACCGTTGACAATATTGACGACGCCAGGGGGGAAGCCTGCCTTGACGACGAGGTTGGCGAAGTAGAGGATTGAGAGGGGAGTCTGCTCGGCAGGCTTAAGGACCACTGCGTTACCGCAGGCGAGAGCAGGGCCAAGCTTCCAAGCTGCCATAGCAAGGGGATAGTTCCATCTATCAAAGTTGTCAGTTAAGAAGGCCTCTAGACTATTCTGTTCGAGTGTGCTTACGGAATAATCTGTCCGCAGACACCAATAGGCTCACGGATAGTATATCCAAACTTGTCTCCTGTAGTCTCAATGACCTGTCCGAATACCTTATCCGCAAAGCCGGCATAGTATCTCAACGTCTCGGCCACTTCAGTCAAGTCCTCATTGAACGAGACAGAGTAAGGCTTTCCGTTATCCCAAGTTTCAATCGTAGCGAGAATATCACGGTTCTCTTCGACAAGCTCGGCAAGACGGTTCAGGAGCTTGCCGCGCTCTGTAGCTGGCAAGTCTCGCCAGGCAGGGTTGCGAAGGGCGCGACGAGCGGCGCGGACGGCTTTGTCAACATCTTCGGCTGATCCGGCGTATACGGAGGTGATTTCCTGCTCGTTTCTGTTATTTTTAGTGGCGATTCTTTGTGCAGTGAGCTCTTGGTCTTACGTTGGGTTTATGGAAATGATTTTTTTGCCGTTCGAGGATGGAACAAATTCGTTGTTGATGAACAAACCAGTAGGCTGCTTGTAGGTTCGCCCGTTGGGGGCAGTAAGTTGAACGTCTAGACTCATTTTGGATGTATGATGATTCGATTATACAGAAGATATCTGGGGAAATCAGCTGAGGAAAAGCTATCCTTGTATGTATACCTATAGTCATTCACCAACGTCCCTCGATATCAGTGCCGTATGACAGCGGAACCTATCAAGGTGGAGTTCCGAGTCCCCAGACCAAAAATGTGAAAAGTATTGCCCATTCTCGGTATAGTGTCCTCCGGGCCGGTGTGGATGTCCGGGCGGAATACCCTGAACCGATAAGGAGATGCGTCTCGCTTCTGTATCGGGCAGTCGTTTTGCAAGGGATTTAAGCAGAATCGGGGTAAGGAAATGCATTCAGCTACCCGTTGTAAGCGGTTGATCATTTGCCGTGCCATGGGACCCTCGATGCATGATTCCAGGGGTGACATGACTGCCTTGTCGTATGATTTGCTCTCAAAAATGCAAATATGCTTCCTAAATCAACGTTTCCTGTCATTTGAGATCGACTATACCGATTATGGTAATAAGATAGACCAAAGATACAGTGCAATTAAATAGAACGGGTTTTCCCATGCGCAAGTGCCATCTTTCATTTGATTCTAAACTTCAGCTACAAGTACGCGTATCTGCTACATCTTCACACCAAGTCTCGCAATGCCTGTCCTCCCAACCAATCAGGAAGCACTAGGCCCTCCGGTCTGAGAAGCTCGACGATCCGTCTTGCCTTGGACATCGACATCAACATAGTTAGCCCGCTCCGCGCGCTGCGCATAGATGATGTTTCCATGAGCCTCTTCGGTCTCCAGATAAGTGATACGTCCCTTGACGACCCAAAACACCAGTGTGATGACAAGCATGATGCCGAAAACAGCAATGGCGTAGTTCATGTCTGCGACCGCGGGGTTAGGTGCGCTCGGGAAGAAGAAGAAAACGGTGGTGATTGCGCAATAAAAGACGCTGACCCAGTTGATGACCGAACCAAATCGTCCAAGAGAGAACTCGCCTGGTGGGAGCTTGTCTCGGCCGACGAGGAGGAGGGTCAGAATGGGCATGCCGTAGGATACTGTAAGCGCGATTGTGCTGACGCTTAGAATAGCTTCCAAGACTGTTGAGGCGAAAGTGTAGAGAACTCCGATGAGAGCCATGACAGCGCCCTGAAGCCAAAGTGCACGAACAGGAACCTTCCAGAAATCGTCGACCTTTGCAAAGTAGCCACTCCAAGGAATACCGCCGTCTCGAGCGAAACCCCAAGTCAAACGCGAAGCGGTCGTAACGATTCCAATACCCTGTCCGACACCGTTCACGATGAAGAGTGTCAGGAGGACAGTTCCGCCCTGAAGACCGACAGTCTGCTTTAGAAGATCCATGAAAGCAAGACCGGTCGTGGGATCAGTGACGATGCTCATGTCCACGATGCAGAAGAGACAGACGACCATGAAGATGAAACCAGTGACGGCACCGATAACGACCGAGAGCCAGATAACGCGGGGGATGTTCTTTCGTGGCGAGGGAATTTCTTCGACCAAGTGGATAGCAGCATCAAAGGCCGTAAGACCGTAAGCGGCTTGGATAAGGCCCAAGAACCAGGTAACACCATCGGGCCAGCCAGTCTGGTTGATCCACTGTCCAAAGACGAAGCTGGCAGGCTGATAGTGGAGGTTGTCCTTGGTTCCAACGGAGATGAGCAAGGCCAAGCTGATGATGAAGAAAAGACTGGCGAAGGAAATACCAACGAAGTTGTTGAACCAGGGAAGAACGATGTCCTTTCGACAAGCCACGACGTTGAACAGAGTCATAGCTAGAGTAACGCCGACGTAGACAAGGAATAGAACCCATCCCTTATCCGCACCCGCCCAGTCCGGCTGGAAGAGAACCTTCATCTTGAGCATAAATTCGCCCATGAAAGCAATCTGCGACGCCGACAAAGTGATCCAACCAGTCATGTTAATCCACGCACAAAGATACGAGCAGAAGCGTCCAGACTTTGTTGGCCACAATCGCGAGATCCAGTACGCTTGACCGAGAGCCGTGGGCATACTACTACACATCTCACCCAGCGACACAGCAACGCAGACATTGCATACGAAGACGAGAACCAGGCCCCAGAGAATAGCGATTGGGCCTCCGCTGGTCAAGCCACTGTCGATGCCCTGCGCGAACGTGGACCAGGTACCGAGGACAGAGAAGGCCAGGGCAAACATGCTCCACATGCTGAATTTTCGCGAGAGACTCTGGTCATGGCCAAAGTTTGCGAGATCTTCAGCATCGCGGATGGCTTGGTTGGTGGTATCTGAGCGCTTGAGCGCAGAGTTTGTCTCGACGTCGTTGGTCATGGCCGCGTCTGACGATGACCTCGTCGAGAGAAGAAATGAGAAGAAATGACGTAAAGGGGAGAGAGGGGGGAAGAGGCAAGGCGACGGGCAGCCTTAGCGAGAATGCGATGTGACTCAGAGAGATCAATTGCAATGTGTTGTATGAAATGGGAAGTAAAAAAGCAAATGCGCGTGGCGAGCTTATATCCAATTTACTACGGGGAACGGACCAACGTCTTTTTGGTAAGGAGACTTTTTTTAACATTGCGAAGGCCACACACAGAAATGGAATTGGTAGGTGCTTGGTATCAAGGTTAACTTAACTTATCGTGTGACAGGCCGGGTTCGCTCTATGGGCAATGATAGTACTGTATGGAGTACAGAGATTGTGGTGGTGGCGGCTGATTGTAGGGATGCTTCAGCACTGAACGAAAAACCTGGCACAGGCCAAAAAAGCGCGCATTGGGGTTAGCAGCACAGAGATAAGGCACATTTCTGGGCGGGGGGGCACTGTTATCTCGCGCTCCGGAACGCCCTTTCAGCGACGCCAGCGTCTGCCATGCTGCGAGTTAAAACAACAAGCCCAGCGCTGCATGCAAACAGGGCAACGCTGTCGATATTCTGACAGGACAACCTGGGAAGTTAGCCATCATTCCAATGGCTTGGCCAGGCGGTTTGCGGGGAAACGCGATGGTACCCCATGGGGAACAGGCGACGCATCGCATCAGGAGAGAGGACGACGATATTTCCATTACGTGATGAATTGCAGCGTCTTGTGCAACGACTTCCCCGTGGGGAATAACGCGTTGCTTTTTCAACCGGGCCGGTAGCATCTTGAGAAACGTAATCAAGGGGGATCAAAGAAGGGATCACCTGTTCGGTTATCTCGGGGGGGAGAGGGGGGAGACGACATTCTTATCGGCCGCTGAGCAAAACTGCAAAACGTTACCTGTAAGCGGTTTAGCGTCAAGCATGGGTGCAAAGCTGAGAATCAGATGCTGAAAGCGGTTAGAAGTCTGGGTAGATGAGGGGGAGGAGGATTGATCGCTGGGGTCAGATGATTGAGCCTCGTGTTTTGTTGTGCGATCTCCCAACCGTTTAATTAATGCTAGATAGCAGACAGATACAGTAATTTGTGGACCGATCTGTAACAAAAACGTTCGCTGTTATGCCCGTTTCGAGGACATCAGAGAGTTTCTGGGCGGCGCGTCCAACTGCCGGAGATGGCCTGGCATGAGAATGCAATTCTGTAGCAGTTTTCGGTAGAGATACGATACCCTTGTCGAAATCTAGATCTCGCTGCAACCGTAGTCAGCATCTTTGCTTCTGTATGCACTGTACTGTAATGTCTTACACCAGCCAAAGGGTCTCAGCGGATTCCCGCTCACTCAGTGGAGATGCAGCGGAGCGGTGTCTGCCAGGACAATCGGAGCGGGTGGGCGCCACACGGTGGATGCCATAGATGCCGTGCGTGTCTCTTCTAATCCGCCTTGCTTTTCTTTTACCTTTCTAGTTCCTTTCTCTATAAGAAGCTCTGTATCCTCTTGACAATATCTTCCTTTTTCCTTTCTCTTTACAGTAAACTACCAATTAAGCTACAGTTCTTCTTCAACTTTGTCCTCTCCAGGCCTAGACCTTTGGACACTTATACAGACACTTGATCATCCACCGTATGGCACAGTCGCTCAGCCCAGACAACGTTCACCATGATTGCAGACACCTCATCCATCGCCGGCTACACCATCTTCCGGGAAGAGCCCAACGACGCCGCTCCCGACCTCTCAAATTCTCAACATTTACATCCTCTCGGTATGTTTCCCCGCCATTCAATTGAACCCCAATTCCATTCCGTATCCCCCTAACAATTGCCAGATCCGCTATCGATTGATGAGATCCGCGCTGCCGCAAAGATCATCCGTGATTATGCCAAGCCCAAGACTCTAAAGTTCAACTGTCTCACTCTCCGTGAGCCTCTCAAGGCAGAATATGCTGCTTTCCGCGCCCGAACTGGTCCCCGACCTTCTCGTCGCGCTTTCGCCATCGTCATCGAGAGGGGCAATGGCCAAGTCTCCGAGGTCGTCGCCAACATCGCCGACGGCAAGGTCGAGCTCTGGAAGGACGTCTCTGAGGTCGGTCCTACTCTGACCCTCGAGGATCTTGACGTCTGCGAGCGCGTTGCTCGCGCCGACCCTCGTGTCATCCAGGCCTGCAAGGACGTTGGCGTCGACGACATGTCCAAGATCTACATCGATGCCTGGGCAATTGGCGTTGATAACCGTTGGGGCTATGAGCGCCGTCTCCAGCAGGGTCTGTTGTATTATCGCGCTTCGCCCAACGATAACCAGTATGCGCACCCGTTGGACTTTTCCGTCGTGGTCGATACTGAGAAGGAGGAGGTCCTCTCTGTTGATATCCGCTACGTCAACGGTGAGCGAACAAAGGTCCCTCTCACCTCGCACAACTACATGCCTGAGTTTATCGGCGAGAACTACATTGATGGCACCCTCAAGCCCATCAACATCACCCAGCCTCAGGGCGTTTCTTTCCGCATGCGAGGAAATGAGATTTCTTGGGCTGGCTACAAGATGCACATCGGATTCAACTACCGTGAAGGTATTGTTCTGTCTGATGTTCGCATGGAGGATCAGCATGAGCATCGCGAGCGCACTCTCTTCAACCGTATCAGTGTCGTCGAGATGGTCGTTCCCTACGGTAACCCTGAGCCCCCTCACCATAAGAAGCACGCTTTCGACGTTGGTGAGTATGGCACCGGTCTCATGACCAACTCTCTCAAGCTGGGATGTGATTGCAAGGGCGCTATTCACTACCTCGATGCCGTCATGGCTACTGGCTCGGGTGATCCCGCTGTCATCAAGAACGCCATCTGCATTCACGAGGAAGACAACGGCCTTCTGTACAAGCATACCGATTACCGTGACGGTTCCGTTATCTCCGCCCGTGATCGCAAGCTCATCATCTCTCAAATCATCACCGCCGCCAACTACGAGTACGGCTTCTACCATACCTTCACCCTCGACGGTACCTACAAGCTTGAGGTCAAGCTGACCGGCATGCTCAACACCTACTGCATGCACCCCAGCGAGACAGCCGCTCCCTACGGAACCGAAGTCGCGCCCACCATCAACGCTCACAACCACCAGCACATCTTCTCCCTGCGTGTTGACCCCGAGATCGACGGACCCAACAACTCCATCGTCCAGAATGACGCAATGCCCTCAGAGGCAGAAGTTGGATCTCCTGAGAACCCTTACGGTAACGGCTTCTACTGCAAGAACACTCCTCTCCGAACAGCCAAGGAGGCCGCTGTGAACTACTGCCACGAGACAAGTCGATCATGGGCCATCACCAACCCCAGCAGCATCAACCCCTCCGCCAAGAAGCCCGTCGCCTACAAGATCCTCAACAACAACTGCCCCGGTCTCCTCGCCAAGCCCGGCAGTGTCGTGTATAACCGGGCTGCCTTTGCTCGCAAGAGTCTCTGGGTCACTCCCTATAAGGACTACGAGATCTTCCCTGCTGGTGACTACGTCTGCCAGTCCACCGGTGTTGAAAACCACCCTCACAACAGCACCATTCTCGACTGGGTAGCCCGCGATGAGCCCATTGAGAACACCGATATCGTTTGCTATATCCAGTTCGGTCTCACTCACTTCCCCCGCACTGAGGATTTCCCCGTGATGCCCGCTGAGCCCGTCAGCGTCATGCTTCGCGCCTCAAATTTCTTCCAGAAGAACCCTGGCCTCTGGGTTCCTCCTTCGGCTCTCTGCGTCGATGCGGCATCCAAGGATGCTTTCGGCAAGAAGGAGGAGGCTCCCTCTTCTTGCTGCGCTACCAAGACGATCCCTCGTCTTTAGATGGATGATGTAATGAATGAAGTAGTATAAAGTTAAAATTGGACGTGCTTAGCATTATGGCATATCGTGGGTTTTTGCATGGTTATATAGCAAGTTGAACATCAAGAATGAATGAATTACTCTCTCATATATCTCTCTGTTGGTGAAGCTTCTCTGTGACCAACTTGTCTTCAACCTTTGGTCTTCCAATGCGCATCTATGGTTTCAAGATTCGGATGTACAATGACCCTAAGAAACCTACTAAACCCGCCACGGCAAGAAGCGTCAAATTGACTCGCGACGTCTTAACGATCTTGTTAGTGCTGACACTTCGATACTCTAATTCATCCCATGCCACAAAGATACTTCGCAACCAGAACTTGAACTGCCAGTCCGGGAACATAATTGTGTTTCTGTTGGTCTTCTCATCAATAAACCACGATGTGCACCCTGTCGCCCAAACAAGGCGTTTGGCCTTCTCTTGAACTCTGTCTATGTCCTTCTTCTCAGCTTCGGGGGTTACCTCAACGATGTCTGCCTGTCGTGTGAGAATTGGTCTGAGAACTCTCATTGTGTAGTTGATCTGGCATTCTGTGGTGTAGATAACTGATAGATGACCACTTAGAGTGTTTGGACCCATCATGATGAAGAAGTTGGGGAATTCCGAAAGGCATGTTCCGAAGTAGGACGATGCCGAACCTTCGCTGACTTGATCCCACTTTCATCTGTCAGCGAGCGGCAGACCACGATTGACAGGAAGTAGTAGGGAGAGTACTTACATGCTCGTTGATGCTGACACCATCCTTTCCGAATATCTTCATGGGAAATAGTGGTTTCTGGGTCTCAAAACCATGCGCGAGGACAATTGCATCGGCAGCTACCAACCTTCCAGAAGATGTTCGTACGCCTTTTGCTTCAATCTTCTGGATTGGATCGTCATACACCAACTCAACGTTGTCCCTTTGCAAGCAAGCGAGGTAATCGGTGTCATTGACCCTTCGCTTGCAGCCAACCTCGGTCTTTGGGACCAGAAAGTCCAGATACCTAGCCGGTGCGGTCTTTTGAATGTATTCAGTAGTATCTTTTGCCCACTTATTCCTGATCTGAATACCTTCGGCGATTCTGAAGCCGGCAAAATCTCGTTCTTTCAAGTAGTATAACCATGCGCGATATAAGCGCATGGCGAAGGGGATCCATCTCATGGTCCATTTAAAACTGTCTGAGTAGGTTGGGTTGGGACGCTCTGCTAGCCAGTGCGCTTGTCGTGCGAACTGGGTTGCTTTCTTTACGGCCCCGTCTCCTGAGCTCATGACAGGGAGGATTTGAGTTGCGCTGCAACCGTTTCCTGATCCAGTCAGTAAATGAAAGCAGTGTATACTGAAACAAACTCACCAATCATCACTACTTCCTTGTCTTTCCAGTCGAAGCAGTGGTCCCACTTGGCCGTATGGAACATTCTCCCCCCAAAGTCTGATGCGCCGGGGATATCACATCTTTTGGGAATGGAAAGGGCACCGACAGCCGAGATGAGGACCTTGGAACGACGAATCATCACTTTCGACGTTTCGACATCTCGAATAGTGGTTTCCCAAGTTCCAGTGGACTCATCCCAATGAGCAGATTCTACAACCGAGCTGAACCTGACATGTCCTTCAATATCGTATTTCTTAGCAACATCGTTAAAGTAGGTTTGTATCTCCGGTTGCATAGCATATGCTTGAGACCAGCTAGGATTGAGAGCAAAGGAGTATGAATAGAAATGGGATGGAACCTGCAGGAGAGATCAGATGAAATCATTCTGGGCTGTATGATACGTACATCGCATCCACAGCCTGGATAGCTATTGACTCGCCACGTGCCGGCCATTGCAGAGTCTTTCTCGACGATTTCGAAGTTCCTGGTGCCGAACTTTCGGATCAATTGTACACCGAGGCCAATGCCTGACATGCCTGCGCCGATTATAAGGACATCTGTTTGATTCATACCGACATTTACTGCAGAGATTGGAAAACGGATGCAGCTGTTTTCGATTGCGATAGGAGGATGGCAATATTGGAGATGGGATTCAAGTCTAGAATGAATTGAGGAATGTATGATTTTATTACGGCCTTACAAGTATTATTACATATCTCCATCGAAATTATCACGCCGTGTAGTAGGTCCATTGCCATTCTTCGCTTTCGCAACTGTACTCATCTCCGGTTGACGACATCATCACAACCCAAAGCGGTAGTCAAGGCGAGATGTGGGTATCAAGCCACTTACCAGCCAAAACACGGATAATAAACCGACCTCGACAATTCCGCGACCTTCGGTACATTAGGCAACGAGAAAATTACATAAACGAGCAGACATCAAGCGGGGGTCGTATTTGCGTGGGGTTCAGGCTGCTGCACCTCGCTCTACTCAATCAAAGTGGCTTGCAGCGAGAAAGAGGGGAACCTCATATTGACTGGCTAGGCCAAGAACAACACAGACATCAGGGTCATTTGACTATCGTCGGTTACCTAAATAAGTAACCCGCGTATGCAGTAGAAGCTCATGCGTGGCGCTTTCATAGGTGCAGCTCGTGATAACACGCTTCCTGCATACGGGGCTGCGGACCAAGAAACGTCTAACCCACCACCAAATACCAAGTTACTACCAAATTTATCCAAGTATTTTTGTCACTCCTGATAGAGGTCGTTTTTCTTTACCTCTCCTTACTAAGCTGCAGTTCAAATTCGGGAGAGAGCATGATTCGAGGTAAAGACTGGCTCTTGACGTTACAGAAACTAACTGAAATGTTTACAAAGTTGATCCCCAGATTGACTTATCATCCAGCCACTGCCAAATACTCTTATCCGCCTCCTCAGTGTTACTAATAGAAACTCCCTTCGACTGGCCACTCGTATCAGGTCCAGGATCATTGAACAGCTGCACGCAACGAGTGGTGTTCTTGCCAACCTCAAGCACCGTTCCACCAGGGTACTTGTCACTCTCCACACAGAGTAGCATGGCCTCGGCAACTTCTTGAGGTGTAACCCACTCATCCTGCCCCTCATCCACGTACTTCAGCTTCTCAGGATGTTCAGTCCACAGCGGGGTGCGCACTAAACCAGGCGCAACGGCATTGACACGAACTCCAATCTTTTCAACTTCTGCAAGGCATCGTACAAAGCCTGTGATGCCAAATTTGCTGGCTCCGTACATGGGACTTCTGAGCGCGGGACTTTGAGCTGCAATAGAGGAAATATGGATCACCCGCTTTGGATTATCAGCAGTGACTTTCTTGGGGGAGCCGTGAAGCCATTGAGAAATAGCAAGCTGCGTAGCACGAATAGGGTGCGTGAGATTGATATCCAGTAACTTGTAGTGATCACCATCAAGGGGATCTTTAGATTCAGCGGAGGCTGGGGGATGCCAGAAGTTAGAAAAATGAGGCTCATAGACACCTGCGCCAGGGCAAACGATGTCAAAGTCTCCAAACTCTTTGACGGCGGTTTTGAATGCATTGGATAGATCTTTCCAGGATGTGACGTCTGTTTTGACAAAGACTGCTCGAGGAGAGGAGTCTTTGTACTTTGAGACTAGCGCCTCGGCTTCTGGTCTCAGGGAAAGGTCTGCTATGACAACGTTGCAGTTCTTTCCGAGCAAGATCTGAGCGAATTCGTAGTTTATTCCTAAGAAGTTTAGTACCATATGATATTAGAGCACTGAGTAGACATACCTGATCCAGCGCCTGTGATGATGGCGGTCTTGCCGGAGACGGAGAATGGGGCTGATTGTGAAGACATGATGCTTAAATGAAGAATTGCTGTTATTAGATATCTGAGATCAAGAGTTACAGTTTTTATCGATAAACCCAGCACATATAGAAGCCATCCAGCTCAATAAATAACCCAAATAAACTTCATATACAAGTCGGCTCCGCTAATCGGGTCCGCTTATCAACCGGGGCTTCACACTGCCGAGACGTCACTCATTACCCCACATTCTCGTCCCTCCTTCGCCTTGATATCTTCTTCCGTCAACATTTTCCAGTCTTCGACTTGGTCTCCGTTTACGACTCATTCCACCGGGGGCAGCCCCCATCGGAACAAGCACCTTGCTCATAAAACACCGCTCGGCTCGATCACCCAAATTCTTTTCATCAATCTCTCGGTTTGACAACGACAATGCGTTCTTTTTCAGGCTGGTAAGTCACCCCCTCTCAGCTTGATGAAATGAGACACTGATGGCGAGCAAGCCAAACTTGCAGAAGCAGAAAGCTGAAATGTGATGAAGCAAAGCCCGTTTGTGGAGCATGTAGTAAAAGTTCGCGAGAGTGCAGTTATTCCAAGAGATCAGTGTTTCGGCCTTTCCAGAACTATGCTAGAAAGAGGAGTCGAAGCGAAGTCGTTGAGGATTTTGATGCGATTGATATCAGTGACGCTTTTGAGGCGGGTCATGTCTGGGTTGATGTTCCGGAAGAACGTAAGTGCTTGGCCTATCGTGCATACCTGGAATCTAACATATGTTTGCAAAGTTCACTTCGTTCATATTGAAGACCCTTACGCGGAGCAGGATAGCATAAGGATTGAGTATCCTGATGAAACAAGGGAGACTTCTTACACTGCGGAAGCAGAGGATGTTTCTGAGTCTCCTAGGCCAGAATTAGACCTCTGGGTTGATGATTCTCTTGTCGTTGAGGGGGAAGCATATGCTCCAGACGCTGAATCAGAAACACCTCCAACTCCTGGCGAACATCCAGATCACTCAAGGCTGGCAACGCTCCATTTGCTAAAGCACTACAAAGAGGGGCCTGGTATCTGGTAAACTCCCTTCTCCATTGATACAAGGACCTCTAACAAAATCAGGTTCGACATCTTTGACACTGGCTGTTACTTCTCAGGCAAAGTGCCTGTCAAAGCTGCAACCAGTCCCCTGCTCAAGTCATCAATGTGTGCCATCGCAGCTAAGCACTTATATCGCGTAAGCAAGAGTCGCATTCTTCCAGGTTCCGAAGACTGCAGATGGGGAGGATATGACTGGCGCTATGAATCCGCAAAGCACTACGACGAAGCTATTCACCATCTTAAGAATGCAATTGACCTTTGTACCTACGAGAATAACGTGAGCGATAAAGAGGATATGCTTGCGGCGGTTGCTATCCTCTGTATCTACGAGCTAATGGATGCGCCTGGGACGGCCTGGAGAGCTCATCTTAGTGCTTTGCCTCTGTTTAATCCAGCGGCGGATGCTTCACATCCTGCTTCGCCAGTGGTGATACCGCGCACGGCTATTCAGGGTCCTATACTTTGGAGTTTAGCACGCCAGGATCTTCTATGCGCTTGTAAACTTCATTCTTCTCCTCAATATATGGATCTTTCTGACTTTCACAGTTATTAGTGAAACGCAGACCCGTCTTGATCTAAAAGACGTACGTCTTTGGCAGAATGCAGGTCTTGCAACCACAGAAGACGGAACCCTCATGCCTTTCAGTCCTCCATGCTCAGCGGATATTCGTACCGTAGCTGATATTGAGGAGGATACCAAGAGTAATGAACTGACGTGGCTCATTGGAAAGCTCTTGAATCACCTCACCTCAGGCGACGCAATAAATCCCTCGGACTACGCTCTTCCACTAGGTCAACGTCCTACCATTGGCGTCACACAAGAACGCCTTCTCGAACGCTGGAAGATGCTACTGAAAGAATTCAAGAAGTGGCACGACAGTCTCCCACCAACATTCACACCTCATACCCGAACACCATACCCCTCCTCAGATTCCTGTTTCAGCAGTTTCACCCAAATATGGTACGAATTACCTATATGTGCTGCAACAATGCAAAACTATCATATGGCCATGATTCTCCTCCTCGTAAACCAGCCACAAGAATCAACCTTTATTAGATCCACTGTCTCGGCGCGATTAAAGTCTTATCGACAGATCCAGCAAGAGGTACACCATTACGCAAGAGAGATTTGTGGTGTTAGTTTAGCGGAGCCCTCGGATCCTGTGAGGGCGAATTCAGTGCAGGCATTGTTTGTGGCAGGACAAGTGTTTCATGAGAAAGGCGAGCAGGAGGCGGTTTTGAAGCTTTTGGATGATATTGAGAAGGATTTAGGATGGACTACCAGATTTCATAGGGCAAAGCTGGTAGATGAGTGGCCTAAAGATAGCTGATACACCATGAATCCCTGCTCACTTTCAGTCCTGATGTGAGGTTAGCTAAGCCGCGATGTCGCGTTGATAGAGTAAATGATTGACCGATATTCTAGGCCGAGATTGCAGAGTTACATAGTCAATCATGCAATTACCTGTGATGCTGCCACTGCGAGGAGTTCTTCCGCGATGATCTTCGCCTTGACTACCATTTAGTCGAGAGACGGCTGCAAGTACTCGTTTCTATTGGTTATTCGGCTTGTTGTCCATTTGCGGCACGTCGCATCAGCGCTACAAATGCCAAACTCAAAATTGAGGCATCGGCTGCGAACGCTGCAAGGTGACGAATTGTGGTTAGATTGAGGGACACCCAGCCACGGCTTACAGTCCAGTAGCCCCGAGTATCGCTTTGACGGCTCTATAAATACTGACCGCTCACATCCAGTAAATACAGTAGATACAATATCGTTACCAAGTACGGAAACAATGGCAACTTCGACTTTTGGACCTCGTTTGGCTGGTAAAGTCTGCATTGTGACAGGCTCTTCATCGGGCTTGGGTCGTGCAATTGCATTGGCTTATTCCCATGAGGGGGCGCACCTTGTCTGCGCTGATCTCCAGCCGACTGCACGTGCGAGTGTGAATGGAGAGGAGGAGGCCAACACAGACGAATTGATCAGATCAAATGGCGGCCAGGCTATCTTCGTTGAGACGGATGTCACCAAGACCGCTGCCGTGGAGCAATTGGTATCTAGAGCCATCATTCAGTTCGGTCGCATTGACGTGTAAGTACAAGGCCCAAGTCCGCTGAGAATAGAGGCTCACTCCATACAGGCTGGTCAACAACGCTGGTATTTCTGTCGAAGCAGGCAAAGAACCTCGTCGGGTACACGAAACTCCTGAGGACTGGTGGGATCTGACCCTTGCTGTCAACCTCAAATCCATCTTTCTCGTCAGCAAATATGTCATTGCTCAGATGCTGAAGCAAGACAAGTCGGAGAGCGGCGACCGAGGCTGGATCATCAACATGTCGTCCATCTTTGGCCTCGTTGGAGGATACACCAATGGTGAGAATCCCCTCTCTATAATCTCCGCAATGCTAATCGTGAAGCTGCGTATGCTGCCTCTAAAGGAGGTGTGACAAACTTGACGCGTACTATCGCTCTCGATTACGCGATAGATGGCATTCACTGCAACGCTATCTGTCCAGGCTGTAAGTACGCCAGATCTCATGGTTTTCATTAACGCTGACAGAAGGTGAAGTTACGGAGACGGCTATTTTTGCCGACACCATCAAGACTCGCGACAGAGACCTCATCCGGTCAATGCATCCTCTTCATGGAACTGGTTCACCTCAGGATATTGTTGGTGCCGCCATCTTCCTCGCTAGCCAAGAGGCACGATGGGTTACTGGGGTGAACCTTCCAGTAGACGGCGGCTATACAGCAAAGTAGTGACTTGAAGCCTTGGAGAGGCAGCTGTGTACGAACTATTCACGATCAATGAGCAATCATAAACCTCTCAATTTATTCCCAATTCATATATATTCATCCATTCCATTACCAATTATCCATACACAAAGAAATTTATCATCCCATGATCCCATCGTAATGCACCGTTCCTCATACAGATATTGCATCGTCCGTCTTAGTATAACCTCTACATAACCATCTTCGCTACTCAGACATCCAAAACTCA
Organism: Fusarium sp. NRRL 52700; assembly: GCA_013396095.1. Lineage (NCBI taxonomy): Eukaryota > Fungi > Ascomycota > Sordariomycetes > Hypocreales > Nectriaceae > Fusarium > Fusarium sp. NRRL 52700. The sequence continues at coordinate 377,521 of JAAQRM010000364.1, forward strand.
AGAAAAAGTATACAAAGGAAAGGTTTTCAAATGAGTGACTCGTTAAACATGTTCATACATCCATCTCATCCCTTCATCTAAGCATCAGCCGATCCATCAGACTGAGAAGAAGATCTCGTCGCAGAGGAGTTGAGGTTGCGTCGTCGCACAATATGGCTCCTATGAAGGTCAGTATCACTACATCGTAAACAGTGAGAAGGGAGAACTTACAGTCCACTACCATTCCGAGGATCTCGAACAATGACCAGCTCCTGCGCCCTTTTTGGGTCCTTGATGGGCTTCCTCCCCCCACCACTCTTGCTCCTCGTCATGCCGCCGTTGTTAATCTGAGCAACAAGAGCAGCAACCTGGGTCTTGAGCGAGTTAACTTCCGTGGTGGCAGCCTTCTGGGCCTTCTTCGCCTCTTCAAGCTGCTTCATGAGCTTGTTGTTCTCAGTGCGGACTTGCTTCAGCACAACAGCTTCTCGCTCAGCGCTCTCAAGCTTCTTGGTGAGTTTGTCGCGCTCAGCGGTCAGTGCATCGACGGTGGAGACTTTTTCTTGTAGCTTGGCGGCGTTCTCTTCAGCGGCAGTGAGCTTGCCTTTGAGATCATCGCGTTCGGTGGTGAGGGTGTCGACAGAGGCGGCTTTTTCCTTGAGGGCGGCTGCTTCTTCCTCAACGGTAGCGAGCTTCTTGGTGACTTCGTCCCGCTCGGTAGTTAGGGTGTCAACGCTGAGTTGTAGTTTACCAGCGTTTTCTGCAGTCGCGGTGAGCTTACCGGTGATATCGTCCAGTTCGGCTGTGGTGGTGGCGACCTTCTCCTTGAGTTCTGTATTCTCGCCTTGAAGTTCTTCAATGGTGGGAGGAGCGGGCTCTTCGGGTGCCGGTGCAGCCTCGGGCTCTTCAGGAGCTGGTGCAGCCTCAGGCTCGGGTTCAGGTGCTGCCTCTTCAGCCGGAGCCTCAGCGGGTACCTCGGCCTCGGCCTTCTCCTCAGTAGGTGCCTCAGTCTCAACGGTCTCCTCCGCAGGGGCTTCTGGCTCAGGTGCAGCTTCAACTGGAGCTTCAACTGGAGCTTCGGCCGGAGCTTCAGCCTCCTCAGCCTTTGTCTCAGCCTCAGGCTCAACCTCAGGCTCAACCTCAGGTGCGGGTGCAGGTGCAGGTGCAGCCTCCTCGACCTCCTCCTCGACAACAATCACATCCTCAGTCTCCGGTACATCTTCAACTGACGCAGGCTGCGGCACACTCGCAGGGTCTGGCTTCTCCGTAGCATCAGAGACAACACTAGCAGTGTCATCAACCGTACTAACAGAGCTTGAGATGGTCGACAAGGAACTCGAAACCACGCTCGCAGTATCCGACAACGACCTCAGACTCGAGTTCTCCGACCTCAGGCTCTTCACCTCAACCGCCAACCTCAACACCTGCGACGTCTGATCATCCTGATCATTCAACAAACTCCTGACCTGCTCCTTCATCGTCTTGTTCTCCCCGTGCAGCTGCTCATACTTCTTCTTCAACTTCTTCCTCTTGGCCTCAACCTCCTCCACCTCCTTCGCCACCGCCTCCTTCTCCTTAGTGATTGATTCGATCTGCGATTTAAGCTCTCCGTTCTCGGTATCAAGACCAGCAATTCGGGCGTCCTTACTCTCATTGTCCTTGGTCCAGGTGTCCTTTTCCTTCCTCAAGTCGTCGATCGTAGCCTGGAGTGTCGTGACCTGCGCTTCGAGTGCCTTCTTGTCGGTTTCGAGTCCCGTTAGCTGTTCCTGGAGTCTTGACTTGTCGCTTGTGAGATCAGTGATTTGCTTAAGCATGTTCCTCTTGTCCTCCTCAAGGCCTGACTTGTCCTTGTTCAGAGACTCGACTTGAGACTTGGAGTTCTCGCTGTCTATCTTGTAGCGGTCACGCTCCACAGTGAGCTCGCCCAGCTCCTTGGCCTTATCGAGAAGATCTTCTTCCATGTTACTGACGCGGAATTGCATGGATTCTTGAGAGATCTCCATGGTTGCAATGCGAGCTTGGTAGGCTGTCTCCTGAGACTTGCGGATAGCCTTGATATCTTCGAGCTCTCTCTCCAAGTTGATGGCCTTGGCTTCAAACTTGCTGTAAGATTGAGTAGACTCTTGGCTGGTCTTCTTGAGATCCTCATAATTTCTCTCAAGAGCAGCCTTGAGCTCTCGGTGCTTGGCCAGATGGTCCTCAAGCTCCTTGACTCTGTTGCTGAAATTCTGCTCAGTCTGCAAAAGCTCATCTCGCTCCTTGGTGAGCTTCGAGACGATCAGATCACGCTCCTTTTTAGCCTGGTTGATAGCCTGGTCTCTCTCCCTCTTGACCTGCTCAAGAGCATGGTCACGTTCCTTCTGGAGCTTAGCGATAGCAGAATCGCGCTCCTTCTTGGACTTGGCAATGGAGACATCGAGATCCTTCTTGGCCTTCTCAGCAGCGACTTCACGGTCCTTCTGGAGTCTGTCGACAACAGAGTCGCGTTCTCGCTGGATGCGCTGGATGACTTCATCTCGCTCGCGCTGAAGTCTCTGCAACTCTTGGTCGCGATCCTTCTTGGACTTTGAGATGGTCAAGTCGAGATCTCGCTGGGCTTGCTCAACAGCCTGGTCGCGCTCTCTCTTAAATTTGTCAACGACCTCCATGGCCTGGTCCCGCTCGCGCTTGAAGCGGTCAAGGACTTGGTCACGATCCTTCTTAACCTTGTCAATTGACATGTCCCGGTCTTTCTCGAACCTCTCCAAGGTACGACGCTGCTCATCAAGTCGCGTCCTTGTCCTCTCAAGAAGACGAGTCTGCTCCTCAAATTCGACAACAAGTCTGTCTCTGGTAGCTTGAGCCTTGTTCCTCTCGTCTCGAAGCTCATCCTTGTCGGACTGCATGTGAGAGAGTCTGTACCGAGCGTCATCAAGATCCTTGAGAGTCTCTTTCTGCTTGGCCTTGAGGGACTTGAGCTCGCCTCGAAGGTTCTCGAGCTCATTGTTCATAGTCCGCTCGACATCAACACGTGAGCGAGCCCGTTGCCTAGAAGGAGGACGCGTAGGCTCAGGAAGCTGACGCTCTTCAGGAATGCGTTGAACGGGAGGGGCAGGCTGAGGCTGTTGCTGTTGGACAACAGGTTGTTGCTGGACCATGGGCTGCTGGAAGGGCTGCTGCATGACGGGTTGCATAACAGGAGGGCTGATGGGCTGAGCAGGGAACATCAAGGGCTGTTGCATGACAGGCTGAGCAATCATGGGCTGAGGAGCAACAGCAGGCTGGTGGCTGACGATGGGCTGTTGGGCCATCATGGGTTGATGCGTGTAGGTCTGTGATGTAGTGGTCTGGGTGACCGACGATGAAACCATAGCATTCTGCGGATTGACAGTAGTTTGTTGGTGCTGCTGTTGCTGTTGTTGTTGAGGCTGTTGCAATTGCAGTGGCTGTGGTTGCTGCTGCTGTTGTGGCTGTTGCTGCTGGTTGCTGGTGTTGCTTGCAGGCTCCTGGGCCTTGGGCTCGATGTGGATGTGAAAGGTCCGACCACGACTTCGTGATCTTTCCTTAGTCCGCTCTTGTTGACGCTCAACTTGTCGACCAGATGTTCTCTCAACCTCACGTTCTGTTCGGCGCTCAAGCTGCCGATCTGTCTCAAACTCAACTCTCTTCTCTGTAGGTCGAGATTGTTGAGATGTGCTCATGCTTGAATTACGCACAATGGAGCGAGAGCGTGTTGGGGTCTTGGCACAGTCATCTTCACTGTCGCTCATGACAGTAGTGGCTCTTGTAGAGACAGAAACATTGGATGAAGTGGCCCAGCCAACCTCTGAAGCTGAGTCGTAGTTGTCATCCGACATGTATGACATTCTGGGTGAAGGCTCTGGAGATCGTGTGTCTTGAGTGCTTCGGAAGCGAAGTTGAGGAGGTTGGAACATGAAGCCTCTGCCTGAATCCTGTCGTTGGCTCCGTAGAGGCGGCGATGGGGATGTGGATGAGACAGAGTCGGTGGATACAGTCGAGGCATCAGAGGCAGTAATGGCTTCAGACACTGTTGAGAGTCCATCGGAGTCTGGTCGACGTGTTGGTGGTCGTGAGATAGATCTGTTTCTCGTCATGGCAGAGCTGGATCCTGAGTTCCTTGTACTCTCGTCCCATGAATCGGACTTGTTTCTGGGCGGGTTACCCCGGATCGTGAGGGCCATGGCAGTCTCCTGCTGTCGTTGTTGTTCATATTGTGACAATGGATCGAAAGGCCGACGCGCTGGCGGGGCTTGTTTCGTCTTGATCTGTGACTTTCTCATGTTGTAGGACTGCTATGCTGTGATAATGAAATAAAATAAGAAGAATATTATGTTTGTTGCGAGTTTGTTCCGTGTGTACTTCGTGGGTCCCGGGGGAAAAGCAACGGTTCGAAGTGGGTGATATGATCGGCGGGCGGCGGTGAGTTGGAGGGGTCGGGTACTCTAGATAAATGGTCAAGAAGACGGGTACAAAACAAACAAGAATAAACTGTATTAGATGCTGTGCAATCTCTACTTGGGGAGAAAAAGAGGAGAGAAAAAGATCACCTCAAAAGAAGAGAGTGTCTGGCCATCCAGTTTTGTTCAAAACCGCCCTGATCTTGCGGGTGACAGGACAGGGCAGGGATCCTAGTGCCGTCCGGGTCAGAGAGCCCGAGGAGCCCAATTCAAGAAGGATAACCTTGTCTGTCGAACCCGCCTCGGGGTGGTTCGAGATCCACTGCCCAGCCCCATTGGGCACGGCACGTCCCCCAAGGTGCCAGCGAGTCGCTGGCCCGTCCAACAGTAACAGCTGGTCCAACGAGAGAAGTCTCGTCTGGCTATTCCATGACGCGTGAGGCATCACTAGCTTCAATTGCTATGGACGGGAGAGCGGGAAGGGCGAACGAGGCCCCTGTCCTCTTGACAAGTGACCCGACATTCTCAAGGGCCTCGATTGGTCTCACCCCAGAGTCAGCGGGGTGATAGAGTATCCAACATACAGTGGCAACTTGGCCATGTGGACAGGCGTGGTTGAAGGGGAGGATCCCCGGTACTGACGGGCAGTGGATTTAGCCTCTGCAAGTGCCAGGGGGAGAACGGATCAAAGCGTCTCTCTGTCCTACAGTCTACTCCGGCTCTGCAAGAAAGGGGAGTCGAGAGACGCAAGAATCCATAGCGTACAGTTACGTGTACACGATTTGTTTGCTGTGCACAGGGCAAATTCCTTCTGTACTGCCCTCCGCCAAATGTCCACAGCTCAAAACAATTCAGCGTGCCCAATCGTTAAAGTCAGGGCATCCAGTCAAAGATCAGCGTCTTGGGCAAAAAAATGGACAAGGGTGTACCCCTGTAGCGCTTTTTGAGGCCAGGTTTTTGTCTTTGTCGCTTCAGGCGTGATTTACGGTCGGGCTGCAACGTTTATGTGTGGGTATCCGATTCGCTCAACGGATTTTTGTCATTTTTCTCGAAGGCGGCTGGTGAATTGAGGCAGAGCGATTGTTTGGACAGGATGCGATTTGAAGCTATCGAGAAATGTAAAAATAAGTTTAAAGGCGTTTTGTTAAACCTGGTGCTGGCTTTCTGACTCACTTTGCTATACAATATTACTCACTGTGGCTGGCGCGTAGTCATAAAAAGGCCTCATAGATGGGCGAGGCAAGGCAAAATGAGGCTATTCGCGGACGGTGGTGCGCTGATCTTTTTGCCAAGTTTTCCTATCAATCTCGGTGTTTCTGTCTGTGACAAACCCCGCAAAGACGTCGTATCAGATTTGACTGACTGCATGCCCAACCACCGGCATCTAGGGTCAGATCGTTAACTAATTTAGCTCAAAGCGCGTCGTGGAGTTTTCGTGATACACGCATTTGCGTATCACCGTCTGCTTTACTCGGCAGTTCTTAGATCAAATGCGCGAAATAAATCGCACACATTCTGAATTTCTCGCATTATAGGCGGAACTTCTTTCTGCTTCTGTTACATGTACCGCGCCGCAATTGACGTCGTTAGGCATTCACTCGTGGCATCATGTATCACCTCAAAGAGGCCTGTACCTTGCAAAGTTGCGTAGTGGCACCCAGAATACTTGATTATCCATGCTTAAACACAAGAAAAGCCCTCGAATCTCGAAACCTAAAGTCGCACGAATTTAAAACACGTTGTATCAATGAAAACGGTGGTCATAGCAAAGATTAGGGCATGCAATCCATGAGAAGATCAGGGCTAGTCACAAGCTGAATATCCCAGTCGCCCGTCTTTGCTGAGTGCCGCGGAAGCAAAGGCCTCGATCCTCAATGTCTGTCATTTTCATGCGTCGCATATGATATCGCTGCCTACAGGATCCTTTGCAGTCATATGCGAATGCCTTGATAGGTATACGTACAGCCGTGGCTTTGCCTCTGAGGCCACCCAGTTTGTAACCTGGCGGCTTTTCGTCCTATTGACTGGATGACTCAGATGGTTTATTTTTTTAATGCAGTGTTAAATTCGATAGTTTCTTCCACGGCTTGCGCGAGATCTGCATTAGGTAGGCTGGACAACGAGCATAACAACTTGATCACGCGACCCAAAAGAGGCCATCGCTATTATTTAAGGCTCCGGGACGTATGGGTAGTGAAAGGCGAAAGAGGATTGATTTCAAAAATAAATGGCATGTTTATTGGACTATGTACATGTAAGACAAAATGCAAACGTACGATTAGGCTCTGCAACTGCATATTAACAACAGATCAGGCTGCATCAATAACCATCCCCGGGACAACATTTCCAGTCGTCGTAGGGCCCTGGTATCCCTTCCTTGCGCTTCCGAACCACCAAAGACTAACCAAGAACGTCAGCCCACCCCAAATAACACAAGTATAGTTCATGCTCGCCGCACTTGTAGGCAGAGCATAAGGGAAGCAGTAGATAACACTCCAGATAAGAAGATAAGCACACGCAATGCCGTTGATGATAAATCCCCAGATGCCATGCATCCTGAAGGGTCCATAAGCGATGTTCTTTCGTCCACTGAGGAGATTGGGCAGGATGCATGCCAAGAATGAACAGCTGCAAAGAAGAATGAATGTTCCGACGAATGCATTGAAGGCTGTTGTGCTGCCGACATAAATGGCGCCGAGGACTGAGACCAGGACAGCTGTGACGATAGTAGACCAGAGAGGCATGTCGAGAGATTCCTGGACATGGCCTAGCACTCCAGGGAAAGGTGTCGCCCCATCACGAGCGAGGGCCCAAAGCGTTCGACCGCAGGTGATGTACAGTCCAACAACAGTCAAGGCAATGCAGATCATGACCAGCGATAGCAATCCGGTAGCACCAGCTGCGGAGCCGGTAGCTTGGCGATAGATCTCGGCGATGGGATATGCGGATTCAAACAGAGCGTCGTAGTCGTTGATGGCGTACATGATGGCAATGAGATAGCAAAGACCAGTAACGAAACCAGTGACGACCTGGAATAAGATGGCGATGGGGACATTTCGACTTGGGTTAGGGATCTCCTCCGCAAGCTGAGTCGTAGCGTGTACTGATCCAACACTGTACGCTCCGTTGAGCATACCAGCGACAAAGACAAACCCATCCGGATATCCAATATCGGCTGTCCAATCTTTCCAGACAAATGCCGAGCTAGCAAGCGGCGGACGGCCTCCTCTTCCAGGCATAACGGTAACAGTAATGACCGTGATGATGAAACCCGCCAAGATGATGAAGACTCCAAACTTGTTCAACCCCGGCATAGCACTGTTCCACAGACAAACAGCCGCACAGGATAACCACGTCGTGATGATATACGTGATAAAAACATGCCACGACTCAGCCACAAAGCCAGGATGGTTCAAAGCATACATCTGAACAAGCGTATTGGCAAGAATGCTCGACATGCTAGCACACCCAAGACACCAAGCAAGATAATTCCACCATCCCGCAAAGAACCCAATGACCCTCCCCCACTTCGGCCCAGGCGTGACAGAGGCCCAGTGATAGACACCAGCTGATGAAGGAATCGCACTAGCTAGCTCTGCAACGCTCGCGGCGACTGTCCAGTAGAACATGGACACCACGATGAATTCGTAGAGGACGCCCGGTGGACCGCCGTTGAAGATGGCGACGAGGATGGAGCCGCCAATGGCCGGCCAAACGTTGCCGACAACAAGGCCTACGCCTGCTAGGGAGAGGAGGTTGAAGTTCTGGGGGAGTTCTTGGACGTGGCCGGAGGCGTTGATGGGGACCTCGTTATTAGTGATTGATTTGGCTGCATCGTGGATATCGTCATCCCTCTTGGCGGTAAAGTCCGCCTTTGAAGTAGTTTCACTCATACTGGAAATGGTCCTGCAAGAATTTCAGAGCAGGAAAAGAAGATGGGAGATGAATAGCAGGCGAAGGGCGGCATCTTAAGTCATGGTTTATCAAGCACCAGACCCGAGGCTACGGTTTAGCTTGTCGCATGTTCCTTCCCAAAGGAGTTTAAACGCGTCTCTCCAATCTTATCTCTCCGCAAATTTGAGGTCGTTGGCGGAGATAGGGTGTTGACTTATTTCCCCGACTGGTCTGGGCGCTGGAATCTGGAACGTGGTTGGTGGCGAGGACCTTATCTTTATCTGATGGTTGGTCTGAGGGTTTGGAGTGTCGGCTGTGGTTTCCAAATGGGATTATGGTGTAGAAAAGCATGATGGAGGTGAATCGGGAGGTTAACCGATGGATAAGAGAGATAGTGCTCACGCGATGCGAAATCGGAGCTGAAGGACGGCGTGTCGCTATGATTCAGATACGCCATCGCAATTCGAGTCAAGAAGATACAGACATGTCTCTTCTACCAGGTATTCATCACCATCAATCTTGTTCCTGAGCGCTTGACCTCCAAATCGTGAAGTGGATCAAATTCTCTTGGAGTCAGGGTTGACCCCAAACCAGTCTGGGGCTCTGATACGACCTATCGTGCGGGGTAATTTCTATTACTCATCGATTTCAGTAGCCGAAGTATAGGGGAATTCGAGAGAATATTCCATATTAAACGAATGGTGGCATAGACACATAACGAGAGTCTGGGAGCATCTGCTAGAAGTTAACGGTAAAAATTAGCATTTAAAGAGTTTAAAATAATAATCAGAAGTCGTTCATGGCGGCCGTTATGGACCTACGACTCTTGTTCTTTGACCCCACGTCCCAACGACACCATCCAGCTCGATTTGCATTCGAAAGATGCTGTTTCGCAAATACGTGACACAGCAAATCGAGATCCATGATCAAATCAATCGAAGATCTAATCAAAGATACCGGTCTAGTTATAAGAATACGTTTCATAGGTAGATTCAGATGGTCGCATTGCAATGCTGTTCTGTTGTACAGTAGAAATCTTGGCGCGTTATCTTATCAGAGCGTTATCGAAGCTTATCGCCTATCAGTAAGTATTTTTAGAACTTCCCGAAACCCAACGATATCTATTATCAAGATCATCCGACATATCCATCTGAATTGTTATGATCTGATCGAATCTGGCATAATCTGAGTACATCAACATCTGACATCTGCTGATTGACCTTGGGAATAGTCAAAGGAGGCTAGCTTTCTCAAAAAGTACAGGCAAGATCGAATGTTGTACTCCTTGGTCTTAGTTTTCAGACTCAGTAGGTATTTCCCATCGGCGACGCAGCCCAATCATTCTCGAATCGATGCCAGCCACCATATTCCGGCTCGCTTCCCATATACAGACTATGCACGACCATATCGTAGTATCCATCTGCAGGGGTCTTACCGCCGCAAACATTACCTCCCATAGCAACGTTGAGAAGAATAGTCATCTCCCTCATTGGCCGTGTACCTTGGGGGATATCTCCCTTCATAACGGGTCTACCATCAATGTACCAGATCATCCTACCCTGACCAGGCTGCCCACCCGACTGGAGCCATGCAAAGTCATACCTGACGGGGCGATGCTGCATGTCGGGGATTTTAGTGCCGAGAACACGATGTTTGTGAGGTTCATGGTGGTGGCCCCAGTGCAGACAAGAGTGATTCTCAAGATCTCCATTCCACGTCTCCGCAATGTCCACCTCACCATCTGTAGGCCACGAAAAAGGCTCCTGGGGAAGAAGCCAGAATGCAGGCCAGATGCCCGTCGCACAGGGTGAGGTGATCCAGGCGGTGAGGACGCCCTGATCCCGCGAGAGGGTCTGCCTACTCACCAAGCGAGCAGACGTATACCGCTTCTCATGGTCCTGGGAAGAATTATTTGCGACAGCTCTCAGGACCAGTTTTCCATCAGGAGTGCTGTTCAGTTAGATAAAAAGGAGCTTCTTGTTATAGTTAGACTTTGACATACTGGAAGGCGTTTTGTTGATCGGCGGTGTAGTATTGTAATTCCTGGTTACCCCAGCCATCCGGGCCGTTTCCGATCTTTGCATCCCACTCTTGTGTGACGGGGACATCAGGGCGGAACTGAGGCTGCCAGTAGACGTGGCCTGGCTGCTGGCCGCCGATGGGTTGCTGAGGTGGAGGAGGTCCAGGCGGTGGGGGATATTGTTGTTGTTGCTGATTCTGAGCTTGAGGTTCACCGACTAGATTCTCGAACTCGTTCTTGAGACGCTTGAGATGGTCTTTCCACGCCATGACGATTGTTCAATAGATTAAAATGAGGGGATACACGGAATGGAATTGGTATCGAGGATGCTTCATGATAGGGAGGAGGGGTTTAGTCAAGGGTTGATATCGTCAAGTCGAGAACTTGGCATGACGTCACGAGCTTGCGTGGTTGGGTGGCTGGAGCAAGCAGCCAAGCCCAACAGCCATTCAATTTTACCTATCTATGTATGAATGAGTCCCAAAAATGAAGCTATCCAGAAATCATGGAATTTCCCAAAAGAGTGGAATTTTCCGTGGCTGTACCCTTCAATTTTTAACCCGAGAAAACCGAGCAAAATGGCCAGATACACAGACCATTTTCTGTAGCCAGAAACACGCTGAACCGAGAATCAAGGAATTGAAACATTCCTCGTCAGCGATTCCAAAAAACTCAGCAATTGAAGTTTCAAGGTACAATCGGGCCTTATCAAGGTGAACATTGAGAAAAGCCGGTGAATGCTTTCGAGATTGCCTGATGAGCGATCTGGGATCGGATACCGCGGTTCATTTTTATCATCCCCTGGCGACAGAAAGGGCGGAATCGGGATCCGCCGAGGTCAAGCATCAGATGGTTTGTGGTACCTGAGAATTTAATCCATGGCGAACTCCGCCGGAATGGATGATCCACATGCCATTATTTGAGCCTCACCGTAGATGAACAAGATTGGAAAAGGTGATCATCTACCTTACGTACCAGTAACAACAACAATGTGTGCTGTCCAGGCAATGTGTTTCACCTTTGAGGCTCTTGACGCATATAATGGTCTGACCGATAATTCCCGATACTGAAGAAACACGTATGGCATCGCAAAATTTGATACGCAGAAACTTAATTGCTTATACTTAATAATAGCCCTTGTTTCATTATTACATGCGCATCTCATGTTCGCCCACTGTATTCCAACTCAGATCTCCTCATGGCCCGATTGCACCGCTTGATTGACGCCCCGGAAGCACCCGACCAGGGGTTCCAGACGAGGAATCATCGGACCACCAGACGGCCTCGAAACGCCGCTCTCACCACGCGATTCAATGCTATCGATAATGCAAGATACGGGGGCATTTTTGGGTGAGATGATATGGTATATAATGAACGAGCAATCATTCTCGATTTGGATATCATCACTCTCAAGCTCATTAATGACTGCTCATTGAACTGTATTGCACTAAAGTCCACTGTAATTTCGACTTTCGCTACCAAGACATTCATCTTCGCAACACCAAAATGCAACCAGTTCTCAGAGTCATGCCCACCGGTCAAAAGTAAGTCCCAACAAAAACCCACTAGGCCTTTCTAAGCTAACAGCACCAGGATCGTCCCTCTTCTCTTAACAGTTGGCAGCGCCACTGTAGTAGGCGGATGCGTCCGAACACAATTGAAGACGCCATCACGGACATTCGACAGAAAGTTTAGTCAATACAACAACGCACAAAGCGAACAGGTATGAGTCACCTTTTATGCGCAGCTCATGTCAGGGTTTCTAACGCATTTGGTAGACTATGAAAACTGTTATTCAAGAACTCTGGTTAGAGGCATAGACTTGGAGTCTTTAAAATTGCGATTAGAATACTGCGGGCACGGTATAGACATCGGAATATAGGCTAGAATGGCGTTCTGGTTTGGGTATATATATCACGACATAATGAAAATATCATGAAGAATCATCATCAAAATTTGCACCCAATCTCAGCCTGGTGATGGAAAAAAGATCTATTGGAGGAGGAAAACTATGGGGGCATGAGAATCATAGCTGCGAGGAGCCGATTTACAAGGTATCTTAGATGGGCAACTCCTTAAGATCCTCATGAATCTGTGTCAGAATGCTAGGATGCTTCGCTTTGAATCCCATCGCAGCAGCACGGTCCCCCTTCATGAGCATGTTCGAGCCAACAAGATACTTGACTTCTCCCTCGCCAGCCTGTTCAAACTCAACACTCTTAGGTGCAGGGTTTGAGAAGATGCCTCGCATATGCATCACCTTGGCAAGCTCAGTAGCAAGATCCTTCCATGCGACGCGACTAGTTTCCAACATATAGAAACGACTGTATGGAGAACCCTCGGCGGGGCCTTGGGCTGCAACGTCGGAAATCTTGACGAGGAAGTCGACGAGGTCCAGAATGTGACACTGCAGGAGTCAGTATATGTGACAGAAATAGAAGAGAAGTACGTACTGTGCTCAAGACGGCTGTTCCCTGCCCGACGTAGGGAACATAGCCCAGAGGCTTGGCGTTTCCAGTAATGAGCTTGTATCCTACGCCTAAGAATGGCGAAGAAATACTCGCGCCACCATAGACAACCGACGGACAAACTATGTAGGTATCAATCCCATCATCCCCATTTCCTGCCTCGAGGACCAGAGTATCAGACTGTCCATTAAACATCTCCTTGTGGATAGCCTTGATATCATCCTCGTTCGCATCATTCCAAACCTTACTCTCAGGGTTGAAGTTTCCCGAAGTTCCAAAATCGATGAAGTTTCCTCCGCCGCTGATATGGATCACTTTGCCCTTGGTACTGCGGGACTTTTGACCAGCGATGATAGCAGCAACTGGATCAGCTGTAAAGGAGTTTCCAGCGTTGACGGCGATGTCGTGCTCTGCGCTGGCCGCCTTGACCTTTTCAAAGTCGGAGAAGTCGCCGACGATGACACGGTCTGCATTGAGTTGGGACTCGGATTGGGGGCTGCGAACATAGGCTGTGACAGACCAGTCTGGGTGGGCTTGCTTGAGGGCTTTTGTGTAAGGAGCTGAGAGTATGGAGTTAGTAAAGATGGCAAAGAAGCTTGAGAATAGTTGACATACCACCCACGAAGCCAGAGGCACCGAAGACAATTACTGAAGGCATGTTTAATATTGGGTTGAGCTAAGTATTTATTGGAGGTATTCGTGATAGTATCGAGTTGAGGAGATGGGGCAAGCTGTTCAAGTTGTATATGAGATATTTGAGCACAAAAGAAGTAGCAGTAGATATTTCTATTATATATATAGACGCACGTCAGCAGAGCGTTACTTTCTCGAATCATAATCCAATGTGTCTCACCTTGATACCAGTAACGTTAACATTGTTCAGCCAATCCACCCACGCCGCATTTACAAATACACCTTAACACATTCCAAGCACCATATCACCACTGACGCAATAAACACCACGCCAACAAAACAATCAATCCCCTAAAGGTAAAAAAGCTCTGTCATCCAAAGCCCCACAGATATCAATCTCACCAATCCCTTATCGCAGCTCGTAGCAATTTCTAAGCCACTAGTGCACGTCGCTTTGTAACTCGGCACTCGGCATCGAAAAGAGTGCGTTAGTAATAGCTGATGGATCCCTTGGGGGCAGGGGTCTTCAGACTCTGAGTGGACGGGCAACTCGGTCGCGTTATTCAATTCCTCCGTCGACCAATGTCTTCAGCCCTAGCAGGCTGAGCAAACTCCTTTTCGGGATTGGTGTGGAGTTTGAGCTGCTGCAGGTGGTCGGATAGATTACGGATTTTAGTGCGAGAGCATTTTGAGATCGTGAATTTGTGTTGGATTCTATGGGTATGACGCATAATTGCACCAATTAGTATACACCGGTTACAGAATTGGATTTGAATGCTTGATAGTTGACGGAAGAACCATTGCGTTGCAGTGCTGGACGAAATAGGAGTTTGTTCACGGTTATAAGAAGCGATCTATCGCCAGGACAAGAGACTCTCTCATCATCACAATTCAATTCAACAACTCCATCACCTCTACAACATTCTGCTACTTCAATCACCTCGCAAAAACCTCAAATATTCACCATGAGCTCTGAAAAGTACCTCGCTGGCAAGACTGCCATCGTTACTGGTTCCTCCAAGCTCAACGGCATCGGTGCCGCCACTGCCTTAGCCCTTGCCAAGCATGGAGCCAATGTGCGTACCTACTCTATACTCATTCCCATTTCAATTTACTGACTGCTTGAAGGTTGTTGTTCACTATGCAACCAGTGCAGAGCCCGCCGAGAAGGTCGTTGCTCAGATCAAGGATCTCGGTGTCCAAGCCATCGCTGCCAAAGCAGATGCATCCTCTGAATCTTTCGGCACCGACCTTGTTCGCGCAGCTTTAGACGGTCTTAACACCAAGACAATCGATATTATCATCAACAACGCTGGCATCGCGTTCGGACACCCCGAAATTGCAGCCATTGAGACTGAGTCTTGGGATAAAATGTTCCACGCCAACGTTCGGGGACCATTCCTCCTCATCCAAGCAGCACTCCCTCACATGCCTAGCGGGGGACGTATCATTAACATCGGTAGCATCGCTGGAAAGCTGGGCATCACCCCGCTGACGGTGTATGGCTCGTCCAAGGCTGCTTTGCATTTCATGTCTACTGCTATGGCGGGTGAACTTGCTAGTAAGGGAATCACTATCAATGTGGTTTCGCCCGGTCCTGTTGCCACTGATATGAGCATGGAAGGCAACCCCATTGGTGCTATACTGAGATCTCACCAATCTATTGCTAGGGAGGGTGAACCCAAGGAGATTGCTGATGTTATCTCTTTTATCGCTAGCCCTGCCTCGAGCTTTATTACCGGGCAGGTTATTCCCGTTGATGGAGGTATCAACATGCCTTAGACGGCTGGAGGGGCAGCCTTAGATTTTATTGAATATGTACTTGCTTTGAGAATAGACTATAAAGAGTTAGACTTTAACGTTTTGTTCCTTATGAAGCGATATAAATAGATTGGTACGATAAGATACCAAACCCGTTATCCTTCAGATCTTATCGGCTTCCAAAATGATAAAGACCCCCCCCCCTGCAGTGGAGATTCCGCCTCGTCAGGCATCTCGTCCCCATCAAACCTCGTAATTATCAACGGCCTCCGACTTATCCATTAACAGAATCAATAAGCGAACCAGGCACGAAAAAGAAAAGCGTTTACCGCCCAGAGCTTGACAGCTATGAGTCACTTGGCCTTGCCTTTGAGTCCAAGCCATTCGCAGTAATTGAGCTACAGTGCTCAGGCCGCATTAGGCAATTGCCGACTCTCAGCCGCAGCGGAATAAGAGCGCGCTCTCTGTAGTGCGTGTCAGGTGAGTGGGCCAAATTTCATTTAATTCTTTCGTTTTAACATCGGCTTTTGGTTATGGTTAAGTGCCGGGGAAACATGATCCGATGTCTGGAATGAACTGACATTCGTTTTGCGCTTGGGGCTTGGGGAGCATGTGCCTACAGGCCTTTAGGGGAACGATGAATACGATGACAACACCGTCATGGAGAGAAGCAAGTGAATGGGTTACATCTCCGTAATGAAAAGGAGCTTCTTATCTCTCTGTCACAAAACGAGCAGCGCCCTGAGCTCAAGGTGTGCAGCACCATGCATTAGCTCCCAACGCTCAATTTCAGACCCAAATTGGTGGCGCCTCCACTGGCCCAAGTGCCGAATCAAATGTTTCCAGCCCACCACAGGGCTGAACAACCACTCCGCATGATTGCTCTGGCCGCTGTTTCTCATTGGCTGTCACACACCCCGTGTCAAAGCTGTAATCTGCCAGAACGCCGATCAGAACGCCTTGATGCACCCTAACATTATCAGGCATTTTCAGGCCTTCAGCCACTCTAGCCGCTTTCCGGTCGTCGTGAAAAAACATGGCAGTGGTGGTGGGGGAGCTGGGGTATGGAATGGGAGGGAAGTGATAAGTATGGGAGAGATCCGCCTTCTGTTTCGCATGTCTTGTTCATCACTCTCCTTCACCGTTTCCCATCTTCATCTTCTACACAACAAACCATTTCCCGTCACTCTTTCATTACATTCCTACTATCAATATCACCAATATGTCTACCCCAGCTCAGACAAACGCTCACAACAATGGTCCCATTGACCATAACGATCTGAACGAGTGGAAGGACCGCTTCAACGACGTCCTCGCCCGTCCCAGCGAACATATCAACTCCAAGTCCCCCGAGTCTTCCCAGCCTTGGCAGAACAGCTTCTTCGGATGCTTCAGCCCCATCGACCTTTGCGCCATCACCTGCTGTGTTCCTTGCGTGACCTTTGGCAAGACCCATCACCGTCTCCAAAAGAACGGTAACCTTCAAGGATACGAGCCCATCAACACCTCTGTATGTTCTCCATGCTCCCCTAACTAACCGTTACTAACATTTCATGTCAACAGTGCCTGCTCTTCTGGGGTTCTACCTGTTTCGGCCTTCACTGGATCCCTCTCGCTCTCCAACGTGCTAACCTCCGTGAGAAATACAACCTCCAGGGCAGCTGCCTTGTCGACCTCGCCACTGCATGCTGCTGTGGTTGCTGCGATCTCATCCAGCAGGACAAGGAGGCCGAGTACCGCGAGGCTCACACATCGGCTCCCGCTGAGGGCTACAAGGCCAACGAGGGCATGACTGTTCCCGCCTAAGAGATCACAACTTCGGCGCCATACGTCATCCTCGAAAACACAATATCTTTTCGCGTTCTTCCCCGCAATATCGATACCCCATCACGATTGACTAGAGGAATGGCAGCCCGTGCTGGCTATGAGTAATGCATGGGTCAAACTTCTGAATATCGTGTAGTTAGAATGTTATCTCGAATAATACTTGTCTAAAACTAACGATTTCCTTACTAAATGATAAAAGATACCCATCACTGTTTGCCGCCCACATTGAGGCTAGGAGGCTGCTTGCATGCCTCGCCCCTGCAGGCAATAACGTTGATCTTTGGAAGTGGTCGCACTGGCATCGGATTATGGCTACCTACTCCGACAGCCAAAATGCTATCCGTCGACTTTGCAACTGAGGACATGGCTTGTGAAATCAAGGGAATGCATCTAATATTGTATAGTTGAATCCGCGACTGTTACTTAAAGCCCAACACCACTAAGCCATACCTTTATGCCCAAGTTCAGCACGTGCAAATACCATCCTTAAACGGGCATATTGTGTGGCGAACAAACATGACTTTTTTCAGTGGCTCTAATATGATCACGAAAGTCTGAAGTCTGATGATAATATGTGCCCGGAATGAACACAGCAAAGCTTGAACTCAGTATCGTCTTCACTGTCCTTTTCTGAAGTTTCAGGGCGACTATATGTATCTGGCCTTTCGAGATACGTTTTAACCCGAGAACAGCGACATATCTTGGTACTGAGACTGACGCTTGCCGCTCTACATGCCAGACCAAGGTCTCGTCGGCTTCCTGGCCCAAGAGCAGCCCACTTCAGAAACAGGAACTTCTCACTCTTTCCAGTCACGAACCCATGCTGCGAGACAATTGCAACGCATCTACTATACCGGCGAATCTCAAGTGAGATTTCGGAACGAGGAAAAGGAATTACACGAGTTTCTTCGCATCGGCCGACGTTCCCAGTGTCGGGGCAAAGCGATGGGAAATATGAGAAGAATGTTGTTCACCTAGAGATAGTGACGTGCTATGAAATTCCTCACATTCACTCCTGGCTCCATCCTTCTAATATAATTGCGTCGAGCTGTTCGATACTTTGGTAATGGAGCTGGCTATCTGAATAGTGCCTCGCCATCTCAATCCAGAACATACTCGAACCTTTCTGCAGTTGGCTCGGCACTCATTCAACTGAAGGACTCGTGGTACAACTAAAAGCCGATGGATAGCCTGGCACAGACCCGCTAAGTGAGTGCTTTGTGGTGATATAAGTTCTCAGGCACAAGTCTCAATACAAATAATCCATCTGGCTCACAACTTCGCCAGTATACTGCCTTGCCTCAACCGTAAAGCCCCAAAACGTATCGAGTAACTTTCTCAATATGCAAGATCCAGTTGAATTGATTAAACAGAAAGAGCGCATGATACGGAAGTACTTCTCAACTAGAATAATACTAACGACAACATTGTCTACATCTATCTTTAGCTCATGCCGTATTTCATCAATTCTATAAACGGCTCGGTATGATAAATCACTTTGATCGCCGTATATACGAGGACAATGATTGACTAAGAGTATCTTGACGTCATGAAATGCCAAATTTAAATTCCTGCTGTCAGCTGTCTTGCGATCACTTGTGAAACATACGCTGTTATTCTTAGTAAGACGGCTAGGACGGCTCGATGTATGCAATGATCGACGCATCTAGGATCCTACATACGAGCCTGACATCTGCTTAGGGCATTAGGATAAGAAATACTTGACTTATACTTAGCTATGCTAGAGACTCCAAGTATTCATTAGCTGAGGGTATAGATGTATTTGGTCTAGGTAATCATCAATATTGAATCTACTTACTCTCCCCAGGTGCACTCATGAGAGCATAAATATCCCCCGCAATCCACCTTTTGTCTTTACTATCTCTCACTATCAAATATTATTCGCTTTATTACTCGCTCTACTATACTAAGCCTTCAAGACGCCAGCAATCATGCAGTCTTCTATTCTCGTCCTGGCTTCTGCTGTGGCCCTCATTTCACAGGCGGCTGCCGGACCGGTTTCACCTCGCGAAGCATCTATCGCTCATTTCCAAATATACGGCGACGATAGCTGCACACAACGCATGGCTGAATTCAATCTTTATTCTGAGGATTCCAACAAATGTCACACATTTCCCACGGACAAGGATGTCAACTCTGTTGACATTTCTTTTATCAACAGTACATGTGTAGGTATGTACTTGTCGTGTATTTCTTCTATCTCATCACAAAAGCTAATCAGACCTTCGTCTGCTGTATGACAGTCGGGCTATTCACAGGTACAACCTGTTCTACTGGCTCAGACAACATAGACTCAGGCTTTTGCTATGGTCGTTTTATTACCTATGGAAGCTACAGCATTGTTTGCGTGTAATTGTAAATGGCTTGCGAACAGTGTGATTGCCTCGGGCTATATCAGTGGATACGGTTTATCTTCACTTTTCTACCGAAATTATTATTAGCCTGTGATAGTCACTGCTGCGCGATAATAGCTACAAGCTTGTCTGAATTAAATCGAGTTTCTTATTTCCTTTAAAGCCCAATAGCTAGATCGACCTGATATAATTGCTGCTTTTTATTAGTAGGTTATTAGTAGATGTAATTCAGTAGGGCTGTCTCTCAGGAATAAATTACAGTATAGAGCTAACTTATCTTATTTAAGGGATGAAGAGCGAGAAAGTGAAATTAAGAAAAATAAACTACAATATAGAGCTAACTTATCTTATTTAAGTTATAAAGAAAGAGAGAGTAAAGTTAAGAAAATGATATTCTTTACTGCGCAGTACTCTATAGTTCTAAGATATCTTAAAGTTATGTTATCTATAAGACTTTTGTGTTTTACTTTTATTTTACTCTGCAATGCTGCATATACTCTTACCTCAACCTATATCACAACCTTGTCTGCTACTATACCAGCGATCCCTATATCCGTCATTGCTATGTGGATAACCTTTAAACATCAAGAAACTCGCGTAGAAGTGGGATAAAGATAAGGACCAAGGACCTCTCCGTTTTTATCCGCTGTGCAAGGGGAGCTTGACTCGTTGATTGATTGCATTGATCAGTGCACGTAAAGATAACGTCCACAACGCGTGTAATTTTCGCACGTGGAATGACGATTAGCAAGATATCAACGTCTGCCAACAAGGGCCCTTGTGCATTTTAAGGGGTGAACAGAATTTTCACGTCAAAGCAACGCAGGTGAAACCTCCTGGATGGCAGAAGAAACGCAACTGAATGATTAGCCTGGGCTCCATCACTGGTTAGATCGACAGAATGCTTAATGGAACTCCACTGCATCCTTGGCATTGGGCTGATATCGTCAAAAACCCTTTATCTCTATAGATTAAATGGAAGAGCGACGGTGTAATTGGGCGTTTGAGGCTCAAAACCGTCCCGATGGTGCCCGGCAGCTAATTTTAACCCTTGGGTTGGGTTTGTTTTAATCCTTGGCCGTTGGGCGGCGAAACGGAATGACCGCCGAGCTTCGGTCAGAAGCACTCCACTCTGAACGTTGACCGTGGTGAGACTGACAGCGTCCTCACAACGTTATCTGCATAGCATTTTGTATGGTCAGACAAGTAGGCCATGCCTCGTATCGCATATCAGGCAGTATTGACACTTATTCATGATTATGGACTCATAAGAGGCCTCACCAGCATTCTTATCAGTACAGCCCAGACCCCAGTGGCGAGCAAAACCTGCTTGACAACCAACACGTTGAGGCTCGGCCTTATCTTCTCTCTAGTCCCAAACGAAAAGTATGACACCGACCATTTGGCACCGGCGCCGGCGCACCGGGCCAGAATCCGCGTAGCCTCAGCGTCACGTTAATAGGCGGCCCATCCATGCCATTAAAACCCGGCCGCTAGAAATATAGTGGGTAACCCCCTGGAATGAGCCTCAATGCCACGGCAGTTCCAGCGCCATGACCCACTGTTATACAGGGTTTAGAATCTTCCATCACGGTCTCATCACGAGATTCTGGTCCATGTCATGATTCGCAATCTTCGTAATGGCCCCCTTTAGGCGAGGACCACAATGAGCCGACTAGTAGCGCTTTGCAAAAAAGGCATCTCCATGGACTCTTATCTTTTCTTAGGGTCTATAAATACTGCACCGCGCTACTTTCAGTTCTGAATTGCTTCATCAGACATCCCCTCAATGATTCACCATCCGCATTCGCTACGGCTTAATTAAAGCATTGCATTGACACTATCGTTTACAACACCAACACAAAATGGATCGCCTTCGAGATCTTGAAGTCCCTTGGACGGACTCGAATACCCCCACTCGCCGAAATTCGGTCGATTTATCTATTCCTTCGCCACCGGCTGAACACGACCCCAAGGCATTTCTGAATCACCATACAGCGAAATCGGCAGCGAAGACTGAACCCTCACAACTGGAGAAGGGCAGTCAAGATAACAGTGTCAAAGAAGAGCCTTCGCAACAACTATCCCTCAGACAACGCCTGCATCATTTTACGTGGGCTTGGTTTACACTACCCATGAGTGCAGGCGGTTTGGCTCTACTGATTCACGTTCAACCTCATCAATTCCCTGGTTTGAGGATCATCGGTACTGTACTTTACAGCATCAATCTTCTCATCTTTACGCTCTGCTGTATTGGTATGATATGTCGCTTCTTGTTCAACCCCGGCGACTTGACAAAATCCGTCACACATCATCGAGAGGCATTCCTCTTCCCAACTTTCTTCCTGGCTATTGCTTCGCTTATCACCAGCACCCAGCGATATGTCATTCCCAAAGACGACCCCTCATATGTTTGGGCAACTGAGACCATCTTTTGGATCTACGTCGTCGTCACATTCATCCTAGCAGTCTGGCAATACTCGTACCTCTTTGCAGGACACAGCTTCAACTTGCAAACAATGATGCCAGGCTGGTTGCTGCCTATCTTTCCAGTCATGTTGGCTGGTACTGTCGCAACTGTCATCTTGGATACCCAGAGCCACCTCAACCCTCTTCCAATCATCTTCGCTGGCCTGACGTGTCAAGGCCTGGGCTTCTGTGTCTCCATGATGATGTACGCTCACATGATCGGTCGACTCATGCAGTCTGGTCTTCCTAATCGAGAACACCGAACCGGCCTCTTCATGAATGTCGGCCCGCCAGCCTTTACAGCCTTGGCCCTTATCGGCATGGCCAATGCACTCCCCAAGACCATCTCTGGAGCTGATAACCTTGCTCTCAACGTCGATACCGTCCGCACAGTAGCTCTATTATGCGCAGTATTCCTCTGGGCACTGAGCATGTGGTGGTTCCTTATTGCTGTCGTCGCAGTGGTCTCATCTCCACCAAAGTTCTTCCATCTTGGTTGGTGGCCGATGGTCTTCCCCAACACTGGCTTCACGCTTGCTACTATCTCCATTGGCAACGAATTCAAGTGCGAAGGCATTCTCTGGGCTGCGAGCGGTATGACTATTATTCTTGTTATCACGTTTCTAATTGTCTTCTCATTCAATATGAGAGCTGTTTTTGTACGAGATATCATGTATCCCGGAAAGGACGAGGATGCAGATGACCACTAGACATTATTTAGAGCTGGGAGTGATGGTTTGGATTGGTTTGTACTATTAGAGATACCACGGGATACAGGTTTAGACAAAAGGACACAAAAGGATCCAGAGGAACAGCGCTCATAGATAGGATCCACCGGAATTAGAATAATCATCATCAATTGTCATTCTCAAACATGTTGTCTAACTTGGTGTAAACGCCACTTCCGTTCCCACTGGGCCAGAAGGTTCCATATGAAAACCGTGCATCGACGGCAGGGAACAAGGATCGGGCTAGCAAAAACCTTTCCTCTGTCGGACGAATTTTACGATACTTGGGTCGTAATCGCAGGGATTTGCACGGTCTTACGCTTCTGTGAAACAGGGCCGATGAGCTCCCCTTTTTCTTAAATGCGTCGATCCGATTCTCGGCGAGACTCGCTTCGGCAAAAGAGTTCTTTTCGCCGACATTCCTTCGTGCTTGAACAACAACTCAGGGTCGATTTATTAACGTCAAATATCATAAACAATGTAGATAAGTACCCATAAAGTTAGATGATTTCTATACATAAGGACATGCTGCGCGATGATGGACAAATTTCTTTTTCCTACTCATCGTGTAAGTTGGTCAAGTTCAGGGCTTCGTCTGGCTTGCTAATGGCATATCAGCGATATCGCATCAACGCCTCAGGGAGTGACTCGACACAAAAGCTGACTCGTTCGGTAGATAAGCGATCGCATGATGAACAGGCATCTAAGCACGCGATTTAGCTATCAGTGGCCAGGGAATAAAAATTGAGGTCGGAGATTTGCTTTTCACAATTCCCGCTATAGCAGCTGTCTCATAGGACATGAGGATGCCATTGTCACATCCCAGTTGCTCGGTGACCCATTCTTCATGCTCTCAAATTCAAAAACAGCTAGGATTGCACAGCTTCTCACAGCATGTAACAAGTAGATATGGGAATGACGTCTTCATAGTAAGCTACTCCATGATGGCACCTGCAAGAGTCACTCATCGATTACTACTCTTGATGTTACGTCAACATCGACATTCAGTTGCATCCATTTTACTGACCACCTTCTCGTATCAGGCTACTTTATATATAAATGTAGACCTTGCAAGCTTCGACTGTATTGCAGGGATAGAGCAATAGAAACCTTTTGACCCTAACAGACGAAACTCTGGGTAGTGATACAACCCCCAGTCACAAGTCGTAGCAGCAAATGACATATCTAGCTCACAACTTCGACATTATACCACAATGCCTGGCCAATTACTACATAAGAAAGCTAAACATATAGCCCCAGCTACATAGCTCAACTGCCATTCGTAGATGAGTTCATTGCTAGTATTGGTACCCTAGTCATGAAAGCTCACCTTTGCACGCCAACTCATCCGCAAGGTTCTTGTATTTGAGGCCCGTGGTCTTTCGGTAAAACGACAGGAATTCCTCTTTCAATGGAAGAATAATCCCTTTGCATACTGTCGGGGGAGAATAGATTGGTCATTTAGTTGGAACTTGTTGCCCAGAGCTTGAACCGGCGGACAGACATTTCTAACGTGCATTACTCAATCTTGGGTGTTCTATCCAGTATAGAAGGCCTGGCTACTCAGAACATATGCGTAAGACAATAAACAGTAGTAAATCTATCTCAAGAAATCTTGTCAGTTTGCATGTTCTTGGCTCAGATACCGTTCCTGTCAGTTAATCCTCCCACTTCTGCGGACTGACAACAGACTGCGAAGGCCTGGCAAACTGAACATGAGTCATCCAGCGGCAGAGAACTTCAGGAAGCATATTGCGCATAAAAGATTCAATCTAATTGGAGATTACGTTCTCAGTCAAAAACGGATTTAGGTGAATTACAGAATCCGAAGATAAAAAGCCCAAGGCCGCTTTGCCTAATTAAGTATGCATTTCGACGACAGCCTCTTCAATGACTCCATTTTTAGTGTAAACCAGCCACTTGTCATATTCGGTGAGAAGCTGATCTTGCTGACTTTGCATATGCTGATACTTTATTGGATGTTGAGAATCTAGCACGCGTAAGCACGGGGCATTTTGAGCCGCCGAAGCTTCGGATACGGCATCTATATGACTGACCGTACGGACTAGGACTAGGTGATTTACTTCGTCGTATAAATCGCCCCCAATAAAGATCTCTGCAATAAATAAGTAATTTCGTCACCAATCTTCGTAACCATCTCTGAACCCATATCATTATTCATCATGAGCCAGACGCAACAGCCATCTGACCCGACGTTCCGGGCGTACAGCGCTCAACAAGGCGCGACTTACGCTGAACATCGTCGTAACTATAATCCCAAGCTTTACGATACAATTATCAACTTCCACAAAGAGGGATCCGGCCAGTTTGACACCCTCATCGATGTTGGCTGCGGGCCAGGAACAGCAACTCGCAGCCTTGCCCCTCACTTCAAGACTGCCTATGGCCTTGACCCTTCAGAGGGAATGATTAGCACTGCGCGCTCTATCACCACCCTCGAAAATGTCAAGTTCGAGGTCTCTTTAGCTGAATCTCTGGGATCCGAACTTGCCAGCCCCATTCCCCGTGGCAGCGTCGACGTGATCACTGGAGCCACTTGTGCCCATTGGTTTGACATGCCGAAATTTTGGGAGCAAGCTGCCATGACCCTCAAACCTGGAGGTACGGTGGCTCTATGGACAGCTGCTGGTATTCGAGTCGACCCGTCAATGCCGGCTCATGAAGCCGTGCAGGAAGTTATCGATGATTTTGATAACTTGGTTGAAGACTATACGCTGCCTGGTAACCTCATGGGTCGTGATCTTTACCGTGGCCTACCGCTGCCTTGGACTCTTGATCCGCCTCTTTCGGTATTTGACGAAGAGTCATTCATCCGCAAAGAATGGTGTACTGGTCCGGATTCTGAGACTATGTTCTTCGAGCATTCACCACCAGTCAATCTGGATATACTGGAGATGGTTCTTGGTACCGCTAGTCCTGTTACCAGATGGAGGGAGGCCCATCCTGAAGCTGTCGGAACAGAGATTGACATTGTTCGGCAGATCAGAACA
Organism: Fusarium sp. NRRL 52700; assembly: GCA_013396095.1. NCBI lineage: Eukaryota > Fungi > Ascomycota > Sordariomycetes > Hypocreales > Nectriaceae > Fusarium > Fusarium sp. NRRL 52700. The sequence goes on from JAAQRM010000364.1 coordinate 403,080, forward strand.
AGGATTGAAAAGATCCTGAATGATGCAGGCGTAGAGAAGGGCAAGGAGATGCTAACGGGCGATATGACTGGTGTCTTGCTGCTTGTCAGGAAGAGGAGTGACTAGGTGTTTTTAAGACTGGAATTGACTACAGGATGCGCTGCGTTGATAACCATTACAATCAATTAGCCTAGTTCTCGAGCCGACATTCTTGTTCGCGCAATTTTCGTGACTTATTATACCCGCCCTCTTATTCATCGCATGCATCACGAGGATCATGCTCCTTCCAGAACTTATCGTAGTCGTCCCAACTCTGCGAAGGGAATGCCAATGGAACAGTAATTGGACCAAATGGAATGCCCTTCTTCTCAAACTCATCCAAGCGAGTCTTAGTCCTCTCCTTCGTCTTGTTGACGCTATAAATAGAGATCCTATGGCACGAGCTCGTAACGTGAAGACCCCAGTTCCAAGCTGTTCGGACATCAGGCGGCTGAGTGTTGAGAGAGTTGTCCCAGCAGCGACAAACAATCTCAACCCAACCTTCGACGTCACATGGGAGCTCAAACTCCCAGGTGCGCCAGGTCCACTTACGCTTCTTAGAGAGTTTCTCAAGTGGAACGGTGTACCAGTTGAAGCCACCATCGTTGGAGAGTTCAACTCGCTCGGGCCAACGTCCGCCACCAGAGTAAGCCCAGCCCTTGCAGCGAATTGCGCCGTTGTGGATGACAACTTGCTTTGTCCAGGGTGACATGATGGCAGAGCTGACAGGCATCTCCTGGATCTGGATGCCATCTGTGAGTTTGAAATTGTGCTTACCGACCTGCTGCGGGAAGTACAGGTATTCCTGGCTTTGAACAGGTGCTCGTGACGGCTCTTTGATAGCCTTGATGCGATACAGCCACTTGACGCTGCGTGCGCCGATGTAGCCAAACACCACAATTCGGAGAGGATATCCATGGATTTTGGGGAGTTCTTCACCGTTCATTTCCCAGGCTAGCATGACTTCATTGGCTTTGACCTTGGACCAAGGAACACTGACGAGATAATTCATCGCCTTGTCATCCTTGAAGTAGGTATCGGCACCGTAGAACTCCAAGTGCTTAGCGCCATCGATCAAGCCACCACAAGCCTTGATAACCTTCTTGAGGCTGATACCAACATAGTTGGCAGTGCCAATTGCTCCTTCAGCCCAGGGTGCCTGGGGAACTTCATCGCCCTGGCCAGGGTATTTGAGAATCTGTTCAATACGACGAGTTCCAGAGCACTGGATTGTGACGTTCTTTGACATGCGAGGGAACTTTGACTCGTCCATAAGTTCATCCAAGGTGAAAGATTTGGGATTTGCAACGAGGCCATCCATGAGGAAGCTGAAGTCTTCTTTGTTGATGATGGGAATTCCACCGTGGTTTCGCACAAAGTGAAGGGAATTGGGGGTGAACTCCTTGTCAGTGACTAGGCGCTTGGGTGGCTCGCCATTGTAGGGGAATTGCAAAAGGTGCAGCATATCGGGGTGTTTCTCCTTGAGGACAGTAGCCCATGAATCTTCAGCAACACTGGTTAGTTCACCTCCGATGGCATGATGCCACATCTTCCAATGTGTACCAGGAAGAACAGGGTTGGTTCCCGGAATAGGACCAAGTTGAAACTCGGGGTTGGGAGGGAATGTCTGTGACGTCAAGATCTTGTGCGCAGCAGCTTTCTTGTCAGGGTAATTCTCCCACTCAACGAAGCTTCACTGGTCAGCTTGGCATGATTCACTTGAGAAGAGTCTTACCCAACCCAACCCTTGCGTTCACGAGTAAAGAGCTTCTCACGGTCACCGACCGACTTGATAGCTTCTTCATCTTTGGTAAGATCCCCAAAGACCTGAGGATCGAGAGCTATGGTCTTTGGCCCGGTTTGGTCCAGTACAGGTAGGACCGCGCCGGAGAGACCCTGCTCGATCTTCCATTCATCAGGACGATTGGTAGTCTTCATGATTGAGAAGTAACGGTAGAATTAGATTTGGGTGTGATGGAGTAAAAGAGGGGGAAAACGGCGAGCTCTGGGTTTAAGTTGACCAACGTTATACGAGGGCACAGTGTTCAGCATGCGGGCGCTGCACAACGTTGTAACCCTACGATCCGCTCAAAACGATCTAGATTGAGTAAGACTACCAGACCAATGATGAAGCAGACAGTAGTATACCCTAAAGCAGCCACGCCTTAAGATCATTGGCTAAATGAATCAAGCCATGCAAGACAGCTATTGAGTTCAAGCCGTAGTATACCCAAAAACAGTTACGGCTTGAGATCATTGGGTCGATAAGCCGTCTTATGCAAGAGAGGCATTGAGTTTGAGACATGGGGCCGATTTACCGTTTGATGCCCTGAGCGGTGACGCTGATGTCTAATGGTATCGTCATGAATGGTTGGTGCTTATGCTGTGAAAGTGGGGTCGTTATCAAGAGCTGACAGAGTTGGGATGCATCAGAAATCATCATGACAAAGTGGCTGCTGTACGAGTGCGGGGTCAACTCAATTCAATGGCATCCGAGCTTTCCGTGTAAGATTGGGGATGGAGGCGATGGAGGACGGGAGAGATAAGATGAGCTGTGCTGCGTCTGTGACGATGTTTGCTTCGTAATATGATCAATTGGAGTGACAAGACCTCATCAAATTAGCCATGGTGAGCAACAATTACAGCTTGTGATATGTGTTGAAGGCTTACAAAATCAGTCTCAGAACAATCCCGTGTCGACTCTTGCCAATGGTACACCCGATCCAATTCGTCTCAGTTATGTGCCTGACATCATTATCTAGGGCAACCGAGCGAGAACCCAGGATCAGTCCAACAAGTTCGCTATGGAAAAAGCAACGGCGGTCTCATCGTCTTGAGCGACACGCAAACCATCGAAGTACTCGCCCACTTTGCTCGTGAGCGTATTCCAGAGAGGTATTTACTTTTCCGACCGACCCAGGGCCATTAGCTGACAGGAGATCCAGGAGCGTACACGCAAAGGCCGCTGGAGCCTTTGGCGAATTCGAAGTCCTCGAAGATATCTCCGATCTTACCGACGCAGACTTCCTCACTGGCATCGGCAAGAAGACCAAGTTGCTGACACGAATCTCAACCGTCGGTGGCGAGAAGGGCTCCAGCGACACTGTCCGTGATGTACGCGGCTGGGCAACTAAATTCTACACTGAGGAGGGTATCCAGGACTTTGTCTTCAACGATCTACCCGTGTTCTTCATCCGAGATCCGATCAAGTTTCCGTCCATGAATCGCAGTCATAAAAGACATCCTCAGACCAATGTTCCGGATAACACCATGTTCTGGGACTTTCACCTGAACAACCCTGAGGGCATTCATGCTCTGATGCACCTATTCGGCCAACGTGGTATCCCTGCGTCATTGAGAAACATCAATGGCTTCAGTGTTCATACCTATACCCTCAACAAAGCTGTAAGTAAAACACGAACTTGTCATGTCACGCTGACACAATCCAGGATGGTAGCTATGTCTACGCCAAGTGGCATTTCCGCCCTGATGATGGGATCAAGACAATGGATGCAGACACTGCTCAGCGACTCGCAGGCTCAGAGCCAGACTACCACGTAAAGGATCTCTTTAAAGCTATCGAGAAAGGAGATTTCCCATCCTGGGGTGTTTACATCCAGGTCATGCAACCTGACGAAGTTAAGGATGCGCCGATTGATGTTTTTGACGACACATATACCTGGCCTTTTGAGAAGTATCCTCTCAGACTTGTCGGTAGGATGACTCTTACCAAGAACGTGAGTTCTCGTGATGCTGGAGGTCCTCAGGCGCTGACAAGATGATGCAGCTCAACAATTACTTCCAAGACTTGGAGCAGGCGTGCTTCTCACCTTCGAACATGGTTCCTGGTATTGGGCCATCAGCGGATCCTGGTGTGTAGACCCCTCCATGTGTACGTCTTGAGACTAACTTGAGAAAAGTACTACAAGCAAGAATGTTTAGCTATCCAGATGCTCATCGCTACCGGTAATTCTATTCACTAATTCACTGACCGCATCTAACAATTTCCAGAGTCGGACCCAATTACTTCCAACTCCCCTGCAACAAACCCATCAACAAAGTCTACGCCCCATACGTCCGCGATGGTCCAGGCACGATTAATGGTAACTATGGAGGCGACCCTGACTATGTTGGCTCAGAGCTTCGACCCGTCAGTACGAGCAAACGAGTCCAAGTGCCTACCCACGAGGATTGGTCTGGGCATGTCACTGCTTTCGCAACGTCGATCACGGATAAGGACTTTGAGCAGCCTAGAGCGCTGTGGAAGATCATCTGCAAAGAACCAAAGGGCAAAGAACAGTTCTTGCATAATATTCTGCCCACGTTGAGCGACATTCCCGACAAGATGAAGGATCAAGTAATTGGTCAGTTTATACATCCAGTGATAGAAATGTTAATTTGCGATTTGCTAACTTGGGTTCAGAGTATTTCGGGTGCGTTGATGGGGATTTGAAAGCTTGTCTAAAAGAGGGCCTTGGGAAGTGAGATTGACAGTTATAGTCACATTAATTCCTCCTAAATTGACACGAGTCGAGTTACTGGGTCGTTGCCTGAACAAACTTTTTCTCGGCGCGTAAATCGGTTCAGGGCAGGATCTTCAGGGGCCAGGGGGTGCTGGAAGGCCCCACTGATATGACGGTGCCCATCACTGCAACTCAGGCTTAGCCCTGTCGAGTTGTTTCACATCGAACCAACAACATAAGAGCTATGACTGCACATCCTCACTCAACCCTCCTCTTTCACCTTAGTCGTGCGTGAGATCCTACCAGCGCGCTGAGTGCAACAATGGCGCCCATATCGTTTCTCGACTGCTCCCAAGAAGTTCAGCTCCACATCGCCGAAATTCTTCCCCAAGGCGATCTGGCCAGGCTCTCCTTGACCTGTCGTGCCCTGCACAGCCTCACCGAGCCTGTCATTTATTCCTCTGTAACATTCGAATGGGCCAGAGAGTTCTACCCGCCTATCACTCAATTACTTCAGCTACTCCGAACACTGCTAGGAAGACAGGGCTTGTGCCCTTTGATACGCCATGCCGACTTTGAAGGCTTTGGCTATATCGATGAAATGGGCTCGTATCGCTCAGATTGGACAGAAGAGACTCCGGAACCACCACCTGTCATCCCAGAGCTTCCCGCCAAGGAACTCTCCGCGGCCATAAGCAAAACAAGGGTTTCGGGGGCTGTCGCTGAGCAATGGCGTAAAAAGGTCCAGTGTGGGTCTCCTGAAGCTTCAGTCGCAGTTCTTGTTTCTCTACTACCAAACCTGGAACGGCTTTGTCTTTCCTCCAATTGGACCAACGACACGTTTTTCCTTGGACATATGTTGCGAGCTGCACTCTGTGAAAAGCCTGAGCATGCTTTAGAAGCAGATTTGCTTTCTCTTTCTTCGTTGAAGCGCGTGTCACTTGCGCCAATGATCGACGAAGAAAGTCACCTCGATCCAAGTAATACGGCAGATGCCTTGGCGTTGTTCTACCTGCCCAATATTGAGACTCTCTCAGTATCGATTGACAACCCCACCAACTTCACCTGGCCCTCCTCTTCACCCCCAAAGCCAACATCGCTAGAATCCCTTGAGATCTTTCGGCTACGAGAAAGTCGATTGGCTCCAGTTTTATCAGCAACATCGAACCTGAAGAAGCTAAAGTACAACTGGATGTACCGTCCTGACCTCGACAAGGAGGTCAGCAAAGATGTTGTGATACTGGACGTAATGTCAGAAGCTCTCCTTGAGACTAAGGACTCGCTCGAGGAGCTTGAAATAACCGCAGAGAGTTTCCCTGCATTCTCGCGTGGGATGTACGAGCCGCCAGACGTGACGTTCCAAGGGTCAATTGCTCGACTCCGTGAGATGCACAAGCTCAAGGCACTTCATATACCTTGGACATTTCTCACTGGAAGGAGAGTATATTCTGCTGGCCTCGGTCTCATTGGTGCTGCAGTTCCGCCCAACGTTGAGCACTTGGCGATGGATGGTTTCTTCATGTGGTCTGAGGATGACGACTATGAAGAGGATCCAGATGAACTGATGGTTGATTGCTTCGCAAAGGAACTCGAGAGTGGCGCTTTATCGCATGCACAATCACTGAAAAGCGTTTGCTTACCTGGATCCTTATATATTACAGGGTTGTCAGACATCTGCGAGAACAAGCTGAGAGCCTTACAGGATCAATTTCGACTGGCATTAAGCTACGACAGGAGAAGAAAGTGAAGGCGCTTCGTCCTGTGGCATGGTTTCTCATTGAAAGTTCTTCGATCTAGTCTTTTTGTACTCCAAAATGTCATGGTGCATAACGTGGATATTGCCGTTGAAGGTCTCATCGTACAATATATGTAGCTGAATCTGACAGAACGAACATAATGGGAGACCGAGCGTCTACTCCCCATCCCAAATAATGCGATTCCTAGTACACATCTGAATCTGACCTTTCTTCTGCACACCTCCAGCAATCTTACGAAGCGAAAATGGCGTGGCCTTCTCTCCTTGTCCAATATAATGTACGTCTTGGTCGCGCACTAGTAAGTTACAGCCCCAGAATTCCTGATATTTCGTCAGCAAATCGACGATCCCACGCATACTACTGTAATCGTCTTGTACAGACCTTTTCATCCTCCCCGTTTTGATCGGTGCCACAAGGGGCCAAGATAGTGTAACCTTGCCTTCCTTTGACAACAGTCGTGACACGGACTTTTGGACTGACATCTGGAATTGAAGTTGTGTGTGTCATATAGTACTGATGGAAGGCGTTGACTTCGCCACACTTAGCTTTGTTTGTATGTCCCGCGGCAGGGTCTGCAGTACTTTCTGGGTCATTGACAACGCGATCTCGCCAGAGAGCACTGCAGCGATCAAGAGCCAGTCTAACCGGACTCTGGGGCCACTGGTTAAGGAAGCCATCGAGTCCCTTCTGAGAAGAGGACAAGATAATCTCGTTCCCAAAAGCCACGATAGTCATAACTGAAGGGAGATATGATGGCTTAGTACTCCCCTTGGGAAAGACTGTAGGCTTATATTGTTGCATATCCTTTTCCATCTCTCCATGTGCAACTTGAGCCATCATCCTTAGCTGACCGTCTGTGATAGATGAAACAGGGTCTTTGAAGACGAGATATGAGGAGAAGAGATATCGATGCTGATTTTCTTTCCTATTGCTTTCTGACACGCGCGGGATGGGTTGAGTCGCTAGACCGTAGTCGAGCCGAACTTTTAGTTGCCCTTGTGGTGGGTGCTTAACGCTGAGGTCAATGGCATCTAGGAATTGACTGAAGAGTAAAAGTATGAACAATAAAGAAAGGTAGAGTGTACCCATAAGCGGTGCCATGATGCCAGCAGTTGAACGCAAGTTCAGAACAGTGTACGGAATTCAACGACACAAAGTCCCGGAGGAAACTAACACAATTAAAAGACACGAGACATATAGTGTAGCCAGGATACAACAGGCTTACCAGGACAGCAACATGCCGAATTATGAACGAATAGCACAAAACACCCATGCCTACGCCTTTCAGTCAGCGGCTAAGTCGGAAGGCAGACACGATGATCGCGGGACTATGAGATTTTCTAAAATTAAAGGCCCATATTCTGATTCCTTCCAAATGACTACCGAAGCTGATATTCCGGCGGTTTGCCCATCATTACTCGCCGAAGTGAGGATTCAGCCCCCATTTACTAACTCGGTTACAAGTTAACTACGCGCTGTGATAAAGACATGGAAACCTGGTTGGCCGTGCGTCCAATCAGAGCTCAACTAGCCTACCATGTAATGTGGATGTTGATACGAATTTGTTGCTAGAACCAACAACAAGACGCTAACAAAGGCTCATGAAACACAGTTGTTGGTTCGACTTACCATTTCGACAGTGGCTTTTCTATAATTAACGGGCCGTGCTGTGCCTCATACATGATGATCCTTTCGAGTCAGGAAATGCCCGACTAATTTTATCCCTCATCTGTTGGTTGCCCCCTGTAAAATTCATTTACATGTCACCACGTGGGTCAAATGCGAACTGAGCTTCTCGGCCAAACTGGATCATGAGGTGATAACTAAATCATGCAGGACTGTGGGGGCCATGCTCAGTGGCCTTGGGGAGCAAGAAAATACCGGACCTTGATGTAGGGTGTCAAAATAGACTAAGTAAAGAGTCTCCTAAACTGACACTAAGTTGACCTAAGACTTTTTGTCACTTATAATCAAGGTCCTAAGTTTTATTGCATCCTCCTGCCTGGGCGAAGTGCAGATCTTGAAACAGGAATTGGGGGCCAAGAGGAGGAAATAGACAAACCCTGCAAGGCTAATTATCAGCTTGCTAACAATAGCTCCATTGGCGCACATATGAAAATCGCCAAGTATCTGTATTTACCGAAAGAGAGTAACGGATTGTATTTGCTTGTAAATCGTATCATCATGCAGCGTCTACGCTATGCTTTTGCACTTTTCGCTGCTGCTGGCTCAGCAGCAGCACGTCCGTCTCTTGTTAACTTTGGATCTATGTCCATGAACAATATATTTGGCAGAGAAACGACCGACTTCTTCAACCCAGATGACCTGACGTTCATCAAGAAGCTTGCAGCTGTGGGGGACTCTTACTCAGCTGGTATTGGAGCTGGAGACGGCTTACACGGAGAAGGCGGTAAGTTCACAATGCTGGCTTGTTGCGATCGAGACGTAACGAGTTGCAGATGAGAACTGCCGGCGATATGATCATTCTTACCCATATCTTATCAATCAAGATGAGAGACTGGGCGATACAGCCAACAGGAAGTTTCAGTTCAAGTCTTGTTCTGGTGCGGTCATCAAGAACGTGATTGAGGATCAGCTTCCGTCAATAGACTCTGATCAGCAAATCATTCTCTTATCTGCGGGTAGTGTTTGCAAGTATTCTATTGAGATATAGCATCCACTGACAGTGCGTTAGGAGGTAACGATGCTGAGCTTGTTAACATCCTGAACCAATGTGTCTATCAATGGTTTGCTCTGAATGACCAGCACTCCACTGTAGGTAAAGTCGCAGAGATGAAAGGTGAGCCCTGGGCGAAAGGATGGGACTGGGACGCTGCGTCTCGTGGCTGTCTAGGTCAGCTCCAATACTCCAAGAACATCATAAACGATGATGAGTTCTCCAAAAGGATCGATGCGATGATCGAGGCTACCAAGAAGAAACTGTCATCAGAGTAAGTTCTGCCCTGGCGCCCTGACTGGATATCTACTGATGGCTTTCTCTGTGCAGTGGCATGATATATTACACAGGGTATGATAGTGCTTGATAAAGTATCATCGCCCTTCCGCTAACCTCAGTTATAGGTATGCCAAGTTTTGGAGCACTGACTACGGGTCTGCTTGCGACAAAGTGTCGTGGTCAACCTGGATATTTGTAAGCAATCCGAAGCCGTTTGTGAGGCTTTCTGACATTTGCTCCCAAGAAATCGTATAATATTTGGCAGCCTGCTGCTCGTCTTGAAGAGCTGCGCCGAAGAGAGATGAACAGGCTGGTTGATCTCATCAACGACAAGATTGTAGGTGCAAGCAGATATTAGAGGAGTTCAGTGATTTAACTTGACTTTTAGGAAGCCGCTGTCAAGAGAGCTGGCGACAAGGTGACATTCATCAACTACGATGAGTACGTCGGCCATTTCAAAGGCCGATACTGCGAAGACGGCGTTGACGAATCGGTCGTTGACAGCAATACAAGGTAAGCTTTTACACTCTGGAGGTTTGGCTGATACCACAAACTAACAGTTCTAGACCGGAGTTGATGTTCTATGAGCTCGATACATTTGACCCATGGGGTAATAGACCCTGGAAGCGGAGTACTGTCGAGCACACGAACGGTTCGTTTTCTGGTGACATGAACACGATGGCCCGAGCAGCTGAGTTTGTCGCACCGGATGTGACATTCAGGCAGGAGCACAAGATTGAAGATGACTCTGAGATTCAGGGCCTCCAGGCTGCAGCTAAAGAGGGAGCTACTGAGGATGTGCCCAATCTTTTGCCTGACGGGTAAATAAGCAGACACCACGTTTCATCCCCGCTACTAACCTAAGTCTTATAGTTACGGCCGTGTCTTCCATCCCCAGATCCTACTCCACGAGCTCATCGCCAACCTTGTCCTATTCCAGGTCTCTAATCGTCGAATGGAGGAGAACAAGATGACTCCGGAACCTCTTCTTGACACATCGGTAGCGCAGTGTCCCATCAGCCCTTCTGGCACTATTGTCTTGAAGTACAAGGAGACTAAACCGGGAGAGGCAGTCAAGAAGGGTACCGAGCTTAGAATTCTCCCGGTCGGTGACTCAATCACGGTGGGTTACCTGAGTGACAGAAATGGAGGTGACGGGAACGGCTACCGTGGGCAATTGAAGAAGGATCTTTCTGGTAAGAATACACATGTTCGAGGTGGCCATCGCCGTAGTAGTTGCTAACATTGAAAAGGAGACAAGGTCGTCTTTGCTGGTACAGAGTCATCGGGTACAATGACCGACGGGAACTATGTGCGTACACTCGCTCGCTTCGGACTGTGTAACTGACTCCAAATAGGCAGCATGGTCTGGAAAGACAATCCAGTACATCTCGGACCATGTCGACCCTTCACTCAAGCAGCGTCCCAACATCATTCTTCTTGCGGCAGGTACCAATGACATGAACCCTAACCATGGCATCTCGAAAGAGGGGAACGATCCAAAGGGTGCTGCCGATCGACTTGGCAAGCTTATTGACAAGATGGTCAAGGCATGCCCGGACGCAACCATTTTGGTAGCCATGATCATCAATACCTGTGATGAGAAGCAATCACCTGCTACAAAAGAGTTCCAGAAGCTCGTACCTGGCGTCGTTAAGTCACGTCATGACGACGGTAAGCACGTCTTGGCCGTGGACTTCACGACCTTCAAGACGAGTGATCTCCAGGACTGCATCCATCCTACCAACGATGGGTACAAGCTTATGGGTGACTATTGGTACAGCTTCATTCACCAGATTCCCAGCAGCTGGATCAAGAAGCCAGTAGGACCAGATCCTAACGTTGGCGATGGTACTAATGGCGGTATTGACAAGAACATTCCGGCCCCGGATTGGGGAAAGAGTCCTATTCAGGTGACTTCGAAGGAGACAGTGGCAGATGCAGCCAAGTATGCAACTGGTGGAAAGGACAAGTGCGTTATTTGTAATGGCAATCCTTGGTATAAGGGCACTGGAAAGATTGCTCAAGGTGGCGTTGGTAAGAATGGAGATTGGAAGTACCACAAGGACTGGAAGGCCGAGGGTCAAGTTGCTGAAGGGCTTGGCTTGGACAACCAGTATGTCAGATTGCATGACATGAATGGCGATGGCAAAGCAGGTAGGCATCGAAGATTCACCGGGCCACTATTTAGTGTTGGTGTCCAGACTAATTACTGTCCCAGACTACGTATGGATTCACCCTAAGACGGGAGAGATCACCTGCTGGCTCAACAATCTCCCCAAACCGTGGTCAAAGGCAGGTAACAACAATGGCATCATCGGTAGCGGTGTAGGCCCCGCAAAGACGATCTACTTGGCGGTAAGTTCCCACTCGATCGCTCTATTCGCCGAGGCTAACACTCTGACAGGACATGAATGGGGACGGGGTAAGTGATTCGCCTAATCAGAAGTGTTTGTGCTGACATTGCGTAGATGGACGACTACCTCGTTGTAGACCCAGACAGTGGCTCGGTTCGAGTATGGTGGAACTATGGTCCCGACGATAGCTGGGACAACGGCTGGAAATTCGTGCCTGGCGGCGAGATCGCTTCCGGAGTGCCACATGCCAACCTCGAGACTCTTCGATTCCCAGACATCAACGGTGATGGACGAGCTGATTATGTCTACATTGGTGAAGGTGGATCTCTGAAGCATCATTTGAACACTGGATCAGTTGGAGGACGAGATGTGCTCTTTCATGCGATGGGAGGTATCGCTACTGGGGCTGTTAGTGATATCTCGAAGCTAGTATTTGCTGACGTAAGTGGAACGAACCCAGACTTCGGTGTCAGGCTAACGAGTATTAATCGCAGATGAATGGTGATGGCCGTGATGGTAGGTTCTACCTTGCCGTATGTTATAGTTCTTACTAATGGACAATAGACTATTTGATCTGGGATGATGATGGTGGCCTCACAGGATTCCTCAACCAGCCTACCAACAGAGAGGGTGTTCCTCTCTTCGTCAATCAGGGTCCCGCCAAGACCATTGCTGATGGTATCAAGAAGAAGCCAAGCACTATTCGGTTAGCAGACATGGACGGCGATGGGAAGGATGACTATGTCTACGTCGGCGACCATGGTGCACTTTCCGTCTGGTATAACAGAGGGACTACAGATGACTCCATGGCTATCGATGGTCTTCGATTTGCTGACATGGATGGCGATGGAGTGGATGACTATGTCTGGCTTGATCCCAAGACGGGCGCTCCAACGGTTTAGTAAGTCATGCTCATATATCGACTCAACGATTGACTTGCCGACAGCTTAGTCTCAACTCTGGAGTCAATGAAGGTGACTCTCTTGGATGGGCATGGAGCCCAATCAATGGCGGCAAGCCAATTGCTTCTGGTGCTGCACCTGCAAACCAGGTCGTTTTTGGCGACGTCAACGGGTGAGTAGCCCCGGACTCTGGGTGGCGGAGCGCTTGACTGACCAGTAGCAGTGACGGGCTGGACGATTACCTAGATCTGGATCCCAAGACCGGGCTATTGAAAGCTTATCTCAACCTAGGAAGGGAGTCAGACTGGAAGTTCCGGCCAATAGGTACGATTGCGTCAGGCCTCGGACCAGGGAAGCGAGTGCGCATCGCCGATATTGACGGTGACGGGGTAAGACTCGGGCAGTGATTCACGAAGAGACTCATTTGTTAACAACCATCTTAGCGCGACGACTACATCTTTCTCAAGGATAACGGCGGGACAACTATCTACCGCAACATCTACGGCCCTGACAACGACGGTGATAAGTATGCCCCGATGTCAGACGCAGATGCTTCGGGTATCAACCAATCACCGGACGAGATAGACTTCATAGATATGAACGGTGACGGCAAGGCGGACTACATCTGGACATCTAGACTCGATGGCAGCGTCAAGGTTTGGTACAATGACTATCCTAAGAAACCCACCTGGCGAGAGGCGGGCGAGATCGCAGGCGGCGTCGGGACATCCGGCTCCAACATCCGATACGCGAAGCTACAGAAGACGGGCCGATATGATTACGTCGCCGTCGATCCCAAGACGGGAGCTATCGCGGCATGGCTCAATGGTTGCGGCGACCCTGACACTTCCAAGAAGAAGCACAGGATCACTATAGCCCGATATTTCACCAACCTATGGCTCATTGGGGAAAAGCCTGTAGACAAGGACTTCTCTTCTGATAGCTGTATCAGTGGTGGAGATATGCGTGGCACTCCGCTGTTAAACACAACAGCTGATGACAAGTTTCCCGCTGCTCTTAAGAGTGGTGATACGATGGAGAAACTTTATGGGCATACGTGCTTTTATGAGGGCAGTGGCGAGAGGGTGGGAAAGCTCGTTTGTGATGGAGTCAGTGGGATTAGGTGCTATGAGGATGAAAAATTTGGAAAGAAGCAAACGTGTAGGTTTGGGTCTTACACATATGCTTTGTACTGTGAGTGGTAGTCATGCAGTCAGACGTTTGATGTTGGCACTTAAAACGATTCAAGCAATGTATAAAATAGACAAAAAGAGTTGTGAAACAACAGAGCACATCTATATATCATAAGCAACCGAGAAAATCCCACTCTATCTCATTCATCCAAATCCATGACGACATCCAACCATGAGACGCTCTACAAGCTAGCTTGTGATGTGAGAGGAGAAGCCTCTTGGATCTCATGTACCTCCATCTTAAAGCCCTTGAATCTTCTTGCCGGCAGTCCCACCTCAAACATGTGATCAATCTCGATCGCACTTCTTCCCTTCATCTCAGGGATGAAGAACCAAGTCAAGACCGTGCCGACCAGACAAAGACCGCAAAAGAGAAAACCTGTCTTTCCGCCTAGTGCCGCCTTATCTCTGCTGAAAAGCATGGGCAGAACGACAGCCAGCATGATAGAAAAACCTTTCTCGGCGATACCAGCCAAACCCTGAGTCAGAGATCGGAGCTGAAGCGAACTAGTCTCTCCCAGGATAGCATACCCAGCGGGCCAAGCACCCATACCACAGACGACAATGACAGCTGTCATGATCCCTCCGGTCACCCAAGTGAGAGTCTCACTTCTCCAAAAGCCAGTCACGCCCATGGCTCCATAGAGAAGAGTCGAGCAAGCCAAGGAGAACAGGGTCAAGCTACGACGGCCAGCGCGGGAAAGAAGCCAGAATCCTATACCGTTGGCGAGCATTCCAGCGACTATACCAGCTAGCGTGAACATGATAGCATAGCCTGACTTCATGCCCATAGATGTCAAGAAGACGCTGGCGTTGGAGAGCAGTTCCAGACCGAAGAGGGCAGGCATGATAGAAGCCAGTACAACGATGAGAGTTCTTCTGCGGTTCGTGCCCTTGAGACAAGACCAGTAGTTGACTGAAGCAGTAATGGCCTTTTCTTCCTCGATGGTTGCTCTGATCCGTTCAAGTGCGCCGTATGGGCTGACTTTGGGTGCGAACAGGCGAGTAGCGGATCTGATAGCCCTTTCCTCTTGACCAGTTCTGATCAAATGAGCAGGACTTTCTGGCATGACGATGGAAAGAATAAAAGGGCCGAGGGAGAGAATCCACTGTGATGCAAAAGCACCAAGATAACCACTGCTGTTATCAATGTCATTGATGAGCTTGATAACAATAAGGCCAATTAGTTGACCAAGCAATGTGAAAACCGGAAACAAAGCCATCGCCGATCCTCGCAGCGCCGTCGGTGTATTCTCAGACACCCACGTCACACAAGTCGTCTTGATAACACCGACCGAAAAGCCCTGGATCGTCAAACCGGCGGTGAGCATTGTGCGCTTCATATTAAGCGGCTCTGGCATATGCGAGAAGAAAATGCACGCGATAGCAATAACAGAAACGATGGTTCCAAACAAGAGCGTAAGTTTTCGTCCCATGCGATTCTGCAGCCATCCACCCAGAAGACCACCGAGCGCTGCACCGGCGGGCGGAAGACCAAGCCAGAGGGACAGCCAATTACCGGGAATGTCCATCTCGCCGTCGATTTTTGATCCGTAGTCTGCTTTGAAGGTGTCGACGCTTGCGACGGCGCCAACGATGACGAGGTCGTAGCCCCAGCCAATGACGGGGATTGTCATGGCGAGGCAGTATCCAGCGATCTTGGGGTATTTCTTTAGTGCTTGTCGCAGTGGCATCTGGGCTTCTTCATCGTCTTGTTGAGAAGGCGGGTCTTGTTTTGTGGTTGAGTCTTGAATGGTAGTTTGCGAAGTGTAGGGATCATAGGCTGTGATGTCTTGATCTTCTTGTGGGATTGTTTGCCATTGTCTTGTTGTTTCGAGTTCGTGGTAGCTTGGGGCAAGACTACCCTCTTGAGGATCGCTGTATTTGTGGTCGTGATAACTCATGATTACTTTGCCGAATTGTGAAGAGGCGCACTAATGTCGTTCAGCGAATGGTTGAGACTGTGAATAATGCGAATGCGAAAAGACAAAGGCAAAAGTGGCAATCAGCATCTATAAAGAAGAGCAATACAGCTCAGACCTCGCATTTCTGGTGGAGGGGTCCATTGGACTCATGGTGATCTGCCCTACGGACATCAAACCGTGGAGTAGCAATTATCGCGTAGGATAAATCCTTCAGTGGGCGATGATACGCTAATTATGTCCCTGGACCAATTACGTCGGCGCGAGAACGAGGATGAAACCTGGTGCTTACAGGGCGCAGTCAGCAAAGGCCTACGGACTCGGACTAGTGAGGCTGGGGACGGGACAGTCTTTGCGAGGATGAGGCAGAGTTGGACGTGTTATTGAGAGTGAGGCATTAGTTTTCTAAAGAGCAGATTTGATCATTTGGGAAGGTCGTGTTGTTTATGATGGAGAAGAGATGCAGTTTTGCAGCTGTGATGCCCTCGTGAAGCTGCTGTGCCGTAGAGGGACGATCGCCACGTAAGATGAGGATTCGGTATGCATGCATTACTCCGTACAATGCAACACAATCTTTAGACATGCAGCAGGATGCAACAAAACTTAGGACCTTGATCCTAAGTGATAAGAAGTCTAGATAAACTAAGGTTAATTTAGTATAAATTTAGAAGATCTTTATTTTTAGTACCTTAGTTTAATGTCAGAAGTCTGCTTGCACCACGCGGGCATAGCAATCAAGCATAAACTTCTTAATTAACCTCCTGCATTAGTACCAATTGCCGCTCGTTGGTGTGATAGTACTCGAGGTCCGTAGGACCTTATCCCCGTCGGACTCTGAGCGATGAATCTGACTTGCAATCATCCATTTGTGGGGTCTTGCGAAATCCGCACGATCGACCGAAGTCCGCTTCATGGAAAGGATGCTTGACGGTTTGGAATTGATATGTAAAAGCGATGATTTCACTAGTAAATATGTCAAATATTTCAAAGAGTCACTGATTTAAAGAGTCCAAGGTCGTCTTGACACGTTTCGTGTGTTATCTCCTCGTCTGTGACTGACTTTACGATCACAAACTTATCAACGCCCGCTTTATCACCGAACCTCGCGCCGATACCACGCCGATCCCTAACGTATCACTGCATATTTCGTATCAGTCGATATCCTCCGACTCGACAATGCAACTCAACAGCACCCAAGACTCGGAACTTAAGCCGATATGCCAAATTATCACTCCAGTGGGGATGTTAGGCTACGGCTTTGACGAAGCGCTCACGCACTACGAACTCTCCCGCCTCGTGCCAACCGGTATCCCGACAGCTATTATCTTAGATTCGGGCTCGACAGATAGTGGGCCGCAGAAACTTGCTCTCGGGTCTATGTCGTGCCCAAGGTCAGCTTATGCGAAGGATCTTGCAAAGTTACTCCGACTTGTTCATACGTTTCGTGTACCTTTGATATTTGGGTCTGCGGGTGGCGATGGGACGGATGAGCATGTCAAGGCTATATATGAGACTATGGAAGAGATCGCGGCGGAAGAGGAGAATAAGTAAGCTACTGTAGCATTGCAGGTGCTATCTTGCTGATACTTGACAGGGACTACACTTTTAATACGATATCGCTATTCTCCAATATCGACAAGCGGACAATCCTCGAGCGCCTCAAACAAGGTCGTCTTACCGGTTGCGGCCCCTGCGTTCCACCGGCAACAGAACACGAGATCAATGAATCTCTCCGTGTCGTCTCTCAGATGGGCTACGAGCCCTTCTTCGACGCCATGACCGCCAACCCCGACTTCAACATCATAATCGGCGGACGAGCCTACGATCCATCTCCATACGTTGCTTTTTGTGTGTATCAACTCACACTACAGTCAAGCTTTCTCAGTACAGAAGAACTCCACTCCAGGCTTGGTGGGTTCTATCACATGGGTAAGATCTTGGAATGCGGAGGACAGTGTTCATTCCCGAAATCTCATGGTGCTGTTGCGACTGTCTATGAGAATGGTTTGTTCGATGTTAGACCGACGGATCCTGAGTCTATGTGTACACCTTTATCTGTCGCTGCGCATACGCTGTATGAGAATACGAGACCGGATGTTCTACGAGGGCCTGGGGGGTCACTTCATCTCGAGAACTCAAAGTATGAGCAGCTTTCTGACGGAAAGTCTGTGAGGGTGAGTGGTAGTGTTTATCGCTCGTCGGCAGCAGATGGCAAACCGTATCAACTCAAACTCGAAGCTGCACGCATTGTTGGATACCGCGCTATGTTCATGGGCAGCATCACAGACCGTAAGATGCCCTACCTCCAATTATAACATCACTCTAACATCTATAGATATCCTCGTCTCTCAGATCGACAAGCTATTGGCCCGGGTCAAGGTCTACGTTGACCAACAGCACACTGAGATCGCCGACCAATGGAACCTCGACTTCCATGTCTACGGCAAAGACCAGTACACGCAAGCCGGACCAGCTCAACTATTCATTGTTGCTGAAGCACTCGCGCCGACACAGCAGTTGGCTAACAGCATTGCCTCCAAGGCTAGAGTAGGAATGATTGTAAGTCTCCCTATCTACAAGAGGTCAAGCTAATGCGTGATAGCATGCACCATATCCAGGGCAGAAAGCGACAGCAGGAAACTTTGGCTTCGGCCTTGGTGGGCTCATGGAGATTGAACTTGGTCCTTGTGCTGAGTTCTCCCTGTACCATCTCATGGACCTTGAGCCTGGTGAAGAGAGATTATCTCTGGGTGGTGATGGGTCTGTACTTGAGGGACCGTTGTTGAGAGGCAAGATCTCCCGAGTTGGCAAAGGGCTTGTGAGCGCGACCAACGACACCAACGGTACTCAAGGGCACATCACTGGGCCTACGGCCAATAGCAAGCCTCCTCAACGGACGAGTGCAAGTCCCCAGCGTTCACCTAGCCCCCCAAACCAAGCTATCCAGAACCCCGAGACGCTCTCGGACCTATGCCGTATTCTCCGATCGAAGAACGCCGGTCCATACGAGATCACTATAGATGCCATTTTCAAGTCCAAAGAAGCTTATGAAGCTATCAAATCCTCCAGCCTCCTCTCAGCCAGCAGCGTTGCGAAAGCCATTGGTATCGCAGAGGAAGATATCATCTGGATTGGATTCTTCGACCCTGCCATCTCTTTCAAGGTAACCATCCCCAGAATCCGATCGGGGAAGAAGAAATCTGCCGGCGGGTTCATGGAGAACGACATCCATGGGTCGCAGGAGCACATGGGGCTTGCGAGCCTGAAGCTCCCTGAAGGATTCAACTTCTAGGTCCATTACCAGGTATTTGGATAGTCACCATCCAGTGACGTCGGGTCGAACTGAAGCAAGCTTGTATACGGATCACTCCAAAAGTTCTTCAAAAACTCCGGGTTCCCATCCACTTGACTCATCATATCCCCATGATTTTGCACGATCTCCGTCGTTGTCTCCTCAACTCTCCTCCCAACACCTTCCTCGACCTCAACAGGCTTTCCTCGTATTTTCCCCGCTGTGTTGATAGCATCGAACATCAAAGACACCCCCATTCTATGATTAAGCACCAACTTTGTTTTATCCTCCTCCCTGGCACCCTCGCGCCCCAGTGCTTCAAATACACTTGCAATGCGACTGAACTCATCTTTTGGATCAGTCGTGCATGCTTTGCATAGCGTTTGTGTCATAGCGACATGGTTTGCGACTATTTGTCGCTCTTCAGGTCCATCGGAACTCTGACGGATGAAGAATTTGAGGAGAAAGATTGTTGAGAAGCCTAGACATCTGTGGCGGTCCTTCGGCTGGCACTTTTCGCGTCGGATCAGGGTAGGGTTTTCGGGGTTGGTGCGGGTAGCTCGTGTCCCAATTTCGACTATGCGAAGAGCGATATCTCGTGCTGTTCGGAGAAGGATCTGGCGGGAAGATGAGTTTGCTGGGGACTTTGTGATTACAAGTGTGTATATGTGTATTTTGGCGTCTAGGATCGCGTATTCAACTATGCTCTGCGTCTCTTCATCTGGAAGTATCTCGTTCTTGATCGCATCAAGTTCAGTGTCAAACAAGCGAAGGAACGATGAGCTCGTGCCGTCCGCCAGCTCATGGTTGAGTAGCGCTGTGAATTTTGCCACGACTAATTGGATGCGGACCTCAATCGCAAATGCCGGCGGCACAGTTTGTCTTTTCAGGAATGCATGAATAGCAGCAAAGTCTAACTCTGATTCGATGGGACATGGAAGGCCCAAATGTAAGCTCAGTCTGTTTCCGTTAGTAAACACTGCCAGGTTCTCAACTTCTTTGAGGTATCTCACGATGTTGACACAACGAAACAGGATAGCCACGTGTTGATTCTTGACCGAATACTCCCTGATGTAACTCCAATGACTCGAAGCGATGGAATCGTTTGTTGGCGATCAAGACTCAGATATCGGGCAGCTTGGATGGCAACACCGCAGTAGAGCCAACTGGGCTCTTTCCATTGTTTATCTGTAGGCAATGGCCAGTTGCACAGAAGTAACAAAGCTTGGACTTTGTACAGTGGTAGTGGCGCGTCAGTTAAAGTCTCCTGCACCAATCTCTCATATGGCGCCCGAAGTAACTGGAACAAGGCGATGTTCTCTGCCTCAGGTAAGCGACAGAGTACGGTTGTGACAATTGTCCAGAAGAGGAAGGGCTGGTTCTCATAGGCTGCTTGGGCGGAGAGCGAAGCGACCACCGGAAGTCGAGGACGCATGTATTCGGCAAAACTAGAGGCTGTGAGCAAATACAAAGGGAAAGGGGAGGAGTCTTACACCGTGAAAGCCTCGGTCGCAGTAGAAGAGTCGACGACTACACCAGCCAAGCTCACAGTATACGATGTAAGCTCAAAGTCATCTACACCTTCATCCTGGGACGCCGGCGATCGACTCTCAGATGTAGAACTGGATCCAGCCGCCAATTGATCCTCCGTACGATGGGTCTGGTTACGTAGTTCTTGAAGTTCCTTGCTCATAGCCTCCAAGCGCCTACACCGTTACTAGATCAGTGATAATCCCGGATTAGGCGGTCTTGATACGTACTTTCTCGCCGGCGTCCTCTTAAAAGTGGCGTCCACAGTGCAGAACAAATGCCTTGCATCGCACCGAGAGCACGGATCTGGGAATCTCTCCTTGGAATCACATCGCAACTTGCTGATCAGCTCTTATCGACCTCATATAGATGGAGGATGTTACCTTGGCTTGCTTACACTCCGTACACGCCTTTACTGGCCTTGAGGCTAAGTGACTCTGCGGCATTAGATTAAATAAATCTGTCAATAATTAGATGTTTGTTGGTTACACGAACGTGCGGGCGTTGGGAACCTTGAAGGAAATTGCCGACGTTGCTAGCCGTTAGACGGGCCGTTCTTGCTACAAGCCTATCGATAGCGTTGTAAGCCACGGACTGTTAGGTACTGAAGCGGGAAAGGCTTGGCGGCTTGTGGATTTAGCCGGGAATGACCCAAGATCGCCCGGGGGACAGTCATTACTTGCTGGTGATTGGCAGACTTTGACATCTATTTTTAGGTTCTAGGGTAAGTTGATCGCCAGATGTTTTCGGAGTGTTCGAGGTAAGTATCCATGTCTCTGGTTTCCAATGTCTGGTCAGATTTCTTGATATAGTTGGTAACCTACCTTGAAATAATATTGGACAAAAATCAGCCTTTTAGTTGATACCCTTGTAAGTTATGTAGCGGAATAGTGCTCCAGCATAATGAGGTTGACATTGGACAGATGACTCGACAAACGGTAAGCTCGAATTAATGACTACTTCTCGAAATTTGTCTTGTTCTCTTCCAACCAGGCCCTAAAATCTTGCATCCCAGGATTGTAGGAATGACACTCTTGTACATTCCCACCGTAACCCTCATCTGCAAACCACTTGAACATATCCCCAACCGACCCTTTCAACACATACTTGACCGCACTCGCAACCGGACAAGGTGCAAGAGCCATCTTCTGGCCGATGACTTCACAATAGATTACATCCGCCTCATACTGTGTGAGCTCATCACCCACAAGCGTCAGCGCCATGTTCCTGTACATTTTCGGCCAGATGAGACTCTGAGCCGCAAACCAGCCAATGTCTTTAGTCGACACCATCTGTAGCTTCTTACTCCCCATCTGCTCCCACATACGCGAGAACCCTTTCCCGTGAATATCAGTCGTGATATTCTCAAAGAAGGTCACCGGCCGAAGAATAGTATATGTCATCTGCTGTACGCTGTCATGCGCCTGTTGCTCAAGATGTTTCTCAATGGCGTATTTCGCGGCAAAGTTCTTGACGTAGGTTGGATTGTTGGGGGATCGCTCAGGTCCTCCACGGTCTCCGGAGGAGTAGACAAAGTGCTGGACACCATGCTGGATAGCGGCATTGATGACAGCTTTGCCTTGTTGTTCTTCTGCGTCCGAATTGATCTGCACGCTGTAGACGCCCCATACTGGGCCGGCTTTGGCGAAGACTGCCCCGACATTGTCCAAATCACCTTCAACGACAGATATATTGGGGTTTGTTGCAAGGGCTTGAGCTTTGTGGTTGGTCGAGTCACGGGTGACTGCGATGACATTGAAGGAAGAGTCAGTCGAGTTTGAGAGGATTTTGTCAATGACAGCACCGCCTTGCTTGCCGGTGACGCCAAAAATCAACATGGTCTTTTGTGTATTGAATGCCGACATCTTGATTCTTAGGATAAACTTGAATGTTGAAGTATTGTAGATAAGATTTTGCAGAAAATGTGTTTACTGTTTAGATGAGAATAATTTTTAAGGTTGGAGAAACGTTTGTGTTAATATAGTGTAACTATTCGCATTCTCTTGCGCAAAGACGGCGGCCGGGTTGACATTTCTGCATGCATAGACTGAGACGGAGCAACTAGACCATGGTGAAACCCAATACTTAGCTGAAAGATGGCCATGCGAGTGCGAAAACAGGGCCTCAGTGCAGCAAGGCTTAGCTCGGGGTGAGCTAGCACATTTCAGGCTAGACTTATGCTTCGATTTCCTCTTTCGAGCTAGCAAGCGAATGCGAGTCGGTCAGTAAATTCGTCCATTTATCGTGACGATGCTACACATTAGTTTTCAACTGCTAAATTCAACGATTTCCTCATCACAAGTCTTACACAATGCAATGGAGATCGACCTTGGTTAAGCGCCTTTGTTCATGATAGAGTGACAAAAATCAAGGCACCTATCAATCTCTGATTACACACATCTACTCCAAAAAGTCGAGTCTAGCTCTCTCGCGTCAACTAGTGACAAGAATTACAAACGAACCATCCCATGTATCCCCTAGTTATCATCACCATAATAGTGGTTCACAACCGGAGGCTTAGCACCAGTGCCGTACGCACTACCACCATAGTTTAAATAACCCTGCGAGTACGGTAGAGCAGGGAACTTGCCCTTGATCTCCTGTGCATCGCCAAACACCCAAACTGTCGCCATACCCATGACCTGATGCTGAAGAATATGGCAGTGCATCATCCAAGCTCCGATATTCTCCTCCGTAATTCTGATTCTCCATGCTCTCCAACCAGCTGTATGGTGAGGCACGCCCTTGACTGCATATCGATACAGATTAGTCGTGTCTCGAAGAACAGGCGTGAAGTTCTTGAAGTGCTTCTCGTTTTCGTGGGCATCGTAAGTGCCATTGCCCGAGCCTAGATCATAGACATGGTAGCCGTGGACGTGCATTGGGTGAAAATCCCAGCCTCCTGTAGGGCCGTTATTGTTTTGCCATACGATATCCAAAACTTCGCCGACCTTGGCTGGAAAGGCTTTTGTGTTCGGGTCAAAACCGCCGTGCTCCAAAGCGAGCGTGTAGTTGGGTGTCTGGCCGGTTTCGTAGACTTGGATGAGGTACGGGACTTGGTTGTGGTCTGCTTGGACGCTTTCTTTCCATGGGAGACCATTTTGACTGCATGAATTGGTTAGCAAGGTATAGGGGAATATACAGGAGGGTACTCACGCCCAGGCAACCGTGCCGTTCAATGTGCCATTCTCATATTGCCCAGTGGTCAGGACCTGATTGATTTGAATAGTCACCGTCCTGGTAACTTCGCTCAAACGAGGGAAGGCCTTGTTCTTGTACTCCGAAAGGCCCTCAAGCTTGTACTCAAGGTAGTCGTACGTCTTGTTGGGCAAGACAACAGGTGACGATGGTGGCAGAGTCCTTGGTAGCTTTGGTCCCCTGGGACATTTGTATCTCAGAATAGCGTAGCCACTGATCTGCTTAGGTCGATCACGACTTTCATATCGGACCCAAAACTGCGAATCTTCTCCATGGCAAACATCCTTTGCAGACTTTGTCTTGAGGAGATAGCTGAAGCGTTGACCGGATGAAACTTGGACGTGATCTACCTTGGCGGGCTTGGTATATGAGCCATCAGCTTCAATGACAGTCAACTTGTCATGGCCATCAATTCCAAGCTTGATCATTGATAAAGCGGTTGCACTAATGAATCGCATGCGATACGTCTTTCCAGGATCGACTTCAATGACATGAGGCGTGCAGCTAATGTCAGAAGCAGTATCGAAACTCTGATTTCCAGAATTGCCGTTAATCGTAATCGCCTGAGGTTCTCCAGACCACTTGAACGGATCTGCGAGAAGACCCGCCTCAATCGTCTCATCTGACGCAGCGTAGTTATCAGCGACAATGAGTGCGAGATCTCCATCGTACTTGTATGCGGGTTTATCGGCATCCTTGACGATCAGGGCTCCATGCGCAGTCAAGCTCTGGAGCCCAACGTGCGAGTGATACCAGTACGTTCCCCCATCTCCACGCTGAGGACGAACTTCATAGTCGAAGAAATTGTTCGCGGGAATGGGCCATTGGCTGACGAGAGGTGTACCGTCGGAAAATGGTGCGGCTCGTTGGCTTAGTCCATGCCAGTGCTGTCTATGTCAGCTTACGCTTCATCAATTGGTGCAAGCGGACTTACGACAGTGAGGTTCTGGTCTGGCACGCGATTGTAGACACGGATCCAGACTGTTTGCTCCTCTTTGAGGTAGAGCGTAGGTCCCGGAAAGGTCCCGTTAAAAACAACCGATTGACGAGATACACAATTGATTTTGATGTCCTTCAGCGTAGCTTCAAGGACGTAATCCGGTGTGAACGTCTGATCGTGCACTTTGGATTTGGCAGAGGCCAAAACCAACAATGGCAAAACAGCCAAAAGATTGAACCTCATTTTGCAGACCCTACCTTAATTCATGAGAGCGAGACCCAAGGTAAAGTCCAATTGCTATATATACTTCAGGAGGATGCGGCACATCGCATTGGCGGCCAGGCAATCCAGGCCGTCCAAGGCGCATTGTCACCCAACAAGCTTTCAGCCCGGATGACACGGCGTGAGCACTAAAGTATCACCTGAAGAAAGGGGCCTAGCGACTGTCCAAAGCGAGCCTGGCACGGTACGCAATGACGTCTGTGATAGTGTCAACGGGCGGTGCGATTTGGTAATAACCAACAAAATACGAATAACGAAGTAGGAAGCTAACGAGGCAGTAAGCTGAGTCTCTTCGATAATTGGTCATAAATTCATGATCGTCGGAGTTCTCACCGTTTTTTGGGCGCTGAGTCTGACCATTTCGGGCCAGTGCATGGCTTAGCCGGATCAATGTTGCTGTTAGCTTGGGGGCGTAAGGTTTTATCTAGGCGCTATCTAAGCATCTGCCGCGTTTGAAACAAATTGGCATATGCAGAGAACTTGGCAAGCTTCGTTAGCTGCTGGGGTAACCCCCGCTTTCGTTAATTACAGCCCCATTGATCTGCATGACAGTTATTTCGGGAATTCGGAAACAGCAAAGTCTAATTAGGAACTGTTACGATGGATTGCGATGGATCAGGTGATGAGCGTGAAGGGCGCAGTGCGATTGCTTCAATGAGATTATGGGTGGCTGCCGACATGCGTGAGAATATGTCTTGAACTGCGCAACTTCAACGCACCGTAATGGATTGCCCTCACGCGCTTGTCTGTCTAGCGATACCTTCTGATGTGATTCTAAAAGCTAGAGCTTCTTTCAGCTTGGTGATCATTACTGTACTGCCATGTCCTATCACAAGCTTGATCAATTATATTTGGAGAAGGCAATTTGCATTGGAATTGAGTTATTGAGTCCTCGAAAGGCTGAGAATTGAGTTGACAAAGATTTCGACAATCTTGTTGTATACTATAGTAGATGAAACAAGAGAGACAATTGGTGAGGGGCGTCGCAACTACTTAGCCTTGCGGAATAGTTCTCCATCTCCCTGTGTGTCATCAATCCTCCATCGAATAGCAACCACTTCTTGATCCTCCAAAATAAATTGGGTTTTGTAAAACCAGTATGGTCTGCACCACTGGCCCCGCTCGATGATGCGATCAAAGCTCTCATTAAACACAAACGTGTACTGTTCGTAGTGACGAAGGATGTATTTCTCGTCATCCCGATTCTGAAGTGACATGGTAAGATCGCCATGGTTTTCCAGCAGGATACTGATACAGAATTGATTGGAATTATACCAGAAACACCCTTTATACTTCGTTAAGGGACCAGGAGGTTCAGTGGGCTGTCTTTCGCTGTCCAAAATTGTCTGTACACGTTCCATGGCAGATCGCCCTTGCAAAGCTACAGCAGTAAAAAACTGGCTGAATGGCCTATCGACCTTGTCTGAAAGGAATGCTTGAGTCAGGATCTGAGCGGTCCAGTCCGTAGCATCGCAGTGGTCCAAAGAATTACCATGAACAATGATCCCAGTACCCAACTCGGGCATTAGGTACACAGTCGAAGAGCAGCCGATATTACTTCCAGCGTGATGAAGTAACAAAGGTCCGTTTGACAAGTCTCCAATCATAGGATATGTTTCTAACAAACCCGAGTTGCCAGTGATCTCACTGATTTGGTTCAGGAGCTGTGTGCGTGCCCAGCCCATACCGTAGGGCCGCTCACGCAGAACATTAGGGACTTTAAGAGGGATAGCAGCATCAAAAATAGTACGAAGTTCTTCAGCATTAACGTTGAGCTCCTCAACTTTAGTTGATGTAGCAATTGCTTGTAAAAGAGAACTATAAAACAAAAGGAGATCTCGCATGCAACTTCGAATGCCGCCAGCAGAAAATGCAACTGTGTGGCTGGAGATATCAGGCGTTGGAACCTCGCGTAGTTTCAAATTTTGGTAGGCAAGATAAGCTCGTGAGATGTTTTGATCCATGTTTGACGGTTGCTCCGTAAATGTCCGGGTCATGTTCAAAGGTTTGAGGATACGGCTGACAAGAAACTCACCATAGCTCATGCCTGACACTTCCTCAATGATACATCCCACCGCATGATAACCAAAGTTGTTGTAAATGAACTCTTAGCGTGGTGGGCGGCTTATATCGAGTGACGCAAGTAAAGTGGTGCCTTGTGTTTTGGAAAGAAGCAGGTTATTGTTTGATCCAATGAAGAGTGCGTCAGACCTGCAAAGACCCGTCCGATGACATAGTAAGTCCCGAATAGTTGCTTTGCCAACATTGGTGTGACGAAGTTCATCGAGAAAAGTGTCAACACGGTCGTCCCAGTGAATTGCCCCATCTGTGACGAGGCAAGCAATGGCTAGTGCTGTAAACCCTTTACACATAGACCCAATATTGAAAACAGTATCGGCATTCGGTCTGAGCCCTTGATTTACATCACGAGAACCGAGATATTTGTTGAATACCTTCCCATCGCGGCCCAGTACACCCCAATCGCCAGGCCTGGGGTGCCAGAAACCATGCAAACTTGTTGAATATCCGCCTCTGCGAGATTCAAGATCTTGTCCCAGGTTGACGTGCAGCCTGATAAGGTGACATTTTAATTGTTGTCCATCTTGACAGTGTTGTAAGAACAGGAGGCTGGGGCCAGATGTGCTGTTTGAAGGCGAGACTTGCGGCTGAGAGATTAGATCAACATAGAAATTTGAGTATTAAAAGAGAATAGGATTAGGAAGTTGACATTGTGATTGAAGTCAGTAATAAACAAAGAAAAGAGGGGTGCCTTACGCCGAGTCACGTGTATAAAGCCAGTTGATGCTATGATTATAAGAAGGATGAGAGTAGGTATATTATAATGAAGAACACCATATTGAAACTTCCCCGTAGTGTTTCAGCGTGATTGGATTATTTATTGTTTGATTTGACCGGGCTTTAATTAATGGGCGTTTGACCTGAACTAAGCGTGAGGCTAGGACTAAGCAGATTTTGATTTATTATGCCGCGTTCGAATGTGAACTGTGACAAGGCGTGTGATGACCAGAGATGAACGTGCTACGTGGTATCGCAATAGCTTCCATGTGGCTTTGAGGGAATGTCACGATAGCCCACATGTTTGACGACAGGTAGTATATTAGTACCTCAGACTTGACAACTTCAGTGAGCGAATGTTCTGTTACAGCGATGATGATCTCTTGCCAATATATCCAGTGACGAATTGATATCACTTAAACACGATAATGCCACTCCCCAAGTCCACGTGCCATGAGGTAGATCCTTTTACATTGGCCATCCGAACGCAGTCCACGTCACATCTGCTCTGATCTCCCACGTGTTGATCATCTAGCGAGGCTTCAAACATGATCTAGTCGATTTTCTTGTGGTTAGTCTTTGTCACAAGCTGGTTCGAGCTTTATGAGTTTCCACATTTACATTCCTCCTTCTGTCCTGCGGGGACTCCTCGCTCGGAGTTCAGCTCGAAGTTCTCTTGCTCGAGACTCCGTTGCTTCGCGCCCTCTTGCCCGGGGGTCCATTCCTCGGAAGTCGCTTTCTCGGCGGTCCCTTCCCACGGTCCTGTTGACTCTTTCGCTGCGCAGATCATCTTCAGCCTGACGCTTTGTACTAGTGGGTGTTGCTGTGGCAGATGGAGCTGCATTCTGCGAGTCTGTCTTTGGCTTTGGCAGTGTGAGTGAGGTTGCGCTAGCTTGTTTGTCGGTTTGGTTCTCCTGACTTTCTGGTGCGCCGTTGCTGGTGCAGTCAGTGTAGAAATCGCGGAAGAAATCCTCCCGGGGAAGGCCTGCATGGTTATCGTCCACGTCGGCAAGGAGCATGCGAACGTCAAAGTAGTACAACGCCCGGGTTAGATGCTCGTTGGTAACTACACGCCGTCCTCCAGTGAGCTGGCGTCGCCCGGCGAGGCATAGGAGAGTGTGTTTGGCCTCATCCACCACGCTCTTTCTCCAGTCGCTTGTCTGATAACAGGTACCAGTGATTCGGGTAAGAAGCAGGTTGAGACTTTGCAGCCACGGAAGTTCCATAGGAGAAGGTGCCGCATCGCCTAACTAGAGCCAGGGCAGCTCTCCAAGGACATCCTCGATCTCCCTACAGAGGATTGTCGTAGGTTCATCATGACAGCTTAAGTTGATGTTGGTAGGCTTAGTTGAGGCTACTGGCGGGTCCTTAGACGCCATCTTCGCGACTCGCTGATGATTGTAAACAGGTTCCAGAAAAGACGGTGTTGATGAATGAGTAAAGAATCTGTTGCGAGCATGAGGGTGAGGAGACAAAAGGAGGATGAGCAGATTTGGAGAGTGAAGAAATAACCGCGACGCGTTAGGCGCTGTGGAGGCAGGAAGCAGAGGCCTCGACGCGTCAAAACTTTGCTGGACAAGATACTCAAGCGCTGCACGGATGACTTGGAAGAGAAAACACTAACCGCTCGATTGAGGTGGTCTCATTCAGTAACTGTCATTATTTACAAGGCCACTAACTAACTACAACCTCTTGATCAATTTCTTACTCAACATGAGCCTTGATACAACAATCAGAAACGTGGCAGCAGACCCAACACCAGCCGCATAAAAGATAGCCGCTCTATACGGCTCAATCGACGAAGCCTCCGACGCGCCAGCGGCATCAATCAGAATCCCCGCCAAAGGCGCGCCCATCAGATATCCCGGCGTCCAGAATGACGTCATCAAACTAATAGACGCAGCAGCTGATCCAGGCGCAAGTGCAGCTACAGCTGTCGGCAGTGCAACAAAGAAGCTCCCGTTCGCACACCCGTTGATAATGGCGAAGGCAAAGAGTGGCGGTAGCGATGAACTCACGGGCCAGATTGCTAGCATAGACACGCTGTTGACGAGAGCTGCAAGGGCCAGAGAGTTGAAAGCACCCATGTGATCGCAGATCCAGCCTCCAAAGAGACGGCCAACGGCCGTGGATGCACCGAAACCTGCCACAAGACCAGCGCCTGTTGAAGCTGAGAGGCCGATTGATCTCGCAAAGACAGGTAAGAAGAATGGCGGCACAAAGAGAGCAAAGACTCCGACAGCGCCCGACATGGTGAGAGTCAGAAAAGGCATACTCTTCAGCTGTGACCAGTCAAATCTCGATGTTGTTCCACCACGCCTAAGCTCTGTGAGAAGAAAAGCACACGGAATTCCTGTCACAAGAATCGAAGCACCGAGAATACGGAAAGTCCACTGAAGTCCAACCTTATCGATCATGGCTTGCGTCGCCAGAGGAACAACAGTTGCACCAACGCCGCCTCCAGCTTTGACGATTCCATTTGCTGTACCAAGTTTACGGCTGAACCATTGAGTGGGCATGGTGTTTGTTGCAGTGTAGAGCAGCGACGTTGATAGCCCGACAAGTAGTCCGGCGATGCAGAAAAGCCCGGCAAGATGCTCAAGAGTGAAACTCGTGATGATCAAACCTGATCCAAAGAAGATTGTCGCTACAAGACTGGTGATCCGAATACCATATTCTCTTGACAATCTGACCGATATCAAGCCAAACGCGACCATGCAGGCCATGTACAAACTCCCAACAAATGTAATGGTCCGAATGTTAGTGTGAAGTCGAGGCGATTGAACAATGGCAGCTTGCAACACTCCCCATGCCGTAGTGTACCCATTTATCCAAAAGAGTAGAGTAAAGCACGATGCGACAATTGTCCAGCCGTATCCACCATCAGGAATTACACTCGTGGCATTCTCTGGTGGTTCTTCCTCGTTTCTCACCGTATCTTCAGTTATGTTGAGCGGACTTTGGCTCAAAGACGACATCTCCATAGCATCGTCTTGGCGTAATGGACCCATGCTGGATGTTGTGGCGGACTCTGCGATTGTGTTTGTGGCCATTTTGATGATGGTGGATGACTCCAGATGCATATGCCGCTCCC
The DNA here is from genome assembly GCA_013396095.1 of Fusarium sp. NRRL 52700. Classification (NCBI taxonomy): domain Eukaryota; kingdom Fungi; phylum Ascomycota; class Sordariomycetes; order Hypocreales; family Nectriaceae; genus Fusarium; species Fusarium sp. NRRL 52700. The sequence continues at coordinate 433,780 of JAAQRM010000364.1, forward strand.
AATTCCAAGTATGGGAACTATATACAAACTTTAAAGCGATCTAGTGCTGAGACTATTGACGTCGAAGTATATCGTCATCGCCTGTAGGGCGCACTTACAGGGCGTCTACGTTCATGACCTGAAGGGCGCGCACATAAGCATAAGCAGTGACGACATTCAACATGCCTGTATCTTGGGTATGGATTACCAGCTTCCTAGCGAAGTTAGGCTCTCTTCCATCGCCGATAAACCCTTTCCCAATACGGCGTCAACGCGGGGTTAAACATTTTGTGCTTACAGATGCCATTTTTGAGTAGACGTGCATCTCCTGAGGATATTTAATAGTTCTTAGGTGTCGGCGCTGTATGTATAGGGCTCACAGTAGTCCCACCAAACAAATTACGTGTGGCCACCAGCGGTGCAATACTTGACACCTTTTATACATGCTGTTCTGATAACTGATATATACCTTACTGTTGCGATTATACGAGACCCAATAAATGCGTTTGAGAGTGAAGACTCGAACATATACCAGGACTTGCCCTGTACAAGGCACCAAGTCACTCTGATGACACATAAGAAGAAAGGCTTTCAAACATTTATATTGGGAGAGTATTAGTGTGTGAATACTGAATCGCCCAGAAGGTTTAAGTTTAGCTCTACATCGGGCTTCCGAATGACGAGCTTGGTGCTACTTATCTATCAATTAAAAGAGATCAGGCCTTGGGATCTTTCCCATGATCATCCTCATTTGCCTTCACACCTTCAGGCTGCTTTTCTATTATTTTCTCCTTCTCCTCCTTCGATTCCTCCTCCTCGGTCTTTTTCTTGCTAGGACATGCTGGATTCGGGCAGGTCTCGGGGGTAAAAACGCTGCTTACGGTAGTCCTCATTTCTCCATTAATGACCATTGACGGAGAGTGGAAGGTCGTTGAAGTAGTCAGCCCCAGATATGATGGGCAGTATACCCACTTAAGAGTCTCTGTATGCTCGCAGGCATTACAGTATATTATCTCGCGGATGCACATGTTGTTGTTGGTGTAGGCAATGGTCTCAGGGATAATATCTCATTTTGTAGGCAGCGATCTTTCTTTTTAAAAGTCTGCTGTTGGAAGTTGAGTTGGCATTGAATGCCAGATTTTATAGGCCCCTTTGTTTGACGTGCCACGCGCTCTGGACCATGACATATATTCTGGCTTAACTGTGATCTATGGGCCTCATAACAAATTAAGAAGCGCCTATGAATCGCTGTGTGCGACCAGAAACAGAGCCCGACAGAGTGAATAGGCATCACACATACCAGTGGAGTCAAGTCGACCTTTATAACCAACGGCTGAGGAAAACTGAAGCATCGCCTTGCTTGGCCATAATCACTGTAAAGATGTATTCAGCGTCAAGAGGAAAAGAAAGTAACGATAGCAGAGAAGTAAGAATGACCTTCTAAGATGAAGACCTCTGAATCAGGTCTTGCGTCTACCGTGGCCTCGGCTCCGTAGATAGCTGTACACACGAAGCGAAGTCATCACATCTCCCTTAATCGACTAGATGAGTCAGCTATCGAACTAATCATAAGAAGAAAAAGTCTTCCGAAAATCAGGTGTTCACTTTGTAGTTTCTTCATCATCACAATCGCTATGTGTTACTCATCACAGGTTTTCTGACCTCATAGTTCACAAGGGCTGGCACTACCAATGTCTTTGTTTCAGCTATCTGATACCAAGTTCCATCATTATGACCGCTTCCTAACAGTCACTACGCGGCCAGCCCGTGCACCTCAGCCCAGTCAGCTCGATATGGTCCTTCGGATTTCGAACCTCCCGGCCACTAGAAGAAAGGAGGCTCTGGGGTATATGATCTGCCTGAAGCAATCCAGGCATTATATTGAGCCACACACGTTGCACAATGATCAAAAGTGGAACTCCTGTCCTGATCAACCTCGGAACAATTACTCAAGTCGCAACGTTCCTTGTTATCCTTGCGAGCCTTTTCGCATCGACGGATTTCAAGGTCGACCCCTGTCGACATGTGGCACCGTCTACAGCGGTAGGTGATGTTGGTAAGCCAGCACATGGTGAGATAGTAGTATATGAGAAATTTTTCAAAGGTGAAGTTGTTAGTATAATTGCAATGGATTGTATTGTTGAAGTTGATGTGGGAGGGAGAGATCCTCTGGAGGCTAGGAAGACGGGTTTATATACTCGGGAAAGGCCAGTGATTCACCAGGACAATGTACCGATTCCAAATACATGGATGGCCCTGCAGTGAATCAAACTCTGTAACGCAAAGTTTACGGTATTTCAGCAGTCTATCACTCTCAATGACTCACCTTCACAGCCTCTGGGACGTTCATGATTGTGGGGACCCCAATACAATTGAACGTTGCAAATTAGCTGCCCATCCCTGATTCAGGTCCCATTCCCAGGTACCCAAACCGTGGCAGGGAGTAGTTTATAGCAAGTCAGATCTTACAAAATCATAGCTATAGACTATTGACAGAGGAGCTTTTGGATCTTCACAGGGATAATATGCTTAGAAATGGAATCCTTTGCTCGTATTGTTTCTATACTACCACTCATGCTATCACTTAATATGAAGACCATGACTTCTAGGTTAGGAACAGTCATTGGATTTGAGGTTGCAACGGCTGACAACATCCGTACATATTGTCTAGATCTTAGATCTTATAGTTTTCGACGATGACCTCGTGCACTGGAAAGAATCTCAACACGCGTAAAAGAACGCAATGCCATTTAACTGGCACTTTGAAACAATTATTTAAGTAGATAAGCTGTCACCCAGCCAACATTACATCGAGGCCATTTGAGATATGTCTGATCTCCAACTTAAGAGACAAAAGGTACCCTCAAGACTGACAGCCCAAACTCCTATACGGCCCATCCTAGACTTGCTACTCTAGGTAAAAGGCGGGTAAGGATAGTAAGGTCTTCCCGCTCTCATAGCTGCCTGCCATCGATCGTACTCCCTCTGACACACATCACATTCAGGCCACCTCAAAAGTCGATTTACGGTACCGTCGGTACAATCCTCCAGACTACAACGCCATTTGCCCTCCGCAGCTGCTCTCGCGCATTGCTGGGTGTCGTACTCGGTACGTATCACCCGGGCACACCGCAAGCACCGGAAATAAGTGGTGACACAGACACACATATCAGAGCGTTGATATGCTTAGCGATAATATATTTATTTGATGTGATATCGATCGTGATCGGAGTATTGACGAAAGAGAGAAAACGTTCCGGGCTCTGGGATTGACGACGTAGATATACTTGGGGGCCATCAGCGATTGGCGGTAAGAAATTGGCATCGTGGGAGAATTTGTGTTCCACTGAGTACAGCAAGCGTTACCTTTCTTTATATATGTAACCCAAGTTTCACAATCACGCTAATGAAATCAAGATTGTATCAAAAGTGTAACATGACGGATAAGCTAGCATAGAAGCGCGCCATATCACATAACATCAATGGCATGATTGACTAGCTGGGCAATATTAACCCATATTACACAATATTTACAGTACAGCAATTTAACTTAGGGCAGTGAATAAATCTCTACATAGTTAGTCATAGATTGATCAGGGATGATCTATGACCGGCATGTGCTGATATTGGTGTATTTCTGGTAAATTGAAGGCCAATACATCGCGGCAGGTTCTTCTTCAATGCTATCTAGGATCTCATTTCCCATAGTCCTCATACCCAGGGAATGGTGGATCAGGTTTTGGAACATCCTCACCCTTATCTACACGCAACTTCCAAGAAGCGAAAAGCCGAAAACAGGTTACACACTGTTGAATGAATGCGAAATTTCCCTCGGGGTTGTCCACCTCGCATCTAGGCAAACATGAATGCCTTTGTCCCTGGCTTGGGGACATTGTCTGACTTGAACATCAGATCTGAGTTGGCATTCGCACCGCTCGCAAAGGTAGAGCATGTCTTTGACTTCGCACATATCGGGGTTTAGTTCTTCAGATTGGAGGGATAGTCTAGTTTTGTGAGAATCAAGGTCAGATAGTTGTAGTAACTCAGGTGATCCCAGCGAGGACCCGATGGGATGTTGTTTTTATTTCAAAGAAGAGATGTTCGAAAGAATGATGTTAAGATTTATAGACACTCTGAGAGCCAGTGACTAGTGATCATTAAGATCAGTTAACTAGGATAAGTTCTGGAGCGACGAAACTGCTCGGAGAGCAATATGTCGTGTCATAGAGTTGACTCCAATGAGTAACGGTCAAGTCACGCAATGTGCAACTGACAGTCCAGCTAGCGTGCTATAATTAACAACCACTGAAATTACCCAGATAATGAATTATCTGAACGGCAAGATCGCTAAATCATTTACCGTGCTCCTATATAACATACCTGATGAAGAACAATGGAACATAATAGCAGCTCAGATAACACCGGTGCTGTATCTTTAATAATTCACTAGATCACTGGTCTAACCAAAGGTGCATATAATTTATTTAGTTTATTGGGGGGCTTTTGGACTATGAAAGGACCTATGCCATCTTACAAATGTCAACTTAGTAACGTCGAAACGGAGGATAGGGGTCGGGAACGTGCCATCCCCGTCTCAGATCTGACTGCCATTGGTCGAATTCTCTTGTACATACTGAGCAACTGGTCCAAGGCTTTGTTCTCCAGACGGGTGCCATTGATATAGTATTGCTGCAACTACTGATGCCTTGCTGCAGGGCAGTCAAGCATCTCGTAATGTCAACTTCGGGACCGAGATCTTTATCGCAGCGTTCACACCTGTAGAATATGGCTGTCCTGTAGCACATTATCTAGATCTTTCTTGAAGATACGTTCGAGGTATTAAACAGCTAGTCTATGGTTTCAGAAGAGAATGATATGCTCGTGGAGTTGCTAAAGGTTACAAGTTAAGTGCCGCAGAGGGTTAGATTCTATGCCAAGAGTGTATATATATTGCTCAATTTTCAGCTAATCACGAACTACGACATCAATGATACTGATCCCTTCTAGGGTAAGTATCCAATATCACTAACATAAAACAGAATGAATTGTATGTGACCACTGTGCAGGTCTTGACACAATCAACAGAGACCAACGTCTTCGAGTGACCAGATTGAAATTTACGTCAGACTCCCACGATGCTAATGACATAGAGGACTAACAGAAATATATGTAGCGCAATTTCAAATTAAGCAAACGAGTAAGTAGTGAATTATGTGCTATCCGATTCTTCCTCTTCAACTACAGGAATGGTGGATTAGGCTGATAATAGTGTCCCTGCCGCTGAGCAGCCAACCATGCGTTGTACTCTGCCATGCAGGATCTACACTGCTGCCAAGGGGCTACCGAGTTCGCGTTCCGGTTCTCGCAATTGCTCTTTGGGCAATCTCTCCCACGCGATATAGCCCGCGCACAACAATGCCGACGCTCCTCTTCCAGTGTGATTCTGCCACACCGGGCGCACGTATAAGTATATTGAACAATAACACACATTCTCGAAGTAATCTCTGATGCTTCTCTATAGTTATAACACGAATTTTAAGACTTTGATGAATTCTGTTGGTTGGAGTTTATATAAGGAAAAAGAAACAGCTATCTTTCCTAGCTAGGCCGACTTTATACGCCAAGATGGACCGTGAATAACTCCCATATCCTCTGCTATTATATCATTCACTCTCAAATGTTGATCATCTCGAACGGCGGATCCGGGTCGTAGTAGAACCCGGCTTGCTGGGCCGTATACCATGCTTGGTATTCTCTAGCGCACGCATCACACTCCATCCAAAAGACTGGCCGTGTGACATCACTCGATGTGGAATTGTACGGCGGGCAAATGGGTTGATTCGGGTCAGGGTTTTGTGCACATTTTGCATAATCCTGCTTCGATCTGGTGATGACACGACAGCGGCAGCAACGGAAAGTGACGTTAACGATATGACACATTGTCTTATCCAGTCACTGGTACTTTTTGTTAAGTCTGGTGTTTTGATTTGTATACTTAGGTTTATATATTAAAGAAATTGTTGGGAGAAGAGAAGATCTCAGAACGGCCTGTACTATAGCTTTATATACCTATAGAAACATGGTGAATAACAAACAGTTTCTTGTGTAGATTCGCGAAAAACACTTTTTGTAAGTCTTTTGATAAGTGAATGAGTTACTGCTTGTATATACGCAGATATCACTCGACATATGCTGTCTGACAGGTTCTGAGTCCAACATGGATCACTGCGTCAGTGAAGTCCTTTGTGCTTCCGCAATTATATGCGCCTTTTCCCAGCAACAGGATGGAGGTTACTCCAAAAACCTAGAACAGTATCGCCACTGCACCTCAGCACTACTAAGCTTGGTGCGATACAAACCCTTATTTTATTCCTCCACTGAGTGGGACACTGTAACACATGACTCGAAATACCACCAATTCAGCACTCTTTCTTCAGAGCTATGCGTGGAGTAGCGACTGGCACATCTGTGGCGTCGTGGTCTTGCTCTAGCGGATCTACATCGCCTGATGTCTCGCTTTGTAGCTATCACTCTTCTGCACTTGGCGCAGATGTATGTTACGGCTATCATGTGGCACATTGCTTGCATTATGTTATTTCAAGATTAGCTTTTCGTGAAGATGACATCGTAAAGATGAGATTTGATCGGAGAAGCCTCAGTGATTAATCTTGGCGGCATGACAATGATATTTATGGATACAGTCGATTGTCTCTAGTCAGTAGTGCTAGTTGCATGCCATTATATGCAAGTGATTGACTGTGCGACTAGTTGGGGCAAAGAATAGATGGTACTCGGGTGACTCCATGTGCAGTGCCAACCAGAAGACGGCCCTCTCCGTTGTCTCAAGGCAATTGAGGTTTCTTAGGTCGGTTGAATCACTGAGCGAGCGAACAAAGCTACCCATCCGTCTATTTACCTCTATTTACATCATGAATTCTATCTTGCTCAAGTTTTGGCGTTGACTCTTCCCGCTTCACTTTTGCATATCCGAAGTAATAAGGTCGGAAACCCTTGCATGTATCGTTCCTAATCAAAGAATATGCACTCCCATGACTTTAATATCCTTTCATAAAACCGATAAAAAGCTACATAAAACGAGTTCGACACTAATCTCCCATTTCCCAATCAATAAATGACATATCAAATCCTCTTTCCATAAAAGGAGGCCGCTTAGCCATCATCTCAGACAAGGCTTTCGGAATCCCGAAAAAGCGTCTGACGAATGGTTGACCCTGGGCGCTCGGCCAACAGACCAATCACGGACCTCTGAAATTGTCGCCTGGCCTGCACAAGTGGCTTTCTGTCTAAGTTTAAGCATAACCCTGACAATTCGGGATCCCGATATCGCCGTCTCATGGTTTGATATAAGGTTGAATTACACTGCCCTTCCAGAGAGACGCGGCTTGCTTGTTTTCATTGCCACGTTGATGTCGTCAACGGGATTTCCTTGTCAATCGTTATCAACTGCCCAAGATAACAGAGTGGTGGTGTTCCAGTCTGAGAACTACACCTGTATAACATACCAGCACTATATACTATTCGACGAGTCTCGAGCCTTGACTTGCAACCATCCATTACCTTTCTCGAGAGTCCGGCTATCAAAATGAGCAACGATCAAAGAATACGATGCGAGAAGATTTCTCCGGAATGTCCCCCCGAGAACACCCTCTATGGCTATGTGCCCAATATGGGCGGCAATGCCTTTCTCGGCGTTGTCTTCGGACTCTGCACCCTCGCCCAGGTCTACTTCCTCATCCACTACTGGCGTCTCTGGAAAGGCTACAGCATCCTCGTTCTCCTCGGCAGTCTGCTCGAATGCTGCGGCTACGCCGGTCGAATTCTCATGTCCAAGAACCCATGGGACGCTGCAGCTACCTCAATCCAGTTCGTGCTTCTCATGGTCGGCCCATCGTTCCTCGCTGCAGCGCTCTACATGACGCTTCGCACTTTGGTGCAGTACTTCGGGGAGCAGTATACCAAGCTTCCAGCCAGGCTCTGGACATGGCCCTTTGTCACTGCTGACATGCTGGGGTTCTTCTCGCAGTGTGTTGGCGGTATCTTGGCGGCGATGACGGAGAAGAATCCTTCTCTTGCAACTGTTGGTCGGGTAGTCATGGTGTTTGGCGTGACATTTCAGGCTGTCATCATGGCCATTGCCGGTATCCTTACTGCTGACTTTGTTTTTCGTATGCACCGAGAACGTGGAAGTGTCTTTCGACATCTACCAAAAGGCCTCAACATCTTCCTGATCTCTCTTACGGTTGTGTTCCTTCTCGTTCTCACCCGCTGTGTCTACCGGTAAGTAGCACCATCCCATACGCATGTTGGCACACCCCTTATAATAGTTCTAGTATTCCTGAGTTGGCTGGCGGCGTTGGTGGACACATGATGCGACAAGAGGTCGAGTTCATGGTCCTCGATGGCTGGTAGGTCAAGTCCATCTCTTTCCTTCAACTGGCCCCTCATCTAAAATCCAACTCTTGCTAGTATGATCGCCATTTCAGTCATTCTGCTCTGCGTCATCCATCCCGGTATCTACGCCACCGCCGTCTATAGTCGTGCCGACGATCGATCTAAGTCAATCAGACTCATGGATCTCGAATCGAGTGCATCTCAAGATGAGTCTGGCAGAATACCTTCAGACAGATGGCGGAGAAGACATCCAAACAGATCGCACAGACCGCCTGCAGGCCGATACGAACCTCGACAAGAGCATTAACATGAGCCCTCCGACTACTAAGTTCGTGGCCATGTTGTAGCGAATACACCCTTTGTCAATTAGAGGAGATTGCAGTCAAGAGTAAGAGATATACAAAACTAACAATAGGGGTTATAATTTGGTGTCCTGGAAGTCTTTCTTATGTCCACTGTTATGATTTCGAGTAACCTTGTCTTTATGTGGGTTATGGCTGTTCTAGAGATAGAGGTATATTTCAGAAGTGTAGCTAGACTGTTACTACCACGTTTACGTATCGTAGTACCCTTTGGTCCCATCCTTGACGTGAGGCCAGTGACGCCTAACCGTTGCGCCACAAGCCCCCTCTTGATGTACAGTAGGCAGAGGTTCTAGTCCTATCAGCCACTACCCCAATACACTTGTCCAACTAGGATTTACAGTCCCAGTTCCGTCAAAGTACACGAGATAGTAGAAGACTGTAGTGATAAAGTTGAACACTGCCAGCGCAATGCTTGCACTAGCTGTCGTGTTCAGCCAGAGGCCCCGCACAACCAATTGATCCGGGGCAACGCCTATCCGTCCCAGCCATGCTCCAGGATGACCCGCAAATATCCGTATCCTCGTCTCTTCCTGTCCTTCGGCGGTATTTTCACTCGAGGTGGTTTGTACTTCCGATTGCCCGCTCTGTTCGTCTTCCAAGCTACCACGAGACAACACTAACGCCAAGAGAGTTCCGATCGACTCCAATAGCTTGGCTATGGCTATGCTGACGATACCGGTACAGATCATCAAGCCCGAACTATAATTAAATACGTGCATCCACTTCGGTGGTGGCTTGATTGTCGCTTGAGATGAATTCCTTCCAGAAGGCTGTCTTGCAAGTCCGAGGATGACCATGACTAAGTAAAAGCCTCGCATCGGTACTAAGTACACAGACCTCGAGAGATCTAGGCGTCGTCGCGCCAGCAGATACGCAATCCATATGACGACCTGCAATGCCATGGAGAAGCTAAGAACCATCGCGGCCCATCCACAAAGATCCTCTAGCTCAGATGAAAGTTTGAAAGAAATTTGTCGGCTGATATTGAACCAGATCCAAAATTCGAATGGCGCTTGGAGTACTGACGACAAAATGACATCGATAGAAGTTGAATCATGCTTTTCTTGAGGGGTCTCTTCTGGCTCCCATCCACAAATGGACACCAGGAGCTTCGTGATATTAGCAAAGAAGAAGATGAAAGCACAAATTTGCGTCGAAGGTACGCCCTGGAGACTAAAGACTTTGATAGTCTGCGGGAGGATGGTAAATATTGTCAAGGCTGATCTGATGAACAGGCCAGTCGCATTTGCTGAGTTGCGACGAGTCTGTCGAGTGGAATTATATGACGAGAAGAATCTCAAAATACCCCCGGCCAGTACAAACAAGTCAAAGATTGAATCAACGAGGCACACAGCGGGGATGGAGCGAACAATATCGACATTGCCTCCGAAGATGTCATTGTCTCTTCTTCGATTGCCAGATGGTTGAGCTGCTGCTGCTGATGCTAGAGAGGCGATGATCCAGAATGCTGTTGGGCCAGTGACCTCTGCTGACGATTGCGAATCGCTGGACATGTTTGCACGGCTCTGGAAAAGAGATACGTTTAGAAACCAAGTTCAGTGTAAGATGACGCTTCAAGATATCGATAACCATGAGCGAGCATGATTGGGACGTGGTTGTCAGCCTTGAATCTGCCTGGTCATGGCGAAGTCGCGGTGTTAGTGTTGCACGAAAAGAGAGGGGAAAGCTACAGATCTATGCCAAATATCAGCGGAAAATTGGTGCTCACATTTCTGATAAGAAGTACAGATTGCGATAAGGTCAGTACTGCTTTAGCAAATCGAGAAAACCCCGCCACAACAACTCCAGACTTGAGTACCCTACAGCACGCGATCTACCCCTACCAGTAAGGATGTACACTAAGTTTTGCCACAAGCCCTAACTATAAATAATATATCTAGCTTATAACTTAGATATTATATCTAATAACTACCTAATTACTATAGCTAATAGCTAATAAGAAAAAAACCTAGATAATAACTTTTTAGCTAGTCTTAGAGGTATATAAAATATTTTAATTTATTAGCTAAGAAAGGTTAGCTTAATACTATAAAAACCTTTAATCTTTAAAATAATAGTTCTTATAAAAATAATTATTAATATAGATTTTCCTTATATATATAATACCTATAAATATAATAATAAATTCCTTATTAAGCTATAGAAAATTAATAATAAAAGCTATAAGCTTAATTAAGAAAATAGCTTTAATAAGCTTTAAAGTATATAATTTAATATTACTAAATACTATACCTATAAGTAATATAATAAGCTAAATAGTAATATTCTTATCTAGCTAGCTATCTTTAGTACTTATAGTCTTATTAATATAATAATAAACCTAAGGATCTTTTTAAAGGTTCTTAAGATTATTTAATAAAAAAAAAATATAAATAAATATAAACTAAAAAAAAGATAAAAAAAGAAAAAAAAAATTAACCTTATAAGAAAAAATATAACTTAAATCTAATTACTTATTAACTTATAGCTTATAATTAATCTATAAACCTAATATTATAAATATAAAAAAGACCTTAGTTATATAAGTTAATAAAAGGTTTAGTAAATAAGATATATTTAACTTTTAGGTATAGTATATAGCTATTATAATTATTAAGAAATACTAATATTATAAGAAAAGCTTAATAGAAAGTTTTATAATAATATATAGGTTAGTACTATTAAGGCTAAGAAGAAGATTAAAAAGAAGATTTAGGGTAATCAGAAGGTAATAGTAGTATTAAGTTTATAAGTTAGTTATAAGGTTAGAAAATACACTTCAGATTTAACACAATAGTAAGGATATATACAAGCCAAAGCAACTGACATAAAATATGTTGAATGATACTGGTCAATAATTTAATTTATGGCAAGTCTAATTAATAGCAGTTCTATATTTGCTTCATATAAGAATTGTATCTAGGCAATGAACTTTAGCACCTATGAATTGAGTTTTCAAATTAGGTTAAGCTTAACTCCATCTCATACCCAGGTATCAACGACATAAGCTTTATCGTCAAGACAGCGATTGATTTAACTCGGACCATATCTTAAATGGACAGCTGTACAAATGACTCCAATGTAACCTGCCAGTTGCGATCATCCACCGGTACTAACGAGAAACGTGCAGACTCGTGCCTTTTAATCTTAAGCTCATGAGGAGGTCATCTGTCTTGCCAGTAACTGGACCGTCTCTACGCGCTGAAACAGATGCTCTATCAAATCAAGTGACCATTCAGATTAAGCTGGATGGAATTGGAAGGTCATGACTGGAGTTCTAGTCCGGTTTGGGTGCATTATCCCCGGACCTCGGGCCAATCACTCTAACCAGCACGGGCTAGTTTCCCTTCTCGGGAAATATTCCTCCCAGCAGGGTTGTAGGGCATGAAATTTGAGACTGACTGATGTAACGCTCTGATAGGTCACGCTTCTTGATCATAGGGAGAGGATGCGAAAATTCTTGTCATTGAGGATTGAGTGGTGACTATAGTTTGGATCATGTCTGGGAGATGGAGAATCATTGTGTTGAGCACGAGAAATAATGTTCCAGAGGAAATGCCTATCTTTCCAAGTGTTCCTTGGTTTGAAGTCTTTACTTGTTATAAGTGACGCGATCACTAGATCAACACGCTGGTAGCATGACATGCGGGAGGCTGTCAATGCAGGTCTATCGGCATTGAGCCATGAGATCTCGGGCCCTTGCATCCGTTAGCATGATGGATATGACCCATGGCACTGAAATAATAAGATAGGGATTATAGCTAACTACGTACCAAATCCCAATACTCCCCCTATTCTATAAGAATAAACGGTTTCAGCGCCACGATTTCCGTTCTAAGCACTCTACCAAGTAGTCTCATTCGAATATTACTTACTAGTACTTCTCACTTCCTTCAAGATGTTTTTCAAGCAATCTCTTACAGCATTCCTTTCGCTTTCCGCCACAGCTCTGGCCTGGGATGCCCCAGGCTACAGTGGCTTCACACGAGTCTGGCAGGATAATTTCTCTGGTGCTGCCGGTACTCTACCTGACACTAGCCGATGGAACATTATAACAGGATATCTTAACGTCAACGCGGAACTCGAAGTCTACACATCATCTAGTCGCAATGTCCAACGAAGCGGTGGCGATACAATCCAGCTGGTTCCATGGCGTGATGCTTCAGCTCTCAAGGGCTGGACTTCCGGCCGTGTCGAGAGCAAATATGTCTTCACCCCCCAGGCGGGCAAGATCACAAGAACCGAGGCCAACCTGCGATTTGGCTCTTGTTCGACCAACAACAAACAAGGAATCTGGCCTGCCTTTTGGATGCTCGGAAACATTCTCCGCAACGGCGGTAGCTGGCCGTCTTGTGGCGAGCTTGATGTCATGGAGACTGTCAACGGCCAGTTGACAGGACACGGAACTGTGCACTGCGATGTTTACCCCGGTGGCATCTGTAACGAAGGCAACGGCATCGGTGGAACGATTGGCATCCCAAATCAGGATTGGCATACCTGGAGGATTGAGTTCAACCGCGCCAAGAGCAGTTGGCGAGATGAGACTATCACCTGGTTCATGGACGGACAGCAGTTCCATCAGATCTCGGGTGCGAGAATCAACAATGAGGCAGTCTGGAATACGCTGTGCCATAGCCCCATGTATTTCATCCTCAATGTTGCTGTTGGTGGCACTTGGGTAAGTTACCAACGACTGTACAAGACCTTTTAATCACATACTGACGATATAATAGCCTGGATATCCCGACGGCAACACCTGCGACGGTTATGGTAGCATGATGGAAGTCGGCTATGTCGCTCATTACTCTAACTAAGCCTGACTTGATCATCATGCCTATCACTTCGACCAACTTCATTCAACCCTGTCGTTTCTGTCTTCATATACCTTTTTGCACCGAGATATCCCTTTACATGTTGTTTATTCGTTTGTATCTTCCGAGATTTCAGATGCTTATATACTTCCACATTTGTTTCTTATTGTATTATTATTATACCTGGCATAGAGTACATATTACATACCCGTACAAGCTGAAGTCCCTTCCCTGGTGGTTCTGTTCTTTTACGTGCGCAGGTGAAAGCTAAGTAAAGCTGAGTTTGATACTTCAACCTGGAGACATAACAGAAGGCTGACGCACTAAAGAATAGTGCCTATCAGCGCTGGAGTGAATTTTTTTTACTGAGTAGACAATCTTCCCTGGAACGGAAGGATCAAATTCCAGTGAGTAAGCCAATAGCGTACAGTAATACGATTAACCCCCACTCGGCTTCTCGGTACTGATGTGCAAACTTTATCAAGAGATCGGCAAACAACGCTCGATTCGATGCTAAAAAGCAAATTTGTAAGTAGTTTAGAAATTCATTATATTCTAATGTTTTCTAATACGGAAGGATCATATACCAAGAAGTAGCTCTAGGATATTTCTCAAGATCTTCCAGTAGATAAATGAAGTATAAAGAGGCAGCAGATGTCTCAGACAGAAGAACTTCCAAACCATCGAATTACCTGATCTTCTCCGGTGATATTATTTCATCTATTATTACAATCATCAAGCTATTCAAACTCGCTGAAGTCGAGCTACCATGTCTTCCTCCAAGTCTTCAGAGATCAATATTGTCCTAGGAGTAGCAAACGTAGGCCAAACTCCCCTCGTTTGTCCCCACGAAGTTTTTCACATCTGATCACTCGCCAATAGGTCGGTGACGGCAAAGTTGACCCCGTAGTCCGCTTCCACGAGCCAAGTGAGGTCATCGCCTTTCTCGATGCCTTCGCCAAACGAGGGTATAACCAGCTTGACACAGCACGCATCTATTCACCTCATGCACCAGGAACAAGCGAGCCAAAGATTGGAGACGTTCGTAATAAGAACTTCATCATTGATACAAAGGTCAACTCTTTCCACGACGGGGCTCACTCCAAGGACAACATTCTCAAAGACATTAATGATTCCCTGGGTGCCTTGAAAATCCAGCAAATCAATACCGAGTATCTGCATCAGCCTGACCGGGCGACTGACCTTAAAGAAGCCTGTGAAGCCATGGACCAGGCTCATAAAGAAGGAAAAATCAAGTACTGGGGTATCAGCAAACATACAGCTCAAGAGGTCGAGACTATCGTCAAGATTTGTGAAGAAAATGACTTCATCAAGCCCAGCGTATATCAAGGAGAGTATAATCCGATTGTGAGGTCTGCCGAAAGGGAACTTTTCCCAATTTTGCGTCGACATAATATCGCGTTCTATGCTTATAGTCCAGCTGGAGCTGGATTCTTTGCTGGCAACCATAAGAACGTCCGACCTGGCGGCCGCTTTGATCAATCCGTACGTATTCATACACCAATATGTCCATGTACTGACGTCTCTATAAGCTTTTCCTTGGAAATCTATACGCTGAACGCTATCTTAAGCCCTCCATCTCGGAGGCCACAGAGAAAGCGTTGGCTGCAGCTTCTAGCCACGGAATTAGCGGCCATGCTGCGGCTCTTAGGTGGACAGCGCACCATGGAGCTCTGAGCAAAGAACATGGCGATTCTATCGTCATTGGTGCGTCGAGCGTGCAGCAGCTGAACTCTAACATTGATGCGATTGAGGCGGGGCCATTGCCTGATGATGTCGCCGACGCTTTTGAAGCTGTCTATGCGGAGATTGGGGATGTTGTTCCATATCATGTTTAGGGAAAAGGGATTTGTTGATTAGTTATCCAATCCGTCGCTAGTCCCTATTAAGTAGGATCAATATTCAGCTGCATCATTTGTGCTGACAAATGTCGAATTCGCCACGTCTGTACAGAGACCGCTCGGATACAAAGGCTTATACAATCTTGTAACTTGATGAAATATTGCTGGTAGCATAAACGCATAGAGAAAAATCAGAATCAAGACAATGAAGTTCATTCAAGTGGTGCACGATGCAGGACCCGAGGCTCTCCGAGAGTCAAAACGCGAAGCTCGTTCGTACTCTGCTCAGGTGGCACATGCCAGAGCACGAAAGCTTCACGGACTTGGGAAACCAAAAAGAACTGCTGTGGGGGATGGTTCAAAAGCAGAAAAGAAGCAAACTATGAAAGTCTCGAGGCTGAAGAGTCAGCGCCTAGACGAGATCTTGCTTCCATACAACCAAGCGACCCTATCTATTGCGGAGCTTCACATCCATCAGCCGATGTTGTCACCGTACATCAACTTCATTTCAACTCTCACGGATGACGAATGTTTCATGTTAGACCATTGTAAGTAATAATTCTTGACCATTTAAGTTCTCGAGTCGAGTCTTCCTGTGTCTTGCCAATGGTAAGCTAATTGACCGTACAGACATCAAGATCGTGATGCCGTATCTAAGCGCTAACTGCCCGGTAGCGAGGTCTATACGACACTACCAACAATATTTAAGAAATAATTGGATCATGATATCTTCAACTGATGCGGAGTTCATCAGGGGATTCCTCCTCGCGGCCTCTCGCCATTTGTCCATGGTGGAGTCGAATACCAAATTTGAAGAGATAGCTATTCGGTATAAGTTGGAATATCTCGCAAAACTCCGGAAGGACGTTGCGATGCAACCAATGTCAATAAGTCCTCGATCGGTCTCGAGTGCCCTGGTTCTATCATTTGACGAAGTGAGTATTCCTATTGAAATCTGGAGTTGACATCGTGAATGGAATAAAATATTCACAGCCAGGTGTAGATGCTTCTTGGGAACATTCCAATGGCCTTGCGGCATATCCACGGGGCAGCGAGTATAGTCCAGGCAGCTGGCGGACCCCAGTCACTGGGTCTGAGCCGGTTTATATCATATACGTTGTTCACTTGCGTCCAGGAAGACCGAATCAGAGATTGGGCTTGGGTCTTGAGGTATGATCAAGATTTCATGAAGCCTGTAAAGGGTTGAAAGGGAGGACACTCGACCAACAAATCAGAATATGTTTACAGGTTCTTACTGGGGTCAGGAGGGATTAATAAGATAATGCAGGTAACACAGCCCAAGGACGTCGACATGATCAGGCTGCAAAAGCGGGGTAGACATCAGCATCATTCAGACAAGACATTTTAAAACTAGAACCCCTAATCTACCCATTTTTGAAGCAAAAGGACATTCAAAATGTCACGTTGGCATAAAGAAACCCGCTATACGCCAAGAGTTGTTATTAGTGGCAACACCCCACGCTGCGAGGCATGCGATAGTGTACCTGACATACAAAAGTACATCAATCAGCAAAGAACGACTCCTTCCTTTACCCAGCCTCCTCCCGATCCTCCTTTGGGGCAGTTGAACCTCCGTTGGCCTAGTTCGGTCGAATACAAGACGCCGCCTACGAGACTCGTACAGCTTGACGGGGGCTCATTATCAAACAAGCCAAAGATAGATACCACCGAATCGGGAGATAACAAAAAAATTCGTTCCGTTTCCCATCTATCCCTCTAGATTGGGCACAGACGAGTTCAGACTACTCTTTCTAAGTCCCTCTGCTGATCATGGCACCCCTATACACGCCGAACTAGTGGTACATCAGGATGACCGATCTCCGCAGTACGAATCAACATCCTACACGTGGGCTGGTGAGAATGGAGATAGCTCCAGGTGCAGACCATTGTACATTGGACGCTATTGGGATGTTGCTCTCCAGACCCAGAACTGCTGGTCTATGCTGGAGTCATTGAGGCTCCCAATAGGAACTCGTGCTGTTTGGGTTGACGCTATCTGCATCAATCAGAGTGACATTGATGAAAGGAACTCCCAAGTAATGAAGATGTCACTAAGGTACAAGAATTGTTTTCGAGTCGTGGTGTACCTTGGCCCAGACATGGCAACATCGATTCCAGCAAGTTATCCAGCTCAGAAAGAATTGGTCCTCAGCAGTTCTAAACTATCTGGAATAACACCCGAGTCTTTCCGCGAGCTCCTTTACAGGCGGTACTTTAGCCGCATTTGGGTTGTCCAAGAGCTCGTTTTGGCTAGAAGAGTGGCATTTCAAATCGGTGATACAGAATATTGGATGGATTCTACTACTATGGAATCCCTAGAGGCCAATAATGATTGGAATTGGAACTCTACTACCGCCCCATGGCTCCAGAATGTTTCCCTAGAGAGATTGCAGGAAACAAATATTCTTCATATCCTTAGAGCCACGCACATGTGCCACTGCGCTGATCCGCGCGATAGGGTCTATGGTATCCTTTCTTTACTCACCAATAACTCTGCCGACTCTGTTCTACGTGCAGACTATTCCTTATCATTTCGGGAGATGGTCATTGGGCTCTTTTCATATACATTTCTTGAGTTAAGGGATTTACGTGTTTTGCGTTTTGCTGCTGGTTTGCACAACTATTCGAAACTCCCGTCATGGATGCCCGATCTTTCACTTTCCACTTATGATACTTCCCCCCAGAAAGGACTGCCATTGGAAAACTACCGAATGATCGTTGGTGACTATGAAGTGCATCACCGATGGATGCCGTGGTATCTCGGCACCACTATTGACTCATCAACTGGCGCATTAAGCATTAACCTCATACATTTGTTGGAGTTTCAGAGCTCTCCAAGAAAGATGGAAAATGTGGAATTTGTTCAGGATTGGCATTTATTCACTATCTCAGGCCGCCACTCAAATTTGGTGTTATCATCAAATCTACCGCTCGAAGAGCTTATTGTTCCTACTCGAGATCATCTTTTCTGCTTGAATGCCAACAACAGTTCCCCTATTTTCCTAGTCATGTCTCTTTGCACTGACAAGAGTACTTATAAGCTTATGGGGATCTGCCGACATGTGGCGTTCCAAGAAAGAATGTATCTTCGCGAAAGTGTACAACAATGGAACGCTTGGGAGACCCCCTACGCATCCGATGATGGTTGGGATCTATTTGCATCTGAAGAGGTATCGGGGGATCAGAATTTGCATCTGAGGAGCCTACAATATAATCTCCATACTCAACTTGAAGCTATCAACACTGATGGTTCATTAACCCCTATATGGACCTATAACCCAGCGGGAATCAGCTCACTCGATGCAAAGCTGGCGTTTGATGACGGCTCGGATTGCAAACTCAAGCCCGTTTTGATGGGCTTAATCAATGAGCAGAATAATCCTGAGCCTGGATTTTTGGCTCGTTTAAGCCTTTGCATCCCGGCATCGTTCAGGCCCCAGGTTGAAGTTGACAAGTACATCCTGGTAACTGTCACAAAGGCTCTAGCCAGATTACATTATTCAAAGTTGTTGAACAATCCTGCCAATAAATGGCGATTTGTTGAACAGGCTTGTTTCGGGTTGAGTTCAGATAAGGATTGCAGTTGCCAGAAAGCGCTTGAGAACACATCTATTCTTGGGGACGAAGAATGGCTAGGTCGAATCAGAGGACGCAGAGTTCACCTAGTTGACTTGTTGTCCAAATATGAATCCCGAGAAGAAGGCGATGGAGAGAGTATGAGTGTTTCAGGTCACTGCATGCTCTGGCAGGACTATGCGGCTCATGACAAAGCCCTATCTTTCATTTTGTATCATGGACGCAACCGGGGGATCCATAGACCAAGCTTATTGTGGCCGGAAGCCTTGGCGCTGCAGTTACGAATTCCAAGGGAGGCTTTAGAATGCCAGATAAAGCAGACGATGGCTTGGAAGACACTACACAGACTGGATCGTGTATCTCCTATCTCAAGCGAAGATGATTTGGACGCGGTCTTGGGGAGTTCCGACCCTAATCCTGATTTCCGTTCGATTGCAGTTCCTGGATGGCCCACCGAGTTGGTGGACGATTTCAATATTGACGGCAGTATACAGCGAGTTTCTATTCGATAGATAATCCCGATTTACGTCTCCACGTAATGAATACATATAGCCAGAAGCTTTGAGCACTACTAAAGTCTCATCACACCGGGTTTCCTGTTTAGTTCACTGTCGATTATATGTTAGCAACTAGATATGGGCGTTTTGCATCAACAACAGGCGTCGATCAAGTTCAGGATAGAATATTAGCCCTTCTTAGTTTTGATTCTCTCATAATACTCCTAACTATATTCTGGTACTCACAATCCCTTCGCGGAACAATTATTGCTGAGGGTTAACATAAGCAACAACGCGAAGGTCGCCCTCGCTCTGTATTGAGCAGCCAACGTACGTGTGAACCCCTAAACCATTTGACAGCGTCTCCTCTCCACTTAGTGCTGTTAGCCACAACATAGCTGATACAATGGAAAGGATTCGTTGCTTACAAGATACTTTCCAAGCAATCTGCGTATTTCTTTGCCCAAATCGAATCAATCGCAACATCAGGCAGCTTGCTTGTCCTGTATGCCAGAAACTGCGCCAGCGCCTCGAGGATTTGCGAGTCACTTTTCGCATAGTGCCGCACAGGTATATAGATCTTAACCTTTGGTGTCTTGCTGTTCGTGCGGAACTCGACGTTGTAGAGAATGCCTGCTGTTCGATGGTTTCTGTGTGGGAGGGGAATATCATCCGACACTCCACTCGTTCCTAATAAGGCGTCCCAGAGATTTCTCAAATTTCTAATACCAACGTCAAAATCTTCGCCGTGTATCCTGCCGCCAAGTGACATCATCTCATTGACTGATCGAAAGTCTGTCCGTCTGTCTCGGAAGTAGATCTTTAGTCTCGATTTCTCGATGGGAACCAAGTCTAAAGCCAGCATATCCATCTCAAGGCCCAGATATTGACGCTCATGGACGAATTTAGCAAAGCTAGCGAAGGAGCTGATATTCTCTGGCCTACATCCCGGGGCAGAAGTGATGGCATCCGCCACAACTTCAAGTGTTGACTTGCCCATTGCGTGGGCGACAAGACCGGGGAAGAAATACGCCTTGTTCGTGGTAATGGACTCTTTCAAATCAAATGCCCAGAACATGGTGCTTCGATGACCTTCTGGCCAATTAAGATTCCACCGCCCATTGAAGTACTCGTAAAAGTAGCTGAAGAGGGTTGTGTCGATATCGGGGAATGCCTGTCTTGCTCGTTGTACGAACTTTGCCGCAGCTTCTTCGTTGTGTGGATCCGCAGCCGTCCCTGCCTCAAGACCAATAGGTTCGATAGAATATCGTATCGTTGGCGGACTATCACCGGTATGAAAGTCCCAGCTAAGCTCCACTGGACAGTTGTTGTCTGTCATGAAGCTCTTCCATTGCGGCTCTCCCCGCACGGGTGACGACCCGAGAGATGGGGCGACAAGGTTGGAAAAATGTTCCAGGATGCGGAACTGACTTTGGGCGTCATACCTAGCACTGACTAGGAAACTCTTTAACGTTGATACGACAGTTTGGTTCCAGTATTGCTGATGGATGTCGACCGCTGTCTCAGTCTTGTTCTTGGTATAGTGGAAGGAATCGAAGGTCCCAGAGCCATCCTCCAAGAGATTTACTTTTCCAGGCATTTTGATGAGAATGGTGACAACATATGAGTGTTAAAGAAAGTTGTATACTCTAATGATGGCCGTTGAGATGGTGCTTTGGTTTATATTCCCATTATTATCGTAATCTATTACATGTGGTTTCTGTCTATCCTGATTTGGACCTGTTCATGCCAATTGCGCGCGGCATGGTTCCCTTTTGGAACAAGCGTGATAAATAGATCAGTGCCTTAGTGAGATAAACAGCTCATCCCGCATGACCTCAAGTCCACACTTATGCTGCCAAGAAAAAAGACTGAAAGAGACTTGACGCTTTTGGATAGGTGCTCGGAGAAGTGCAATGAGGTAATTATTCAATGAAGGATGGGTGATGAGTAAGAGTCGTGCAGATAGTCGCTACTCTAGGTTCGATTTGGTAACACTCAGCTGACGTAGATTCTACTTCCTATTTCTAACCGCTGACTACACTAGACCTGCCTATCAATAGACAGTGTTATCTGTCTCCTCTTGCACCGCAGGCTTGTACTGCTTGGCAACGACATTCTCCTTGGGCTGGCGATCCACACCAAGCCACAGCAGATCCGGGCGACTATAGTGACCCACGATGTCTAAAAATCCCCGAGTCGCTACGACCTTTGTCAAGTCCAAGTCGGCATAGACAATGCCCTCAGTATCAGCCTTTCCATCTCTGAGAGGCTCAGTCAAACGTCGCCCATCAGGTCCAATAACGCAACTGTGGCCTCCGCCAGGCTGGCGACAAGCTAGCCCATCCTGCGTCTTTAGAACCTCGATGCCCTTCTGTGTGCACACAGACGTGCAGTGAAGCACATACGTGGTGCTCTCAATTGCATATGTCTGGGACAGGTTCTGGGACCCATCGGCCGTCATACTCCACAGACCAGGATGGTCAACGCCCATACTGGGGTCAATAGGAGGCCACATGGAAATATGGATCACTTCGCCCTGCGAGATGCTGTGGTACTTGAGAAGTGGTTGCGTGTGCTCCCAGCATGCGAAGCATCCCACCTTGATCTTACCATGTTCAGCTCCAAAGTCCACTTCCACGACGTTGTTCAGATCAGCACCGGTCCCATCGCCAAAGACAGTGCGCTCCATGTGAGTGGGCTTGACCTTCCTTCGGTGCAACAAGACCTCGCCGTGAGGAGAAATAATAGCTTGTGAGATGTACACGCTATGAGAAGGACTTTTCTCGGAGAAGCCAAGAACAACAGCAATGGAGTTTTCCTTGGCAGCTGCTTTGACCATATCCATAGCCTCAGACTCAATCGGCAGCGAATTGTAGATGTATCTCGTTTGCAGCTCAAAGTCCACAGATCGAGCCCTACCGAGATTAGCCAAAACCCACAAGCCCAGTCATTAAACGAAACATAAACATACCAGATCCACGCAGGATATCCGGGTAGCCAGCACTCAGAGAAGGCAACAAGCTTAGCCCCATTCTGTGCCGCCTCGGCAATAAGACCACATGCTTTTTTCACAGACGCAGCCAGGTCAAGGTAGACAGGCTCAGCCTGCGTGACGGCGACTCTGATGGGGGCGGACATTTTCGGAAATGCTGTGCCGAAAATTAGAAAAGAAGGATGGATTTGATTGCATTGGGAGATTTGAGTCTGAACGGGCCGACGAATAAATAGTATCGGCGATGCAGTCACCTTCCTCGTTCAGAAGATTGAAACAGCGTTGGTTCTATATTGAGCTCACGCGGAATAAGACTGTTGGTCCGGTGCGTGTTGGTTTGTCGTTTCATGCGCAGGGGCATTGTTCTCTCACCTGGAGCTTAGCATCTGCAATGTCGACGGCATCACCATCAGCCGGGCCATATCAGGAAATAACTGCATCTGGGCAATATTCGGAACCTAGTATTTGATCTATCATACTGCCATGCAGCTATTACTTCTCAAAAGTCCGGTCGTGGACGTTACAATCACGCTATGGCCTGTTTTTCCCGAATCAACTGCCGACATAACTGAAGCATTGTCAGTAACATGAAATACAGAACCAACAACTCCAGCATCTGAATCTGGAAATGCCCCTGACATGCGCAGCTCACGAACTCAGGGATCTCAATCCCACCAGAACAGTTACATCCCAGCGGGCCCTTACATAAAAAGCCTAAAAACATGCGATGCTCACCCCAGGAACCCTCCATCGAGAACCTTGGCGTATCCACAGAGCGTAAGACAAGATGTAACAGTGAGAAAAGGAATTTACAGTTGTGTGTCTTACGTCCGAGGCATAAAGATGCAAGGAAGGCAAAAGATCTGACTGCTTGTAGTTAATTGCTGGGTTATCAATTGTTTTACCTTCCGTCGGGGGCGAATATAGGGATAAAGAAAGCTTAATTGGAAACATGCCGCGGGGTTTCGATTCCTGCTTTTAGATGTAAAAAGAAATTCTAAAGAACCGCGTTGCCATTCCTTCATTTACAGGCCTTGATATGCTTATTTGTTAGCCCGTTCAGCTGCTTGCAGTTGCTATTTCTTTTTGTTAAAACCTTACTTTCTTCCATTCGTTACAATGACTGCGTTGGCTGGTCAAATCGCAGAGATATGGATCCTCTACGTTATTGGCACCGCCATGATCGGGGCGCGCATCTTTTGCCGTACGAAAATGGTTGGTTATAGGAACTACGATTGGGATGATTACCTCGTCATTGCAGTCGCTGTGAGTCTCCATTCCATGACTGACGTGTTCGATCATTAACGGTTCGTTGTAGGGAATGTGGACTGCTGCACCCATAATTGGCCAAGTCTTCGTCCAGGGCGCCCAGGGCCGCCATACTTCCGATTTGACCTTTGAGGAGAGGAAGAACATGAGCGACGAGGATCGTAAGAAGTGGGCGTACGGTTCGCAGATGTTTCTGCTTGGATTGACTGGATATGTGGTTATTCTGTGGACGCTCAAGTTTAATATGCTGTGCTTCTACAGTCGTGTTGTGAGGGGTCTTTGGACGGAGAAGTTTGTGAAGCCGTTGATGGTCGTGGTAGTTTTGTCGGTGGTGGTTATCATCATTACGCTGGCTGCGACGTGTCGACCGTTTCATCACCTTTGGCAAGTTTGGCCAGACCCGGGGCGTAAGTATTGAATCATCACTAGCCAAGCCTTCTCTAACATCTTGCAGGTCAATGTGTTCCCCAGAATCTCACATTCTTTGTCGTGATCTTGGTCTTTAATTTGGTCACGGATATCTGCATCATGCTTATACCAATTCCAGTTCGATGACTACTGCCCCCTCTATGACATCAATTAACAGAATATAGGTATTGGTCGGCATTCAAACCACTCGTCTGAAAAAGTTCGGTCTCTTCTTTCTCTTCAGCCTAGGCTTCTTCTGCATGTTCGCCGCCATCCTCCGCTTCGTCCTCATCTTCAACGCAAGTCCCCCAACCTCACTCACACCGAAAACACTAACACGAGTCAGTTGAACCAAAAAGGCGTCTCAGCTCTATGGTCAATGCGTGAAGACTGCGTCGGCATCTTCGTCGGCCAAGCCCCGATGGTCACACCTCTCCTAAAGCGTCGCTTCTGGGTGATGGCCGGCTACGCCACGGACAAGACGGGCAACTCTCAGACGCCGCACTACAATGGCAGTCGGCTCGAGAGCCATGAACTTCGGTCTGGGCGCGCGAATAACAGCAAAGTGCATGACCCCTACTCGATAACCAACGTGGTTTCTCGGTCCGAGAGCCAAGAGGAGATTGTGCAGAAGGACTTACCTCCTTTGCCGGAACAGGCGCGTCAGTTTCGGAGTGGTATTAGGGTGGAGCAGCGTATCGATGTTGAGGCAGTTCAGGGGACGTATACGCAGCCGCGCGATCCTCGATGGTAGTCTGCGTTGGTTGAGTTATTTTCTTAGATCTAAAAATGCACCATAACGGTCTTCAATCTTGCTTGTTGCATCAGGGCTACTGAGTCAATTAAACGGATATACCCGAGACTACGATTAGTCCCCGCGACCTAAAGAGATCGCTGTCTCCGGGAAGACTTCCTAACGATCCATTCTGAACCGTGCCCTTTTTGCGTGATACCTCAACCAGGGTGAAAGAGTCCTTCAGTGCCAGGACAAGGATACATCCTCCAATGAAAGATCTGTGCAAGTTCCCATGTGCTGTCATCGGATACCGCGGCCCGCTGAAGCGGTTCCACGCGAGTAATGAGCGACAGGGTTATTGAACCTGACGTACGATTTTGTGCCAGCCAAGAAATACGATTGACCCGAGTTAGGAGGTGAAAGCCATTAATGCCTATTCCCGTTTGATTTCTCAATTCACAAAAGCAAACAAGGTTAAACATCGGCAGGTTATCCATGACAGCCAAGGGAAGACACTGGAGAACGAGTTTCCTCTTCTGCTTAACCTGCTGGGTCAAGGTACCTTTGCATGATGCAGCAGAAAAAGCAACCAAATCTCGTTTCATTGTCGCGCGTTGGCACCGCGATAAACGATTCATCGTACGAAAGCTGGACTACGGACAGTTCCATTGTGGATTTCGCATTACAATTGTGTGTAATATGTAACGTAAGATTGTTTGTCAGCTTTAAATTGCTTAGAGATGTTAGACAATGCTTTCGTCATGACAACAATAGCTGCTTTAGTGGCGGAAGATGCGTACTAATCGGGATTTTCGTAGGCTCGGAGATTTCGCTGATCGACGCACGCTAAGACCCGTAGGGTAGTCTAGGGGTGGCACACAGTGAAGCTCTGACGAATACAGGCTCTGAGCCGCAGGTCCCAACTGTAAATAAGACATCTTTTTCGTAACTCAGATGCCACAGGGAATAACTGATTTCTTCAGGATCAACATTGACTGGAAGAAACCGGATGA
This sequence comes from Fusarium sp. NRRL 52700, assembly GCA_013396095.1. Taxonomy (NCBI): domain Eukaryota; kingdom Fungi; phylum Ascomycota; class Sordariomycetes; order Hypocreales; family Nectriaceae; genus Fusarium; species Fusarium sp. NRRL 52700. Next base: position 459,724 of record JAAQRM010000364.1, read on the forward strand.
TGACCCATTCGCCTTACTTCACGCGTCAAATGTTCTTCTAAAACGTCCGCTAAGACGAATGGAAAGTACTGCAAAGAATTACTACAAGTACAGAGCTACAACACAACACCAAAGCTTCAAAAAATTGAATAAATACCTCCAAGTCGGTTCTCAAACATCAAACTACACTGGGTAACATGGATCCACCCAAGGAAGAGGCTATTTTCAATGAGCGCTTCGTCAAGATCATTTGCGTTGGCGCTGGCGTTTCTGGGCTTTGCCTTGCTTACAAGCTGAGGAGGTCATTTAAAAACTACTCATTGATTGTGCGTACAATGGATACAAACAAGAATCTTACTAATAGTTGATAAGATCTATGAGAAGAACCCAGAAGTCGGAGGGACTTGGTATGAGAATACTTACCCAGGCTGTGCCTGCGATGTCCCCTCGCACAATTACACATATTCCTTCGAACCAAAGGCAGATTTCTCCTCGGTTCTTGCTAGCTCAGAAGAGATCAAGGAGTATTTTGAGGGCTTCGCTGTCAAGTATGATCTGCTTAAGCATATCAAAACTGAGCACCAGGTTGTTGAGACATCTTGGGACCAGCCAAAAGGCCAGTGGAACGTCAAAGTTACCGATTTAGAGTCTGATACTACGACCAATGACTGGTGCCATATCTTGATTCATGCGACCGGATACTTGAATAAGCCAGCGTGGCCATCCGTGCCAGGACTCGACAAGTTCAAGGGTCCCCAACTTCACAGCGCCAGGTGGGATAACAGCGTATCTCTTGATGGCAAGGATATTCTGTTGATAGGGTCCGGTGCATCGAGTGTCCAGATTCTACCTACGATCCAACCTCGTGTCAAGTCTGCAAAAGTCTTTGTTCGAACACCTCGATGGACTCTACCCTCTGTCAATTCAAAGAAAGGCAAATTTTCTCAAGAAGAGGTTGCGAAATTCGTCAGCGATCCAGAGTCAGTCATGAAGCTTAGACTGGAAAATGAGCGAACGCTGAACAGCTTCTTTAGTAAGTCGCGCTAATCACGCTGAGAGGATCTCGTCTAACTGAATGTTAGCTATGTACATGAAAGGAACCGTCCTTCAGAAGCAAGCACGTGAACATTTGGAGAGTGAGATGAAGAAGGTAGTTATTGATGAGGAAGTTCAAAAGAAGCTTGTTCCTGATTTTCCGGTCGGCTGCAAACGGATTCTGCCCTCTGGGGATCAGTTTCTATACGTAAGTTGGCTGCTATGTTGATGTTGTGCAAGTCTGACGGAAAGTGAAGGCAATTAAGAACGACAACGTTCAGGCGATCTACGCTGGTGTCAAGGAGATCAACGAAACGGGTTGTATAAGCGACGACGGGAAGCACTATGAAGGCGATGTCATCATTGCAGCCACTGGCTTCGACACGTCCTTCATCCCTCGGTATCCGATCCATTTCAAAGGGCATAACCTTCAAGAAGATTGGAGTACCTCTATCACAGGCTACATGGGAGTCGGCATCTCCGAGTGTCCCAACTCATTCACTCTTGCGGGTCCATGGTCCCCAATTTCTAACGGACCTGTCATCGCTCCCATAGAAGCTCAGGCGGACTTTGTCTGTGCTTTCATCGACAAGTACCAAACTGAACCCGGAATGCATAGCATGAGCCTGAAAGCGGCAGCATGCTATGACTTCAAGAGCTACATGGCACAAGTGACTCAGAAGATGGTATGGTCCGATAACTGCCGACACTCACATAACATTAAGCCGAACTGGGGCCAGTCTTCGATCACGTGGCCTGGATCTACGCTACACTACTTGGAAGCTATGCGAGAGCCTAGGTTTGAGGATTATGACTTTGAGTACACCGGGAATAGGTTTGCGTGGCTGGGAAATGGGTTATCTCAGACTGAGTGGGATCCTACGGCTGACTTGGCATACTATGTAAGAGATGAGGATGATGGGAGACAGTTGAGTCGGGGGGCGAGGACAAAAGTCATTTCGAAGAGTGGAAGTCAGGCGCCGAGAGAACTTCACCGCCAGGCTAAGCTGGCCGCAAAGAGCTAGACTTCAGTGGCGGGTAATCTACAGCGTGGACTTTTACCGCTGAACAGTTAACTACGAAAAGCTTTACATTAAACTCCATCTCAAAAACATTACAATCAGAATGAAACCTGTTGAGCTGGCATAGAGCTGGTAGTCAGGACACCGTTGAGATGTCAGGTGGTCATCACGGTGATTACCTGGCTGTAGTCCACCGCAGCAGGTAATCAGAAGATAATCAGGAAGCCGGAGGGTATATTCCTTGCCCACACAGAGATTATTGGCTGACCCTGCGCTTGGCTAGCTCTAAGAAAGCCACAACGATAAGCAGGCGCTTGGACAGTCGTGACAGAACTGTACGACTGCCAAGCCCCGCTATCGTTTCGCTTCCTATTCATTTCAACGCCACCTTTCACTAGGTAGTAACGTATGTAAGGGCTGAGGCTATATTTTTGAATCAGCGGCTCTTTTAGGTTTGACATATCATAAAACGGGGTTTCCCATCATCTACGCTTTTGACGTGCCACGTCATATTTCCGTGATACAGCGGCGACAAAACGCGAAGGAAATCGCCTTTCCTGAGGGAAGGTTGAGAGAGCAGGATAACAAGATAGTGTATTGAAGCGCATCTGAAGATTAATGAACAGTCATTGAATCTTGAAGTCCTTCACCAATTTCTGATCATGAGTGAAAGTATTCCAGTGCAGCCCTGCTTCTACCCAACTCAAATCTCACGTCCAAGGACCGCCAACACGGTTGGAAAGCCACTAGGGGCACTAGCAACGACGACCTGCCCATCGTCGTTATGAACGCTACACCTGTCAGTTGTCATTCCCAGTATTCTCTCTCCGCCCGAGCCGACCAAATCGTCAGCCTGCCGACTCTTCTTGCCGTCCGCACATGTCATCCTGATCTCCACTTTGTATCCCAGCAGAATTCTGGTGATCTTCATGAGTTTACAAGCGCGTCCTTCGATGCCTACAGCTGATCCCAGCTGAGACCGAGCAGCGGCGCTAACATCCCTGTCGTAGGCCAATATCGTTAGTAAGTTCAATGTGAAGTTGTTGAGAACGCACCAAAAGCCCCGATCAACATCAAATGCTTGCATACCCCCAGCCCTGAGTGAGAGTGTCACATCCGGACCGGCAGCGTCGGCCACTTTGGCGTCGTAGAGAGGATCGTGATCTAGGTGCGGAAACCCAAGACTTGCCCAAGTAGCTGTCTTGGCGTTGGCAAGATCAAGATCTAATTCAACCTCTTCACGGCCGCCATCCTGGGCACCAACCCAAGAGTCGACTCTCCGGTCGATGCCGTTGATTGAATAAAGCGGACGATAGTAGATCTGGTCTGCAGGAACTACTAGAGGAGTCTGTGCACGCCCTATTGAAGATGGGATGTCCATGTTCGAACATGGCATGTTGCTCCTCTAACAGTGTCAGTAACCGCAAGATTGAGGATCAAATGAAACGGCTTGAAGAAATGTCGGCTTGCCCAAGTCTGTGTGTCGAGGTATCCCGTGCCAGATCAAATGCAGCCAGTACCAACCCAACACTGCTTGTCGTTTTGGTGGCAGCAAGGGTGTAGTCCGATTCGAGCCTTTTTTGCTCGCTCTTGGCCCAGGCATAATAAATGCCGAACTTCTCACACCAAGCTTCGAAGTTGGTAAGCTCCGATCCAGCCAGAATTGCACTCATGCTGTACAAATCAAGGTCTCGCAAGTATGCCTGTGCACTTCTGTCCTGAGCCTGCTCAACTTCAGCGCGAAGCTTTGAGATCGAACCAGTCACATTAGATGAAGTCATAGCCTAATTTTTCGTCAGTATCTTGCTAGGGTATAGTATAGGCGAAGAGACTTACATCGTCATGTATAGCTTGTAGATACCTGGCTGCATGTTAGTTGCATGATTCTTCAGTTGCAAGAAGGCGGGACGCATGCTTGCGACGAGAATCGAAGTAGCTTTCTCCATCAGATGTGTAAAACGGAGATCGAGTGTCCTGTAGACAATCGGTTCGGCGAAACACATGATCGTTGGTGATCTGTTGAGGGGCAAAATCTCCTGCAGGGATGTCGAAGAGGCCCGGAGAAGCGACAAAGATCGCCTTGGTAGAATTGTCCAGGTCATCCTGCGCTGTCATATGGGCCTGCAACGCAAGAGCATAAGCCTTCCAAACAAGTTTTGAACCGCCGTTTGCCAAAAGAGTGAAGTTCCGCTTGCTAGCGGCCAAAGTTTCCGTGAGCCGCATATTGTCTATTCGGATAGAACGCTGATCGTAGGCTACGGCGTTGAACCTGAATCAGTCGCTTTGGGTGAAAGTTCTAGGGAACTTTCAACGTAACTGGTGAGCGAGCTGGGTAACTTATATATTAATTATGGGATAATTGAAATTCCTCTTTTTATTAAAGCTAGCAAAAGTAATCTGAAGCGCTATAGAGGAGGTGACTATGGGCCTGCATCTACATGTAGGCTGAGGCTTGACCATGATATCTGGGGTTCCCAATATTGTCTCAATTACAAGAAAACTGGAATAGAAACCACATCTAGTGAGCGACTCCTGTGCTGGGTTGCCTCTCATTGCACGAATTATGTGATCTATCTAAAAGGCTACGTGCCGTGTGTGATAAGTGGCGGCTCGCTTACTATTGTCACAGGAAGTGGCTGGCTGTGACCACCTGCGGCTATCATTAATCATGTCATCACGAAGGGATGAGAATATGAGATCAGGTTGGACTTCAATCTCAACGTCTTTTATCGTATTCACCTCAGACTATGCCTTACAGTTTCTACGGTCAACTGATAGATCAGAAGTAAGCCAGGACGTCAATTGGCCGACTCTCGGAAAGAAGCACTTCCGAGACGCCAAGTAATTTGAACCTGAATTATAATTCCTGTTTACGCGCCTCAGCTAGCCATGGAGTGTCTAGTCTATAGTCTCTCTGAAGTTGTGACCTCGTCAGTTGCGCTACACGTAGATCCTTCTCAGTTGTGCCGTCTATCTTGTGACACGCTAGGGGGAATGGAAGTACGCTAGCAAGAATCGCTCGTACGTCTGTGGTTGCAATAATTGTTTCTTGGCGAAGATCATAATGCAATAACCTCAATGCGCACATCACACAGCGTATGAATATGATCGTTTTCAGGCCGGATCGTAGCACTCGCCAAGCTAGGGACTCCGTACCGCGAGCCACCCGAGCTTACATAGCAATATACGTTGCAGTAGTCGTAAGGAAGAATCTTTCTTATATAAAGGTCGTTGGTCTCCCCCAGTTCTGACTCTCGCTCAACAGTTCACCAAACGCTGCAAACACAAACACAAACACAAACTTCTCCCCCCTTCTTATTCTGATTAATCAACCTCTACACACATCATGTCTGAAGAGAACCAGCTCTTTTGGAAGGCCTACGCCTCGACCGTAAAGAACATCATGGTCAGCGGTCCGGTCGGTGACAACACCAGAGTCTACATCGCCGCCGCCAACACTGCTGGCATCTCCGGTGGCAAGGACATTCCCGCCGTCTGCACCAACTGGGGAATCTACCAGTATGCAGACTTTCTGCTGGATCCCACCAACCCCAACTTTGTCGCCAGCAAGGTCTCGCGCTACTCTGAAGCGCTTAACATGACCCTCCAGACCCTCACTCCGGTAAGATTCCCTCTTAACCTTAGGCTCTTAGCATTTACTGATGGTGATCCCTATAGGGTGCTGGTGGTGACAACTCCCCCGACGCTTGGGACAGACTCAACAAGGCGAAGGAGAGATTGGCTATCCTTCGCTCCGAGCTGGATGACGCCAAGAAGCAGGCTATGCAGGACTTTAAAGACGATGACAACCCTGACAAGCCCAAGTCATTCGCTCAGTGGGCCCCGCTCAATGCCAACGCCTACCTGGTGGCCTTCTCAAACTGGTACGTAACCTTACAACATCAAGAGCCACGAAGAACTCCTTGCTGATATCAATATCACAGGGAGGCTGCCACGAATGAAGTTCAAATGAAGACCAACGCCATCGGTGGTGCTGGTTCTGCTCTTCTTGCTGAAGCTATGAAGAGTGCCGCCAACGGATCCAACACCTTGACCGAGCTGAAAGGGTATGTGCTCATGTTCAAAATTTCATTACCTCTGATCTAACTAAGCAATCACTATCAGATACAACATGAAGGCTAGCATTCAGTCAGTCACCTACGATGCTGCTGGAAGACCCATCCTTCCTGACCCCCTCGAGACCCAGTACGTGCCTCAGTACTCTATCTCAGGCTACGCTGCCATGCTTGATGGCTGGGTTGGCTTCTCAAACAAGAAGCCGGATGAGTTTGGTATCAGTCTCTCTACCGGCCAGCAGTCTTCCTTCAAGGACATCGGCTTCACCGAGGCTCAGGGTAATGCTTCCTTCAGCCGCTTCCCCGTCTTTGAATTCTATGCCAGTGGAGGTGGACGTGTTGAGCACTCCAACTTCAACATGAGCTCCAACGCCAAGGACGTCAAGGTTGCTCTCAAGATTCAGCACTACAAGACCGTCCCATTCGAGCCTGGTTCTTGGTAAGCCGTACTCCATTTGTTCACTAAGAATTATCTAACTCCATGAACAGGAACGTCGATGTCAAGAGCCTCATGGCTAAGCTTGGTGCTAAGCCGCCTGCCATGTTTCAAAAGGTCCGCCCTACGCAGATGCTCGTCGCCCAGGGCGTCAGCATGGAGATCAGCTTCAGCGGTGACGCCAAGACGGCTTTTGACCAGGACTACAAGAAGACGGTCCAAGGTGGCGGTGGCATCAGTGTCTTCGGATTCCGCATCGGAGCTTCTGGTTCCTCATCTGAGGAGAATGGGTCTCACGAGAACACTTGGGATGCGAGCTCGGGTGTCCTCACCATCAATACTGAGAACTCTCGGGCGTCCGCCAATGTCCTGGCTGTCATGGGTGAGATTGTCAGCGCTTGAGTCCCAGTTGTTTCTGGAAGTCCTGTCGAATGTCGAAGAGAAATTACATTCTTCTCCTGTTGACCCATTGGAAAATCGAAGTTAGTACGAGTTTATTGGTGGTATAGCTCCAGCCAGTCATTTCCGTCTACACAGTCGCATTGCCATAGTTTAACTCAATCCACTCCTTAACTCCCGTCTTTGAGGAAACCTCATGTGATCCGCCAATCTGTTAAAGACATTGCCCACTCTGCTGCCGCCCCAGGGTCAGAACGAGAGTCCTCGCCAATCATTATAGCCATTGCGTACGGAAAGCATCTACCCAATACAACAACACGCCACTATGAATAACTTAATGTCACACTACCCCATATCAAGGCTGCAACTGAACTGACTTAATTTAAGCCGGGCGTTTGATTGCAAGATTGGCGACTGTACCTTGTCTGATATGGGGCGGCACCCTCGGCCTGGTCCGCACTGAAACAAACAACTCAGTGTCGGGCCGATAAAACGTACGCGGTTGGGGAGGGAGCTTTGATCTTGTAGAACAATATTTAAAAGATTGAAGGAAAAACACAATCTCATTTTTTTGGCCATTGTGCCAAGCCGCTGAAATGGTATTCGACATTAACAGGGCCATCTTCTCCGTCACCTTGGCAGGAAGCGTTCTGTCATTACTTGCAACCTCTTGTGTTCTCGTTTCATATTCTATATATCGCCATCATATTCGGACTTTCAGACACATGCTTATTCTGGAATTAATGCTATTTGGTATGTAATGCTTTTTTTCTCTTTTAAATTCCATGTTGTTGATAATATGTTGCATTGGTAGAGTTCACAAATACCTTAAATAATTCCACTTCCGGCATATGGCATCTCAAAAATGGAGAGCTCAGACGTGGGAGACTATGCATTGTTAATGGCTTCATCGGTCAGTTCTCTGTTCAAGGAATAGACCTCTCGATACTTGCTATCTCCCTGGTTACTCTTTTCACCGTAACGCAACGTATCTACATGCCGGCTGTGTCGATGACAAAAAGGATATCTGTGTGTCTTTCTATCTGCGTTCTGCCCATAATCACAAGCCTGATACCAACAATCATGGACGAGATGAGCCCGGTAGGCGGCAATTGGTGCTGGATTTCATCAAATCGCGCAGATCTGCGGTATACAATGGCGCATGGCTGGCGTATGTGTGTTATTCTCGGTACAGTTGCTATTTACCTGTATATCTGGCTTTACTTAAAGAGAAAGTTGCGTTGCGATACACCTGAAAGAAACAGATTCCCTGGACGTTCTTTGAGACGTCAGAAAAGGAAGAAATTTGAGGTTATGGACGATGACGGCTTGGAACTTGATCCGTTTAGCAGATCAGAGCAGAACGCAAACGCGATGAAAGCCGCCACTCTTGAAAGGCTTGAAGCTCCTATCTCGCCTCGGCACACTGGATTCGACGACATGGAGGCGGAGTTAGAAGAAGCAGCAGAAGCTGGACCAAGTACCGCCATAAGAGGAACCATTCGCCATCGACCAACATCATCTAAAGTTAGATCAGACTTATCAATAGCTTTCGTCTTGAACGATACTCCTGGCCATGAGCCCCAAACAATGTCATCGCAACACACGGAACAGACCCAAGTCAACGTCCTACAAACCAACGGCAGTGAGTTTCAAATTCGACCAAATACTCACCAAGTCGAACTTGAGATCAACAGAATGCTGTTGCTCAATGCATACCCCTTCATGTATGTCCTTTTATGGACGCCAGGCCTTGTCAATAGACTTATGGAAGCATTAGGCCACCCTAATTCTTTGACAGTCAATGCTGCTCTTCAGGCTCCAACGCAGTTTATCGGACTAGCGAATGCCTTGACATATGGCTTCAATCACTATTTAAGAGATAGATTGAATGACTTGTATTTTAGACCTACAATTAGGAGGATACAAGATCTAATTAGACATTACTAAGGCATATGTAGAGTAGAGATTAGGTGTTTTTATTTATACATTTTTTATATAATCATATTCTCATTGTAGACCTTCAATGCTCTATATGTCCTTAGGCCAGACTGTCAGTGGGGGAGTGAAAGTCAGACACAAGAAATATTATAGTCTTCTAGAAACTAAAGTGGTTATCACCAACCCGCAGGACATACTCCTTTACATTCATTACCAACAACTGATATTTGGCTGCCAGAGCGGCAGTCAAGTTGCGGCTAGCTCCAATCAATACCTAGCCGAACTTTGCTTCTTGGAGTATGTCGTCTTGGGATGGTCATAGCACTGTCAAACAAGTCTGCTGCTTCCTGAAATATCATGGAGTTCGTCAAAGATTCTAGCGACTTTCTTAAGTGGTTCGAGATCTATAACTCGCATAAGATGGGACGGAAGGAGATAGGAAGGACTCCAGGCTCACTGTTGGAGATCGCCAGCTACCTTGTTTTATTAGTGGAAGTGACTGGATACTTCGTAGGTCAATCGAACACTTTACAACATTTTACAAAAACCCTCTTTTTACTGTTCTTAGTTCCTCGAGGCGAAAAAGGAGTGCGGCCAAGGCTTTGCATACTAGTTCGTGTAATGTAACGAATCCGGCTCACACGTCAATACAGAGGAAACAGGGGCCTGTCTCAGGTGCGATGTCTTTTCTTCGAAGAGTTACTTGATGCAAGGAATCTGATGTCTCAGTTCAATCCAATGACAAACCGAACAGGGCAGTGGCGGAATTTATTCATTTTTGCCAGTCATCGAAACCTCGAGTACGTACCAACCATGCATGAGTCAGCCACCGCGATAACAAATCTGCTCAGTGGCTGCACTGCAGCAAAACCTAACCTTGTTCTTACACCGCATTCACAGCTTGATCAGCATCGCACAGGAGCCACGTGTCGAGAACAAACAAAACCAGCAGCACAAACAACAGCAAGAAACAAGAACAGCACAAACACAAGCACGATGAAGACACTCGGATTAATCGGCGGCATGAGCTGGGAGTCGACTACAACTTACTACCAAGAGATCAATCGTCGCGTTCGCGAAATACAAGGCGGCCTTCACTCTGCCCAGTGCATCGTCTTTTCCTTCGACTTTGCCAAAATCGAGGCCCTTCAGCACGCGGGTAAATGGGAAGAAGCTGGCGAAATGCTCAATGATGCAGCGGCCAAACTGAAGCTCGCTGGCGCAGATGCCCTGGTCCTCTGCACCAACACCATGCACTTCGTCTCTCACGGTATCGAACCTGCCTCGCAATTACCTCTGATTCACATCGTCGATCCAACTGCTGAGGCCATCATCAAAGCAGGCTACAAGTCTGTCGGCCTCCTCGGAACGCGTTTCACCATGGAGAAAGACTTTTACAAACAGCGCCTGGTCGAGAAATTCGGGCTTAAGGTCATTGTGCCCAATGATGGCGACAGAGATACGGTACACAATGTCATTTATCAGGAGCTTTGTAATGGTATCATTCAAGAGAAATCTTGCGAAGACTACCACTCTGTCATCCGCAGACTCAAGGCTGAAGGTGCCGAGTGTTTGATCATGGGCTGTACCGAGATTGGTCTATTGGTTGATGAGGCGCGAAGTGAGCTGCCAGTGTTTGACACAGCAAAGATTCACGCCATCGCTGCTGCTGACTGGGCCATGAAAGAGTGATGCCTGTTTGATAGCTAGCAGTCACGTCAAGAAAACACTATAGAGAAGTCATTGACATGTTAGATTTTATGATAAACTGAAGCCCCAAGTATTCCTGCAACGCGTCTTATCTACCTAACTGCTAGCGCCTTGTACCCCTTCGACCGCCCATGGCACTGCATTTTTGCCGGCAATGCTACAAGTAAATCATCTGTTGCCAAAATAGATTGATGAATGGGCTGTGCAATCTCCTCTCCATCGACCAATACCTTGGTAATGAAGGATGCCTCCTCCGTAATCAGACACGGCACCTGGGTAATATGCTTGAAGCGCCTGAGAGTAGCACATGTTTGAAGCTGGCTCAATAGATGCATTGCATCATTCCGGAGCATCTTTAGCACAGCGCAGAAGTCGACAAAATAAATTGGTCCAAATCCACTGTCCCGGCAGTATTCTCGCAAGTTATCCTCGGCTTCGTCAAGCTTTGAGAGTCCGTAGGTGGAGACGAACTTGAGAAATGTCAAGGTAGTAATGCGGTTATTACCATCTATGATGACTTGCCGAGAATCATGGCTCGAGCAAACGGGGCGGATATTTGCAACGGCAATCGGGGCAATACGGATCTTGTCCCCGGGGCTGCAGTTGAGAATATCGCCAATCATACCAATCACAATTTCTGGACAAGAGAACTCGGATCGAGCCATATCAGAGATGCTGACGTATGAGTATACAAGTTGCTGATCATCCGAAAAATGAACGCAGCTTGCACTACTGACGAGGGGTTGAGAAAGGAATGACGACTCGGCCGCCAACTGCGCTGCGACATCTTCTCGTATAGTCCGACCCGACTCTTCCAGCTCCTTCGTGAGGTTGGTGAGCAGTTTCAGGAAGTTATCTTTGCGGGATACGAAGTTGCTGCGCAGTCCACAAACAGGATCTCTCAAAAACGCGTGGATCTGCAAGAACGATGTAATCCGATCTGGAGACCATCTTCCCTTAGTCGTGAAGTCTACCAGAGCACGGCTCCAGAATTTCAGACTGAGGTTGTCTTGTTGGTTCTCTGTCTCATACGGGATAACTCGAGCGACAAATTCGCTGCCATTGACTGTGAACTTGGCAGGGGCTCTAGGGGCGTTCATCTCAAAAATGATGGCTCGACTGAGTATCTGTGATTGATTCTTAAACGTGTTCATTCGCAGAGGCCAAGTCTCAATTATATCTTCAGTCTCAAGCAGTTGCGATATGGAAGAAGCCATCATCTGTGGAATTCTGCGGCGTGGAATGCATGACAGCATGTAGGCCATCTTGGAGCTCTCCATGTTCGCATGTTTCTGGATATCATGAGTCCGAGTGAGTGTTGCCTCAACATCTACAGTGGTGGGAAACAAGGAAACAGGATCCAAGGAGAACGTGCCATGCAAGATCTTCAGTAATCTACATTCCGCGACGCTCCTGAGCATGCCTAAGGTTGGGTTCTCGATATCTTGGTAAGGAGCTCCAGGCACACTGTATACCGCACTCAAGCTCTTCTTTGCAATGCTAGAGCATCCGCACACCAGACTCTCCGAGGATGAAGAGTATGCGGAATCGTCACTTTGCCTTCTCGTGTATGAGGGAGTTGGAGGCTGAATTGTGCAAACAGAGGTAAGCGAAGATGACACCCCCTCATTGCGCAGCACGATGCGTAGGCAGTCGGCTAGCTTAAGGTATTGATCCAGCGTATTATAAGCCTGTACCGACAAACGGATTACCCGCTTAGGGTATGAAGGCCAAGCGTAAACAGGAATGACAATTCCATGTTCCTTCCACAGGACTTGCTGAATGGGAAGCATACCCTCCTGCTCCGGCCCCGGAGAGTCTGGCAGCGGTATAGTCGCCATCGCAGCAATCATGTTGTCCGGGCAAGGAATGTCTATGCCGATAGCTTTGCAGACAATCCTGCGGGCTATCACTGCAAGGTCATGGTTACGACTCGTCAAGTCGCTGTACCCGCCTGGCATCACCGTGTTGAGATGATCGATGGCGGAGGGAAGGGAGAGCATTGCAGAGGGGCAATAGGTCCCCATCCATCCGAAATTGTGCTCAAGCACAGAGTGCTTGGCCTTGCCAACGACATACGGCGACCTGGCAATCACCAGAGGTTTAATGTTGTGAGCACGATCTCGCCGAACGTGGAGGAAGCCAATTCCTCGTGGTGCGCACATCCATTTGTGACAGTTGGCGACATAGTATGCGGCGTTGATGTCCTCGAGGTCCAAGTGAATCATGCCAGGCGCATGTGCCCCGTCGACCAAAGTGTCAATACCGCGGGACTCGAGTTCCTTGACGATCTGCTTTGCTGGAAGCACGAGACCGGTACGGCTTGGGATATGATCAATGACTGCAAAGCGTGTGCGAGGCGTGACGCCAGCAAGGATGCGCTGCATCACGTCTTCAGGGCCTGTGACTAGTAGTGGCACATCGACGACAACGATATGAGCGCCGTCTCTCTTGGCAACATGGTCAAGAACCATACGCACAGAGCTATATGCGACGTTGGTAGTCAATATCTCATCATCTGGGTCGAATCGCAGACTCTGAATGACAACGTTCAGGGCGTGTGTTGCACCAGGGAGCAGAAAGATGTCTCGATAATCGACGTGTAGGAAGTCAGCCAGGGAGCGTCTGCTGGCCTCCAAGCCGGAGACGTATGATCTTTCGAAGAACTCATGGGGATTCTCTTCAATGCGTTGCCGGATGCTTTTCTGCTGCTCGACGACGGTTCTTGGACATGACCCGAAGGCACCATTGTCTAGGTAAATGATGTCCTTCTGGAGCTGCCACTCTCCGAAACTTTGGAGATGGGCCGCCATTATTTTCGAAAGTGGCTCTTCACTGTGTTCGGTCATAGTAAAAGGAGATTTTGCCTGGTAATTTATGATAGATTGTGACAGGCTAGGTTCAGAAATAGATGTTTTGGGTTTCTTTAACTAGCAGAGGGATATTGTCCGAGGTCGCAACTACAATCGCTCATTTCTTTCCCTCATTCATAACCATTATTCCGATTGCCATGATGCAGATCTACGGGACTTCAGGGCAGGAAAAGTAAATCTTGATTTGCTCACCCTAGCAATGTCTTACCGCCTCCATACGTGCATGAAAGAGTGCGCATGTTTCTTATGACAAAATACGCCACTTACGGTGATGTAGTTTCTCATTTCCTTCACTATCAAGACTAATACTTGTCTAGCAGTTTGATTCGCGTCCACTTGAGCTGATAATCGTCGATCATTGACCTTTACTCTTTGCTAATGCCGGTATCTCAGTTCCATCCCTCCCAGCTGCAGATTTGATCAGACCGCTGATGGTATGCGAAGGCAAAGAGGAGGTGCTGAGACTGTTCCTTGGAGAGACCTGCATATACACACCTTGCATGCCGAACTTGTCAGAGACTGATTGGCCCAATACGGAGGACAAGACACCGACATCCGCCTCGGATTACCGACGACCCGTGTCTGCGACGATTGCCGCCGCCACGCGGGGAGGCGGGTGACGCCGCTAGTGTCTGTCTCACGGGGACGACAAGGGTAGATGCCCGGGCCGTCTGCAGTGGTATTGTTGAGGCCGAAGGTCCGAACTGAGACAACTTTGTCGCCGAGCATCAGCCAATAGTTGATCAATTAGTTTGGCATTTGGTGATATCGCTCATCTCAACAGGTCTATGCCGAAATGCAACCAGTGCCCAACCAGGAAATGATCACTATGCCCAGCTTATAAGGCTGGCTGAGCTGAGACATGGAAACGCAATGTTTCAATAAACATTTTAGGCCCTAGTGATAGGCACTACCTAATCTAAAACGACGCCATATAGCAGGGGTTGTTTTGATGCCGCCTGTAGAGCTGAAAGATATTCCCTGTATTTCGGAGGCTGGAAACTCTTACCGCGAATGTAGTGATGCACCATCCCAATATCAAATCCAAGGACCTTAGAAGTTCTTCCCGACGATCATCCCTTTATCACATTGAGTCAGGGTTCATGGGCTGTGTAGATAGGAAAAGGAGGATCGGTCGGAAGCCGAATAGTCACCGACGGTCTCGCCCCAGAGCCATCGATCTTGTACTGATACGGAGTTGTAGCTTCTGTGTAGAATGGAGAGGGCCAGCCAGCCCGAGCATTACTTTTGTCTTTCATATCATGTCTCAGTCAAGACGTTGAAGCCGCTAATATTTGTCCTACCAAATTACAGCGAAAGCCGAGCTATCTACACCGAGAACACTCCAACATTCTTATATCATCAGTACAATGCTTTCCCATCGCGCTCAAAAGAGCCTGAACTGGCTGGCTGAAGAGATTCCCTCTATCCCAGTATGGCCAAAGGACGTGCTTGCCATGAACTCAGCGGAGAACTGGCTGTGCCGTCCAGACCTTATTCCGCTCATGAAGAAAGCCATAGCGGACAACCTTGAAGCATCGCATCTCTCCTACTCAAAGAACCTCGGTGGGCCACCGGATCTTCTCGAGAATGCAGCATCTTTCTTCAATCGGTTTTTCAATCCGCGAAACCCTGTCCTGCCCAGCCAAATCGTCTGTGGTGCTGGCGCCGGGTCCATCCTTGACTGTCTTGACTTTTCACTGAGCGATCTTGATGAAGGCATGCTGATTAACGCACCATGCTGGGAGGGCTTTGGGATAGCAAGCAATCTGCGCAACGATGATCGATTGATACCAGTCGCGATACCAGCTGGGCTTTCATCCCCAGAGCAGCTCATCAAGCTTTATCTCAAGGCCATGGAAGCTGCGACATGTCGCATACGCGGTATCATTGTTTGCAACCCCATGAATCCTTCTGGGCACATCTACCCTGCCAGTTGGTTGGAAGCAATCCTTCAGTTCTGTGAAGAGCAAGATATCCAATATATCTCGGACGAGATTTACGGCATGTCAGCGTGGGAACCACAACAAAACAAGACCCCGACGCCATTTTCTGAAAAAGGGCCAATTGTTTTTGAGTCACCAGAGACAAAGTTTACCTCGGTCTCATCTCTGGATATGAAGGGACTTAAAGTAAATCCTGCTCGCGTACATGTTGTCTACGCATTGAGCAAAGACCTGGGCAGTAGTGGTCTCCGACTTGTAAGAATATCGTCCCAGGCTCACAGTATCTTGGCTAACCTCTTGTAGGGCTTCCTCGTGACACAGAAGAACCCTGAGCTTCGCAATGCAATGGCCATTCTGAATAGGTACCGAGTATCCAATGCCACGTCTGTGATTGCCTCCAGTCTTTTCTCGGACCTCTTAGTCCTAGAGCACATCCTCGTTCGCAACAGAATGCTTCTCCGGACTGCAGCAGAGCTTATTGGAGACTTCTTATCCTTCCATCGTTTTGCCTTCTACCGCCCAGTAGCAGGAGTCTTTATATGGACTCGTCTCGGTGGGGACACAGCAACAGACGTTTCTGATGCAGAGCTTCTGGACAGCTTTGCATCCGCCAAAGTTTCTGTCGCTAGCGGTATGCCCTTCCACGCTGCAGATAGAGGATGGTTCCGAATCACGTTTGCACTTCCTCGTGAGCAATTGCTCGAGGGGCTTCGGCGCATAGAGAGGGCGATGGCTCTAGAGCGTACATGGACACCTTCGAATGATGTGGAAGTCGTGGGGCTTGTGTCTGTCCAGGGGAAGAGCATGATGAAGCCCAAAGGCGCTGGATGCGTGGTCATGTAGGGTGTATGTTCGTCGCTGATCATTGATACTACTATTATTGTAATGAAAGTCGTGTGTTCTGACCATCATCTTGTTGAGATAAGATGGTTCACTCAGTAAAGTCTCCAGATTTGCTTACAAGGATGGCCGAATGGTGCATACTCAGATATACATATTGACATGAAGATTTGCCACTACCATCGTGAAACTCTTTAGACAAGTTGAAATCCTTCAAATCCATTCCTTATGTGTTTTACTAAAATTACTTCATCCTGTTATAATTCATGTCATCAGAGATTCCCAGAAAGCGACGATGCGGCGGAAATGTGACGAGTTCATTCAATTATCTCACTCTACAGTATCTAATTCCAGCTCTTGGTTCAAATATCTACAGGTCCAAGATCTCTTCAGCTTGTGGGCTCATCTGTCTCCAAAGCTTCCTCCGTTCATCGCGCCCGAGTTTCTTCTCCAGATCAACCTGAGCTTGGGACTTCAATGACCTACTTATCTCTCTTTCCAATTCCACTGTTCAAGTATCGTCAGCTGCCAAACGACTCGAGTGATACAATATTGGGGACAGTTGACTTACTGCTAATATCCACAACTGCAATCTTTCCGGTATAAAGTGAATGTAAGACGTTGGTGCTCTTATCAGTACTCGCATCACCAACAGCATAGATGCCAGGCACTTTTGTACGCATGCTTATGCGATCAACTTCCATCATGCCATCTGCCATACTGACCCCGAGCATTTCTCCAAGCGGAGACCTTTGCTCGCTACCGAAGACTGTAAAGAGTACCTGACGCTCCATACTCCCAAAGTCATCAAACTCAATCCTGAAGAGATCATGTTCAGGAACCATGGGCAGGCTCGGGTCCCTCTCATGTGCTCCGCCATCTTGTAGTCTAGTGATACGAGTTATGGTACGGTTATCGACTTTGATGTTCCTTCTTCGAAGATATTCGGATGAGTTCTCAGCAAATTGCTTGTCAGCTTTGGAGCGGTATTCAGGCGTATCGGTGCCATTGGCGAAAATTACTATGTCGGAGTTCAGAGTGATAGCCTCGGCAGCTGCCTCGATGACCATGTCAAGAGGACCAAGGATACCCATGGACTGGTCGGCATGTTCGATACCATCGCAGTAAGGACACCAGTAGATACCCTTCCCGAAGTTCTCTTGAAGCCCAGGTGTTTCCGGAAGAAGGTCCCGTAGACCAGTCGCCAAGATGATTTTCCGGGCGGTATAAGTAGAAGCTGTACCATCGGGCAATGTACTTGATACATTGAAGAATGTGTAGTTCGCTTCCGGCTGGATTCTGGTCACGGTTCCGTTCATTGCACTGACTGTCGGGTAATGGGCAATCTGCTGCATGGCAGACCATCGATAGTATGCCGGCGTCACACCTACATTCAGTTAGAAGATAGCTCAGTAGTAATGTGAAAAGAGGCCAAAAACCATCAAAGCCAGCAACGTCGTGCATGAGTCTCGTTGGGGCATTGCGATATTGGGCGGAATCGATCATCAAGGCCTTACGGCGAATGCGTGCAAGGGAGCTGAGAGCACCGAGCCCTGAAGGCCCGCCACCCACGACAATAACTTCGTAATCTGTTGTGAGGGATGATAGATCGGAAGTAGGAGCACAGGTAGCTGGACGCAGAAAAGAAGCAAAGGTGAGCAGAATAATAGGCTTGAGCCACATCTTGACAGTTTGTTTCGAACGTTCAAAGATTGAGCAGTTTCCCGATAGTTTTCTGAGTGATGCGACTCAAAGTGTACCCACCAGTTAGCTCTCGTACACCTTGATAGCTAGATGTGTTATTTGCAGTTGGGACTTGTGGCTGAGAGCTTAAACCAGCGCACAGAACTTAGTACACCTTGATAGGATCAACAGTACCAATTGAGGTTTGACCCCATTTTCGTTCTCTTCGCCTGCTGGGATGCGGCATACCAACGACTGATAGCTCCATCTTACGCGTAAACTCCAATGTCTCAGTTGAAGGACACGGCTGAAAATGTGATATTGCACCGAGTGCAGATCTTTAGACAAGGATTCTGAGACATGTCATAGCTAAGACATGGGTCAGTGACACAGACTAAGCGACCGGAAGTCGGCGGGGCTTGGGAGCCATCCTCCCTGTTGGCCGACTAAGACAGACGGGATGATCACTATTGCTATAGGTCTGTACCGGAATGTCGGACCCCGTAGACCGCAAGGAGGAGAGAAGCGGGTATGCATGATAGGGGAAGAAAGAAAACTCGGGACACTGATCCTAAATGATAAAAATACTTAGGTAAGTTAGCGTAACTTTAGGATACCTTTACTGAGTTTATTTTGACACCCTATTTCAAGGTTCGATGTTTTCTTGCCCCGCGAGGGCTTGCTATGTCTGTCTACTTGTGATGCTTTGCTTTGTAACGTCGATCATGACTTATGCCCGCAAACTCAAGGGTGAAATGGAACCATACCTTACAGGTCAGCTTTGTCTCTAGAAAATCAGAGAATTTTCCCCTTCCTTGTTTTTTTCTCACAGTTTTGCTCAAAAGTTCCCTGCACATTAGTTGTAGTTAGTGCCAGGGACGATCCTTGCTGATCGATGCATCAGTGCGTTTTGTTATCTGTTGAGCCTACCATAGTGGCATAGAGCGCGTCAAATCCTTCATTTTGTCCTTCCGCCTCATTACCCAGAAAACAACATCTTGAAACCGTATTTCCCGAATCTTTCTTTATTTCTGTTTTTTCTCATCATCCTCTCATAATTAGCCCTCTTTTTGTCAGACAGACACCATGTCTGAACGCACACCACTTCTCGGATCGGATCATGAGAACCAAAACTATGGATCTTCCTGTCGTGATACTTCCGGGACTACTGATCAGGATGGAGAAGTTTCAATCATCTGCAAAGAGCCCTCCTTCGCAAGACTCGCTATGATCATGAGCACAGCCTGGCTTGGCGTCTTTCTCGGTGCAGCCGATACGACTGTCATCGCTACCCTGTCTGCTCAGATCTCCAGCGAGTTCAATTCTCTGAGTCTCCTCTCCTGGCTTGCTACGGCATATCTTATAGCCAATGCTGCCAGTCAGCCGATATCAGGCCGCCTCACTGACATATTTGGACGTGGACCTGGCTTGGCATTCAGTAATATTGCCTTTGCAGTGGGAAACCTTATATGCGGCCTTGCCACTAGCCAGAATATGATGATACTTGGAAGAGTCATTTCTGGCATCGGCGGCGGGGGTCTTATGAGTATACCAACCTTCTTAGGATCAGATCTCGTTCCTCTTCGGAGACGTGGATTAGTGGGAGGTATTGCAAATATCTGGTATGCTTCCGGCGCTATGGTCGGTGCTGTGTTTGGTGGTTTCTTAAATGACTATACCAGCTGCGGATGGAGAATGGCCTTTCTCATTCAAGTGCTTCCTTCACTCATCTCGGCTATCATCGTGTACAGCTTGATCAAAGTTCCACCAAAACAGTCTGACAAATCGTACGTCAAGCGTATTGACTTTGGTGGCGTCTTTCTGGTTTCGTCTTTCCTAGCATCCCTCGTCTTAGGTCTGAGCTCTGGAGGAAACATAGTCCCGTGGATGCATCCCTTGCCCATAGCAGCCCTCTCACTGTCGATACTGTTATTCTCAGCCTTCGTCACCTGGGAGCTCAGAGCTTCTCAGCCAATTGTCCCTGTCCGGCTTCTTCTCAACCCGACAGTGCTTGCATCTTGCTTAGCTAGCGTCTTTTGCTCTGCCATTGCTCTGACCAGCATTTTCTATGTGCCTCTCTATCTTCAAGCCCGTGGAGATTCCGCCAGCAACGCAGGTTTAAAGATACTACCGGCATCAGTTGGCACATGCCTCGGAGGACTCGTTCCCGGCTACCTAATGAAGAAGACGGGCAAGTATGTAGGGCTAGTGGTTAGCAGTATTCTTGCTCTGATCATAGGCACTGGCATATTCGCAGTTCAGAATGATACTACTCCAGCCTGGATGACTTGCCTAGCCTTTTTTATCGTTGGTCTCGGCTACAATGCTGTCTTCAGCATTACACAGGTCGCTTGCGTAGCGGCAGTAGGTCACGCACAACAGGCCGTAGTCACCTCTACCACATGTAAGACTTTCAGCACCCCCTGAGCAAATCATTACTGACAAATCCATAGACCTCGCACGAAGCTTAGGCGGCACCATTGGAATCACACTCGCTTCTGTCTTATACCAATCAAGCCTAGACGTAAGCTTGTGGGCACGGTTCGGCCAACAGCCTGATGCGGCGGATGAGATTCAGCGTATAAAGGATGATCTGACTGAGATCAATCATCTGCCGGAGGGCTGGTACAGTGGAGTAATAGAGTCTCTCATGCAAGCTTTTGGACATGTCTGGTTGATGATGCTGGCTTGGGCAGTACTAGCCTTGATCTCTATCTCACCAATCAAACAACACAAGCTTTTCAGTACCTTGGATAGGAAATGAGTGAAGGCTTAGGGCTCGAAACGGAACATAATGTAGCTCGGAGTTATCAGCATCAGAACCACTTATCAAAGCACCATTGCCATATGTTGAGATAATCATATTATTCTTTAAATTCTATACTCTATGATGAACTCGATGTTCTGTTTCCTGCCACAAGTCCATCATCATTTTCCATCTCTTTCCAAGCACTCTCCAGAGCATGGACCTTGACACTAACCTTAACATCCTCCGGCAGGTCGGTCGCGCTGAAAATCATGAGCGTCAAAGGCTCTGTGGAGAAGAAAGTGTTGGTGACACTATCAACACCAGCATTAAGGAAAGCCTCATAAATAGACCTATCAATAACACCACTTAGGCTCCAGGTGCCGTTCTCAGTAGCAAGACTGCCAAGGGAGGTCTTATCAGTGTAGAATATGTTGTCAAAACCCTTGACACCGCCACGGTCGAGAAAGAATACGGGGTCGCCGCCGAGGTAGTAGCCACTCTTGATGGCTTCGTTAGTGATGGGGCTGGAGAATGTCCAGTTCATAGAAGAGGTTGAGGGAATTCCACTGTCTGGAATGCCAGTGACGTTAACTTCCCAGTAAATTGCGTTGGACTCAACGTCAGAGTAGTCGACGATGAGCGTTCCGTTGCCAAAGCTGCTGTTGGAGGCAAGCTCACGACCCAGCACAGGGCTAAGATCATAAGGCTTGGAGACAAGCTTCCAGCCAACACGTTTAGCTTTGGTGAGGTAGTTCTCACGAGGAAGACTCATGGCACTTCTCCAGCCTTCATCGCCAGTGGGAACGACGCTGGTGTACTGCCAATTGGAGGCCCAAGCAATGGACACAGGATACTCGTCCTCTGATAGACCATAGAACCACTGTCCAGCATAGTTGTCTTTTCCAAAGTCCGCAATTCGTGCAGCAGCGTCAACAGCCTCAAAGTGCGTACCATTGAAAGTACCAGGGAAGTACTCAGTAATAGAACCTCCCAACGGAGCGCCGGGATTGATGCTGATAGCCATGAGCCACATATCGTCCTGCTTTGTACCGTCCTCATCCACATAAGGCATTGGAATCATGTTGGGGCACTCGTACTGCAGTCCGAGAAGGCCATGGTGGGAGAAGTTGCTGGTAGGGGTCCAATCCTTGAGGTTGTCAGATTCAAAGATGCCGATCTTGAAATCCTGAGGGTAGGCAACGACCATGACCCATGAGTCATTGTAGCGAATGACTTTAGGATCGCGGAACTGGGTAGATGTGCTGTTGATGACGGGGTTCTTCGCATATGGAGTGAAAGTGTAGCCTCCATCTCGAGAATATGCAATTGCCTGATCTTGAACGGTAGGCGATGACAGAGTCTTTTATCGTTAGTGGTGCACCATTTGAATACTATTAGCAACTTACGTAAATCGCAACGACGCCATTGTCTTGGTCAGGGAAGAATCCAGAAGTGTTGTTAACATCGACAACAGCACTACCAGAAAAGACGTAAGTGTCTTTCTCTGGTGGGAAAAGCGCAATTGGCTGATTCACCCAATGGTACAAGTCCTTTGAAGTTGCATGCCCCCAATGCTGATTCCCCGCGACTACATCTGTGGGATTGTACTGATAGTATAAATGCCAGAGACCATCGGCATCGCGGAACATGCCATTGGGATCATTCATGAAATGTTGGGGAGGAGAAAAGTGAATTTGAGGGCGATATGCGCCATCGTAATCGCCAGTGATGGGTGTTCCGGTTGGTACAGAAACAGTAGTGGAAGACTGGGCGGCAGTGAGCTGGACGAGACCAGCGACGGTCGAGAGCAAAAGACCTCTCATGGTGATCAAGATGCAGAGCTGTATCTTGCTGAGCCAGTCAAGTTTTTAAGGATATATGACGCTTATATACCCAGACACCCTCATCAGGCGATACCGTCCCAACAGCATCGGCACCGATCCAACGGTTAGCGTTTTTCTTCCCCGCGTTCACTCCAGGCAACAAAACAAGCCGATCTGGAGAAGAGGTGATGTCAGACCCCTAGGTTAATCTGGCGGTTGTGGGGAAAGACATGGGAAATGGACCGACTTGGCGAGTGTAGCGTCGGTCCGATAATTCCCGTCATCGAATGGAAGACGAGGTCCAAGTTCTGAGTGTAGATCTTGTCTTGAATGGTGTTGTGGGTTGGAGTTCCTCTCTCCACATCAACGGCCCGACAGTTGAGATGATAGAAGTTTATCGGAGTAGTCGAGTCATGGGGAAAGTTTAAGTGAGGTGAGACATTCTGAAATGAAGCGATTTATTACCGGTAGTCGATTAATCGTGCAATAGAGGGAATATAAGCATGTGTTTATTCTTCTGGCTCGATCAATTGAGCTTTTCTGGATGATGAACTGCGAAAGAGGCATTAAGATGCAGGGTAGATGGTGGGGGTTGCCTCCAGTGTTGGTGTTGGCAGTGACATTGCATGGCACCGGATACTCGGAAAGACAAAAATGCTCACATGATGGGAAAAGAACAACCTTGTATTCAGTAAAAGAAATAGGAAGACAAAACTACATGCAAGAAGATCCACAAACTCCAGGCAGCTGTATCTATCTATCCATGTATCCCGGTCATATTGCTCCCAACGATAGCATCCTCTATCTGCTCATAACAGCAGCATCACCCTTGTCATCGCTAAACTCCACCTCCAGCGCCGTCAAAAATTGCTTCAATCCCTGTTTCTTCGCTTGACCAAACCATTGGAGCACCTTTGCAGTAGGAAGCTCCTTCATCTCTGGCAATTGCTCGCAGAGGTTTGCAAATTCACCCATGCTTAATGTTTTTGTGCCCGCGTGTTCAATGATTGGTACTCCGTCTTGTGGTTGGGCAGGAGACTGGACAAGCGCGTCGACAATGCGTCTTGAGATCTGATCAATTGGCGCGAAGTGACCCGTGCCGTTCAGACCCGTTGGATCGGGGCGCAGAGAAATGGCTTTGGTGAGACGAAGAAGCTCATCTGACGTGATAGTATCCTCATCGCCAGTCTCTGTAGCCGTCAATGTTGGCGCTGGTGCTGGGCGGTGAATACACACAGGCAATCCAGCTCGCTTCGCAGCATCACGCAACAATCCCTCGGCAGCCCACTTTGACGCGGCGTATCCATCTCCGCCATCGACAGGTGGATGCCCTTCTCCATACCGTTTGACAGCTCCACTAGACAACACGTGAACTGGAAGACGGCGGGGAAGGGCGAGACGAATGAGTTCTGCGACGCTGTTAACGTTGACGGCGCGAAGGGAACGGTAATCATCCCAGAAAGAACGATTGGCGCCGCAGTGAATGATGGCGTCGACACGGTTGCTTAGACGCGTGAAGTCATCGTCAGAGAGACCCAGGTTGGGCTGGCTGAGATCTCCGCGCCAGAGAGTTACTTTGTCGCTGTTCTCAGTGATTGACGCGTCGCGGATGAGACAGTGTATCTCGGACACTTGAGGAGACTCGGTGAGATGAGACATCAAGTTTCTCCCCAAGAACCCAGTCGCGCCCGTAACAAGAATGCGTAGAGAACCACCCGCCTTCTGCGACGTGACCTGCGGCATGCTCAACCACTCATCGGGAATCTTGGTCTCCCTCTCCCAATCGATATCACCACCACTGACCTCGTCATTCACGAGCGCTGCCATCTCACGAAGTTTACTAGCAGCCATCAGGTTCAAAAGCCTCAGCGACACGTTGAACTCCTTCCTGATCATGCCCTGGAGCTTGATCAGTAGTAGCGAGCTTCCGCCGACGTGGAAGAAGTCGGTGTCTGCAGTGATGGTAGCAGAGGCACTCGCTGGAACTAGAACCCTCCACATCTTGGCGATCTTTTTCTGTGTTTCAGACTCAAGGCTACCCTCTTCAGCAACGGCATCATTGGCCGTAGCCGGAGTGAACGCGGGAAGAGGAAGGGCCGCGATCGCATTGCGGTCAGGCTTCTGATGCGCTGTCAATGGGAAGCGATCAATTGGTAGCATCAAAGCTGGAAGCATGTAATGAGGCAGGGGAAGCTTTGAGACGATCTTGCGCAAGAAGGACTCTACTTCAGGACGACGAAGACTCTTGTCAGCGACAACGACATGTGCGGCAAGAAAGCCGTCATCATCGTGATCTTCCTGTCGATCTTCAGGGTATCGCAGAGTCACAACGGCATCTGACAGAACGCCTTGGGCAGCGCTCAAGATGGCACTCTCAACATCGCCCAACTCAATGCGGTAGCCTCGCAGCTTGACCTGGGTACCCCCTTCAATGCGACCCAAGATATCGACCATACCGTTAGCACGAAGTTTACCACGGTCGCCGGTGCGATACATGATCTTCCACTCCTTCGACGAAGTCCATGGATCTGGAATGAACTTCTCCTTGGTAAGATCCGGACGTCCAAGATAGCCATCCGCGACGCCAGCGCCTCCTACCACAATCTCGCCCGGATAACCACGTGGAACCAGCTTCATACTCTCATCGACGATGTAAGTAGAGTAATTAGCGCAAGGGAAGCCAACGTCAGTGACGTATCGCATCTGCGCCTTGTCGCCCTCAGCATAGTCAGCAAAGTTGAGCTCAATCCTGTTGGTAACAGTTGTCTCGGTCGGACCACAGTGATTGAACACTCTGAGATGAGGAAGTTCAAGACCAGCAAAAGCGCGAACAAGCGCGGTCGACAGAGGCCCGCCCGATGAGGAAGCATTCTCCCAAGCTGTGCAGTCGAGAAGACGGTCTCGAGCAAAGCGATGCCAAATGCTATACTCGGACGGCGTGCACATCGTATAGGTAATGTTGTGTCGGGCGATCATGTCGACTGTGCCGAGAGGGTCGCCACGCTTTGAGTTGGGAACGACAAAGACACAACCGCCGTTGCAGAGAGCAAGCATGGTCTGGTCAATTGAGAGATCAAAACTGAAAGCGCTCTGTTGGAGGACTCGGGCAGCGTAGCTAGGCTTGTCCTGCTCTTGGACGATGGCGTGTGGTTCAACGAGGGCTTTGAGACTTCGGTTCGTGTGGACGACGGCCTTTGGAATGCCAGTTGAGCCGCTTGTGCAGAGGATCATGGCCTTCTGACCTGGTTGAGCGCGAACCGGCACTTCAACAGTAGGAGATCCAGCGACGGGAACATGTATCATCTGAGCGGATTGAGTTTCCAATTGATCAAACTTGTCGGCGGTAGAGTCGTCCACGAGAACTGCTTGGGGTTGAGCGACCTGAACATTCGCTGCTAGTCGTGGCATCCCGATGGGAGGGTACAAAGGCACGTAGGTCATGCCGAGCTTGAGAATCGCGAGCATTGAGCAAATCCAGTCAACGCCAGTTTCTTGGAAGACACCGATGAAGTCATTGTCGCTCAAGCCAGCTGAGGTCAAAGAAGTAGCAATCTGATCGATGCGATGGCCCATTTGCTCGTAGGTCAATTGACTCGTCTCATCGTCAAGTGCAGGCGCAGAAGGGTTCTCGCGGATCATGGCGTTGATGCGGTGCGAGAGTGTGTCGGCATTAGGCCAAGCATTGATCGTCGGACCCAGAGAAATAGACAAGTCATCTGCATCCCACGGCGGCAGCGACTTGAGGGCCATCTTCGAGCCCGCCTCATCCGCTGTAACCTTTCTCAAAAGGTTGGTATACGCCCCGATGAGCATCTCAGCATGCTCACCATCATACAAAGTCGATTGGACCTCAACACCAACTCGAACGCTCCCGCCATTCTGTTCGTCAGAGTCATCAAGAATATAGAACGCAAGGTCGCTACCTTGACGCTCTGCTCGACCGGTGCCCATCTCAGCCCTGCAATCGCCAAGTCTGAACCACTCCTTGTGCGAAACGCGGTAGTCAATCAGAACTTGGGCGACGGGTACTGCATCGCCATGGCGGGTGATGCAGAGTTCTTTGAGGAGAACATCGAGCGGAAGGACGGAGTGCTCGAGGGCCTTGTAGGTCTTTGTGCGAGCGGCCTTGATGGCGTCTGAGAAGGAGAGTTTGTTGTAGTCGGCTCGATCAAAGCGGAGGAAGAGAGTGTTGACGAAAAGACCAATCGTATCCATGAAGTCTTTGTCGAGTCTGTTGGTATCGTCCATGGCGATAAACAAGCGATCGACAGAGTCGGGCATCAGACCAAAGAGCAGAGTCTGAAGAGCTGCGACGTAGATGTGGAATGACGTTGAGTGATTGGCCTTGGCAAGCTTCCTGATGCGCGCTGCCTCCGAAGGCTCAAGAGTGACCTCCGCGTTGTAACAACTGTAGTTCTCAAGTAACTTCCTGTGACTGACCTTTGCAAAAGGAAGTAGAGGGAGTGGTTCGGGCTCGGGCATGATGAGCTTGCGATAATACTCAGTCGCCTTCCTCCACTCGAATGGCTTCGACAGGTTCTGACGACGTTGTTTGGCAATGTAAGCTCGGTACTGCTTCGCATCAGGCAATGCCGGAATCGATCCATTGGCGCTATAGGCTTTTGCCAGGTCGCGCCAGAAGATCTCGAGACTGTACCCGTCAAAGGCGATATGGTGGAATGCTAACACGAGCCAGTGCTCAGTATCAGATTGGGAAAGAAGTGAGAGTTTGATGGTTTCCCAGTCGCCGAGGTTCCAGGGATGAGAGTGAAGCCATTCCATCTCTTGGTCGACGTCCGCTTTGCTGTTGATCTGTCGCGATGTGAGGTGGACTGTCGGCTTAGAGAGAACACCTTGCATGGGTGTCTCGAGAGACTTGCCTCCAAACTGCCCTACATGTCAGCTACGCCATCAAAGCAAATCGCATCAATTGCGCTGGTCAGAGGATCGGAATAGTCACTTACAAAGAATCTCGTTCGTAAAATCTCATGCCGCTTCGCAACACCCTCCAACGCCCTCTCCAACTTCCCAACATCAACCCTACCCTTCAAATGCGCCGAGATCGTAACATTAAACGTAGTTTTATCCTCCAACGCCGTAGTAAGGAACCAAAAACGACTTTGAACAAGAGACATCTCATCGACAACCTCACTCGAACTCTTGACAATCTCCTCCCGCCTCTTCGCCGCCGCCGCTTCTTCATCTGCACGGCGCTTTTTAGCTGCCTCGTCTTGGAGCTCTCGCTTATGCCTGTCGTCCAATCCATTGTTATTTGTCATGCTGCTTAGAGATGGGGGGATGCTTGCCGTGTCAGCTCCCGCTGTGCTCTTTGCGGCCGTGGAAACGTCTGTCGCTGAGCTTTGCGAGACAGCGTCGGAGTCGCCAGTCACAACGTCTGAGCTAGAGCTTGAGGTTGGAGGTTCAGTGATCTTCTTGTCGCTGACTGGCTGCGCGTCATTGCCTGCCTCGTCATCATCGCGGTCTAGGTCAAGAAGAGCCTTGGGGATTCGCTCGAGCGCATCGCTTGCGAGATCAAGAATTGAGTTACCGCCCAGGATCTTGAGAACAGGCATGTCGGTGTCGAGTTCCTTTAGGAACCACGATCGCACGTCCACAGCAACTAGCGAATCGACACCTTGGTCCACCAAAGCCAGCGACTCGGGAACATCAGTCTCTGCAGGAATGCGTAGCATCTTCTTTAGCTTCAGAGTAAAAGCATCAGTGATGACCCTCAAAGCCTGGTCCTTGCTAGTGACACGCTTCAATTGGCGACTAAGCGACACAGCAGCTGCGTTACCTGACGCATCGGCATCTGCATCACCGTCGATTCGCTCAATCAACATGTTACTGAACTTGGAGTCATGAATGAAGAATGACTTATGCTCATCGTCCGAGAATTGAGGCATGATTCCCTGCGAGATCTCACCGCCCTCGATATCCTCATCGGGACCGAAGCGCTGCCCAGCGAGAATGGCTTCTACGATGAGCTGGTGAAGACCTTGAGCCGAGGTGTTGGCGATACCAATGTCTTTGAAGAAGCTCGCGTCGTAAATCTTTTGTCGCTCAATGTAGCCGAGACCAATGAGAGCGCTGATGTTGATAATAGATGCAGCGAGACCGCGCTTGCGACGGTTGTTGACGAGAGAGGCCATGAACATGTTGGCAGCGGCATAATTGGCTTGACCTCGAGATCCGACGATACTAGCTGCCGAGCTGAACATGAGGAAGAAGTCAAGTTTGGTATCGGCAAATAGCTCATCGAGGTAGATACTACCATTGACCTTTGGTGCGAGGACCTTGTTTAGATTGGCAGCATCCATGTCCTTGAAGAGAACGTCCTGCAGAAGCATAGCACCATTGGCAACACCAGCGATCGGTGGCAGCGTGCGAGTGATGGCCTGGTAGCACAAATGAAGCGATTCCTTGCTAGTGATATCAAGTTTACGAGCAACGACAGTGACTCCAGCTTGTTCCATGTTGTCAATAAATCGCTGGTCGACCTTAGGATAGCGGCTGGTCAACACAACATATCGCGCTCCATGAGCGGCCATCCATTCACAGCACGATTGACCCATCTCGCCCGAGAGACCGACGAGAAGGTAGGTCTTGTCTGATTGGAAGATGTTGGTGTGATGATCAAGAGGATGAACACGCACTGGTACCGATGGAGTGGTCCAATCAACCAGGTGCAGTGACTGGCCATTTGGTATAGTGAAGCCCTCGATGTGGTTGAGCGGGATGGCCTCACGATCGCGAGCTTCAATAACCATGCTGCTCGCTTTGCTCCAAGCAGCTTGGAGCGCAGACTTCGCGTCCGCTAGATCACCCGGACGAACCTCGACGCGGTTTCGGATCAGCGACCTCTCTGTACGAGCATACCATGGAAGGCACTCGGCCATGGCAGATGCGACAGTTGCAGAAGGAGTGTTGGGAGCTGAGAAGTCGACCAGGAGCGAGGAACTGGTCAAAGCGGGGAGAGTCTTCCTGATAGCACGAGAAGACATCTCCTGGGCCAGCCAAGTAGTTTTCCCAGGGAGATCTTGAGGCTGCTGGCCTTCAATGAGGCAGCCTGTGAAGCTCACGCGCCAGGATGGGGCGGGATGCGACTCAAACAAGTTCATGATTGCAGTGCGCACCAAAGGATCAGCCTCGTGAATGACGATATGACTGCCCTTTTGCTGAGGTACCAATGCCGCTATCTGAGTAGCGACGAGGTGCGCCGCGGTCGACAACAGAGCCATTGAAGATAGCTCCTCCGAAGCACCCGCCGGGAGAGCGACCGTGAGGTCCTGGGGCGTTGTCGCTGGTGTCTCAGCAGAAGGTGTCAAAGCGAGAACCCTCTTGCCATCGGCATCGCCAACGCAAAGACGGAGGTAGCCCAGAGTGCCAATCCTCAAAGCCTGGAGAAGTGACTTCCGGATGCGAACTTGGTAACTTGGAGCAGCATCATCAATATCGGGCTGAACACGCAGAGGCGAGATCTGTCCGATGACTGGAGCTGCCAGAGGCGCATTGGCACTGGCATTGAGACTGAATAAGGTCTTGGGTGATTGAGGATCAACATCCTCATGGATGATGCGGCGGATTGAGTTGAAGCGATGGTTCAATTCCTTGTTGACGTTCAATCGAGGCATGTAAGTCTTCTTCTCCACGACTCGCACCTCAGACTCTTGAGTCCACTGCAGCTTGTCGTTCAGATCAGCGCCATTGGCAATCTCTTCGCGCTTCCACTTATCGAGAAGCTCAATGCGCCTCAGAGCACTGGCGACGAAAGAAGGTACCCAAGACCCATCACCAACGGTCGCATTGTCGAGATCGACTGTCTGGAGGGTGATGCTAGGGTATTCTTGACGGATTGACCGCGCGAGACCGACGACCATGTTGTTGTAGGGTTGCTCCGATGCTGCACCCTTGGTCACCCATAGGATGTTGCGGCCACGAGCCCAGAGGGTCTTGAGACCGTCGAGCTTGGGGTCAGTGACGGTACGGAGAACGGGTTCGTCGAGTTCAGTCAGGCAAAGAACAGAGGAACCTTCGGGGAATTGATCCTCAGTGATGTCGTTGAGAGCTTCAACTGATCTGAAGTGGCTTGTGGTCTGGTAAAATGGTGCGACGAGAGACTTGGTCTTCTCAACCAGGTCCATCGTACCAAGAGACTTCCCACCGACGACTACCAAGCTCTGCTGCTTCTCAGGCACAACAGTGAGTGGCTCCCTCAATAGATCAACCTTCTCATCTCTCGCCATAGAGACCCAAAGACACATGGGCTGTGTCTGGTTGTGACCAACGGTATGTGTATCGACACCAGTAAAGCCTGTCCTCTTCAGAGCATCGTCCCACTGCTCAAGCGTCAACATGGGGCCCCAAGGGCGGCCGTACTCAGCGCCAGACCACCAGGCAGCAAAGCCACCCATACCAATACCCAGCCGGACTGCGTCGTTGTTGATGTTCTCGAAGCCGATGAGACGACCGCCGGGCTTGAGAAGACGCCGAATGTTGCGGAGAGCTCCTTCAACATCGCCGGTCGCGTGTAGGGCCATACCAGCCATTACGACGTGGTACGATGACTCGGTAAAGCCTTGCTCTTCGATACTGTTGTTCATATCGAGAGCCTTGAAGTTAATGCGGCCGGAGTAGTCCTTGAACTTCTCTTCGGCTTTGTCAAAGAACGCAGTGGAGATGTCTGTGAACGTGTACACCGAGAAAGCACCATCAATAGCGGGTAGAGCGTGGGATGTCGCACCACCAGTTCCGGCACCGACTTCAAGCACGCGCATCTGAGGGTAGATGTGGGCAAGTTGGCGCATCATGTTGTACATCTTCTGGTCACTTGCCTCGTAGCGAAGAGTTTCCTCGTAGTACCGATTGAGCATGTTATCCTTGGTAAGATACTCGTGCACGTTGCCTTCGTTTGCAGGGACGACTTCAAGAAGGGCTTTGGCAGCGGCGTGCGTGAGTCTGAAGTCGTTTGAGTTGGCGTACTCAGTCAGAAGACGATCGACCTCAGCTTGGGTGTCGTTCATCATTTCCGGAGTCAGGAAGTGATGCTCTCCACGGCTGACGAGACCAATTACGTGGTCGCACCAAGTGAGAAGGCGCTTGAAATGCTCTTGAGCTTCATCGCGAGCCTTTGAGCCAGCAGGGATAAGCTCAGCGAGACGTCGTACGTAGAACAACGACAGTCTGTCAAGGTTATCGGCTGATCGAATCTCTGCATCAGCGACCTCTTGAGGACGATTGACGCGGGACGCGAGAACACCGTCAGGCTCAGAAGGACCGTAGACCCAAGTTGAGAAGAGAGGTGAGTCGTTGGCAGCAGTCGCAGGAGTGAATGGCCTCATCCTGGCGCCTTCGACCGCGATGTAGGCTTGTTGGCCATCAGGCGAAAGCATCTTCATATCGCCCACAGCCTCACCCAGCGAATCGGCATCTTCACCAAGCGTGGTACTAGCCTCCCAAGCCATGGTCGCGCCTCTCGTAGCTGACGCGAAGTAAGGATTGACGTGGATAGCATCGATGCCTACCAGCATCTGCAGGCACCACAAACGACCATCGCCGGGCGCAGCCATGGCAGCGAGAACAGTCTGAACACCAGAGTCCATGAGGCCAGGATGAGCGAGAGCAACTTGGTCCTCCCAATCGGGGCCAGATTGATCAACAATCTTTCCAATGGCAAAGTCGGACTTGCGTTCAATCTCGACAATGCCCTTGAACGGAGGTGAGTACTGGTAGCCGTGTTTAGCTAGCTCAGTGTAGAAGCGGTCGACCTCAATTGGAGCAAGGTTGAATTGACGAGCCGGGTCCTGGGCGGTCTGACCAGGAATGGCTTCTGCTGAGGGAGCACCAAGACGAGCGACGACGCGACCGTGAGCGTGAGTGGATGTAACAGCTGGTGCCAGCCCGTGAGTGTGATACGAGCAGCAAACAAAGTCAACAACAAGCTCGTCATGGCTACTCTCGACAGTCTTCATAGTAACCAGTGTCTCAACACTTGAGCTGTCATCGTTGAAGACAATCGCCTGATCCATAGTAAGATTATAAAGACTCAACAATCTCACGGTCGGAGAATCTTTCAGGTCTCGAACCAGTATCATCGCCGCTTCAAGAGCCATAGCTGCGTATCCACAGCCAGGGAAGATGACCTGGCCTTGAAGACGATGACCGCGGAGCCAGGGAATCTCACGGGCGCGAAGAATGTTGCGCCATTGGGTCATGCCTGGAACGCTGTTCTCGACCATTCGGCGACCGAGGATAGGGTGAACGGGCTCATCCATCTGACGAAGGGCAGCGCAGAACCGGGACTCGGACCAGAAAACTTGGGAGTCTGCTGAGAAAGGGTACGGAGGGAGGTCTCTGACCACTGTGGGCGATGATGAGCGACCGGAGAGGGTAGCATCAATTGAAGCAAAGTTGACATGGCCGCGACCCAGATTGCGCCAGACAGCGCCAAAGCAATCGGCGACACTCTCAACGTCGTCTTTTCCACGAGTAAGCACACCTTGGTACGGTGTACCGCTCCCAAGGCTCTCCAGGGCAGGACCCTTAAGCGCAGGATGAGGTCCCAGCTCGAGCGCCATGTCAAAGGGTCCCGAATGCGCCAGCGCGCAATCAAGTGCTGGCGCGAACATAACAGGCTTTACCATGTTGTCAATCCAGTACTGAGGACTCAAGTTCTCCCGCTTCATGGGCGCAGCATCGACCTTGGTACTCGAGAACCAAAGCGGGCGCTGCTCTGAAGCGACTTCTTCATCGAAGCGAACACCGCTTCTCTGCAGGGCCTCAAGATACGGCCCTGCCGCAGCCTGCATGTGACTGGAGTGATACGCCGTATCGACCTTGAGTCGTCTCGCAAATTTGCCTTCGTCTTGGAAGACAGCGATGGCCTCTTCAATAGCGTCCTCGTCACCAGAGAGAGTGACACTCGAGGGTGCATTGACAGCTGCGACAGTGATACGACCGGCGTTATCCTCAAGCGCACAGAACTCAAGTGCGTCGGCTTCGTCTGTTCCGACTGCTGCCATGGCGCCCTTGATATCGCTGGAGGACGGTGACGCAGCGAGCTTGGCGTAGCGGCCGCGATAGTAAGCTGTCACGATGGCGGCGCGACGAGTCATGAAGCCAGCGGCGTATGCTGCTGCGATCTCGCCAGACGAGTGGCCTACTACAGCGCTGAGCTTGATGCCTGCCAATTCTCGGATGAGATCAACGAGAAGGACTTGAACAGCGGTGCAGAGAGGCTGAGAGATAGCGGCCTCGGCGACACGACTGGTCTCTTTGAAGGCAAGCAGCTCAGCCTCGAGTGTGAAGTCCGGTGCGTCGGAGGTGGGAAGCTCAGCCAGATAGCCATCGAGCTCGGCGATCTTACCGCGTGCCCAAGAAGATGACTCAAGAAGAACGGCACCCATACGAGGCCATTGAGCGCCCTGACCACTGAAGACACCAAGAATCTTAGGTGCGGCGACACTCGAGGATCGATGCAGCTTGTGTGACGAGTCAGTCAGCCGCTCAATCTCACCCAGAATAGCGCTTCTGACGGCCTCTTGAGGGTTTTCAGAGCCAGCAGGGACAACGACGCTACTCCTGTAAGGTAGTGTTGAGCGTCGGTTGTGCAATGTCCAAGCCAGGTCAGACATGTTTGCCTCATATCGCTCTTCCAAGAAGCTGAGATACGAGGAGAGTACTTCTTTGAGAGCCTTCTCGCTGTTAGCGGAGAACAGAAGTGGTGTGTACAGGCGAAGAGACTCTGCATCAATGGACACTGAAGCCTGATTATGAAGAGCAGGCTCGTAGCTCTCCAGAATTGCATGAGCATTGGTACCACCAAAACCTAAAACATGGTTAAAAAGTGTCCAAGACGGATGAATGCGCTGGATCCTTACCAAAACTGTTGATACTGGCACGTTTGACGCTTCCATGTACATCCGGCCATGCCTTTGCAGAAGTCGGAACTTCGAGATTGCTGTAAAATGGCTCGATATCAGGGTTTAGCGTCTCAAAGTGCATGTTGGGCGGCACAGTGGCATTCTTCATTGCCATCATGGTCCCAAGCAGACTTGCCAGGCCAGCTGTACCCTCTGTGTGACCAATCTGGGTCTTGATTGAGATGACGTTCAACTTCTCATCGCGAGGTTGATCGTCCCCAAAGAATGCTCTGGAAATGGCCTCAGCTTCTTTGGGGTCTCCAGCTTTAGTGCCTGTTCCATGGGCGTGGAAAAGCTGAGGACGATCTGAAGGCTTGGTAATGTCCAAACCAGCCCGTTGATAGACATCTCGAATGAGAGCTGTTTGAGCGATGTTGCTAGGTACAGTCAAACCTGGGGTTTTGCCATCCTATGATTATTAGCGGCCACTTCCTGCGCGTGCTGCAGGTCACTTACCTGGTTCACACCAGTTTCACGAATAATGCACTCGATCGGATCTCCATCCGCAAGAGCCTGACTCAGCGTCTTTAAGATAACCGAGGCAAATCCCTCACCTCTGGCATATCCATCAGCATGAGCATCCCACATACGACTCCGACCTGTAGGCGAGATCATGCGCAGCTTGCTCTCGCAGATGTACATGCCAGGAAGCAAGATGAGATTTGCACCTGCAGCGACTGCAACGTTGGACTCGCCGCTACGCAGAGTCCTGACTGCTTCGTGCACTGCAACCAGACTTGAGCTGCATGCTATAGATCATTTTTCTTAGTCTGTGGGGTTTGTAGATCGGAGCTGGAGAAAACTCACCTGTGTCAATGCTCATGGAGGGGCCGTGCCAGTCAAACTGGGTCATTAGTGTTAGTTCTGTGCCAGCGCTGCAGCGTTCCACTCACTGTTATAACGTTAGCAATTGGGATGTCAGAGTTAATGTCTTACTTACCAAAGTATGATACACGATTGGACATGACAGCGCGTGAAACGCCAGTGCCCATGTAGGTGGGAATGTCGTCCCAGTCTTTGGCAAGCATTTGGGCCCTACATGCATTGTCAGTTACATGAACATGCAGATATATGATCTGAGTACACACCAGTCGTCACACATCTGTCCCACAAATACTGATGTCTGCAGGTCAAGATAGGTCAGTTCTGCAACAAGAGATATGATCGTCAGCGTTGCTGTCAAAACTCACATCTGAGCCCTTCAGGTCCTCCATCGCCCTGCATATTGTCAGTAACTATCGTCTCGCAAACACCTGGTAGAACTCACAAGCCGGCATCGACAACAGAGTCATAAACCGTCTCCAGCAGCAACCTCTGCTGAGGGTCCATAGCCTCAGCCTCCATAGGCTGAATGCCAAAGAAACCATTGTCAAACTTTGTCACATCCTCATCTAGGAAGTAACTCTGCGTGACATTGGTAGTGCCATGATGCGTCGGATCAGAGTGGTAGAATGAATCCACATTAAACCGAGCCGGCGGCACCTTCTGCAGGACATCTCGGGATGAGCACACCAGATCCCAAAGCTTGGAGGGTGTGTTACAACCGCCGGGGAATCGACACGCAGTGCCGACCACCGCAATGGGTTCATTAGTCTTTGAGAACTTTGTCATTGTAAAAGATAGTAGTAGTAGTGTTTCAAAAGATAATTCTCAAAGACATAAAGTAAGGGGGTTCACTACGTTCTGTTAGGTACAGCTAACAGTGGCGTTGACTTTATAAGATAGTGGGTGGGAGGACAGAACCTCAGGACTTGACTTGCTTTGCTAGACCCATGGGAAATCTACTCGATGCTCTATCAAGACTACGTCCTAGATGAGAATGGGATTCC
Source organism: Fusarium sp. NRRL 52700 (assembly GCA_013396095.1). NCBI lineage: Eukaryota > Fungi > Ascomycota > Sordariomycetes > Hypocreales > Nectriaceae > Fusarium > Fusarium sp. NRRL 52700. The sequence goes on from JAAQRM010000364.1 coordinate 495,986, forward strand.
AGGGGCTCGAGCATCAAGGATTCTGAACAACCTCCCCACTCCGCCTTCTCAGCCGCTCTCACTTACCGGATGAACAGTTCCTCTTCCGGTCCCGATAATCCTCTTACCATGTTCGGCTACCGGCTCGAAACTCCTGGGATTCAGCCCCCAGTGAGCAAGATATCAAGGTTCGTTGCAACTCTGCAGCGGTAAGCTTATCAAAGTAAGCGGAGAAGATTTGGTCACTCGGATCGACCTGTCGATTATTGGTGATGAATGTTGCAGAAGGATTGTGGTGAAGTTTCAGGAGTGGCGTATTGGGGAGATACATTCGAGTGAAGTATACAGTTGTTTTGGAATGATGATACGATTATTGGTGGAAGAGGATCAATGGAGTGCTGATGCGATCCGAAGGATGGGCAAGGTTCATGCAGGTGTTTGTCATATTAATGGATTGCGTGAGTGAATCTGGTTGAAAGAGATAATGGCCTGACATCTGAAAGGCCGAGATGCAAGATGATGAAGTTGCTGACTTTAATATCGTAAGCTTACCTAGTAAGTCGGGTCTATTGCCTACTTTACAGTATTATAAGGGATTAAATTCACTATATAGTAACTATATACCTTATTTTTTTTTGAGGGATTTATATAAAGAGGTAATAGGGTAAGTTATCAAGAATACTTAATATTTATAAATATTTATTATTAAATTTAAGAAAGTAAATAATATATTAATTTATTAGAATTATAGACTAAAACTATACCTTTTAAAGTCTTAAATTACTAATTAAAGTTTTCTTAATAAATTATAAACATATTAGTATTATTTAATACCATTTTTAACCCCCTTATAAGCCCTTAGGTATAGTATTTAATCTCACACCCAGAGAAAGCTGTCCCACATATGATAACAAGGTCTATCCATATCTACCCGCCGTGCATCATATCACTGGTCTACTCCCCATTCACATCCACGCACAGGTTCTCCATCTCAACTCCAGCATTCAGCTCCTTCAGATGCAACCGTCATCTGCCAAGGGTAGCCAAGCTATCAATCTAGATTCCTTCTTTAGTCAAAACGGGCTTCTTCATCAAGTGGTGTGATATACACACCAGCCTGCATACGAGTTACCAGGATGTTGACATCAAAGCAAGTTAAATAGAGCGTCTATTTCGACTCTTCGATGATAGGGCCCAAGCAGGCAACGACAAAAACTATGGAGCCAATCACCATCCCCAAGACGCAGCGTGCTCTTATCGGCACCGAGCGTGATACTCTCGAACTGACAGACGCCGCACCCGTTCCTACCCCTGGCAAGGGATGGGTACTGGTCAAGAACGTGGCGGTGGGCCTTAACCCCATCGACACTAAGCTTACCAGCGGATATACGGTCCACGGAGCAATTGGTGGCTTTGACTGCTCTGGCAAAGTCATCGCCCTCGGTCCCGATGCCTCAGACAGTCCGCTCAAGATAGGCGACGAGGTTGGAATCATGGTGCTTGGCATGAACCGGTCAATGCCAGACGTGGGAGCGTATTCCCAGTACACTCTGGCTCAGGAGGATTTCATCCTTCGCAAGCCACCCGGGTACTCCCTTGCTGACATGGCGTCTCTCGGCACTGTCTTCATGGCTGCAGGTTTAGCCATGAGGCGGCTCGAGCTCCCCGGGACACCCCTGCAGCCCTCGCCAACACCCCACTACGTGCTCGTCTACGGGGGTGGAACAGCAACAGGCACCATCTTCTGCCAGCTGACGCGACTGGCGGGTCTCTTACCAATTGCTGTGTGCTCACCCAACAGCAACGAGCTCGCCAAGAAGTCCCAGGCCGTCGAGTGCTTCGACTACCGCAATCCCGACGCTTCCGTGGACGCGATCAAGAAGCTGACCAAGAACGGGCTCAAGTACGCGTTCGACTGCATTGGCTCGGTTGACTCTGCGCGGTTCTGCTTCCGAGCAATCGGCCGAATGGGTGGGCACTACGAGACGGTGCATGTCCCCCACGAAGCCATCACGCGAACTAGAAAGACGGTTAAGTCGGGATTTACGTATGGGCTCGAGATGGCGGGGTTGGACATTGACATGCCGCCGCCTCACGGGCGGCCTGGTAATCCCGAGCTGAGAAAGTTTGGTGTCGATCTTGCGCGGATGCTGGAGGGATTGCTCCGCGATGGTAAGATCGTGCCGCATCCTGTCCAGGTGAGGGAGGGTGGATTGGAGGGTGCCCTACAGGGCTTAGAGGAGATCAAGGCGGGGACGGTTAGGGGCCATAAGCTGGTTTACTTGCTCTAGACAGCGATTATCCAAGCACGCATTAGGACACGGTAGACTTGTAGATAGTGAAAGCAGTATGATTTAACATTATTTCGTAATTATTCCATTGATGACAACACATCATATCATAACACAACGTCACATCTCATTTTGCTTTTTGGTTCTTGAAGGAATGCTCTACCCTGTAAGCGATCAGACCACTTTCATAAATCCCTGCTCCACAGATGTTGGTTGGTCGACACCCAATTTACGTCAGGACAACCGGTGTCTTTGTTTGTTCCGTGTCAGATTTCGCGTATTGAGTGAGTTCTTTTTTCCTTTTCGGAAACAACTCTCATGTTTCTTAGTCCCGCGGGTTTACAGATTGGCCATTGATCTTTTGTCGTCGCGCAGCCACCGTGGTCAGGTCGAACTGTGTCAAAGCCAGCCAGCGATTGACGATGAAGTTCCTGAAACGAAACAGGCCTCCAAACGAGGATGAGCATCATGTTGTTCATGATGCGAGAGCTACTGCGGAGGAAGAAGCTGCTATTGACTACCCTCACGGCATGAAGCTCGCCCTTATCATGACCTCTGCTTATCTGAGCATGTTTTTGGTTGCTCTGGTATGCGATGCCCTCCCCCAAAGTATCCCAATTGCTTGCAACGACTCTGTGTACTTCAATCAGAATAGCTAATAGATCAATTGCCTACAGGACCGATTAATCGTCTCGACTGCCATCCCAAAAATCACAGACGAGTTTCGCGCCGTCGCCGATGTCGGCTGGTATGCATCCGCATACTTCATGACAACATGCGCATTTCAGCTCATGTTCGGCCGACTGTACACATTTTTCAGCGTCAAGCTCATCTTCCTAATCAGCATCTTGATCTTTGAAGTTGGCTCAGCTGTCTGTGGTGCAGCTCCAACTTCTACTGCGCTCATCGTCGGTCGCGCAATTGCTGGGGTTGGAAGTGCTGGGATTTACGCTGGCGCTGTCATCGTCACCGTGTACTGCATCCCACTTGAGAAGAGAACTCCTTACCAGGCTGTTGTCGCTGCGATCTTTGGTGTCACCAGCGTTCTAGGCCCTCTGCTTGGAGGTGCCTTTACTGACTCCAGCGCGACATGGAGATGGTGTTGTGAGTTGACTACCTTCAAGAAATGAACGGTCGCTAACATATTCATTAGTCTACATCAACTTGCCTATTGGAGCTGTTGCTGCCGCCCTCCTCGCATTTCTACTACAAGTCCCCGATCGCGCAACTGCTCGTCTCCCCCTCAAAGAAAAGCTCCTTCGTCTCGATGGCCCAGGATGCGTTATGCTTCTCGGTGGTATCATTAGCCTTCTCACTGCTCTTCGATGGGGCGGTACAAAGTACCCCTGGTCCAACGGTCGTATCATCGCACTCTTTGTCGTTACTGGCGTCTGCCTCATCGCCTTTGTCGTCATTCAGATCCTGTTTCCGAATCACGCAACTGTACCGCCGCATATCTTTACTCAACGTAGCATTGCAGCCTCGTCTTTCTCCATGTTCTGTACTGGAGCTACGATGATGACAACGCTGTACTACCTTCCCATCTGGTTCCAAGCCATCAAGGGCGTCAGCGCTGTTCAATCAGGCATTCGCCTCCTGCCTACTGTGGTCGCGCAAGTCATCGCGTCGTTCGTTAGCGCTGGCGGTGTACAGACCATTGGACAATACATGCCTTTCATGCTTGTCGGCAATGCCATTATGTGTGTCGGTACAGGTCTTCTCACTTTACTCAAAGTACATACGAGCAGTGGGGAGTGGATCGGTTACCAGATACCTTATGGCTTCGGCTTAGGCATCACTCTTCAAATTCCTCTTATTGCATCGCAGACTGTACTGCCCTTAGAAGATGTCCCAACGGGCACTTCAGTCCTGATATTCTGTCAACTCCTAGGAGGTGCCATCTTCGTCAGCGTTGGACAGAACCTCTTCACAAATGAATTGGTGAAAAGGATCAGTGTTATTCCTGGCGTTGATGTATTCAATCTTCAACAAGAGGGTGCTACAAGAATACTGGACGGGTTGAGTGAATCAACAAAACGGCTTGTTCTTGTTGCTTACAATGCTTCTCTACGGCAAGCTTTCCTCTGCGGTCTCATTCTCTCCTGTATAGGCTATCTGGGGGCTGTTTGTATGGAGTGGAGGAGCATCAAGCAGAACAAGCCTAAGGAGGAAGCACCAGCGACTGAGAGCACAGAGACTAAGGAGACAACAGGGGAGCCAATTGCCGAGAATACAAACACGAATGGCAACAGTAGAGCATAAGGTCAGATAGGGAATAGCGGTACTGAAAGGTACATTAGAAAATAACTCTGGTTTTCAACTATAGAATAAAACTTGCTCATTATACGCCGTTTACCTGATACTGACTGAGTGCTTTTCTGCCCCGAGACTTCTTGAGTAGAGTTCCCCCTAAAAACACGCCCTAAACATAAGCTGCATGACTCGAAAAGGGCTACTCGTAGCGCTCCCGAGTAGTGCCCGCGTGCCAAGTTTTTCCGGCTCCCCGTTATATCCCTGCCAGTTACGAAATCGAATCCGTCGGCTGAATCCTTCCACTGTCACCCTACACATTATCTGCCGCGAACGTGCTTCTAGAGTGCCTGTCGGGCACTTTGACGTGGAAGGATCCACATGGCGTACTTCGTATGGCATTTCTTGAATCCCATGCAGTTTGTAAGATGCGAGTAAGCACAAGGCCTTGGGCTGCTTGGCGATTGCAACGTCGGTGATGGATTGCCAAGGTATAATCGCTTGGATGTTACTTTTTGCTGCCCGACAAGTTTCGAGGTAGGAAAATCAACAGCTCATAAGTTCTAGTATGGCATGCCAATGTTATTTGAGGTCAATATGCATGTCAGCAGGCCAAGTTCTTGGCTAGTCAGCCATATGGAGCATGGAAGTCGCCGACGTGAAACCTGGAGGTCATGATAAATCTCTATCAAGTTATACTAACATTAGTCAATTCTTTTTTAATGTAGGGTAGCGGTCCTCATTCTCTTTTGTTTCCTCCAATAAGGTACCAGCTGGCGTATGCACCTCAAACGAGGTGTGATCAGCCAAGGAGCGCAGTAGTAGTCAGAAACGGAAGTAGATTCGACAAGTCCCCGGATCATCAAACTCTATTTCCCAGAGAGCTAATTTGTCCTTCCCTATATAGCAACTACTCTCTGTATACAGCAACCTGACATCCATTCTTATTCAACTGCCCAATACGGAAAACACCCACAAACGGCGTGGGGTCTCTACACTCCAACCTCTTGTAAGTCTGCGCCATACGAGCAACCATATACCCACACTCGTTCATCGTCATCATCTCACCAGGGCATCGTCTTGGCCCAGTGTTGTACGGTGTAAGACTCAGCCCCGGACGCATCTTATCAAAGCGGTCCGGGTTGAACTCCAAGGCGTCATCGCCCCAGTAGTCTGGGTCTTTGTACATGACTGCCTTGTTGATCTGCACAATGTTACCCTTGCGCACGCGCACGGGCTGATCGCCTTTTGGACCACCGCCTCGCGGGAGGGTCGTATCGCGAACTGCGGCGCGGGCGATGAAGAGACCGACAGGGGTGATGCGATGAGCTTCTGTGAGGACGTTCTGTAGAAGCTTCATGCTACGAAGGCTGTTGAAGTTCAATTCCTTGCCTTTCACCTCCTGACGCAGCCGCTCCCAGATCTCAGGCTGTCTAGCCAGATTCCACATCACGTTGGATAGGAAGATCAAAGTAGTCTCGTTGTTGGGGACAAAGAGCAAACAAAGGTGAGATCTGACTTCATCATCATTCGGCAACTCCCGAACCATGTGCCAGCAGACATCCCGTCTCTCCGGCCCAACAGGAAGACCCTTGTTGATGCGCTCCTCACGGTCTTTGAGTTCTGCACGGGCCTTGGCGATATGCTTGTTGACATAACTGTGAATTGTATGGACAACCTTGTACCATGTCTTCCACGGGAAGAGCCAGAGAACGCGGTGCAAAAGAAGGCGAATTCTTGCATAAGCCAAACCAGTGATGAAAGCATCAGTGGTCTTATTGGTCTCCTCTTCAGTGACAATATCTGAATAATCGCCAAAGAGGAACTGAAGATTGAGATTCAATGACCAGGTTCGCAGATGGGGAAACATATCAAAAGTCTCGCCATCAGCAGGAATGCCGGCGAAGAATCTCTCGGCAAAAGGCTCCATGCGCTCAGTATTGGCATACCACTCTCGCATGAAGAATGGTTTGACAAGCGCTCGGGCAAATTCCCAATCTTTGCCATCAGCGCCAACAATACCCTTCTCAGCGAACGGCTGTCCAGCTTTGCTGTTGTAGCGAATTGGGCCAACTTGAAAATCTGCAAGATTATTGGCCACAGTCTTGAGATTCTCTGGTTCGATAGTCCAGATCTGACGTCCACCAAGGAAGGTAAGGGCAAAAGTCTTGGGCATCTTGGCGTGTAAGCTGTCGAGCCATGGGACGTAGCGGTTGTTCTTCAGAGCTAGTAGCATAGCAATGAAGGCATCAACGCCATAGAATGGATCCCATTGCCAGAGAGTTGGAACGTGGCCGAAGCCCATTGCCTTCTCTTGCTGTCTCTCAGCGACATATTTGATGAAAGATGTGAAAGCAAGGACAGCAACAGTGGAAGATAAGATAACGGGTATAGAAGTGAAGTCAACCCGAGAGGGGATATCAGCAACCAAGCCTGGAATGTCTGTGAAAAGGCTAGGTAAATCGGCGATAAAGCCTGTAGAGTTTGACATGTTGTCTTGTTTTGCTTCTAGTCCCAGACTTAGGAGCGTAGTTTTGTGAAAGTCATAGTGATTCAGGCTCTCTGGTAAAGCTTCACATATGTAATACCTTATTCACAACTGGTCGTTGATATCGCCTGATTCCCAGAACGACTGAATGGAAAAGGTACATACAGTGAAAGTACCTTTCCCAAGTTTCCTGCACGATTATCATCCTCTGACGCACGCAGCTGCCAGGTAGGTGCTGACACCCGCCCACTTCATGTCTAGGCATCTCACCTCTTCCCGCGTCCATCAGCCGTGATCATACCATCTTTACGCAAGCCGAGTATCCTTTGGATCCCATCACAATCCTTCCAACTCTATCAAACAGTAATCCTTCTGCCTCGCCGAAAACGAATGGCGATTGGCCCTCTTAACGCAGGAACAAATCCTAGTGCTATACGTCGTAATCTCGCATGTGAGAATCTGCAATAGACAATGTGCCGTCATGCAGGATTATAAGCGCACGTTGACAACATCAGATCATATGTGTGGATATGGCTAAGCGAGTATCAGATCATGCTGGCGTTAATCTAAACGCTCCAAGCCTCCCTTGAATGCCGTGTTGCCGGTAACCCAGAAATGCACAGTCGTGTATGCACATAAGACAGATGCAACCCAAGAAACTGTGGAGCGGGTTGTATCAGATATGGGCCGTCCCGCTTGTAAGCCGGGAATGGTGTGAGTGAGGGATGAGAGGATAAGATTATATACACACCTTGAAGAAAAGATGCCTTGAAAATAAGGATACTTTGTTAAGATAATAGTTAAAGGTATATTATTAAGATTATATTAAAGGTAAAAATATTATTATCTTAATATAAGTTTTATTTTAATTTATTATTTTAAACTATAATTAAAAAAAAGTATATATAATATAATTCAAAATAAATTACTTTTATTACTCATAATTCTTAAAAATTTATAATTTCTTTATAATAAAATTTAAGAATAAAATTTAATTATTATAATATTTATTAATATAATTACTTTACTTTTTATAAAATATTTTACTAAACTATTTTATTAAAAGACTAAATTCTTAATACTATTAAGCATTTAAAGTAAATTTACCATATATATAACCTCTAGTTTAATTAGAAACCAATGCCTTCACACTTATTTACAGTCAGAAACCCCTTATCAGGCAGATTGAGGCCCGTTATACTATAAGAGCTCACAATAGAACACTCAACGCACATCCATCCCAGTAAAGTAAGCCCATTGCCATCATATCATCCCGCATTCTTGCATACCCATCATGTCCCAATACGCCACAACAGCGAGGACCCTCTCCCGAGCCCCTCTTGCAGGAAAGGCCTTCTCCCCCGCCCTCCCAACTCTTGGTAGGGCAGCACCCCCATACCAATCCAAGTGGAAGCGAACAGCACCTGTGCCGCTTTCGGGAGAGAACTTCCTTGATGTTCTGTTTAACCGGACACCTGTCATCAAGCAGCCTGGCTTCCTTGGACGTGAGGAGTGCTTTGCTCATGAGAAGGCATTGAGTCACAAGATTGCGCCGTATAGGTATTATACTGGGCCTCTGTTGCAGAGAGTTGGGTGTGCACAGTTTGAGTATCAGGCTCAAGCTGCCGCAGACTTTGAAAATCGCAAGAATGGTATGTGTGATCAAATCTCTCTAGTATACAGAGTGATCTAACAGTACGTGTTGTTAGAAAAGGAAGAGTACTTCAAGGTTGCGCAGTCTCTGAGTGGGCTCCATCAAGAAGTTGCAGACCAGACTGGAGTCAATGCTTGGGAGAAAGTCATTGGAACCCTCCGGGCATTACTACCTGAATACGAGATCGTTCGTGCATCAGAAGGGCCGGGTAAGACATACTTTTCAGGCAACTTCCGTGCTCTCAACGATTCTACTTGTCTTCACTGCGACTGGACACCATATGATGCCGCGACTGAAGACTGGATCATCAATCAGGTAAGCCTCTTCTTTTCTGACACGCCCTCTTCATGTCTTTTGGAGTATTCATATAACTAATCTGCATTTCAGGTCACTCACCAGGCTGTGTTCAACTTGTACATGGCGCCTGTAAAGGGTGGCAGGACTTGGGTTCATGACGTTGAGTGGAGTGAGGAGTGTCTGAACTTTAGAGATCCTGACACTTATGGCTATCGTGATGAGATCATTAATGGCCGTCAGAATGTCGTAGTCAAGCCGGAGGTTGGCGACCTATGGTTCTTCAACTCAAGGAACATGCATCAGGTTGAGAAAGTTGAGCCAGAGCCTTGCCCTGAGCTCGGCCTGCCGTACAGACCACGACTATGTCTCAGCAGCTTCATTGGCCTTCTGCCTGAGCACAAGACTGGAGGCCGTCCTCGATTGATACTTTGGTCGTGAAGCCTTGGAGTCAAGGAGCAAGTCGCAGTTGAAGATGGCGCTGAAGATAGTGAATTATTAGACTTTTTTGAAAAACACAAAGACCATTTCTGACGGGGTAATAATATGCTTCTAAGTCAGAAACATTTTCCTGCTAGTAGCCCTTATAGTAACTAAAGAACGCATACTTTCTCTCTCTGGCATAACCTCGAATGGTTCAAAAGCCAGACCCAGGACCCAATTCGGACTTTTTAGCTTCATTCAATGCCTTATTCATCTTAGCATAGATCTCACTGGGATTTCCAAGCTCAAAGCTGATCCGGATGACATGCTTCGGAAGACCGTACTCTTCGATGCTTTCCTGCTCATTGTATGCTATGAGCTGGACACGAGGAATTGCAAGAGTGAATTTGGTGCCGAAGCTCGAGCCCTTACAGTTATCCAGATTGTCGTAGAGGTGCTCAGTAACTCCCGTAGCAAAATACCAAACTGAATGCATTGCAATATCCTCCAGTTTGTCACTCAATACTATAATGAGTGGTCAACAAACCGGATGACCTTCCGCCCTATCCCGCTCAGCTCAAACCCGAGAGCATCGTTAACAAAAGTGATCTTGAATTTGTGCTCATTGGAAACATTGACATCTAGACAGTTCTTCAGACGTTCCGAGAGGATCTGCAAGCTCACTGTATCCCGCGAGCTCTGGCCGCTCAGCAGACGAATTTCCAATGAAATTTCTTGTGACGGTTTCATCTTGTCTAGTATTACTTGCCACAGGAGAACTTCCGACCGAGGATCACATAAGATCGTATTGAGCTTGTCGAACTGAAAGTCACATCCATCCCACATGAAACTAAAGCGATGGTCGCGGCCCTGCAGGCGAAGAACGCGATAATGAGGCAGATCATGTTTGGCAAAGCGACCAACGGCCTTTTGTGGAAGATCATGAAGGGAACCAATGTCGCCAGTTATGTAACGTATCACAGGATGGCGCAGACGTGTCAGTACCGTTTGTGTAATGACACCTGTTTCTCCGTCTGGCAGTGGTTCCGGGATCTCGTCCCTGTCGCTCTCTGCGCAAGATAGAGGGAGGACCTCAATGATTGTCATTCGCGTATCGATAATGAAGTCATTGGAGTTCGAAGAAAGGTCAATGTCCACGAGAAAGGGGCTGCTTGCTCCATAAGGCCCAGCTTCTGCACTTCCAAGTACAGAGTATATGGCTACCGGGGCGAGCACCTTGTAGATTTGCGCTCTCTGCATAACAGAGAGTCCCTCGGACGTATAGATCACCTTTGTGATCTTGATGTTCTTCTTTTTGTCTGGCATGGTCGATATCTGGTGAACAATTGATATGATCTGACTGCTGTCCCCAGTGAGAACGTTGACGTTGAAGTCTTGCAATATCTGTACCACTGTAGCAGGTGGACATTGATGGCCAGCGGCTAGCACAGAGGCTCCGGCATTTTCCATAATCTCCAGTGTTAGATCAAGGGATCTAGCAGTGTGTAAGCGGTGATGTTCTTTGATGGTGACACTTCTGCATACCTGTACAAGCTGCCGCCGTGGTGAGTCGACAGGACCCAGTCTCCACGCTCTATGATTCCGGTCTTTCTAAGAAACTCGCCAAAGAGGGCTCTATGCCGACGATTCTCACGCGCATCCGTCGCGAAGAATAGAGGCTTTGATACACCTCCTCCCCCGCCCGTAACGCTGGTGTAGACATTGTGGCGATACGTGTTACTCAGGTTTGTGTCGTTGATAAGCCGCTCAATTACAGTATATCTTATGGAATCAGATACTGCTCAAAATAGGTGCGAGAAACTTACAAATCAGGTTTCCGAAGCAACGGCCATGACTTTAAGTCAGGTCGTTCGTACTTCGATGCCGCTCCCTCTCTTGCATTCTGAATGGTCACTTCACCAGGCGGATACTTAGCTGAACTGTAGAATGGGTGTATGCGTGCAACAGCAAGCACGTCTGTCAACGAATATGTTGGGTCGGGAGACATCCCGTATGTCAGCAGTGAGCACCGACTGTTTGTGTAAAAAGCAGCGTCCTTAGTCGGTTCCTGACCGAATTATTTAATTCTGGAACCACGAATAGTATCCTGGTGACTTTTGATCTTGTACGCAGTTGATAGCATTGGCTAAAGTTGCCTCGGAGGTCCCCCTACGGCAAACGGCTTGAATGTCTCGGGAGAGGCTCTGCCCGAGACACGGCTGAGTCCGAATGTCCACCATATCCTCCTCCGGGCCTCTAACATTCAGTTGCAGGATCACTGGGTGAATACATGTCTGGTGTTACCATAACCTAGAGAGTCGACGTAAAAGCAGCAATTCATGCGGGGAAGTGGTCGAAATTTCCCGAGAGGCTGAATACATAAAAGGTTATTGGTACAACAACAGGCTCTATTTAACTATTCATGCCAAGAGTGGGCCATTCCCATGTAAGCTTAGAGGTCTGTATGGCACTGATGTGTGAACCTGTCCTTAGCATGCGAAGATCTTTCACCCGACCCGCATGATGCGGAGGCATTCGCTGTCAATAGGCGTGCAGCAATCAACACAACCGAAAACGATATTGGTAAGAATAAATATTTATTTGGGCCCTAGTTGAACCACTGGCTCGCCATACCCCTCCCTTTCTAACTATCATCGATCGGAGATATGGAATGGTCGTGCATCCCATCTCACCCTCCGAAGGTGGCGCTCTGAATCCGCAATTTCATTCCGAGAATGCATCCATCGGCGGTTATCCATCAAGATAATCGACCCTTTTGGCAGGTCAGACGATCTCAGATGCATTGTCGAGGACGCCTGTACTTCACGTCGCACCAATACTGCGCTCAGCTCTTCCAATGCTTTTTCAGCCCGAGTAGTCAGTGGCGCAATAATGTCGTGTCTATAGCGAATGATAATCGAGTGGGGATCTGGGGCGAGAATGCTGCCAGTAGTAAATGATATTTCGGGGTCCTTGATGAACTCGAGTGGGATTTGCATCCGGAACTCGGGCGCCATCAAGGCTTTTCGTGTTTCCGGTGATAAAAATCCAATGAGGCTAGCTACGTTCATCGCAGACAGTGTGCCGCCTCCATACCGATCATGTTGTAGCACCTGGAGCGCAAAGTATCTCGGCAGTGGATCCTCATAGCTACAGTCGGTGTGCCATGAGAACTCGCTCATAGTTTCAGACCGAGCATGATGAGCTCCGGCACTGGCGACTGGTTTAGGCCGAACATGTCAGAACCAGCCTTTCGTCGCACTATGAGCAATAGGCAAGTGATGACCGTGTTGTTTGTGCATACTCAGGATAAGATCCCGAAGGTAGCCGCAAGAATCATCAGCAAACCCCAGACGGATCTTGAGCAGACCGGAAGTCTGAAGCTCTGATGCAACTTTGTAAACATGTTCAGGATTACGAGCATAGGAGATATGCGGTGCGTCAAGAACCCGAAGACGATGCTGAAGTGTGCCATGGGAGCGAATGAAAGAGCGAGGATACATCGGTCCAAGGGTGCCGAATCTTGTAAGACGCGAAAGTCTATGCATCTTAGCAGAAGATATATCAATATGGGTGATTGAACAAGATCTTGAGATATCGGGGCTGTTCAAGGAAACTTATCATCACCCTCAGCCTAAGTACGTACTGGAAGGACCGTCTACAACTCTGGCTGGACATCGCCATTGCATGGCCGCCCGCATATCTACACTACCGCAGTACTCATTGTGGCTTTATTGTCTCAGAGAGCAGATACCTCAATGGCGTTGTTGATCCTGGAAGGGACAGGCGGAGGACGAAAAGCCAATTCAGTCCAGATGGCTTCCCCTCCACGGACATAAATAGCCTCAGGCAACGTCATCCACCATCTGATATGTTAGACTCCTATCAAGAAGTCCGTCTGTGTACTATGAAAACTGAACAGCTCACGCAGATACATTTCGGGGACGGTCATGGAGAGGTTCGGTCCGTATCGCAAGAAAACTTCGATCTTACGTCCTTCTCTAATGAGGATGCTCAATTCCAGGACAAGCTGCTTCAGCTTTGCCCTGCGAATCTCTGGCCCAATGCCTCTTACACGACAGGATGTTCGCGACCTGTACTAGTGGGTCGACATCACCAGCAGCAGATGAAAGATCTTCACGAAGCTTTGACAGCGGCCATCACGGATGTTGTGCAACGTTGGTGGAGTGACGGAGATGCACGGTTCCCAGAACGTATGCCGCTAGAGGCGAAGGAGGAGGAACTCCTGCAAGTACGTCAATCCATCTTCTTCTGAGACATGGAGAAGAGAATTAGGCGGTAGCTGACACGTCATACAGTGGATCGAGGGCCAAGTCATTATCGGAAACCTGCCGCATTTCTCGCAGTGTCGGGGATCATGGCGTCCGGACTTTTTGGTGGAGGACAACGGCGAGCGCGAAGAGAACTACTGTATTACAGAGATCAATGCGCGTTTCTGCTTTAACGGATTCATGCACGAGGCTTATGGTCAAGCGGCAACCAACGAGAGCCTGAAGAGCGCGGAGACGGAGCTTATCCCCGCAACTGACCCGGACACTGTAAGACAATACCCATACACTTTTCGTTTATTCCTTTTGACATGAGTAGATACTAGAGGGGTTATTCAGTTTGTTCGATCCTGTGTATCCACTCCATCTTCTGAAAGGTACCGAAAAAGGCATCGATATCCACATGTTTATCAACGCAGTCGAGCATCGTTTTGGCGTCAAGCCACGTCTCATTGCCCCCGCAGATCTCAGACTATTCCCCGATACTCGTAGCAAAAGCGGGTTCCGGCTGTGCTGTGTCATGCACGGTCGCGATGGGCAAGGTCCCAATACCTGGAGATTTGTATCTCCGAACGGTGAAGTTTACGAAGAGATACACCAGGTTGGGCTTGAGTTACATCAGCGGGAACTCCTCGCTCTTGAGCCAGAAATGCTGCGTCAGATCAGCCTGCGGTGTTTTAATGATATGCGAACTATACTTCTCGTACATGACAAGCGTATGCTGGGCATTGTGAGACAGGAGATCCCGCAGCTAGTGGCGCGAGGAGTAGTCACCCCAATTCAAGCTGAAGTCTTACGTCTCGGCGTCGTGGAAACACTGCTTCCTGGATCAAAGGAGCTGAAAGATCTGCTTCAAATGTCCTTTGCTTCTCCCGACTTGAAATACGGCTACATCCTCAAACCGATCCGCAGTGGTAAAGGTAATGGCATCATTTTCGGAGACGATGTCACGGCACCCGAATGGACCACCCTTCTTCAAGCTCTCACATCGCCCGGCGGAATTTCAGCGGAACTGTGCGTGGTACAGAGACTCATCACTCCGCGTGAATACGATCTAGTGTTGCATGCTTCAGAAGGAATGGTTCGATATCCTCTGGTGGGTACGTATCATGTTTCAAACGGAAAGTTGCTTGGCCTCGGGACCTGGAGGGCGAGTGGAGGCCGAATTGTTGCTGTATCATCTGGAGGATCTTGGATTTGTTCAGTCATGAAGGGTAAGGGAGAAGCTCCAGAGGAATGAAATACAAGTAGATTTTTCTTTCCATTGAACTTTGCTTGCCATTCCTTACAGGCCTTGTGTAGTACCTATCAGCCAAGACTTTCGACTATCTCCAAAGACCTAGATCACATTGACCTGTTTTCCTGCAGGTAGCCATTTGATTTTGTCCCCCAAACCTCCTGAAGTAAAGATCTCTTGCAAAGCTTTACCATCCTGCGTAAAGTGCGTCCATGACTCAAAATGCATAGGAACCAGCACATCAGCCTCTAAAATCTCCATCATCTTCACAGCATCGTCGCCACCCATCGTGATCTGCAGGAACCCAGTGGGGCTCTTCGGGCTAGGTAGCATTGCCTGCCCGAGGTTCGTGAGTGCAACCACGACATGATATCTTTCACGAAGCTTCCTGAACTCCTCCTCAATGAATACAGTATCTCCAGTGAAGTAAATCACATTCGAACGTCCATCTGGGCTGGTACCGAAGGACTTTTTGTGCAAGAGAAAGCCGGTGACCTGGCCGCCTGGGACATGAATGCAAGGAACACCAGTAATGCTCCATTCTTCACCTCCAAGCTGGAAGTTCAAGGTTTGCCACGGCTCAATGGCGCATGTGCCAGGGTGGTCAGATAAGTTCTTTGCACCGTCGGGCGTAGTAATGACTCTCCGGCCAATAAGGAGTTGGCGACCGGTGTCATCCAGGTTGTCAACGTGATCTTCATGGCTGAGCAAGACGCAGTCGATGATGGGGAGTTTCTTGATTGATATAGCTGGACCTTCTTGCATGTTGAGGAAGAATCCGCCCGGCTTTAAGCCAATCGCTTGTGAACGGTCATGGCTCTGAGGGGCGTCGTCGAATATGGGATCAGTGATGAACTTGACACCATCAATATCAACAATCGCAGTTGCGGTTGTGATGTGAGTGATGGTGACTTTACTGTTGAAGCTCTCAGGGAACGTCATATTATAAATATCTTGCACTGTGGTAAGAAGATTGAGTTGGAAGTTATGCAGTCGATTTGATTTCAGGCTTGCAACAGCTTCAAATACACAACAAGCAAGACACGATGCCGTTATCCATTTATCAGCCAGCTGATAAATTAAACCCCGAGAGAAGCAAGGTTTCTTGGAATGTTATACTGTAGTCGTTGGTAGTGTCGGGCAAGTTGGTAATTTTTCCGCCTCGTTTGTATGGAGGTCGGTGACCTCTCTTAAAATAGTGGATCTGGGGTTCACTCAAAGCCGAGCTTGAAGATCCGAGATGACTGAATCTATATTTTTAAGCTTTGGAACTCTATGGTGTTTGTCTAAGTAAGAAAGCCTCGAAGATTGTATTTCGTGTATCAAATGAAAATATGAAAACTAAACCAGGCCCGTTGAGTTCAGTTGGGCGACACCATCTTCGCCGCTAACAGGACCACTCTCACCACCAGAACATGCACTTATGTAAGAAATCCGACCACCTAAAGACACAATATCCGATTACTCTTCAGGCTTACGGCCCCACACAACCCGTTGTTTGTAGTAAGGATGATGTTTACCCGAATGAATTTCCCTCCGAGCATGCGCAAGGAAGACGTGAATTTCCGACTCCGTCCAACCAATCGTGTTGGCGACAAAAAGCACAAAACCTTCGGGGTCGGCGAGGAACGCAAGCTTGCCAAACTGGCCGAGCTCTTTCAGTGCTGGATCCTTGGGCCAGCCGCCAATTGGAGTCTGCAGTCCAATCTTATCAGTCATTGCTAATGAGTTCAAATACAAGTCACTTACCTTGTACTCGAATTGCTGGATATCAACAAAGCCAGCAGCTTCCATGGCTTTCCGCTGTAGCTCTTCTTCATATATACTGAAGCTAACGCCTAGCTTCTTGGCTCCCTCGATGAACAGCTTACCCCACTGACCCAACGCAGAGCTCTCCTTGACGGTGTCGTCGTCGCTGGTGATGATGCCCGAAGGCTCGAAGCTTTCGACCCAACCACCTGGCTTGCAGGTCTTGTATGCCTCGCGGAAGAACTTGTACCAATCGGGGATACTACCGATGAGCCAGCGAATGTGAATGTAGTCAGCTGAATCGGGCGCAAATGTCCACTCTTGGGTACAGTCTTCGATCTCACTGGAAACAAGTCAATATGCACGATTGAGAGCATCTACATAGCTCAGAAGACTTACAATTGCAGATTCGGTGGCACCCAAGAGGGCTGGATTGGCGATACATCGGTGCCAATAACCTCAACGTTGGGATACTCATCGGCAAAATCCCTGCGGCAAGTCAGTGTCTGTCTATGATTGCATTCTGGAGACATACAAAGCCCAGATACCTAAATAGCATGTTAGCTAGCACATAGTATAATTGGGGTAGGCTTCACATACCAGTGCCTGTTCCAATATCAAGCGCTTTCTTTTTAATCTGTTAGCTTTCAAACATGCCCGAGAGGTCTCTCTTCGTCGCTCACTGTAATTTTCTCCGTGTCAAGAGGTGCGAGATGTGTTTTTCCTCCAATGCCCAGCGTCAAGCAATGGTGGCTAGTGGAAGTCAGTTCTCATTCATAAGCAAATTTCACGGTCCAGCCTACTTGATGTCGAGAAGTTCACTTTGTTTTTCATCGTTTGCGGCCCTGTTTGAGTAAGCGACGGTTCGCCGTGCATGCAAGCCGGAATATCCTACCAGTACTGCGAACTGCCAATTTCCCGATGATATGTCCTCCCATGAAGCTTGCGGTATTCATAAATACTAGAAGACACCGAATCTGTTGATGACGCGAGACTCTCTCCGCTCAGCGAATGAGCATCGTCGTCTGCGTTGGCATTCTCCTCCTAGAATTAAGTCAGCATAATATGCATATAAGCGACCAACATCAAACCCGTGAGCCTGTTGGTCTGTTGGGCCTATCTCACCTCGGCAAGCTGCTGCCAATGCGCAGGTTCCAGAATGCCGGTATCACCAACATTTACCTGTGCATGCTGAGGGGGGCTCTTTGAGGGGCTCTTTGAGGGACTTTTCGCCGTATTCTTGGACGGACTCTTTTCGCTTTTAGGGCTTGTCGCAGCCGCTGGCGGTGTCGACATTGTATCTTTATCGCAGAGACCTTGCTCGTTGGGGGGGGCTTTTAGCTTTCGGGAACTTATATAGCGTAGAGTCTATGTGCGAAAAAGAGAAAAACCGAAAAAGACAATCTGGGAATTTTGGGTCGGGGGAGATAATTAATTATAAGATAAATGGTTCTACTCCATATTTGGGGGGGTTCGGCGAATTCTAGTGGCGAGACTTGGTGGTAGACGAACGAATGAGATGCTTGGCCGAGGGTTTTAGTTGATTTGCATAGCAAACGTGTCAGTTCGAGCAGGGTTGGAGGTGGGGGGGATCATGCATCGTTTTAATGGTACGGAGTAGACAATCTGCTAAAGGAATGATTCAATCATATCATATTTGAACTCGCTTTGGATCATGACGATGCCCACCTAAATCTGCGCAAGCTCGAGTCCATATTCCGTTACTCTTATCTCAGCTTGTCTAGAGCAAGTTTCTCATCGCGATGCTGACCTGAGCTACGATAACTAAGTATGTAGGGATGCAGTAACACTAGCCCGAAAGAGCATGGCATGAACTCCCTTAAGATGATCCTGGGCCAGATTCGCCGATGCAGCGAAGAGGGGTCAATGGCTCGTCGATAAATTGATGATGCGATTGCTTGCATCGAGACAGCGACCAATACGTTGCGGCGCCAGCAGATACGAATCCAATCTAAAAACAAGCACGACCGACTCATAACTGACCATCAACGCTTGCTAGAAGTTCCTCCTCCCAATCATCATCGCGCGCGTCGCATTCAGCAGGAGGTCCTGTACCATATTCGCCATCAAACCAGTATCCTTCCCCAAGTCTTGCCTCGCAGGCAATCCCCTTTGTCTGCAGAAACCTCATGAACCGGCCTCCAGGTACATCTCCAATCGGCTCACCACGTTCCTTGGACCCAACAACAATCCCCTTCAGATAAACGCGCTTCAATGCAGAAAACCTTATCTCCGTCAAAGCTCTTTCGAGCATATTCATCAGCCTCTCGCTGCCAAGACCATTCTGGTCCCTTCGGAAGAAACCTTCTGCCTCATCGACGGCACCGTCTCCATGCTCTATCCCAATTTGTTGCTCGACCGAGAGTGTCTCGAGTGTTTCACACGAGGATTGCAAAATTTGTCGCCAATCTTTATGGGCGGAGACTTCAGCAATTGTAGACCAGAAATAGCTAACCATCCTTGCTGATAGGTTGCTTTGTGATGGCTGACAGAGATGCAAATGTCGTAGTCGCGGCAATCTAAATGACTCGGCGTCTTTGTGAAATGGTAAGAAGCCGGATAAGGGTCTAGGTATGACAGCCCAGCCCCAGAGTCTACCATACGTCGGATCCTCGGGTGGGCTGTAGATATCTTCAGGCAAGCGTGGAAACCCGTCCTCCATAGTTTCTCTTGATTCTATCGGTTTGTCAAGTAGCCCGAGCTCCAGTCGCTTGACGGTTGAGCACGACTCCAATATCCAGCTGGCAACGGCCGTAGGTATAGAGCCATCGATCTTTACGTAGCGGAGCTTCTTAAGTATGGGAGAGGATGGGCAAAACGATCTATGCTCATCCTGGTCGAAAGAAGACGAGTCACCATATAATTCAAGAGCCTTGACGTTGGTGAAATACGGTAAGATTTGCCAAAAGTCTATCTTGGATCGAACAACCGTGCAGATAGACTCAACTCGTGAACACAGTTCCTTCAGCCGGTCGATGTCCTCAATCAACAGATCCTGCAATATCTCAAAGAATGTTTCTGCCTTGCATTGTCCTGGATATTCAGTGTCCCAATGGTAAAATCGTTGTGCTGCACATATTAGGGGTGCGGGCTTCTTCGAGTCGCGAGCCTCGTGGAACGTATGATGATGGAACTCGATATTGGTCCATAACAGAGGCTCAGCCAGTCTGTTGAGTCTTTTACAGGTTCGGGATAATTGGGCAAGTTCGTGCGCTGTCGCATTGGTGATGATAATGCTGATAATCTCATCAGGTAGGGAATCCATTGTTGAAGGGCGCAGTGAGCGGGACTTGACAGCAACGAGAGAGTGCTAAGAAAGGATCAGGAAAGGAAAAGGAAAAATGGATATTTATCAACGGGCAGTTTAGGGCATTGACGATGATGAAACAAGTCAAAGCTCAGGCGGTCAATGACTCAGACGGGGAGCTACTGTCGCTCTGCCTTAATTAAATGTTAATTGAGGGACCCGAAGCCCCGCATTCAAGGCTGAAGCTGGGGCAGTGCATCCATGGGTCGATAAACTGCCAGGTAAATACCCTAGAGTAGTGAGTGGTCTGCCACGACTCCACCCAACCAGCAGAACACCTTTAAAAAAACGTTTCATCATTAGGTTCCTTCAAGCTTAATAATTCGATTAAATCCAAGCTTGTATTACTACCAGTGGGCCATTTGTCACTCACCAATCAATCAATTGATCCCACAATCTGATAGCATCAAGCTGGAACCCTTCCATATGGCAATTGTAATCCTTTCGGTGTCATTCTGTCGAATTCAACAATAGGCAAGCCAACAGAACATGTAGATTCTGCGCCACTCTTCAGTAAATTTTTCATAGAGCTGAATCTGCAACATTCGCAATTTCATCAAGCCCTGCTCTTTCAACGCGCGTACGGTAGCTCGAACCAAACATGTCTCACCAGCTACGTAAGGTAGCCATACTCGGCGTAGGTAATCATGGCCAGTAGTAGAGCTGAATGATAAATAACAATTTCTAGGCCTCGGTCCGCCTTGGTGCCTTTATCTTCAGAGCATTGCACCAAAGCAACAAGTTTGATATCACCGTCATTAGCAGATTCACCTCCAAGCCAGCCGAGTACCCTGCCCTAACCAAGGTTGTTCAAGCCCACGATGAGTATCCACCACGCGAGATGGTACAGGTCTTTCGTGACCATGATGCTGTGGTTCTAGATTTGGGTTTGGTAGCCGAGAATCATCTTGGCGAACTCGCTCGTGCTTCTGTTGATGCCGGTGGCAAGAGATTGATCGCCTTTGGTTACGGCGCTGATAACACCAATAAAGAAGCTGTAAAGATATTTCCCGCTGTAGCTGCAAAAGCGCGCGCGATTGATCATCCCAAGTCTCTCGAGCAGCCTGGTTGGTCTTGGATTGAAGTTGCTTGCGGCCTTTGCTAGATAGATATGTGAGCTCAGTCAACTTTTGGGATGAATCGCTTTTGTTGATAACATGACGTAGGGCCACCCAAACAGACTTCTTCGGTATTACGCCTGAGGATAAGACAGCTGAGATCCTTGATGATGGGAATGCCGAGTTTAGCGCTACTACCCGTGATGGTATCGGTTAAACTGTCTTTGACATTCCCAGTCACCCAGAAGAAACAGCGAATGGCATTTGACTACGTCTCGTCGACTGAGCTGTGATGAATGACATCCTTGAGGACGAGCAAAGGCTCGTCGGTAAGGAATGATGGAAGATCGAGCATGTAAAGGCGGACGAAGAGATCGCCAAGGCACAGATGATCGTTGCCACGGCCACTGAAATGATGCCCAGAATGATGGCTACCGGAAAATTGGCACTAGCAGCTGCTGTTCAGGAAACATGTGTGGAGAATTTCGAGAAACGGGGTATCCTCGATAATCAGTTGTATCGAGTCTCGCAGGAGAGCATCGAAGAGGTTGTTGCGCGAGTCAAAAACGGGAGCTAGAGATACGGCTATTGGAAATACAGACAAAAGAATAAGATGGATACTGTCAGTTGTTTCTTTTTATTGTCAATATTTGTAGATAAAATTACGCGTTCTGATGCAATGCACGAGGCATCGTACTCTCTTCGTTGCGGAGCTTGTGCAACAATAGTCTTCGACGCTAATATGCCGAATGAACCAGGAGGAGTGGATAAATGTATCCCACCAGTAACTTCTGACCTGTGCAGGGCAAGCCTTGGCTAACGATATGATTTGCCAGCTCTGCTTTCAAGATGAGGGGAATGCTCACGTGTGGATAAGCGTCGCATTCTACTCGACCCATATCCGGCACTCAACTTCAGCTGACGTATCCTCAGCTTGATATATTGAATCCGATCACCTGCTAAACAATAGAGAAGAAGAACCCAAGCTGGCTCAAGTTGAAGGTACAGACAAATGCTAGCAGCAGCACGAGCAGAACTCGCGTCTGGTGATTCAGGCGCTGGCCCAAATGGTGCCTCAACAAAACCGCCCAAGAAGCGAGTCCGCAATTTCACGGCTGATGATCGGGCTGCACATCGCATCTTTGAGAAGAAACGCCGAGAGCTGTTCCGAGAGCGACTCAACGTGAGACCATTCCTTTAATCTGTACTAAACTTTGTCTAACCCTTTGCCGTAGGACTTGGCGAAAGAACTGCCTGCGCTAGCCGGGAAGAACCCCGCCAGGCTGTCAAAGCACGACGTGATTGAGGAGAGTATAAAACGCCATCAGTTTGAGCATGGCACGTGCTTGGATGTGATACAGGCTTATAGAGCAGTGATTCAAGAGAGAGATGAGTTGCTGGCTGAGGTGAATACCTGGCGAGCTAGGGCTGCGATGCCTGAAAGTCATGCTACGAGCAACCAGATGAACCTCGATGAGTTGGGGAAGCTGGAGGCGAGAGTTCGAGGCCACCAGTCAGAAGGACTTCGCCCAGCTGTCCAGGAGTTGGCTCCAGCAGACACGAGCTATACTATCGTCAATGATCCGACTTCCCAGTCTTCCTTTTCTCCTCCGACCAATTCTATTCATCCAGCATCAGCACCAGCGCCTCACCCAGCCTTACTAGGCAACGAGGAGTCCAGTCTAATTCAAAACTCGTCATTTGATCCAGCTGGACACATGCCTCATTCAGATGAGCTCATCAACCAGACTATGGCTCTGATGGAAACCCAACACTTGCCAAACCAAGCTATGATGATGCCACTGAAGAATATGACCGAACCCAATGTGGATGCAATTATAGATCCAGGACTGGAGAATGGAGGACCCATCTCCAACATGCACGACTTCCTTGTGGACACTTCAGGCGATCAGATATCTATTGCAGGCTGGGGCACCGACTTTCCTCTTTCAGCGATGGACTTTGGGCCAGATACGACACTTCAACAATATTGTTTCTAGTACTGTGCGGCAAATTGCTCTGGTGGTCAATTTCAGGCGCTATGGAGATTTATCTACACCTTAGCGAGCATGGCTTCAACCTTGGCCTTGCTTCGCTCTTCACCACCAATAAACAGCGTCAGCGCATCTGCCAAGCGAGCCTTGGTCGCAGTATCAGCCTCATTCGCCTTGTCAATCTCAGTACCACCGTTAGCAAGATAGTCGACATCAGTGCTGGCCAGCTTTCCGTCCCAGTTTGGGCCAGCCAAGGGATCAATAGAGAGGAGCTTTTTGAGACGCTCCGGTAATGGGTTGGCGTTCTTGTACGCATGAACAGGCTTGGTTAGGCCTTCTCCGGGTTGCTTGGAAGCGTCATATGGAAGCTTGGAGAGCTTTTCGAGGACCGTATGGGAGATGGTGGCCGAGTGACATCCCATTTCGCCAGCGGCCATGGCTTCTTGGGGTGTGATGAAGCTAGGGATCTGTCAGAGGGAAACTGGAATTGGTGATGTATCTCTTACCTGGCGTTCTTCACAAGGGGTTGTTCCTTCCCGGTTTCTTTGTAAAGCCGTTTGTATGTCTCAAGGATCTGGACGATGCGTGGAGAATTTGGGTGCTCCAGCGCAGGGTCAGCAACGTCTGGCCAAAGAGATAGCTCATCATGCGCCCGCGTTTCTGTAGTTCTGCGTTAATTTTATTCTCCTACTGGTTCTTACTTAACTTACCGTTGTAGTAGGGACTGATATACAACATGCCAGCCTGGCTACAAGCGATAGCCTGCGCAAGACTGAAAAGTGCCGTGCCAAGTGTTGGGATGCCCTCGGCGGAGAGAATCTTTGCGGCGTTCAGAGCAGGTCCAGTAGAGGGGATCTTGATGCAGAATCGCTCGCGTGAGATGCCGGCTCTTGCAAATTCCTTATCGTAAAGGCGTGCATGATCAAGAGTTGCTTGCGTGTCGTAAGCCTTGGAGGGAAGTGTTTGCAGAAGAACACGACCTTGGATGGAATCGATGTTCTTCTTGCACATAAGAACAGCCTGTGAGCTAGTGAGCAGGTTTTGCCTGATACTGATGAGATGCATTAATCACCATGCGTGTATAGATGGCGAGCCAGCCTTGGTCTTTGAGCTCTTTAGTAGTTTGTTCGAACAATTCTTTGTTCGAGTCATCGCCAAGTTGAATGTCAACCCAGAGTTGATTGCTGGTCTGATCATGGAATTTGAATGGCATGGCTTTGATCCATTCTGGAGCCATCCAATCGACATCAACGTTGACTAATCTCATCAGCATCACGCCTAACGTCTTTTCAGAAGAGAAACGTACGCTGCTCTTCGAGCTTTTCAAGCCAAGATTGGGTTCCAGTGCTTCCCATTTTGTATAAGGTTTGTAGAATGTTCTGTCTGTTTGATGTAAAGGGTGCTTAGGTATGATGACTTGTTATTCTTGGTGCCGCACAGAGAGCGGACGATGAATACGCTTATAACCATACTTCAATCAAGTTCTCAATCCTCAGATCGCTCCAAACTACCGAGATTGCGACCGTAATGTAACCTGCCCTGCGTGTACCAAGTCTCTGTGCACTATTCCCCTCCTATGTCCTGCGTGTGCCAATTCATTCTGTCCAGTGTTCCCCGCTCGTGCCCTGTGTGTTCCAATGCCCTGCGTGTGGCATCGGCATGTTAGTACCATCGAATTGGCCAATCGGGTGTTTGACCCAATGACACTAGCAGCTCCTTCGGGGGTAATTGTTCAGGTTCCGAGATCCGGCACTTCAGGAACATTCTTGCTTGTCTCATCTCACATGATGTCTAATCCTATGCGGGGTGGAATCATTCAGTCTGGGGTGGAAGTGGCACCATTCTAGGAAGAGTATGGAGCGAAAGTTGATACTCTGGGGAACCTAGTCACCCCGCAAGTTGATGCTCTGATCGACGAGTATAAAAGTGGCCCTCTTGCGCTGATGAACAGACACGATGCTTAAGAGGTATCAATTGTCTATCAGCACTTCTACGCGCTTCAAAAGGATCATGGACCGCAAGTCTGATATTGAAGACCAGTTCAAGCATGATGTTCAACACATCGACCACCTTACTCCGCAAGACTTCACTCGGAATGCAAACGCCAAGTATGTTGCTTAGTTACAGAATAGACATTTGCTTACTTAGACGATCCGCAGAATTCGCAATCCTCTTGCTGGGATCTCTCGAGCTGACCTGCGAACCCAAGTCAATGCCTTCTGTCAAGACTATGACTTCCAGGACAAAATAGAGGTCTTCTACCGGGGTGCACTCGCTGCTCAAAACCCTACAAGCTACGAGAACATTGAAGAGCTGACCGACGATGATCAACGCGTATTAGAGCGCGAAGTGACTCACAAGTGGCATCTTCCACGTAGTCTCTACTACGGCATTGCCCTCTGCTCTCTTGGCTCTGCCGTTCAAGGCTGGGACAACACTGGAGCGAATGGAGCAAACCTATCGTTCCCCCAAGAATTCGGCATTGAGCATAGAACTACCCTCATAGGTGTCATCAACTCTGGCCCTACTCTCTTTGGCCTTCTTAGCGCTTGGGCAGCTGACCCAATCAACAACCGCATTGGCCGTCGAGGCGCCATCTTCTTGACGGGCCTCTTCTGTATCTTTCCCGTTCTTGCGCAAGCTTTCACTCAAAATTGGTGGGGGCTCTTGATCTGTCGTCTCTTCATGGGCCTGGGAATGGGTATCAAGATCTCGACCATTCCCGTTTACTCTGCCGAAATTGCCCCCGCATCTGTCAGAGGTGGCATCGTCACGAGCTTTCAACTATGGGTTGCTTTCGGCATTTTTGTAGGATTCTGTTCGAACCTGATCTGGTATCGCATCGGGGACCTTGCTTGGCGGTTCCAGCTTGCGGCTGCATTTGTCCCAGCTATTCCGGTAGTTATCTTTGTTTGGTTCTGTCCTGGTAGGTATTCACTCATGCTATACTGATTCCATATGCTAACGATTATACTAGAATCCCCTCGGTGGCTTATCAAGAAAGGCCGCTACCAAGACTCTTTCAAAGTCTTCTGTCGTATCCGCAACACGGAAATGCTAGCAGCTCGGGACTTGTACTACGCTCATCGTCAAATCCTCGAAGAGAAAGACGCCTTTGGCGGAAAGACGCTCGCTCGCCGTATGTGGGAGCTCGTAAGTGTCCCTCGCCTTCGACGAGCTACGGTTGCATCATCCTGGATTGTCATCTCGCAGCAATTTTCCGGTATCAACATCATGGCATTTTACTCATCTACCATCTTTGCTGCTGCCAACTACTCCACCAGAGACTGTCTTCTTGCTTCCATGGGGTTCGGTCTCATCATGTTCATTTTTGCCTTCCCTGCTGTTTATATGGTTGACACCTTTGGTCGCCGAAACCTGCTCCTGGTTACTTTCCCTAACATGGCGTGGTGTTTACTTGCGGCAGGGTTCAGCTTTATGATCGACAAGGATTCTAGCGCCCGAGTTCCGCTTATCGCTTTCTTCATTTACCTCTTCACAGCCATGTATGGGCCTGGTAAGTTGACTTTTTTATCGCCAATCTGCCAGAAGCTTACTGTTTAGGCATTGGTCCACTACCATCTATCTATTTCTCCGAGGCATTTCCACTGTCGCATCGAGAGATCGGTTCAGCCTTCACCATTTGTGTCAACAACGCGGTTGGCAGTGCCTTGACCTTGACGTTCCCTTCCCTTCTTGATCGTCTCGGACCAACTGGGGCTTTTGGCTTCTACGCAGGTCTCAACGTTGTAGCGTTTATCGTCATATTCCTGATTATTCCAGAGACTAAGTACGTAAATAATGGTGCGATTCGTTAGACTCGTAACTGACCGGAGCGTCCCAGGCAACGTACTCTGGAAGAGTTGGACTACATCTTTGGAGTTCCGACAACACGGCACGTCGCCTATCAGCTTCGACATTGGCTACCTTGGTTTGTCAACAGATATATCTTCCTTCAGAAGTCAGCCACGCTTGAACCGCTATATCAGCTGGACTAGAAGAACAGACTCAGCAGACGAGATGTAGCAAACTATTCTACGGGAGGGAAGGTGCTAAAATAGCTCTGGAACCTGATAATTGAGTAATTTTGTGTATTTATATCGATGTTTGTATACGAGGAAAAGGGATGGCTGATTCAGTAGTCGCCATAGCCAGTACAGCCTAGCACCTCAGTCTGTCCCGAGATTCATTTGCACACTGTTTCTATTCTGATACTATTCAGCGCCAAAATTTGATGTAATTCAGCTACATGTCCTCTAATATCTTCCTGATCTGTTGGTGGGTGATTCAGTACGCCTAGTGGCGTACATCGTTAGGATACATTTCTTCAAGTATCTGCCAGATTCGACGTCGATTGGTGAAGCCACCAGGGACACTGAAGCCAACTTTGTCAAAGGACCAAACGCTGTCGTTTGCCTTCATGTTTCCATCCCATGAGACTTCTGCTGGGCTCATGACCTGTCTTGTAATCTTCTCCCAATCCCAATTTTGGATTTCTGAGTTTCCTGCACTAGTCTTACCGTGAATCACTTTGGTATCAAGGTCCCAAAGGAAGGGAATTTGAAAGAACACTTACTTCCACATAAACTGAGTCATGATATAATTGCACTCGAGGGGGAGCTGTTCATAATGGAGGTACGAGCAGATATGGTCCTTCAATTCTTGCGGAAGACGCCCAAAGCGTTTCTTAGACTCAGTGAGTCTTTTCGGCAATCTGTCAGAAACGTCTCCTTCGGGCTTTAGGTTTGCGATTAGTAGCGTGCTCAGGTTTGTAATCATGATGGGGCTCTCATCCCACTACGCATCAAATTTCAGCAAATGAATCTTAGCGTACGAGGAAATGGAGCTCATTCTTACCCAACCATCCACGAAGCATCCATAGGGTGTGATACTGTGAGATGGAACAAAATACAGTCCATGGTCAACCTTAAACAGTACACCGGGTTAGTTTTTGGACATTCAAGGGGTGGAGTGGGTTCTAGGAACGCCCTGATTCCAGTGCATGTGTCTGGCAGAACGTCGTTCGAGGGTTAGCCATAGGTCCCCAACAGACCTTAGCCTGGCCTTATAAAATTCTTTCATAACCCGATTGGCTAGCTCTTCACAAGCTGCATGCACCCCAACATACATCATCCCCTCTCATTCTGAAGGGCTGTTAGACTCCTTCTTTATATCGTAGGGAATATGAAGATAGACCATCCGTTCCTGTGGGAGTAAAGTCAGAGAAAGACGATGGGGGTCTGGTCTCGTTGCGTAGCGAGAAACTTCAGCGCTCGTAACCCCCAATGAAGGAGGTGACTCAAATAGATGAGGCCAGTGTGGGCCGCGCAATACGACGACGTCAGTCTTCCAACCCTCCGCGTGGCTACGTCCAAGTACGATGCCACAAATTGCGCAGCTGGTGTGGCTAAAGTGGTATGCCATATTCGACTGTATAAGGGATATTTGGGCAAGAGTTGTGTGGTGAATAATGGAACAAGTAGGCAGAGCGTCCGAAGATGAGTCTCGTGGAACTTTAGTTCGAAGCTTTTATTGAAAAGAAGAAAGAGGAGGAGATGGAGGAGGGGGGGATGGAGGGGGGGGAAAGGAAAACCATATTCATGCTCTCGTCAAAGCTGATATTTTATTTGTGGTTGAACCTTGTGGCTGAGAGCTTAAGTCAGGCACAGAGAATCAAGATGAGTGTCAGCACCCTGAAGCTTAAATTTATAACCAGCAATCGGCAAATTAGCTCGAGTATGAGAAAGCCAAATGTGAAAGGACAAATAAAGAGCTCCAAACACTCTTACAAAGATGATTGGTCCAGTGTTACAGCTCTGGGGGTAAATGGTGAGCTCCTTTTTGATGAAGGGCTAAAAGGATGTATAAAAGTGATACGAATCCGGTAAGGGATGAAGCCAAAGAGAAATTCTTATACTATTCTAATATGCAGTCTGAACGCCAGATCTAACTAACCGTCACTCGCTCTGCTGCAATCATTACATGACCTTCATTCCCATAGCAGTGTTGCTAGCCATACCAGCCAACTCAAAGTGCTGCACCATCTTCGCAGATCCAGATCCACCAGACACATCTATAACTGTGACAGCAGCCTGAGTAGTACCATTGCCAGGAGAAAGAGCATAAAGGAAGTTCCCAGAAGCAGCCAGGTCGATCAGACCCGGGTCACCATTGCAAGTCAAGTCAAGCTCAGATACAACGCTCGCATCCTCGAGGCTCATCTCGACAACCCGGTTGCGACCGACATCAGTCACGAAAGCAGACTTGGTGACGGGAGAAATGGCCACCCAACAAGTGGCGGTCTGGCCTTCGACTGCTCCCTTGGCAGCGGTGGTGGCTTCGCAGTTGTTGGGATCGACATCGAGAATGGCTGCGCCGAAGGAAGCGTCTGTAGCGAAGACCTTTGATGTTCCGGGGATGACCTGCGAGCCGAAGAGCACGGCTGTTCCTTCGGGTGAGCTGCGAGCATCCTGCTTGCTCACAGCCGCGACTCCGTTGTTCATCTCAACATTCGCGACGGAGATAAAGCCCGTGTTATTCACAGCAGGGTCACCCTTGACCATGGTGAACAGCATGGACTCATCTTCTGAGAAGAGGACTTGCGAAAGTGTGTTTGTAGGTCCCACAGGAGGTGTTGTTTGGCCGAGGTCTATCGTTCGTAGTTCGTCCATTGCACCGAGTCCTTGTCGAGAGAAGCTGCTGCAGGAAACACCAGCTTTGGCACCGGTTGAGCCTACACAGACAACTCCGTTCTTGGCCGAGGCAGCGACAGTGTTGGGGAACTCGCCGGGTACTTGAATTGGTTTGCCGACCATCTGAAGTTTTGTGGGATCGGATCGCGAGACTCTAAGCATGCTAAGAGTGTTGGAGCCGGCATTGACGGCGAATATGTTCTAAACTAGAGTTAATGCATGATCTGTCGTATCTGTGAGGAAGAGTAGACTTACGTTGCCTGCAATCGTCAAAGCAGACTGGCTGATCAAAGCATCAGGTGTAGCGGGCTTGCCATCGGCGTCAACGGCTACAGAGCCTGCACCCCCGGTCATGGTGACTTTGCCTTTGGACAGTGTACCGTCCTGGCCAATTGGTATGGCGAGAACACCATTCGCCTCCTCGTTGGTGAGAACATAGATCGCCTTGCCTGTCATGGCATTGCTGTTCATTCCGGGCTTGCATGCTGGGTGGCTGCTAGCTTCCTGCGCAAGCAAAAGTAAAGCTGGGAGAAAGAATGCTGAAGAGAACATGTTGGTGAAGCTGATAAGAGAGTGTAGAAGAAAATATTAAAAGCAGGCCTGCTGCAGAGAATGAATGGGAGAAGAATGTTTGAGTGACTGGATGAAGATATCGAGTTTATTGAACGCGTCTCGATCTGCTTTATAGCAACTTTAATCCAAGCTCAACATCTCCATACAATCTATTCGCAGGGATAAAATATCGACATCAAAGTAATCTGAATTTCCTCATTAGGAAAGGCAGAAATTCCATTGCAACATCAACGGCCAAATCGAAAGTCCCACTTCCTTAATTGTGAAACCATGCTGAAGAACCATCCACAGTTCGGAAACAGCATAATGCCACTTGGTTGCCGTGCTGCCGGTTAAAGTGAAACCGGGGTATGCTGTCCCCTGTTTGGAAGTCAGATCTGTGCTCTCAGACTCTGTAATCACGATTTCCATTTTGGAAGCGCCGTACCTTTTCGATAATAAAAAAGAAGCAATTGAGCTTACTGCCAGTGTTTGACATTCCCGTGTATAGATACTCACAGCTCAATGATATGAAGAGAGACCTTGTTGGCGCGTAAGTAACACGATAGCAGGGATGAAAATGTGTGCACGAGCATACGCATAACCTTATCATACAAGGTTAACATAAATAAAATGTGATCAACTTCAAATTTGTGGAAACAAACCTACTAAGCTCTCCAATGATGCTATTTCCTACCCTTGAAAATATCCACAATCTTTCTTGGCCACTCGGTATTCTCCTCGAGACATGATATCACTGCCCTTTCGCTAATCCCTCTCCGTGTCAGGGCTGACATGAGTAAGACGAACCTTGCCCAAATAGGAAATTCTGATATTCTCATCTTCGGCGCCCCAAAATGAGGGGACGACGCCGAAACGCCCCTGATACAAGGGTCTCACTCAGCTAGCGCTCATCAGAACCAATAGAAGCAATGCTCACCCGTTGACTAATCTTGGATAAGAAACAAGAATGAAGCAGCTGAACTGGAGGCGCTGTT
Source organism: Fusarium sp. NRRL 52700 (assembly GCA_013396095.1). Lineage (NCBI taxonomy): Eukaryota > Fungi > Ascomycota > Sordariomycetes > Hypocreales > Nectriaceae > Fusarium > Fusarium sp. NRRL 52700. The sequence goes on from JAAQRM010000364.1 coordinate 527,262, forward strand.
TTCTTCATCTTTATTGATCTTTCATCATTTTTACCTTTTCCGCATACCCTCCTCGCTCGCGCCATTCTCACAATGACTGATAGAATCTTCCGAATCTTTAATCCTGGAGGTTAGTCTGGGCGTTTTGCTAACCCTTGTTTGGACAAGTAACTGACGATGATCAAGAGCCCAAGGAAAATCCTGTAGAGAGGCGGAGAGCCCAACTACGACGTGCACAACAGTAGGAAGTCCCTGGGACACTGTCTTATATAACCATTGTTAACACCCCACCCTTTTAGATCCTACCGTGGACGAAAGGATAAGTATGCTAGGACGTTGGAAGAGGAACTAGCCAAGTCCCGATCCAGGGAAGCGGAACTCGCGCGAGAATGCGAGCAACTCCGTGCTGGTCTTCAAAATGCCCTTCAGCAGCTATCTCAAGGTCCCAATTCCACCGACACTGGATTCAGAGAGATCAACTTCCCGATCAATGACTACGCTACTCCATCTAGAACCACGGGGTCATCAAGCGGCGCGTCGCCCATGTACCTTGGTGACCCCGGCTACCAATCGGTGGACATAATACCTTCTCCACAACTGATATCACCGTCTTCATTCGGAGACTTCTCTGACCCATCAGAAGGCCATGGAGCTCCCGTTTTGTTTAATCAAGGCTACTCAAGCCATTCGCGCGTGGGTGAAGTGGATCAGATCATTGCAGGCATGGAGTTTGTCTTGAAGTGCGTCCATCCAACATGTCATCATTGGATCTCTACTGACATGCAACAGAATCGAAGAACCTTGCCTAGGTCACTTGCACGGCGATGCCAAGAAGCCCGACGAACCTGGTAATCATGCCCTGACTGTGACAGCTCAGCTCATGGCAGCCTGTGGCGACACATCACATACAAATAACCCGCGACTTCCTTCATCCCCGACCTTTGGAAATACGCCATCATCTATGCTGGAGCGGCTTTTGACACTGGCGCCCGACCTGTCGAATGAAGATGAGATGACACCAATCCAGGCCTGGAATGACATCCGTTGTCGGCCAAATTTTGGTGGGTTTAGTACAAGCAGCTTGGGTAACCTTGCGGCGAAATTGATGAAGGCTGCGAAATGCCACGGGTAAGTTCATTCATATCCATCCTTCTGAGGTAGCTAACAAAGAACAGCTTTGGTGCTGCGATAAAACGATCTGTTTTTGAAGGTCTGGTCTACGAGACTCTTGTGACTGGACAAACATTTTAGTCGTACTATTTTTGCAGTCCTGATTTAGACTACTGTATCATATTTACATTCTAATTCGATTTGTTCTATCATGACTAGGAACGCCCTCTCATTTGTGCATATTGTTCGCGACATCGGGTATAGGAACATGCTCCCTCTATTCTTGTAGCTACTCAGCGGCTGTTCAGACTACAATATTGTTCGACTCTGCGTCCTCTGTCACCATGTGGCTGTAGCTTACCAGTGGTACTTACAAACTCAAGGCGCCAAGTTCAGCTGCGCAGACAAGAATGATCTCATTTCCTGAGTGGCAGTGGCACTATTCATCTAGGTATTAAAGCATTCCCAATCGACCCTATACTTCTTACCCTCTTATCAAACTCTCTATTAAAGACTTCTGTCGATACACTACACAATCAACATCTTGTCAGAAAGAAACAACTTACGCAACCCTTTATTCAAATTCCCCGAACAACTAATTTACCATGGATGACTTGCTTACTCGACGTAGATTCTTACTGGACGAGTTGGCGGAAATTGATGACACTATCGCTGTTTATCGGGAGCTCGCTGGAGAGGACGAAGACGATGCTGATACCCTCCGTGCATCTCTACCTTCTGGAGGTGACGACAGCAACAGCGACAACGACAACAACGATACCGAGGATGACAACCAGATTTCATTAGACTTCTCTGGTGGGAGAATGGAGATCTTTCCTGAGGGCCCAGGCACCCCGGGTGCAACCTCTGACGACGATGACGTAGATTTTATCATGTCGTCGCCCCAAGAACCATCAAAGCTGTCACTTCGCGAACGTACATCAATTGCATTATGGCAAGGACCGCGCCATGACCCGCGATTCAAGTCAGACCAGTGGCTATCCGAGAAGCCCAATGAGTCCTTCTCACGAGACTTTCTTCAGGAGATCGGCACACAACGCCTTTGCAACACCTTACGTCCTGAGATTTGGGTCCTTATGCTCGCCCATCCCGAAGCTGCCAGATGTCCTACTCATAAGGCCTGCCACCACTGGGAGTTACGCTGGGATGACAGACCCCGCCGAGATCCCGGGACCCTCGAGCTGGAGCTGATCTGCCTTGATCCCCGTGATCGGGGAATCTACACTAACCCCCCGGGAAACAGGTTCCAACTACTTGACAAGGACCATCCTCGACCCATCGAGTGTGATCCCTGCTTCATGTTCAATGCTCTGAAGCCTGACTTCAGGAGTCTGGAGAGAGCTAACCTTGATGTGGTTTTATTTCGGGTGCTTGAGCCTCGTGATGGCAATGATAGTCGTCCCGTTGAGGGACGGGATGAATCACCTGGGAACAACCTGGACTACCCCTTCGAAAAGATCGGTTGGACAGAAGTATATCACTACATGGACCGCTGTGGCCGTCAGCTCGCGAGTCTGAGTAACATCTGCAGCAGCATCCTGTGAGCTGACCCTGATCCGACGGTGGATATTGGGGGCCAGGCTATGAAGTAACTGATTTTCGAGACCTCGTTATGGTTTTGTGAGTGGTTATGGTTAGTCAAGATGGGTCTGGTTTAATGAAAAGGATCATTGCAGGAGCACCAGTTGTGTTTTATGAGGACGCAGTAACGACAGAATGTACCCTTTTCCATTTATCACAAATGGAACTTGATAGTTCTCCTCAGATGTACAATACTCAACATGTTTTGGGTAGCAAAGTAGTGTGATCATTCGGTTTTCAGTGAGTAGTGACTAGTGATGAAACTTGGATCGTTCCATTCGATTTGGGCAATAAAAGCTACTCGAGAATGGAGCGGTCGATTTGAGAAAAGTTACCAAGGTACCAAGGTGCTCTGTGTCATGATTCATCGAAGTAACACGAGGGGCATTTGTAGTTGAGACTTGTTGCTGAGAGCTTAAACCAGCGGACAGCATTTAGAGGCATTTGAGCTAATATCTACCTAAGGATCTAGTTTCTTCGCAAAGACGAGGTTTTGGTGACAAGACTCTCAATTCTTGCCCCATAAATCTGATTTTCTGTTCTTGTACCCGTGTTGTACGCACGCCTGCTTCTACAAGCCCCTCCCTTCAACCATATCTTCTCAGTTGTTATGAGGGTTATCCTCGGTACAGTCCACCCTGGTCAAGAGAGTCAATCAATCCATGTATCGTATCATCGGGCAAGTGGTTCATGGGGGGGGTCAGTGGCATGGGTGTGTGGCGAGACGATTTCACCATATTACTTTCCAACCTGGCTATCCTGATTGGCTCTGAGGCCACAACTGACTCACGTTCCTAGTCTTTCTTCCCGTCCCTGCCAATCTTCGATACCCAACCCGCCTTGTCTTCATTAGATTGGCGGGACAAGGGATGATGCCTATCAAACTCTTTTCAAATGTCCTGGGTTGGCTTGATAAGATCTACCAGATTATATCGCAAGGTGTAAGGTTTGTGCAGAAGTGGACAAACACTCTTATTGCAACCGGCTACTAGAACAGGACCGTATATCTTGACTTCTTACAGTAATGATATTATTGTATTCCCTCTAGAACCGGTTGGAACTTGCTCCTGCTGGTCTCGTTAATTATAGTGCTCCTTTCCATGCGCCACGCCATGCAAGTATACGAAATGCACTGATATCTCGTTTAAGCTGAAGCTGGTCTAGTCAGAGATGAGCAGCTTCGATGCATGTTCACAAATCCACTCTGTAGAGCAAACAGCGGGATATGTCCTTTCATTTCCTATTGATTCGGGTACAAGAAAGGAACACAACGTCATTTTTAGGAGCCAATGCTACTTTGCGCCTAGATAACTGCCGAGCCTGGTATATCAGCGATCTAGATCTATTGACGTGGTCAAGAAATATGAAATCGCAGGAGCCTTTGCCGGGGTATCCAAAACCTTGCCCATGACGCCATACGTGAAACCCGTTCTTGCAAGCATTGAGATGTTTGCGGTATTTGTAGAAGCATTCTGGAGGATGACCCGGGTGTTTCCCACTCCGCGGCGGTGCTGCATACGACTGTGGTCGCTTTCCCCGGTAATTGGCAGAACCTTAAGCTTTGCCGGTGGGAAGCATACCCGAACCCAGGTAGCATCCTTCCGGGGGCATGACTCGGACATCGAAGTAGTCAATCGATACGCGATTGGATGCCATTATTGAGTTGGTGTGAAACTTGATCAGATGAGCAGGTGAAAAGCCTATCAGGAGAATGTCACACGCATATTTATAAAGACTGTATGTGAGAGCTGCATATCGCGCTTCCAAGTTGGAGTTGCTGGCTCGGCATACAGGTGGGATACCAATGGGAGATGATTAAACGACGAGAATGTGAGGCGGCGCCTTGGGCCCTGGTCCTTGAGTCTTTAGAAAGTCTAAGTCGAACTATATTTTGAAAGGAGAAACCTGCCATGCAACATCGCTGAGTCTTGACTTGAACTTGGCACCAGTGATACGCTGTGGATGCATCAACAAATTTCCTTTGGTGTAGAGCTCAATGTGGTCTGAGTCAATTCTTGGGTGCACGTACGGTATTGCCAAGATTGAGGCTACGAAGCCCTTAATCTTTCATGGGTCGGGCCGTAACTAGCGATTTAAAACACGGGGTAGCTTCGAGGCTATCTACCCCAGAGTAGCTAATCGTTGGGATGCCGGCTTTCCGTCCGGGCGGCGAAGCCTTTAACTTCGCAGGGAGTAGGGATCATGATTTATCAGCTTCACGTAACGTGTAGGCAGACTGCAGTATTGTGAAGCATCGTCTGGCGGAAGACAACACCCGGACACGAGAAGATCGTAGAGACAATAGTTCTCAAGTCGACCTTCGGCATTTCATGAACATTCATGTAAGAACTCACTGATTGAGCATAAATATCGGAAGCTGAACCCAAGTTTGAATCTAGATCATCATCTTCAGCAAACACTACATCTTCAAAGCTTTCAGATATTCAAATCCAGCGACTGCAGACATAAAACATGAGTCTTGCACATCTCTCCAAGTCTTCACTCACAAGACCTTTCTTACCTTCTCTCATTACTCATTCTATGATGGTCCGCAAGATGGCCTCGGCTGCTGCTGCTGTTGCCCCCGCACCGCAGCCTCACATCCCCACCACCATCAATGCGTCCGGTCCTCCCCCTGGACATTCCGTCACAGTCGGAAATCTCCAAACCTTCATCCTTCCTGATAAAGTCTCCAATACCGAAGCAAACCGTAAGCTGGGCAAAACCCTTGTCGAAGCCTGGCAGAAGGACGGCATATTGCAGATAAGCATGACACCCGAGCAGCACGCACTCTACAAAGGTGCCAATTACGCTAGCAGGCGCTTCTTCAGTAAACCTTATGCTCAAAAGGCCGCTTGTGTTGATAGTCAGACCTATTCTGGTTACATTGCCAGTGGTGAAGAGCTGACTGACGGCATTGCTGACTACAGTGAGATCTTTACTGTGACCAAAGACCTTGAACTTGATGAGCCGAGGGTCGTTGCAAAGTGGCCTTGCCATGGTCGATGCCCTTGGCCTGATTATGAGATGCAGAACCCCATGCAGCGTTACATGGAGAGTCTGGGGGGTGTTGGAGAAACGCTCTTGCAGCTCACTGAATTGGGGCTTGGTGTGCCTGAAGGGTCACTAACCAACTACACACAAGACGGGTGGCATCATCTGAGAATTCTCCGGTAAGTATTAAATATAATTGATGCCTTGGTTCGGTTGTCACTGACCACATTCAAATAGATTCCCTGCCATTAACAAGACTAATGGCAAAGGCAAAGAAGGAAGAGGAATTGGGTCTCACACTGACTACGGACTTCTGGTCATTGCGGCAGCTGATGATGTCGGAGGTAACTGGTTCACGCAGCTCTCGCTGATCCACCATGGCTAACTAGTTGCTCCAAGCTTTGATGATTCGTCCCCCATATAGTGATGAAAAGCTCGCAAACTGGGAATCGAGTGCCGCTGGTTTCAAAGAAGACGATGAAAGATGGGTCTTCGTCCCTCCCGCAGAGAATGTCTTCACCGTATTCCCAGGAAAGTTTGCCCTCCTGGCATAAACAAGTCTTGCTAATCTTGTTTTGGTTTAGGTGACATGATGCAGTACATCACCAACTCAGCCCTTCCCTCGACTCCTCACAAAGTCGGGCTCAATCTCAGAGAGAGGTTTGCATTTGCTTACTTCCATGAGCCAAGCTTCCAGGCGGTTGTGAAGCCTCTGCCCGGCTATGACGTTGGCCAAGAGCCAAAGGATGGGATTCACTATGGGAAGCATTTTACTAATATGTTTATGCGAAATTACCCTCAGCGTATTACTACGCAGAGGCTGAATGACGAGGGCCGCTACAGGCTTTTGGAGCAGGAAAGTCTTCAGACCATGGCTCCTTGAGATCCGATTCAGAAAGTTGAAGTGTATTGGCTATATTATGATCCCAGCAGGGACGAAGAAGTGATAGTCTTGATTACGAACTCAGTGTTTCGCTGTGAATTAGTGAATTAAGTGACAGGTTGACTGGGTAGGCTTTCTGGTACCTGAACATTTATTATTGAGCCTCTGGCCAACCCATGTGCATGATACTTTACGAGCTCTTCCTTAATACTCATCGTCGTTGTCGTCTTCTTCGTTTTCACCCTCGTTACCAATTCCCCCATGTATCCTCCCCATATGCTGATAACAGTCATCTCCATCTGTAAAGGTCTTCAAGCACAGCCAGCAAATATGCGTCCCACAAGCCGTACAATTTATATGATTGCAGCCTTCATCCTTTTGTATGTGCGTGTTGCATTTCGGACAATCTTTGAACCCCAGCTCTTCCTTTGCTTTGAGAAGCTCTGCCATGCCGCCAGACTCGTTTCCCTTGTACTCTGCGCATGTCTTCCTCGGGTGCGAGACATGGCAGCTCGTGCAGGTTGCCGTCATGCATTTAGCACAGGTAAAGATTGGCGGGACGCCTGTTTCTGGTTGGGCGATACGGTACACTTGCGTGCATTCGGGTGTCGGACAGTAGCGCAGCTGATCTTGGTGTCGACGCATAAAAGACGCGAACGAGGCCTCCAAGACACTTTCGAATATTTCTGAAAGAAGCAGATTCTGGATCTCATGTAGTGGGATGGCCTTGTTGCATTTTCCTTGCTCTCCGATGCATTTTATGGAAAAGTCGCCGATGGTGGATGCTTCTACCTGAGACATATTGACAAAGCAGATCGTGCAGTAGACATGGCCACAAGAAATTGCGAGTGCTTGGTCGGCTTCGCAGAAACACACTGCACAGTCGCCTTCGGCGGTTTTTCCCGTTTTTGATGGCTCGGTATCGTGTTCTGTTGATCGAGGTTGAAGCTCTTGCAAAAGCCGGTCAAGGGCTTCGCACGCTGGCACAGACTTATCCTCTGGGCCAAAGACTCGGAATTTGGAGGATTTGATGTCGCGAATGATAACGACACCCAGATCTCGTTCAATTTCCTGAAGCCTTCTATATGCTCCCCTGTCAGCTTTGAAATCGGGTGACCATAGGTTCTTCCCATTCAAAGTCATAGTGGTTCCATTGATGATTTGTTCAAGGGCCTCTTTAGCTTGCATAAAAACAGGGCGATCCTGGCTCTCGAGCTTCAGAATTCTGTAGCCACGCTCAGGAACCGAGGAAAAATAAACGAACTGCCGTTCCCAGTCTTTTCGCAGTGATTCGATGCCATCTTCAACAACGCCAAAGACGCGAGTCGAAACCCTAAAATTTACCAGGTGAACGTGCTGAAGGTAGAGTTTTCCTGATGGGTTGAATGGCAGCCACGTCTCGTTCAACTGTGCGACGGCATCAAGCGCTTCGGACTCTTCGATAAATCGGGCTTGTGCCTTGACTCTCCTTGCCGTTGGGCTCCCAAACACTTCCCATTGTTCCAGGGCGCCTATGTCGTATAGCAAGGATTTTATCATAGTCGAGTCAATATCCGAGTCCGTATCATAACTCGAGTCACTCATCTTGACTTCATAGGGTCCTTCAAACAGGGGAAACAGATTCATGATATCCTCTGAAGGCATGGTAGCGACCAAACCCTCCAACACCATCTGCCATGGCCCATCCCTTTGTGTGGCATCCACTGCGGCGGGCATTTGGGCTGCGACTGGCAAGCCAGCGATTTTGAGTTGCTGGTTTTTGAACTTGTAGTATGCAGCAAATGCTTCTGCTGGAGTCCTGAACCCGAGAGTGGCGTTTTTTGTCGGCCTGTGCCATGAGCAGCGGACGTTTCTGCTGTCGATGAGGCCAAATGATGATCCGTCTGGTAATGGGACAGGAATTTGTGTGACTTCCAAGTCAGGTGCTCGAATACAGGTGCGAAGCTTCCAGCAGGCGGACTTTGCAAACTCTGGATCTTTGACTTTGACGATGGCCATTCCATTCCGATTTTTTACGAGCTTGATGAAATTGATGTCGCTTATTGATACACTGATGCCTACATCCGCTAGTAAATCTTGCACCGACCGTGCTGACGACCTCAAGGGCAGATGGCGCATTTGAATAGCGGAAAAGTCAGAATGAAGAGTAGCATTCGTGACAGCCGCTCCATCTCCAAACTCGGCCCATGCACCTCCGATCTCGCGAGTCAACTGTTCATCAATCTTGGAAACATTATTAGCTTTCGGGTTTTCGCATCACTGTGGTACAATAGCCTACCTCGGGGTCCTCCGACCACTCGGTGTTGGGCTGATCGTGAGCATATCGGCAGGTCGCTCCCCTCTTACAGAATCCTTTAGCGAAGAAACGACATGGTTCTTGAGGAGGTCGGGGTCCTTCGTGAGAGAAGCGACAGGCTTCGCCGTGAGAGCATATGCCCTGCGCGTAGAACCGACAAGCTTGCCTTGGGCGACGGTCTGGTCGTTGGGGCCGGTTCACTGGCGCATCGTGGGCGTAGCGACAGTTTGCACCGTGGGCGCAATAACCCTCCGCGTGGAATCTACAAGGCGGCCTATCGCGATGCTCCGGGCGCCTCCGCTGGCGGTTTTGATCTCGAAGTGCGTTGACTAGCGTATGATTTTGGTAATTTTGCGCGTCTAGTCGTTGTAGATTAAGGTGCAGTCGTTGGAAGAAATCATCTTCGGGGGAAGTGGGACGCTCCAAAGTATTGCCCATGTTTGTGGGTATGGATTGTTGTAGCGTTCAGAATCTTTGCGCTCGAATGAAAATTGTCGCCGTCATTAAATAGTAAATTACGTGGCGTTGCGGTAAATGTCAAAAGCAAATACAGTTACAAGAAACGGTTCGGAGATACAGCGGCTGACAGCAGGACTCAGGAGCACGGTTTACAGTGTGTTTATTAATGATTGATCTCAGGTGACGGATGAAGTAATCCTGAGTGAAAATGGGATGCTTGAGTATGGTGTGTGATATTGAGACCGTTCAGACGATGGATGCAGGAGGCCGGTTGTTTCACAGAACGCGTGACGCGTGTTTGTGACACAGTCAATGAGATGTTGATCTACAAACTTTACCCCGCAGATAAGATATATGAGGGTTGATGCGTGTTCATCTCGTTTCAGGTTTGATGCCAACTCTCTGATGCAGCATTTGGGCATGACTGCCGCTGAGAATTGGGTTATGCCACGCATACATATGGATGAGGTGGCAGTGAGTGGTTAAGTGCGTATGCCCAAGCTCAACACAACAGGCCTAAAGGCGGTGAAGCCCTCGCCACATCATGTGTTGGCAGCTGGAAGTCGAGAGAATACTTGGGTAGAGCATAAATAATGCGATCACTTACCCGCCAGTGTAGTATGGTAAGGTGACGGTCTAATATTGTCGCAAATTTGATAGTCCCGGTTATTTTGCTCACCGCTCAATCCATGCTGGGTCAGCGGGTCTTGATCTGCTCTGACTGGCTGTAGTCGGTCCTAAAAAAGGGGCCTGGCGTGTGCCTGACATATTTCTCGCTTAGGTAATGGTGATCCGGGTCCTTGGATAATTCTTAGCTTTGAATCTACCCGAGATACCTTTAAACCCGCGATCTGCAACGAACCAGTCAAGTCAAGTCAAGTCAAGCAAGCAAGCAAGCTCACTACTACGGTACCTCCTCTACGTACCTGTCTTCTTTTCTCTTCTCTTCTGCCCTCCTAGGCACATCCTGGCCTCGCCTCGCTGACTGCTCCCTCAGAGCCTCAACGGTCGCTCAGACCATACCCCAACAGCCCCGCACCTCGGCGCATCAGCAGAGCAGAGGAAAGTAAAAAAACCACCTGGCAACATGGGCTCCAAGAAGCGCAGCTCGGCCTCAGGTGAGACTGGCAACGCCACTGATGCTTCTTCCTCTCGCAGCGGTCAACCGTCCCGTAGCCTCAGGAGGAGAGCCGGCGACATTGTCAACAGCCTCAATCCGGTGGGTGCGGGCAAGGGCCCCGATGTGATGCAGCAGCTCGCTGAGATTCCCTTCAACGCCGAGGCCTTTCTCCAGGCGAAAGCTGCTCAGGCCAAGGCGCTGGATGCCGAGGCCAGTGAGACCGGTGATGGCGAGGATGTCGTCGAGGTTGAGTATGAGGGGACTCGTCCGTACGTTCCGACGGTTCACGCTCACCTCAAGGGCGTTGACAAGGTTTGCCGAAACGGGGAATGGTCGAAACCGCTTCAACGCTTCCTGACGAGACTTCAACTCGGTTCAAACAATCTCAGCGTCATTTATGACTCAGACCTTGAAAATGTGGGGATCGAACCTCCCGAGGAGACCGAGTCTTGGGTCGAACAGAGTGAGCCCTCCAAGTTCGCCGGCCACGTCTACAGATTCCTTGGCCGTCAATGCCGATCCGCCTCTTCAGACAGACATCTCTATGTCCTCTATCACCCCGATGCCGAATGGCACACCGACTTCTACGAACTTCTGCAGGACAAGCCTCTGCCCAGCAATTTCCTTGGCTTCTCCGACAATCTCGATGCTCTCGTGGCTTTTGTGAGGTTCATCCGAAAGCGCCTCGGAAAGCGCGCCAACAACGCCATGTTCCACCTCCTCATCCCCTCATCCCGACCCATGTCTATCAGAGACGCTCTTGAGTTTCCAGATCTAGGTGATCTGGTCATTCACGGTGAGACTCACGGCGGTAACAACTACGTCTGGGTCAATCTACCCACTTCCGACGACTATCCCGCGAACCTGCTCCTGAAGCATGTTGAGAACGCCGTTCGCGGCGAGAGTGAATGGAAGAGGACAGCAACAGTCAGCACAGCCATAGGAGGATTGACGGCATCACTGGCCGGCGCGGCTTTCACCCTCAGAGTCAAGGGAGCGCCCTTCCCATCCCTCAAGACATTCGGGATCGGAGCAGTCTGCACCACCATAGCTGCCCGAATCAGAGGCGCAGAGTACCTCCCCCTAGCAGTCCTCGGCATCGGCGGACTGTGCACCACGATAGCAGCATTGCAAGTAAACAGAGGCCTGAGCAAGCGCATCCCCAGACTCATCGGCGGCACCGACACACCCAAGGAGCCCAAGGCAGAGCCCGAGAAGGAAGATTCAGCGGCCAGCGAGCAGGACGAGAGCAGGGACGAAACCCCCCACGAATCAGATGTCCTGCCCGAGCCAGAGCCGCCAGCTGTTCCAGAAGAGCCATCCAAGATCAAAGACGACTCAGACGCTCTGTCTTTTGTGAGCAAGGCGTCTAGCACGAGCAAGTCTTCGAGCAGCAAGAAGCATCGACGAAGTGAACGAAGCGAGCGAAGTGAGCGAAGTGAGCGCAAGCGCAGGGATAAATAAAGCATGGAGAACTACAAGGTTGGAAAGACAGAACAAAGTACAAAGTACACTGACAGACAGCTGGACTTTTGATGGTGTATTTTTTGTTTTTCGATTTGAATACGCTTCGAGTGCTGTTTTTTTGCTCAGTGTTTGGTTTTCATGAGTTGGAAAAACGCACAAAAGTAGAAATATAAATTGAAGACCTCTACTTGAAACGAGGCTGTTGTGTTCAAACTATCCGTTCCAGCCCATTGTCAAAGCATTGGATCCACCAGATTCGAAAAGAGTTGCATGAGCCAAATAACACAGCGTGTAGTATTGACGGGAACTGAAAGTAGGGTATATACATATATATATTTCTGTTTCTAATAAGAACAGAAAGTAAAAAACACGATGTATCCCCTGGCTCTGTGAGCTTCTTAGTACTTAATGCTCATTTATTTGTCAGATATTGAGCGGGTTGTTCGTTGATATTAAATCCAGATGATCTCGCCGCTGTAGGGTAGTCAGCCCAAAGTAAGAACGGGTCAGAATTACCGAGGTTCTGTCGAGGGTGGATATTCTGCTCCTCATCTGATCATGCGGTTTTCTAATTTTAGTATATATGTCAGACTACTTACGGCTCATCCAATTAGACCTTGGCTATCTTTAGTCATATCCACTTTCGAATGCAGCACTTTGCTAACCCCAAAGAAGACAATCTCGAGATGCAGCATCAGCATCTAGCTGTCTAACAGTCAGGCATGTAATTGTTCAGAATCAATCATGCAGATACAAGTGATGAATAAATACAGATGAGATGCGACTCAAGGCTCGCAGGCCCATCGACATCAGTAGAGAATGCAATACAATACAGACAACCAACCCATCTACCAAAGCTCGCAGACAGGCTTCTTCTGGGGACACTTGAACGCTCGCTGGAAATCAGCAGAGTTCTTCACCGGCAGCAAGATCCTAGCCCGGTTTGGGCTATGCTCATCCGTCAGCCCGGCAATGACCTGTGCAGGCTTGATGTTCTCGCACCAATTCTGACCCCATTTGACAAAGAACAACTGCTCATGCGTGAAGTTACCAAGTCCAGGCAGGTCTTGCGCTTTCCCGCTGTCCTTCTCCCATTTCTTCCATGCTGCGAAGCTAGACAGAATACCACCTGCGTCTGCAACGTTCTCACCAAGCGTCAGCTCTCCGTCAATCTTCTCCTCTTCCCCGTCGGGACCGGTGATGGTAAAGTTGCCATATTGCTTGATGAAGCATTCACTGGACTTCTTGAATCCTGCCGTGGACTTTTCATCGAACCAGGCGCTCTTGTTACCCGTCTTGTCAAACTGATGGCCACTGTTGTCGAAACCATGGGTGATTTCATGACCTACAATACTTCCCATACCGCCATAGGTGATGTAGGCGGGATAACCGACGCCATAAATAGGAGATTGCTGGATGCCCGCTAGGATAACCATGGTGTTTCCTGAGGGTTGATGGAAGGCGTTGGTGGTCAGAGTACTAGACGGGAACTTTTGTCGATCGACAGGCTTGTCAAGGGATGCCCAGTTCTGAGCAACCCGAGACTTTGCAAAAGAAAGACTATTAAGTAGCAAAGATGGTGTGATCTCGATATCAGAATAAAACTTCTTCACGACCTTGGGATCAGTGACATGGGGCGAGGTCGGTAGGCCAATCTTGCTCGTCATGGCGCGAACTTTCTCAACCGCCGTCTTCTTGACCTTGTCAGTAGCCCAAGCTCTGGTTCCAATGCGTCCGATAAAAGCCTCCTCAAGATTGTCAATGATCTGAGACGTGAACTTCTTAGCATCGGGCGTAAAGTGCTTATCGGCGAAGAATCGGGCGAGAATCCAAGTCAGACCGGTAGGACCGACGAGCTGAGAACCGATTTTGTCGTTGGCAATCCAGTCAACGCCATTGTCGAGAAGAATTGCGCATCGCTGCCAGCGAGGTGAAGGACTGCCGGGATCTCTGCCTTGCTGCTTCATCTTCCATGTGTTGTAGGCCTCAGTCTGTGGTGAGTCGACATAGATAGAAACAGCAGCAATGGCTTTCCAAAGGAAGTAAGTTTGAATGACCTCGGGTGGTGTCTGGGAGAATTTCTGCGAGATGTTGTGGTGTAGCGCTGCGGAGTCGAATATGATCCTGGAGTCGTCGAATCCTTCAGGCGCCAATTGATCAACGACGTACTTGAAGTTCAGCTGTGGAGCGATCTCTTGAATATCATCGATAGAAACGTATGGAGTCGCATCAGGAGTATCTTCAGTATCCTGTTCCTGGCCCGCCTCTTCTGTCGAATTTGTCTCTGGGGCGGCCGCTGGTTGAAGCGAAAGCTGAAGGGCGACGACGGACTGCATCAAAGTCTGAGCCTCGCCTCTGGTCAAATTGGCAGGATGAACAGAGTAAATAAGCTCGCTTGCAATCTTGATGAACTCAAACATATCCTCGGGAGTGGATGGAAGACCAGGATCCGTGGGTGGCTGGATGCCGAGGGCCATCTTGTCTGGGTTCAGAGGCTCTGCGATCTGGATGAACCGCTGCGTTGTCTCGATGCCCAGGCTTTCGAACAGAGTAAGAAGTTGACCAATCCCCTTCGAGTGATCATAGACAGTTCCTTTCTTTCCGTTGCCGGAAGAAGGAAGTGTCGTTACAATAGTCTTGGCAACCTGTCGAAGTTGGCTAAGACCCTCTTCTTCATGGGCAGTTGTGTTCATGCAGACTTGATAAGCTTCTTGCAACTTGACAAAATTCTCTTTATCAGCCTTGGTCTCATCTTTGGTGAGATTGACCGTTATCCAGCCAGCGTCTGGGCCGGAAGGGTAGGGACTCTCGAGGATGCGTCGAACGAGATCATAAACATGGTATTGGACAGCTCCTAGGACATCGACAGACATAGCGCCTGCTGGGATTGGGTTGCGTTCTGCCCAGTTACCGCAGACGACTATCGACACATTAGCCTACCAGAAGCTCGTGAACAGTCGAAATAATGAGACCTACGTTCATCGAAGTCGGTGCATGGATCAATCTTTGCATGATTTGTAGCCATACTGCCTAGAATGTCATCTGCAATCTCGATGCATGCCGGGGTCGTGCAGAGGCTATTGGCACTATAGCCAGAGGAGCCACGAGGCAGGATCCCCATGCTGAGGGAAGAAGAAAAACGAAAGTTGACTGAGGGATATGAAACAAAAGACAAGAGAAGAGCGTTCTAAAACAGCTCTGATTGAGTCGATGGACCAAAAGGCATGGATTGAATACAATTGAATAGTTGTTCTTATATACATCCAAGCCTTAAACACGTCCTTGAGGCTGTGCCGGATTCCATTATTCAAACCCATAAGCTCGTAAGATTAAGGACCCTTCTATTGGCCATCTCACCCGTGCTGACAGACATGGCGCATACGAGGCCGGCCAGTGTAACAACAGTGGCCCAAGGTCCCATTCTGAAGGCGATCGAAAAAAACAGCCAAATGCAGCGTAGCAGCCACGTCAATGTGCTCGAAAGTAGCAACTGAACAAAGCATAGCGAAAATTGCTGCGGTCATCATTTCTGGGACTTGAGTGTTACATGCTTGATGATGCTTCTTGGCAGCGCTATTTCCAGTCTGCAAGCGCCTGTGCAAAAGTCCTGGGTGGGGGCCGAATTATTAATAGTATCCATAAATACAGCGGTCAGCCAATTTTGCACTTTTTATGCTTATTATGATGATATGGCTTGCTATGGGCGTAAGTTAAGGCAGGCTGGGTTGAAACGTCCAATGGAGATGGACGTGGATGAGGATAGCACCGTACGGTGAGGGGCACGAGAGGGAGCCGAGTGGTTTTGTGCATAGGTTTAGCTCGCCGCTGATGGAATTATTGAGGCTGAGCCGGCGAATAAACGTAGTAAGCATAAATGCAAATATTCGGGCTTGTAATACGCATATTGCTGACACTCGTGACCACAGAGTTGGTCTGAGCTATGACTCGCTGGAGGCCAGTAGTTCGTTTAGCATGACTCAAGCGAAACTCGACAAGATTCACGTAATTATAAGTTTGGTAATATTCTCTTTGTTCAACTGGCCCATGATCTCTCTGATATTTTCAAAAGAAAAACATATTTTGGTCTCGATCTCACTCACTGGGCTGTTGTTCGTATAGACTGGTTCGTCAAAACCGCGTCAATTTGACGGATATGCGATAGGATAATCTCTTTTACGTCTACTTGAGACGTGTATGTTGGAGTTGAGTGCATGATAGTAGGTTAAAAACACATAATAGGAAAGATTTAAACGCAGCGTCGTCATGTCCTCAGTCCTCATTTCGTGTCCAACTCAGCCTCATTTCGATCTTGATAAGTGAGTCTAACCTAATCCGGCAGTAACTGAACGCACCCAACGAAGGTATGGAATACGGTGAAACCACAGTATAAAGACAGAGCGATGTCCAAGGAAATGGATTCAAAAACACATTCATTCTGGAAACCACCTCTTACTATTAAATACCACTCTTTCAAAATGCAGACCTTTAACATTCTTTTCATCACTCTTGCTACTGCAGTAGCTGGAGTACCCTCTTCCTCCAACTGCCCTCCCTTCCCTGCCTCGATGACCCCATTTTCTTATGGTTTCAAAGAGCCCAAACCGCCTGCTATCAAGCCAGAATACCAGGCGCATTTCGTGCAGCACAAGTGGTCAGTCAGCCCATCAAAATCCAACCAACTCTGCATTTTGCTCACTCAAACTTAGGAACGGTGAAATATCACATATCACAGCTGGCTTCATCCAAAACTCTCCATCCAAGGGCTTTGTCCGAGCTGACGAAGCCTTCGACGGTGTTCTAGCCTCTTCTACTTTTGACTATTCCAACGTCACCAAGTCGGGCTTGGTCGACAACACTCTGACTACATATGATCCCAACAAGTCCAAGCCAAGTATTTGGAGAGGATATGTGAACTCAAACTATCCTATTCTCAACAAGACTGTCTTCATTGACAATGGAGCTGTCTTTGAGGGTTTTGTCAAAAGGGATTTCACCCCGACTCCCGTTGCAGCAGTAAGTTTGCGTGCCCACCGGGGGAGTGATTGCTGACTTTCATTCCAGTGGAGCATCATGTACCAGAATGCAATCCCCGTTACAGTCTTTGTCAACGAGTGTGGTGTTATCGTTGGGTACGATTACTTTGCCCCGGAGCTTCGTACCCGTGTCATCATGGAGTTCTTCAACATTCAGGCCAAGTAGATCTTTGGGCGTAATTGGTAGGGTTTTTCGCCGCGATGAGGTTTTCCCCCAGTACTCGAGTTTTTAGAGTAGAAACAAAGTCTAATAATACGCCGTATTATTTACAGAATGAATTACTAGTCGTCTTATATAATGCCTTTTTAGTACAGTTTCTCAGATTCTATGCCACCAGATCAGCTCGAACCCCCGTCTTTACTGCTCAAGTATTGATACTCCCATAGTTCTACTAAGTCGACTTTGATCCTCTCTGAAACGACAAATCCTTTCTGCGAAATTAAATCCAATAGCCTCATAACCTCCATCCTCTCTCGGGGATCTACAGAGTTTGCACCCGCCATTCGAAGTGGAAATATCACCAAGACTCCAGCAATATGAGAATGCTCAAGGATTTCAGAGCAACAAGAGAGCATGCTAGCGACATGGCGACCAATCTCCATGGAAGTAAGGATAGGAATAATTCTCGAGTCCCAGCAGTCATAGAAAGTGAAGTTTCTGCAGAGAAATAACTGGAGAGCATGGTAATTTGCCAACGCGAGCTTTTCATAGGGTCCACATGATTTGATAGACGCACTGTGTTGCGAGTGCCAGGACTGAAGTTCGTACTGGAAAAGACAACTCTTTGCGGCCAGAATATCTAGATCTGGGTGATTGTGTCGCTGATTTTCTGGAATCAATTCAATCTGGTCAAAGAAACTGGCATTTTGTAAGCACTGGTTATTCACGCGTTCGCAGAACGGACCTTTTGCTGAATGAAGAGATCTTGATTACTAAGTTGAGAATTTCGTCGAGTGGGTTTGTTGCGACCATTTCATGTTGGTTCGGATATGAGTAGTCGGATAGTACGGTATCTTCACCGTAGAGAATGGCTCGATTGCCCTCCAACTGCTTGAATGTCTCAAAGGACTGAGAGCCGAGATAATCGGAACGACTGTCAGTCTCAGAAAGCTCAAATATCTTGGAAGTGCCATAAAGCATATGTTTGGCCCACTGGCCGCCAGAGACCTCCACCATCAACTGCAAGAGCTATTATGACACGATCAACGAGATATTAAGATTGTTTCTTACCTCAAACAAGCCAAGAAGTAATGTACACCAAAGAACGCCTTGGCAATGCAATGCGTCTGACGATCGGATGTAATTTTGAAGGCCTTTAAGTGCCTTGCTATATGTTTTCAATGCAAAGTGGTATGGCGATCGAAGTTCGTCGGAAGACCTTGCTCGTGGCGCTCGACTGATTTCCAGGGCACCAATGGCAACTGTTGCCTCTCGCAGTGGCGTACATGTTTGAATAAGAGGCAGAAATTCAGGACCCAGGTTTGCAAACTCAGGTGTGAATTCACAGCGTTGAAGAAACATAAAGAATGTCTTTAAGTATACGCTGTCGGGCTTCTCGCTTATCTGCGGCTGGAGGTTGGTCGTTTGCTGAGACACGGTTGAATGGCTGACGAATTTCAGTTTGGAGACTATAGCGGCTTGAGGCTGGCAGTGCTTCTTCATGCGGATACAGTATTCGCAGGGGCTTCCCCCTTGGCACTTTTCATCGCGTTAGTTTCAGTTTGGGGACGTTTTGCGGTGTCTCTCGAACCTTGATGCGTCGCCTTGCACATGACTGGCAGCGAGTGAGCTTCTTACGCTGATCTAGCGGACCAACGATGCGTCGAGTCATCATTTGGTTAGCTAATTCGTATGACTGGACTGTGATGAGGAGAATGTTATGTAGCAAGTCCAGCGAAGAACTGTAACTGTTAATGCCATTTTGTTTCGAGTCATGACTGATGAACGGGCAACTTCGTATCGAGGCTTGGCTTTAGTTCACTCAGCCCCCACCAGACTTGACTCAAAGTAGAAGCATTTGAACGCACTGGGTCACTTCACAAAAAGGATAGCCAATGACAGCTTTCGTGTATTCCAACAATGTAGCCCGTTGAACGGGGCGCAATATCTAGAATTACTGGCTCCATTCCCTAATAACACGCTTATAGCGTTGAGAATTTGCATCGATTGATTCCTATTTAGTGTAACGGTCATCCAGACTCGATGAAAGTATTATAATTAAGTGTCCCTACGGGGAGCTGTTCTAAGTATTTCTATATTTTTCTAGATCCCCTCCAAACTGTGTAAAAATCACTTTTCATTACCTTTTCCGTATTAACTTCTGATAATTGCCAAATAACGCCATTTTGTCATGCTTTCGTGGCACTTTTGCCCGTAATCATGCCAAGACAGAAGTCTTAACCTGTTACAATCTTCTGCGTAGGACGAGCCATTTTCCAAGTAACAGCGATCGACCTGTAATGAAGAAGATGGCAGCTAGTACGATGATAGCGAGGTAGAAGCAACCTAGAAGTTGAGCACCCAGCTTTTCCAGCAAGATTCCGCTTAGTGGGTTTGCAAGGAGCAGTGCGACAGCCACACACATATTTGTCGAGCCTTATCTTGAGTTAGTATCTGAATACTCTCGAGAATCTGACCAAAAACACTTACCAAAATATCGAGCATAATCCTGTGGCTCGCAGGTCTTTCCGGTACATACTACAGTGTGTTAGTAGTGAGGAGAGTGAACAACGTTGGGGGACTTACATGGCGATAGCACGTAGAATGATCCAGAACAGTACCCCCAGAGAGCAGTAAAAGTATACATGAGAGGAGCTGAGGTTGTGCTGAATGGGACGAAGATGGACGAGATGAACACCAGAATGACGAACATGGTGGTGATCATAGCATTGAACGGTCCAACTTTGTCTCCCACGAATCCAATCGAGAAACGACCTAAGCAGGAGCAGGCACCCAGGATGGATAAAAGTGTATATCCATCCTCGGTGGAAAACCCTGCTCCTCTTGCGATAGTTGGCAACAAACCACTGATTCCATAGTTGACGAACTCAACCATGCAGATACCAAGTGCAGTAACGACAAAACTTAGAGACTTGAAAGCCGACAAGTCTAGACTGAAGCTCTGGGGCTTTTGAACCATTTGCTGGCCTTCTGTGAGACGACGGAATGGGAGATAGCATAACACGCCAAGTGACGTGATGCACGCAATAACGAGCGCAACAAGCCTCATCGACCAAGCCCAGCCAAGCTTACCAAAAGTAGCACGTAGCATCATGGGATAAATAATACCACCAAGCGAAGTACCCATAACAGCAATACCCATGGCAAGACCTCGACGCCGAGTGAAAAGTTTGCCGATGACGCCGATAGCCGTGACAGCACCGATACCACTCCCGATACTGCCAAAAAGGCCGAGGCAGAGGATGAAATGCCAGTATTGCGTACACTCAGCGAGAAGGAGGAATGTAACGGTGGAGAAAGCTGCGGCGATCGGACCAAGAATCTGAGGGCCATAGCGATCTAGGATAGAGCCGATTTGGAAGTTGAAGATGAGGGAGAGAAAGAGATAAGTTCCTGATATCCATCCGACTTGGCTGACACTATAGCCGTCCAACTCGTTGAGAGCGAGATGGGATTGGATTGTTCCGAGGGAGTTCATAAATCCTAGAAGACGTGGTCAGTAAATGCAATTCTGAGTTGGAGTAGTATTCCTTACCATAGGACGATATCAAGAATAGCATAGATGCAAAGACGCATAGCCAGGCACCGACATCTGACTCGCAGTCTCTATTTTCTTGTTCCTTTTCGTTGTATGGGCCAGTGGAAAGGTCTATCTGACTTGGAGGTACTGAAGTCGGTGCGCTTTCGATGTCTGGAGTTGCCGCGCCCTCGCGGAATAGAGTAGGGGACGTCGACCTTGATCGATCCATGTTGATAATATTGTCGTAATTCAATGTGTGATTAAACGTTTACTGTTTAATACAAATATCTTGTCTTGAGAGTACAGTCATTGACTTGTACTCTATTTATACGGTAAAAGTACCTGATATCCACCGCCAACAATCTCCACTCACGATATATCTTCACATCATGAGCCTCAACATAAAAGAAGGAACGTATCTCTCGCTTAATCACAATCAACGCCATTCTCCGATGCCGATCCCAAGACTCGTGCCTGAGTCCAAGGAAAGGATTGAAAGAAATCTAATAATGGCCCAAGCTCGTTCGATCGACTCGGCCAGACCCGCTGCGTTGGGTCAGGCATCTGGCGTTGCCGCTCCACTTGGTGGACCGCTTGACTAAAAGACTGAGGTCTGAAGGTCATGAGCGATTGCGACACCGGGAAGAATAGTCATAATATCCACGTCTCGGCCAGATTCTTTGTCACGAAACTGTGGTACGTCGCTACCTTGGACCGTGAGCTTCGGTGAGTATCGTGGTTGTGCACGGGAATAACGGAGATGTACCGCCGCCAGGTCAAGTACACTCGGTATTGCCACTGTTAAATGCCGACGATCTGACTTTGGATCGGTGTGAGCTCGGGTACCTTGTCAAATACCAGGGTTTCGTGTTTATTGTTTATTTTAGATTTTTCTTAGCTTATTGATTAGTGTTTATATCGTGATCTTTCCCGGCTGCGCTCGGACCTTGGGATCCGCATCATCATATCATGTTGAGGCTGACTCGTCAATTCACTTGTTTCGCCACACACTGTATATTTCATACAATTCTGTCATTATTCGTATTTTTTTACGCTTGGATCTCGCTGATAGCCGTCACTTAAGTATAACCCTACACCGTGACGCACACACTGTGCATGCTGGCACTTTTCGTGATGTTTCTATAGTGGAGAGGCGTGGGCACGCTCACGTGGTTATGCTTCCGATATAGGAGTCTTGCCAGTAACATAGCATTGAATCACGAATTTGAATTGCTTCTTTAATTTTTCAGGCTCTTAAGAAATATAGATGTGGCAAGCGCGAGCACCCAAGAAGACCCTTTACGTGATGTCTCCAAATTCCTATGGAGCAGCTTGAGAGATCATCATTCCTTCACTTCCTAAGTCTGATAAAAGGACAATCTATGCGGTTTAGAGTGGCCTTAGATATAGCACTGCTCCTCGGGTTGACACTACAAATAGTGAAGCTATCTCACGCGGTACCCGGGGGTCTTGAGAGACCAAGCGTCGACTGATGACATGTTAATTGAGATGGAGATTTAGCGGCACTTCGAATACAATTATCACGATATTGATAATCAAGAATATAGGGCAATATTCTAGATCGTATCGACTGAAATATGAAGGCCCGAACTGGGAAGCTCCAGCATACCTCTTTGCCGAGGAAAGAATTTAGGTGTAATGGCTCGTATTACTGGATTCAAGAGTGATAGCACTGGGCCAGAGACATGCCAGCATATAATCACGTGCTAGTAAAATTCTTTCAGCTTCATAAAGGAAAGTATACGCTTGAGAACTGGCTGATGTTTCATACCCCGTCAATCTCGTGTGAGATGCATCGGTTGCACATGCAAAGACTGTTGTTGCTACTACAAAGCGACGAGCATCAAAAGATCCTTGCATTCAGTGCCCGCCCAATAACTCTAACCCCAATAGCCTACTCACAACTTCCAAGCTACCAATCCAAGGAAGTCAGGAGTATCGAGAACCAATAGACTGCATGGAAACGCGATATTCCGAGACGACTTGCCAGATACGAAAATAAGCACGTAAATACTAGCGAAAATCGGGCATGCGCAGCGCACCTCAGCGGCAAGTCATGCAGCTATTGAACGGCACAGCACTCTCCGGGGAATAAATCTGCGCAGCCGCCGATGATCTTTCTGGTCTGAATCCCTCCGCATTGATGAAATAGGAAGCTCGAATTGACTGTGGAGACGATTTGTGCGCAGGACAGTTTCAGCTGAAAACTCAAAGCAACATGAAATACGACTTGCATGAGACTAGTGAATTTGTATGCAAAGCAGATCATGATGGTCGTTGTTATTGGATGGAGCTCGGGATTTTTGTATAATCTAGAGCAGCTATCACGAGATAAATACTACCTTTGTTTGTGCATGTGGCCCAATGCGAACATCCAGAGTGAATTCTTGTCGAGATCAGTCCACGTTGGTGAGTGAGGTGCATTAAGCGCTGGGAGATGCAGAATGGAGAGGCGTAGGCATGGTTCTAGACCAAAGACAGGTAGAAAGGTTCCTATCATCAGATATCGCCTGCACTACTAGGGATGCACTTGATGTATAAGAAGCATCGTCTGCTCCCCAATAACCAGAACTTCAAACAAGAGCTTCACTTCAAACAATCGACAAACAATATCTCCCAACACTATCTCTTCACATATTTATGTAAATCGCCCCATACTACCGATTCTGTGACAGGTTTACCAACATAGAATAGACAAGAAGTCATCAAGATGGTCAACCCCCTCTACGTCATCTACGCCCTCTCCGCCATCGCAGGAGTCGAGGCATGCAAGAGAACCTGTTCTGCCACTAACGACACCGGCACCACTTGTAGCTACTCGTGCACCCAGGTTTGCTCCAGCATCTCCGCCAAGCAAGCTCGCGATACCTTCCTCGCGGCTCTGCAGTCTGGCGGCAACTCGTGCTCTGCTGTTGGAACTAGTGGTGTCTCGTGCAGAAAGACGGCCAAGTTTGGAAGCTGCTATGATCATCACTGGTCGTGTGGAAGTGGCTGCTAGATGATCACTAGGAGGAGAGCTACATAGTTGGGCATGAAATATGTGGAGGGCTTGTATGTGAAGATGAAGTCTGTGCAATTTTCAGACAACCGTTGACCTTGGCGGACGTCATCAGTATTCGGCTTCGTATTTGAGAAAAGCTCTCATGTTGATCATATGTAGAAAATCACTCTCCAAAGCTATGGAATTAATTGCTATGGTCATCAGTGCACTGAGCGGTCTTTATATGCCGTGAATGAGTTGTCCAGATCAAAATTACAATAGGCTAGGGTAAGCAAGAAGAATAGGATCTCTCTCCAAAGTGGTGATAAGTGGGCAGGTTTAGTATATCCTGGTACTTTAGATAGTTAGATTTACCATCCCGGCTTGGTGTATAACGCTGTCTTGTTCCATGAGAATAATTAATTGACACGAACCCTCCTAGATTGTATGTTCTTCTTTTATTCCGTCAACTAATCATACGAGCGCGTTCAGTGAGCAAGTGCGTCAGCGGCTCCGCGTACATTCTACGCGTCTGTGCTGATGGCTCTGCTTCTTATTTCATCGCTTCTTTCGTTGATCGACTGACTTCCAATGGCAATCTTGCTTTAGTGACTTTGGATTGACCTGTACAGAGTACACCAAAGACTTCGGCCAATCAACCGTGTAGTAGTCCTTCGGCACTATCGGCGAACCGTAGTGTTGGTAATACACGAGAGGCCTGAATCATATTAAAGGTATTAATATTCAGCACTTCCAAGTCGGCAATTGATGTCGTCTCGCTATAAATCTTAGTACCGGACACTATTGGCTTTTAGTGCAGGCGGACATTATCTCGTCTAGAGGCTTTCGTAGCACAAAGCTTGTCGTTGAGCTAAAACTTAGTCATATAAGCATATATATCATCACCGCCGGCAGAAGTCATGGTACATCGCCGAAGAGCCATGTAGCATCCGTAGAATACCACCTCGGCAAATGGCAAGTTCCGTGCAGTGGAACAGATCCGAGCCGACTTAGCCGCAAGACCCTGAAAGCGCACGGGCGAATACCCCAAAACTGACATCTGGGCCACTATCCTACAGGGAACCCTGCATTTGCATTGCTGGAACAATTCGCTTGACCTTTTTGCTTTTTGGAACACTAGATTGAAATGCGTGAAGATGATATGACGAATGTAGATGCGGCCCAATCAACCCTATGATCCCTCCCACGCCGCTGGGCAGAAACAGTTCGAGACCTTTTCCAGCAAGCATTTGTCACTTGTGCGTTGGTGTCTTGCACTAAAACTGACTAATAAGTCGTAATGTCTACCGCCCATGATAGTGCCCCGGAGTGAGCTCTCCCCTATCCGCTGGTCCCTGAGCTGAACTAATGACAATCTCCGTCTTGCGCATGATTCCATCCTCCTTGGCCAGAATATCCTCTGCACTATCACCAATCTGCTCATCAACCCCGCTGCCCAGCGGTTGAAGTCCGCTTCTTCGGGAAAAGTTCTTGCGGTAGGTCGACTGCAGCGCGTAACCGGAATTGTTCTGCGACTTGCTGCGGCTGCGACTCCCGACGCGGGACTGCTCGCTGAAGTAGCGCACCAAAGGGGCGAGGGTCGGGACGCAGGCGACGATTATTCCGAGATTGTTCTCGACCATTGACCATTTGATGAGACCGGCTGAGTCGAGGAGGTTGGAGAGGGATTTTATGGTCTGGATGCGGACGATTTGGATGATGGAGATGAAGATTCCCATGGCGAAAAGACCGAGAAGGACGACTTTCTTACGGGTTGGCATCTGTAGTTTCAGTAGAGTCGGGAAAGGTAACATCATGCTGTTTTTGCCGCTGGTTAGATGTCTTCTGGTTGCCAATATCATGAGTACTCACACGACAACGTCAAATACGATGGTGATGGAGGCCATGGTGGTGTACATAGGTACGCCTTTGAGACAAGAGCCGTGTGTAATACTCAAATCCCATTGCTTCCGAACCTGCGAAAGGTCGCGTTAGTAAAAGAAAGTCTCAAGCTCGTTTGAGGGGCCACGTACCGGCGTGCAAAGGTTGATCTGCGCAATCAAGAACGAAAGATGGAACAAGGTGCAAGCAACAGCAACGCCGACTGTCACTTTGTACCAGATTCCTGAAGCCATGAATCTCAAGTACGAGATCAAAAGGCTGAGCTTGAACCCTAGAATACTAGAAATGTAGCTTTTCGCCGTCGGTAAGTAATTATCCCGTATCGTGAGGAGTCGATCTTACAATGGCGCGCCCATGAATTGTAGCTACAGATGATGTTAGCCTTTGATGGAAGGTTAGGGGATGTTGGACTTACCAGCATAAAGTTGTAGTAGTTTTGCTGAGGCAAATCGTCAAGTTTCTTCAATCCAAGGCCCCATTTCGTTTCTAGAGTGTGTCAACTGGTGATCGGCAACACTGAATCTTAGCGAAAGTTTACTCACGTATCACCGTAATGATGGCGAATCCGCAGCTTGCGATCTGTTGCTGATCAGTATGTCTGTCATCTGGAGATCGAATGCAGATCCCTCCTTACCCATGTCGCGATGATGATCCAGTCATCTACGAAGACGACGCGTCAGTGCCAACGAACAACGGAGAATCGACAGGCTCTTCTTACCAGCTCCCACCGACTTGAGCATAAACCCCCTGACATAGATTCTCAGGAGAACTGTAAGGAGTGCAACGGCTGTAAAGACAACAGCAATAGACGTGATTTGAGGGCCATCGGTTGGCGACCCGCTCGGGGCGTTGTAAGTCCAGCCTGACATTGGAAAATATGCGACGACAGTATGGTGAACACAATCCGGAAGAGTACAGCCGCCTTATACATTACTCCCCTCAGAAAAAAAGAAAATTGCTTCCTTCGAAAAGAACTCTATTCCGAGACCATGGTCTGATCTAACGCACTCCGACAGCCACAAAACTCAATTTGGCAGGTCGCTTCTCCTCGAGACGATGCGAAAGACATCTTCATGCAGGGGTAACTGACAGAAAGTCCATGGACCATTCACAATGGATCACTTCTGCCGGCTGTTGAACCCCCCCAGGGCCTTGGCAACCCATTACCGACCTCGACCGAGATAAGCTTTCTTACATGGAATGGAAGACCTGTCAGGTAGACCGTTGTGCCGGTGAACCTAAACATCCTAGTCCCAGCCCCGGCCCGCGAGCCACTTCCGTGCCTTGTCTCCGCTTTCAAAGTGCACTATCGTCGGTGGGACTAGCTCACTCAAGACATACGCACCGATGCTTACGATGCACGACGGAACTCTAATAGTACTTATATAACCCAAAAAGTAAAAAGAGACAAGAACCACTCTCTTTTCTCTGCAAGATCTGCGACGCTGTAGCATTTCCTGTGAGTCACACCCTCTGTCTAACTGGTCTGTTCTTGTTGCTCACGCAGGTACTGTTTCATCTGCAGGACATCAACCATGAAAGTGACAAGCTTCTTTACAGCCGCTGCGGCCTTCTCCACTGCCCAGGCGTTAGCCACTACACCTAGCTGTAAATGCTTTCCTGGTGATGCTTGCTGGCCTTCAGATAGCCAATGGAAGAGTCTCAACACGACCGTCAATGGTCGTTTGATCAAGACTGTTCCTTTGGGATCGCCTTGTCACGATCCTACGTACGATGCTGCTCAGTGCAAGTACCTCCAGGACCAATGGCAACATCCTGGTATCCAGTAAGTTCAAATCTGAGGCAGTGTAGTGCAGCCTTGTGCTAACATGACTTAGCATGAACTCCTCGTCGTCGGTCATGGCTCCTTGGTTCGCTAACCAGAGCTGCGATCCCTTCCAACCTGAGTCCCGTGCCTGTGAACTAGGAAACTATGTTCGCTATGCCGTCGAGGCGCAGACCAATGCTGATGTTGTCAACGCGATCAATTTTGCTCGCAACAACAACATCCGCTTCGTCATTCGCAACACAGGTCACGACTACATTGGAAGGTCCACCGGTGCCGGTGCCCTCTCTGTCTGGACCCATCGTCTGAAGGACATCCAGTTCAAGGACTACAACGCCAACGGCTACAAGGGCAAGGCTGTTACTCTTGGTGCTGGTGTGCAAGGCTTTGACATCCTCAAGGCTGGAAACGATGCCGGATATGTTGTCATTGGTGGTGAATGCCCTACCGTTGGTGTTACTGGTGGTTATACCCAAGGTGGCGGCCACTCAGCTCTCAGCACAAGCTTTGGTCTATCTGCGCAGAACACTCTTGAGTTTGAAGTCGTCACAGCAGACTCTGGTGTTGTCACTGCTTCTCCCACCAAGAACTCTGATCTCTTCTGGGCTCTGAATGGTGGTGGTGGCGGTAACTGGGGTGTTGTTCTGTCTATGACAGTCAAGGCCTTCCCCGATGCCAAGGTTGGCGCTGCTACCCTTGCTTTCTTCAACACCAACAATGATCAGGCCACCTTCTACAAGGCCATCGAGACTTTCCACTCTGAGCTCCCTGGCATGGTTGACGCTGGATCTATGGTTGTGTACTACTTCACCAACACCTTTTTCCAGATTGCTCCTTTGACCGCCTTCGGCAAGTCTCAAGCTCAGGTTCAGAATCTTCTTGCACCTTTCATCAGCTGTCTTGATGGTCTGGGTTTGAACTACACAGTCAAGTACAGCCAGTCAGCAAACTACTACAAACACTACGACACCTACTTTGGTCCTCTCCCTATTGGTAACATCCAAGTCGGAATTGCCCAGTATGGTGGTCGCTTGATCCCTCGCGACACTATAGTCAACAACAACGACAACCTCACCCAAGCCGCCATCAGCATCGTTGAGCAAGGCGTCACATGGATCGGTGTCGGTACCAACGTTGCACCATTCAGCAACACCCAGAAGCAGTCCCTCCTCCCAGCCTGGAACAAGGCCCTCGTGCACGCCACCCTCACTACACCATGGAGCTTCACTGCTCCTTGGTCAGACATGCTGGATCTTCAGAACCTCATGACTGACACAATCATGCCTGAGATTGAAGCTGTCACGCCTGGTAGTGGAGCGTACATGAACGAGGCAGACTTTCGCCAGCCCAACTTCCAGTCCGAGTTCTTTGGAGCCAATTACAACAAGTTGTTGTCTGTGAAGGCCAAGTGGGATAAGCAGGGATTCTTTTATGCCAGGAATGCAGTTGGCAGTGAGCAGTGGACTGTTAGCGATAACGGCCGAATGTGTCGGTCGACGTATTAAGCAACACTTGTGCAATCGGGCTCGGTACCCTTGAACCCAACGCCGTACCGATAAGACGAGGGGTTAATTATAATATTACTTTACTTCTTAATACATAATTCAACAAGAGCATACCATCTGAGCCACAAGGTTAGACAATGCATATTATCAGCACAGCCCTAAAAGGCTACAACCCTAGTCCTCCCTTGCATTGGCCACCACTAGCATTCCTCCCCCCGCCAAGCTCCAAGGTCGGATCGAAAAACCCGACTGCGACAGTGGCGTTAGTGCTATCTTAAAAAGCTACCTTATCGTTGGGCCCGTCATCTCCCTGATTTTCTTGGCTGTCTTAAATGCTGATAAATTCAACACAGGATGCGCCTCGACTCAACTAATGTCAATCAGAGAAATTAATCTCAACCGCTAAATTTACAATTTTACGCCACTAATCAGTTAGTTGCTTCTTTTGCCAAGAAGCAACCCTCGTATTGTATTTTGCTCAGCGTCGTAACTAGAGGAACTCGAAATTGTAGGAACATGAGTGTAACAGAGGCTGGCATCGCGATTTTCAACACAACACTGACGACTAAAACATAAGCATATTTTGACTTGATCGCGTGATCACGAGAGCCGCATGGTTGGCTTGTTGTCCAAGCATGAGAGATTTAGGTGAGACACACAACAGTAATAGCGTTCCTCTACTGTAACCTTCGAAATAAGCATAGCAATCGCGGGGAAACACGGCTAGGACGGATCTTCCTCCCTTCTCACTTTGCCCAATAACTTACATTCGGTATTACCTACCGTGAATGAGAGTGTTATTTTGAGCTCATAGACCCCACAGCTGATGCTCACATCACACGCGTCACACGCTATTTTGAGTTGATAGATCTGATAGTTGATACTTGCGTCGTGCGACTTACTTCGAACATTCATATCCATTCGGGGGTTAGGCAAGAGTAGACCATTGACGTTTACAATCATTAGAATTGGTGACTAAAGCACTAAGAAAAAACCAACAAAACCAAGCGTGTACACTCCATAAGTCCCTGTATAGTAGTAGATACTCCGAACCTCGAAACCCAAGCCGACAAAAGGAATTATTACTAGTAGTACAAACGAAAAGAGTCCAAACTCAGGGACCGCATTGGCTAAGATACCAAGCGACAAACTTGACAATGCCCTGTTGAACTTGTGTCTTGGGCTTGTACCCAAGCATGGCACCCGCCTTGGAGATATCAGCGTAGGTGATGGGCATATCGCCGGCTTGCTCTCCCTTTCGTTCAATACGTGCCTTGCGTCCCAGAGTGTCCTCGAGAGCACCGATGAGGTCTTTCAGCTGGATCGTCTGCGACTCTCCAAGGTTGAAGACCTCAAAATCAGATCCCTCATATTTGAGGGCAGCAAAAATACCATCAACGATATCGTCAACATATGTGTAGTCTCGACGAGAAGTGCCATCTCCAAAGAGAGGAATAGGCTTGCCCTGGTGAATGAGCCTCGTGAACTTGTGAATGGCGAGATCTGGACGCTGGCGGGGCCCGTAGACGGTGAAGAAACGGAGGCAGACGCAGCGAATATCGTAGAGATGAGCATAGGTATGGCAGAGAAGTTCACCTGCTGATTTGGATGCTGCGTAGGGAGAGATGGGCTGTGTGCTCTTGTAGTTCTCGTTGAACGGAACCTTGGCACCAAGACCGTACACACTCGACGACGATCCGAAGAGGAACTGCTTGACGCCAAACTCTCTGGCACACTGAAGCAGGTTCAGAGTGCCATTGACATTGGTATCGAAGTACTTGTTGGGCTGGCTCAATGAAGGAAGAACACCAGCGCGGGCTGCGAGATGGACAATGGCAGAAAAGCCATTGTCGGCGAAAATAGTCTGAAGGGCATCGAGATCCTCAATGTCGGCTTCGTAAAGCCTCAGATTCGGGTTCAGAAGATGAGGTGCAAGGTTGGCGCGCTTGATCGCTGGGTCGTAGAATTCATCAAAGTTGTCAACGACGACGACTCTCCAACCGCCCTCGGCAAGGAGAGCCTCAACAAGATGGGAGCCGATAAAGCCGGCCCCACCGGTGACGAGAATAGCTCGTCTAGGTTTAGAGGTGCGTACCCTTGTTACAATCGTCATGCTTGCGAGTGGGGAGAGGTAGTAGCTGAAGAGGGTCTGGGATGATGGAGAAGTACGGTAAGATCGGATTTGTAGCGGGGATTAACGTATTTAGTCGAGAAGGAGAGATACTCTCCTTTAAGGGATGCTCCAGGAAGTTTGACCCTTGGGAGTGTTGAAGGGTGAGTTGGCAATGCGCCACAATACTAAGCGTCTTCCGAATTTCCCGCTAATGCAAGCCACATTAGATAGAGCGGTTTAAAGGGAGTCATCCCCTCACTAAAGCTGTTATCAGCTCATTTTAGGTAAGGGCGCCAAGCTTGCCACCATTCTTGTTCCGCTGCCCTTAAATTGCCATGTCTGAGCTACCAACCCAGACAAGGGGGCAGCTCAGGGGTAATCGTTATCTCTCCTTCTTAAGCTCTTTGGCAATTCACCGTCAACAAAATCTCCGCGTCAATCTCAGCAGGCCATTTCAGAGACATTGATAGTTGTCATTTTCATCGCGTGCCACTGCGATCCTTCAACTATCGCTGTTGTCTTCGCTGACCCAGGTTCTGTGGCTCAGCCACAGCCCCAAAACAAACACCAAATCTAACATGCTCTACCCCAGTCCGAAGCCCAGTCGGGCACCTTTGTCTGCAATCTTCAGCTCTCCTATGTTTTACAAAATCATTACCATTTGTCTGGCATTGTGTCTATCCCTCTACGCTCTATCCTGGTGGTCGGAGCTGGAAATAAGGCTGACGTACTGGCAACATGACAATGTCGACACAACAAAACCTAAGGTGCCAGTTGACCAGGACCGTCGGTTTGCCTTAATCGTCCCTTCTACCAATCCAAGTCCAAATTTGTGCAGGACTGTCTTCAGCGCGCTCGCTCTAGGCTATCCAAGCCCAGTCATCATCAATTGGGGACTCAACTATAGGGACATCTCCCACTGGAGACTTGGAAAGAATCTTCCCAAGATCGTTGGCTTTGTGAACTACCTGGACTCAGTTATGCACCCCAGTGCTGCCGCAGAAGAGAAGCTATTTGATGACGATATCGTTCTCATGGTTGACGCCTATGACGTGTGGTTCCAGCTCCCTGCTCAAGTTCTTCTCAGTCGGTACCATGAGATCAACAGGAGAGCAAATGAAAGACTACGCAAACAATGGAAGCGGAAGGATATACCCATGCCGATGAAGCAGACAATCGTCGCGGCATCACAAAGGAAATGCTACCCTGATGAACCTGCAAAATTTGGTGTGGACATGAGATGTGACCGCTGGCCCGAAGCTCCTTTGAGAGAAGACCTCTATGGACCGGAGACAGAAAAGAACGCTACCTTCTGGCACAACAACAGGCCTAGATGGATCAATGGCGGCATGTACATGGGCCCAGCAGGCGACATGAGACGACTGTTTCGCCGCGCAAAGCAAAACATCGAAACAATGGTCGCAGAGGCTTTCCCTATCAGGAGCGAACAGGGTATGATTGGCGAACTAATGGGTGCGCAGGAAGTCTGGCGTGAGTTGCAGAGGCACAACCACGTCAGCGTTGATGTGGATGATTTCGTGGGGGAGAATTTCGAATTCCACATCGGACTTGATTACGCTCAGGAGATATCGGCCCAAGCTTTCGCAACTGAGATCAGCCCGGAGAATGACCTCTTCGACGGTGACTTTGTCGTGTTGAGCGATCAAGAGTCCATCGAAACGAACTCTGACGTACGCGGTATATCACCTGTCCGAGTGGACGGTATTCCAGGTGATCTCAAGTCGGTTCAAAGCCCCCTGGTCGAACACGGCAAGCCCGTTGACTGGAGCGACATGCGTCTGTATACCGACTTCTTCCTCACAACAGTACCAGCTATCCTGCATCACAACAAATTCAAGGAAAGACGTGCGACTTGGTGGGATCGGCCATGGTACCACCAGAAGCTGCGTGGCCTAGTCAAATCCGCTCTGCTACCCAGAGAAGATAAGGAGCCTTTGGCTACTGTTCAGCTTGAGGGCGGCAAGGTCAGATACTGGGCATCTTCAGCGGAGAAGAAGGACAGATATCCCCGCCTGGGCAAGCTCAATGCCAACTTGACGGTTTATGAGAGGTTTCCAAGCATGGAGATCAAAGAGATGTGCCAGTATGGAAGACGAAAGCCGCCCGGATCTAAAGCAACGTGGGAGGAAGAAGTTTTCCGTGACGGTGGTGGAGCGTTTAATTGACCTTGATTGATTGATTACTATAGATGATATTGAATGGATTTGTACATGAGTTTTCGTTCACTTGAGTCATTACACCAGCATTTTGAGCAAGATACCCGTACTTGAGATAAAATCAGGAGAATCGTCTGGTGGTGATTATTCAAGGGCAATTTCCGACTGCATGAGGCTAGCACCTGTAGCGCTGAACTATTGTGGCCGTTAAACTCCAGAGCGTTAGCTGACAGATCGTAGCCCCGCTTCACGATCGATAGTCTGTAGAATCAGCAGGGTTAAGCTGCAGCTGAAGAAAAACGCTTTTATTGACGATAACATTTAGGAGACAAGTCGGAGAGTTTATCATGGTGTTGCGACCGCCACTGACATCTTTTCTGATCTCAAAGCTGCCGGTATCATAATTCTGACCTTAGTCTCTCGTTGGCAATGCGCTTTTACGCCTCGTTTTCCCTGGCCGTTGGGCTTGTGGCTGCCAGCCCTTGCAAGCCACCGTCTTCCAGCATGTATTATTCCCGAGAGGAGCTCGCTGTAACTAACCAGGTTAATCTAGCTGTTGTCTCAGAGGTCCTTTCATCATCTGTTACAACCGACGTCTCAAGCACGCTCCTCGAGTCTGCTTCTTCGACTACCGACACCAATGTAACTGAAACCTCAACCTCGGTCGAATCCTCTATAGCCGAGACTTCGACTGAAATCGGCTCAACGAGCACCGACTACACCGAAGTCAGCGTCTCAACAAGTGAGTCGTCGGCCGAGCCAACCTCTGCGGCTACAACATCCGAAGCGGCCACCTCAATTGATGCGACTACGGCTCTCACAACCGAGGCTTCATTGGCTGAAACATCGACAGTTGCCGCAACCACCACCACTTCCGAAGAGGCAGTCCCAACAGGTTACTTCCTCGTCGCTGGTGAAGGTCCAGCTCTTGGAGGCAAAGTCAAGTCCAACGGCGACAGCTTCACGCCCATGGTCTTCGGCGACCGCGGCTCGACCTTCAATCCCGTCCGTTTCCTAGTTGACGAGACAACCGGCGAGCTCCAGCAAGACGGCGTGACCGTCTGCGCATTCCAGCAGGTCGGGTCACCTTACGGCCTCATTACGCGGTGCGAAAACCACGACCTCTACTACGGTAGTGCTCCCCTCAACTGTGCGCAGTTGGAAGGTCCTGGTACCTCTATCAGATGCAGTGCTGTGAAACTGGACTGTCGGCAAACTGGACCAGGTAGTTCCCAGGCATGTTCGACATCACAGGACCCTGATTGGGACACGTTCTTTATCACTGATAGCGGGGATAATGTCTGGTATCTTAGTTCAGCCACGTTGCAGAATGACTTCATGACCAAGGTTGAGGTGTTTGTTGATCATGCTGAGGTTAGCGCTCCAGTACAAACATGATAAATAGTCCTGCCCTATGGTGCATTGGACAAGTACCTGGGGAAGCCCTTGCGGTAATACAGGAGACAGTGGGTTTAAAGTCTATAAAGGGTATAAGAAAGAGCTCTTATTAAGGCCGGCCTTTGATTTAGAGGACATATTGTAGAGATTGGAAGCTAGACTAATAACAGATAAACAGGCTTACTTAATAAGATTCCAGCGGTTTTTACTTGAATGGTTCTCTAATAATGCTACCATTAACCTAAAGTTTTCCTATATATTACGAATTATTTTATAAGTGACGGTGGGCGTAATTAGGTATGTGCCGTCAGCCTTACTTTTATTTACCTGGTAATACCCCGCTCTTCGATCTTGTCGTATCCTTATACCTATCTTAATCCGCCTTCAGGGAGCATAATTGCTTCTCCAAGTCCTTCCGGTGATGGATGTTAAGTCAGCATCACCGCCCGGAAAATGGGAAAATCAGTGGTAGAAGGAATTAGAAATCGTCGGCAAGAACTTTCGGGGACAGATGTCAGAAAACAGAAAACGGTGGGATTGAAAACCGACCAAGACTGGTTCTTAGGATGGTTGAAACACAGGCTTCGATTTGTCGAGCCCAAACAGTGTGAGGACTGTGTTCCTTTATGCGCGATTGCGCAAGTGAACATCCAATCAGACAAAATGATGGAGTTCATTGCGCCACACTGAGAACGCCTTGCTTATTTCGTTGGCTCTCGAACAAGCTCCCTCCCACGGACACAGCCAATCATAAGTGGCTGTGCCATTGAACCGAACGGCCTACCAATAATGGCAATTGAAAGTAAGCCAACTCAACGCCAGAACTTCAGGTATTTAAACATCATCTTGACCCCTACTTGTAACTCTCTATCCATCATCTATCTACATTACGGCGATAACTCACTATCCTTGCGACTCATACTGCCTTTTTCCAACCTTACAACGCTACCTACCCTTATACAAGCTCCATCAAATATGCTAGCAGGGCCAGAAGCTGCTGCCAGCTACGGCTTGGCACACCAGGGCTCCTGTATACATCCAAATGCCATAGTTTCTACCATTCTACAGGCTACGGCCAACACAAGTCAAGACCACATCAGCATCGTGCAAGAGTGTAGCGCTGTAAGTTACCCATCTCGCAAAGTGATATTGGCTAATTGCTGACCTTTGCGACCTATGCAGATGCTGCACGACCGACGGAATGGAAGGGCAAAATTGACACAACTGCAGGATAAAGCTATTGCCGTCATGGTGTAGCTGCTTTTACGTTACTGGGGGCTGCAAGCTGGTCTTGGTTAAACCCTCCTTACCATTGTCTGTTATAAGACACGAGGTAGTGTACTATAGTGTATATGACGGGAGGCCGCTAAGAGTGAACTGTACCTTAGGAAAAGTAATGAATTTATTATTACCTGCACCTTGTTATTATCTCAGCATGTTGTAACTATTCGCTGTTACCCTATATTTTATGCAATGTGGAATTTCTGACTTCTGTTACAAAAAAGAGAGTGCGGAACTTATACCTTCGTTAGTCCCTTAGCCTTGTAGACCTGGTAGCAAACTGCCCAGAACCGAAAACATCAACCTTATTTCATGCAAACCTATTCCGCACGTCTCGCAACTTCCTGTCTAGCGACGCATGAAAGCTCTTATCATACTCACTCGATTCTTTGTGTGCAGCTATCATCTTTTGAACAGTAGCAATGTTCTTGGACTGGGCTTGTCTTTCAGCCATTGCCTTTTGTGAAGGTGCCGGGCGGATCTGGCTTGTATGTGACTCTGACCTAGATAGGTTTGCCGTTGGAGACTGTTGTAAAGGCTTGGCAGAGACAGAAGTGCTTTGGAATCTCATGTTCTGACCTCTGGTCTTGCTTGCCCCAATACCTGCCCTCCTTGAGGCTATATTAGTTGCAGAAGAAGCAAATGCCGTGGCTGAAACACTTCGTATCTCTTGCTGTTGACCTATCACCTCAGCGAGTCTTTGAACCTCTGGAGGCGATTCTGCAGCATCTTCACTGGTCCCTGGACCTCCCGGCCTGTCACTGCTCGGGGACGGAATACTGTTATCGGTAGATTGAGCTTTCCTTTCGTTGGCACGGTTTGCGAACTCTTGGGCATTGGCAGCCCTCTCAGCCGCATTGGCACTCTTCATTGTCCCGTAGGCCTGAATACCAGCAGCTCCTAGCATAGTTGGTCCAAAAACCCAAGCGGCTATTGCAGTCAGGTTCTCTGCTTGTGAGCTGTCGTTTGCCACTTGCGCTGTAGCAGCCGCGATAGACCGGCCAAAGAGAGATGGAAACGAAGATTTGAGGGAAGGCATTATTGAGGAGCTCTGTGGTCCAGCTATCATTTCTTGATGAGGCACCTTGCCATCAGTTCGGTCGCCACCAGACGGAAGACTTGGAAAGTCTTGACAGGTTGTTCCAGAACCAACCGAACGGTCTGCTTCATCTTTACCATCGGCTAGATCCTCATCATGTTTCTGCATATGCCCTTCTTCTTGTTTGGTACGGATCCCGTCTTCGTCGGGGAGCTGGTAACAAAACTGAAACTCGGTGTTGGAAGTCTCCATATGCATGGCCTTTTCCATGGGGTTGT
The DNA here is from genome assembly GCA_013396095.1 of Fusarium sp. NRRL 52700. Classification (NCBI taxonomy): domain Eukaryota; kingdom Fungi; phylum Ascomycota; class Sordariomycetes; order Hypocreales; family Nectriaceae; genus Fusarium; species Fusarium sp. NRRL 52700. Next base: position 564,386 of record JAAQRM010000364.1, read on the forward strand.
GTCTGAAGTATTGACGATGGTCTGGGTCCCAAATCCAGTTACTGTTCCAGTGATCATTAAGACCTTTAATTCTGGGCCGTTTTCGTGCAAAGCGATCGCCAACGTGTTTCCAGTCGCTCCATCCGACTGTTGAATCTGTATCATTGAGTTCTGCGCTCTCGGGTTTGGCTTCAACAGAGTGAGCGGACATCTTGCCGAGGAGTTTGACTATTTTAGGTGCTCGTGTTGTAATAGTAATAGACAGTATTCTTTCCAGTTTTCGAACAAGAGATGAAGAAGTTAAGTGAGAGTGTTAGGCGTTAACAAGCTGCAGCCTGACTTTTCAATAAACATAATCAGGGTCGGCATAATATCGGCTGCGGCCCGTAGCACAGAACTTCCAACTGTATTTACAGACTGATTTCATATGATGGCGGGGCTGATCACGTCCGTCTTGCCCGCCGTTAACATTTCAGGAAAATGCATGGCTGTATTGCTGCGCATCATGAAGAACCAGTTCATGTAGCTTTTCCACCTACACTACCCTTCTTGGACTTGGGAAGATACGTTTTATCAATATAAAATAAATTATCAAGTACTGTAAATAAAGCTCTTTCAAGTCATTCATCTCGATGTGTTTAAGGTGGGACCATTCCGAATACAGGGTAAATCCTTGGCACAGCCACCCTACTGAGCGCACAGCCTCATTCAGGAACTGCGCCACATGCTGTACGATTATTTACCGCGCTGCCGCGTATATAACGTCAGCTGAACGCCAACCTTAATTCCTCAATAACAACCTCATATCATCAGCTCAAACCTCGATCGCGCACCCTAAAGCTCACCCTATACACCGTCAAAATGTCGTCCTCTCAATCTGCGCCTGAAGAATTGTCCGAGATGAGAAATTCTCAGTCTCTCGAGACCAATCAACCTGAGTCTCAGCGATCCATGGGTAAGACTACAACGCGCCCAGACTACCGGCGCGTCGAGTTTTAGTACTTTATACTGATATTTCGCAGATCCTCAGAAGGCCCCCGAGACAACAGATCCTCAAATGGAGCTCCGTGGAGGTGGTGCTTGCGATGGCAGGCTCTGCGGTATCATTCCGTGCCCAATTCCCATCAATTGCTGGATCATTCCTTGCCCTTGTTAGAAGAACAGCCTAGATGGAGTCTTTTGGTCATCCTTTGCGTTTTAAGATACTCGTCGTATACATATTGCTGGAACAATTAATGAAGAAATGCTGTTTTTCACTCATCAACTTGACGCTGCTCATGACGTCATCGCCTCAAACCACCTGGAATCTTCCGTGAGCCGCACTTTGCTCAGATATCAAGGTTTCACCCATTGCAAAATTCACATCATCCACGTCTAGTATTGAGATCTTGGTGCAAACAAATGATCTAGATTAATTATTTTCCAACACTGGAAAGACTGTCGCGTTCAATCCTGGCCAACAATAACATCGCTCTTGCGAGATTCGGGCAGTACGATGAGCTTCTCCATCTTACCAGCCTTCACGGTACCCTCAACCGTAGTATTATGCGGAGCCCAGACCTTGAAGCGCGCATCCCAAGTCTTGGGCCAAGCGGCAAGCAATCTAATGTCGTTGCCAACAAAAGTCTGAATGAGCTGCTCTTGGAGTCCAATAGCTGCAGAACCGTAGTGATTCAGATCAGGAGTCCAGTCGAAGTTGGGGCCCTTGAAAGTCGGAAACTTGCATACTTTGCTTGGTGCATACCGGTCCTCCGTCATGGCGGTAGCGTTGGCTGTGAAGCCCATTCGCGCAAGCCAGATGACATCTTGCTTCCAGCCAGTGTTGCCGTGGAATGAGAACGTCTCAGTGTCGTAGAGATAAGTGTTGATAGCATACGTGAGGTTAGGAAGACCGAGACCGTATTCGGGCCAAGGAAATACAGTGTATAGCTGAGGTACTTCACTGTTTTGAACGCGTGTGTATGCTTCTGCTGGAGCGATGCAAGTGTGACCTTGTTGCTGGCGCAGAGTGTTGGCAGGGATCTTGGCTAGGTATTCGGTGTAGTAAGTCTTATTCTGGAGCGCATACTCGTCAACAATGAGGAGATCTTTGACGACTTGACGCAGACCAGCCAGGGTGGAGACTGGGTTGTATGATTCTTTGTATGTCTCGGCACCAGAGCCTGGATATATGACCAGAGACTCGTTGCCGGCTATACCGGTCAAGGGCCAAGGGTTGCGCTTCTGCATCTCTCGAGTGTAGAACTTGTCGAACCAGGCGAGTTGATACTCGATGAATTCGAGGTATGGCTTCACGTCGAAGCCAGAGTAGATGTTGGCCTGTAAGATCATATCGGCGAACTCACTGCAATTTCACTGTTAGACAGCCTCTATATTCGATCTGACAATAAGATGATACAGGATTGAGTAGTACTTACTTGGCCGTGTCCTGGACATGGTTCAGCCAGACATTCCAGAGCTCACCATCGGGAAAGAAATCAGGTCGCGGAGTATTAGCATCATCATCGTACCACTGCGCATTATACTCAAACACATTTGACAAGCCGGTGTTGTCAATCTGCTCCAAGAAGTACGCAGCATCGATATCCTGGTAGACCTGACCGCGTAGAACGGCATTAGGAGTGATGCGCTTGTAAAAGTCAAACTGTTGCGTCATGACATCAAAGTCACCCGACCGAAGAAGAGGCCAGTATAGCAGACGCTGGTTCTGGGCAGTGAAGGTGCCACCGCCCCAGCGGCGATAGTCGGGCGTGTAGGGGCGCCAAATGTTGACGTATATAGGATCAAAAGTCCAAAGACCACCGTTGAACTTGGTGGGCCACTCGCCCTTGGCATTGCATCCCATGAGGTATCGCCAGATCTGGTAGTTTTTACCGACCTGGAAGCCTGCATCTTTTTCGCCCTTCTCCTCATTGATGATGATGTAGGATCGAGCCCAGTAATTGTGCCACCAGGCAAGAGTCGCGTCCTGGGTGTTCTTTGCGGCGGACTTGATCACCTTCTGAAGACCTTTGTACCACTCATCATGGCTCTTGGTTTGAGCCTGGTATAGTGATAGTGTAACCTTTACAGACTTGCTGGGTGCTTTTGACTCAAGATTCCATGCTTTGTACGTAGTGTTGATGTAATGACCGCCCGTGATAGCACCGGGTTTCATCTGCTCAGAATGGACAAAGATGCCAAACTCATTGTTGCGCATGGGGTTGTACATCTTGCCAGAGTGCTCCTCGAGTCCTTGCTGCTTCATCTGAAAGTTCCAAAGGTCCAGCTTCTCGTTGCGATGGCTCATGAGTACACCATTCTCATGGAAGCCAATCTTGTCGGCGTAGGTAGTGCCGTTTGCGATCTTGGAAGTGTAGATACCCCATGAGCCCTGGTTGCGCTCCTCATTGATGATCGGGCGGTCTTCGTAGCGCCAGCTTTCGTAGGAGACCTTGACGGCGATCTTCCCAGGGCTATCGACCTCAACGTGCACGATGGGGTTGAAGACGTCGACCCAAATCTTGGCTGTTGCATTGTCTTCGCCTGTGTACTTGACGTAACCGTCGTTGAGCAGCAGTCTCTGCTCGAATGATTTGCTGTCAAACGGATTGGGGTCAAAGGAAAGTCTGACTCGACCAAGCTTCAGCAGAGAATTGTTCTCGTCAAAGGTCCCGCTCTTGGCGATGTACATGAGGATGGTGCCTGTCACACGGTATATGAGTAAATGAAAGCTTCACATGACAATGGAAGCTGATATTCAAGTGCGTGAATACGTTAGAGGAAGATACATAAGTAAAGACTTGCTTACCATTCTCGTACCAAGTATTCAAGCCAATATCACCGCCACCGAGAGGCATCGAGTCAGCTGAGCCATTGATACCAGGTTTATCCCAGACGACATCATATGATGCGGGTAGCATAGCCAGCACACTCGTACAGCAAAACAAGAGCACCGGAAAGATCCGATTCAGGTAGCCCATGGTGAGTAGGTATACCGCCTCAAGATGTGATAGTACTCCGTAGTCTCATGTCCGGTGACAACGCGTGGCTATAGCGGTTTCTTAAGTAGGTACCCCTCTCTGCTATAAGCGGCGGTAGCTTTGTCATACATCCCTGAACCTGGAATGCCCTCTGGTTCACGCCGGGATGGTAGCGTAAAGTGGAAATGACAGAAGCATCATGACGTTAGGCACTAGCCAATGAGACCGGATGTCGTATGGCGAAACCCGGTGATCTGAGCGAATGCGGGGATAGACGAACGACAATTACCCCCGCGATTCCATGGCTATCAATTACCTAGATAGTATGAAAGTCTTTATAGTCGCCTGGTATCTCGGCTAAATTGCCACGAGTTTCCGAGTAAGGTGACATAGCTTGATTCGTGAGATATTAGCGCCCGGTAAACCTCGGCGAACTATACCGGGCAATCCATAGAGTTCCTCGGTGTCAGATAAGGGCGATCGGCATACCAAAATTGACTTGAGATAAAGAAATCATATTAATTGCTTTGATGAGATACATATGATATAACTGTGTGCAAACATGAGCTAAATCAGTTCCTCTCATTAAAGCCCATCTTAATCAGATATCCCAATCCTTTTGGATCATAGCAGCTCCATGCTCACCCAACATGTATACCGGGCCAGCGATGTTAACGTCTGGCACAGTAGGCATGATGCTGCTATCAATTACCCTCAGGCCCTGCACTCCATAGACGCGAAGTCGAGAATCGACAACGCCGCCGTCCTCAAGTGGAAGCATACGATTTGTTCCAGAAGCGTGCCAATTAGGAACCGTCGTAGCCTTGATGTATTCAAAGATGGCCTCGTCATCATCAGAAGCAATGTTGGAAACGCCAGGAGCAACCTCTCCATGGCTAGGCCCAACAGTCATGTTTGCAAAAGCAGAATGGGCAAGGATCTTCCGTGCGTCGCGGAACGCGTTGATGGCGATAGCACGATCAGCAGCGTGAGTGTAGTACTGAAAGAAATTAGTATGGAACAAATGACGGGAGCTGCAATCATGACAACATACGTTGGGGTTGATAACTGGGTCATCGGACATGCCGCTAGACTGGATGGTGATGTTACCCTTGGATAGAGAGACCATGCTTGATACCGAGATAGATATGTATGACTGATCCGATGATGGCTCGTACGTGGGACCTGGGCTGTTGGGATAGAAGAATGACTCAAACAGAAATTCTACTGTAGATCGGTTGGTAAGTCCAGCTTCGACGACTGCTTCAGCGCCAATCTTTTGAAGTTGTTCCTTTGATAGCTCTTGGAAGCCATTGGTAATACCTCCAGGGGCTGTGTAGACTCCGCTTCCAGTAGTGTAGTATTCCTCTTGCGACGCTTCCACGGCAGTTGTGTTAAACATAAGCTGGTGGGTTGAGGCTTCCGGAACCACTGTGGCTGAGATACTGTAGAGGTTATGGTCCATCATGCTGCATGCTGTCAGAATACCGTCTCATAGCAAAGGCCATTGGTTGACTCACTGCTGTCCTACGTTTTCATTGATGACAACTGGCTCTATATCGAAAGCATCAAGCGTGGCTTCCGGGCCAATGCCCTGGTCTCTTATTAGACTCCTAATATGGCGAGTGCAAGAGAAAACAAGCAGTCAAGGGTGTTCTTACCGATACCATTAGTATCTGGGGCGACTGGAAAGTCCCCAGAGTGACGAGAACCTCTTTTGAAGCTGCAACAGTGCGGTGACGACCCTGAGAGTGATCAATGAAGTTGACGCCAGTCGCAATAGGGAATCCAGTAGCATCCTTTGAGAACAAAATCTGCTGAACAGGGGCGTTGTGAAGAATTTTGACGTTAGACCGTTTGGCGGCAGCCTTGTAATAGTCGTAGGCTGAGCTACGACGGTACTTTGAGGTAAGAGTGGCAGTTCCTTGTTTAACGCCAACATTCCTCCCATTGTTCAGGTCTTGGACTATTGGGATATCAACAGCCGCACAAGCATCGATGAAGGCAATGCTCGAGGGCGGGACAAATCCTTGGTAGCCTATCCCCAGCGGACCATTGGAGTATGCGGATGGGTCCCAGGTTTGATACTTTTGGTTATATCCTGTTCCGTTATTGGGAGCATTGAAGTGAGTACTCTGTTGATGTTATGAGCGATGGAGTCTCGAATCGTAGTTGTCGGCACTTAACTTGATGAATGAGGGATACACTTCTTCCCAGCTCCAACCTGGGTTCCCAAGCTCAACCCAGTGATCGTAGACATTGGCTGAGCCTCGCCCATAGTAAAGACCGTTGAGGATACTGCTACCACCAAGACCACGCCCACCTAAGAGACTAAGCAAGAGGCCACTGTGATGAAGTGTAGTACTTACGATGGTATGCAAGTTTGCGGCCATCGAGGCCTTCCTGGGGCTCAGTATAGAAGTTCCAATCAATCGCCGTACCTATGTAGCTGGTTAAGGACGCCAAGAGACTCTCTATTGCAATTCATCTTACCAGCGATATATTCAACGGCTCCAGGAGCTTGATGCATAGCCACAACATTGGGATCAGGCCCAGCTTCGAGTACCAGTACCTTTTGATCGCCAGACTCACTCAACCGGTCTGCAAGAATGAGACCAGTTGTTCCGCCTGTGAAGAGGTCATTGTTATTCATGGATGTCGCCGCCTGAGGAGAGATCAAGACTTGCCACCGACAATGATGAAGTCATACGTGCTACTGAGAGTAGACCCATGATCTTTTGCAATGATCGACGAGGCCTGTGACAAGAGAGCCACCAGAGTGACGGTATACTTCATCTTCAGGACCAGAGGAGGGATGTTGTGTCGTTGAAAATGGAGAGGTGAACTGTTACTGAACCGTTCCGTTGACGTTATTACCAGCTTACTTTATAGACTGCGCTGCCTACTCTCGAGGAATCCTTCGTCTACAAGCCTTTGCTTTTTTCTATCCCTAGTTGATTCTACACCCGCTTGTAGTCTGAGAAGCAGGCACGAAAGCCGGTGCGTATCCATCTTCCTAACTTGGCAGATGGACAATGAGCCCATATTCGTAAGGCGTTTCTCTGACTAAGGTCTAGACAATTTGTGTAACTGTGAGCAAGTGGAATAGTGTATTATTCGGATTTAGCATAGTCTAAGCCCTAGAGTAAACATAGACATAAAATCCGCTTGTGTAACAATTCTAAGCTGAGTTTTTTTTTGTGAGATATGAGCCCCCAGACTGTGTATGAGACACTGTGTGATATCTTCGAATCGAGTTTCCAATAGCAGTAAGCAGCGGTGGAGATGGTTCAGTCAGAGCTTACTATAGCATCTTGAATAGTCAACTGCCGTGTTTTAGGAATGCGGAGCGAGAACAGAAGGAACAGTTAGAAGCAACGGTCCAGTTACGCGGCCGACCCGTTGCAGAAGGAATGCATATGCAGTGACAAACTCGTTCACTAAGTTTTGGATCCCGCGGGACGGATCTGCCGCGTAGATCGTGAGCTAATTTAATGCTGCACTTGAATCCTTCAGGATCACGGACTTAGGGGTTCATTGGAGCGCCTTTACAAAATCCGCAATCCGAGTGGAGGCTTTGTAAGCGACGCCGTATGTATGCAACGCGTGAGTCTATGGATCCAATACGAAAAGGACCGTTACATTTACCGCTGAAACCCACGCCGCATCAGGTTCGCGAAAAACTTACCCCTGGCAGTGCATACCGTAAGCGCAGAGTAGGATCCCGCTGACAGGCACTTTTTCCCGACACCTAAAATTGATGATTAAATAAAGTGCGGCATTTAGAATAACGGACACTAGTATACGTAGACACAACCCGTAAGGCTGATGTGAGTCGGTGTAGGACCTAATTAGTCGAACCCCGAGGGCGTGCTGTCAATAACAAGCGCTGCATAAGCACCCACGTCGCCACTGCTTACGGGAAAAGAGAAGAGAGAAAATATGATAACAACGACGAGATATTTTGTGTCAAGATTTCGAGTAACAATTTTGTAATAGCAAGTAAGAATGTGATATATCATAATTCGTGTATTGCCAACCTCCGTTCTTTCGCCCCTTTGCTCAATTGTTCACTCTCACTGAGAGCTTAAACCGGCGGACAGAACTTAGTTCACTCTCAGCATCATCTTCGACAAAGGTCACGCAAGCACAAAATCTGGCACTATGGGATCCCGCCCTGAGACGGTTAGTAACTCCTTTCCATGTCCAACCAACATCATCAATGACCTCAATGAAGATAACAACACTCCTTCTGGATTGTGACAATACACTTGTCCAGTCCGAGTCTCTTGCTTTTGAAGCAAGCGCTGATCTCACCAATGAGATACTTGCTGCCCGTAAAGTCGACCTGAGCTTCACGGGCCGCTATTTGCAGCGCGAGTTTGTTGGACAGAACTTCCAAAACATGGTGAGTGAATGACCCGAACCCTAGCTATGCAAACTCAACTGAATCACGATTACTAGATTCGCGCTATTGAGGCCAAGTTCAATGTCTCATGCAACATTTCAGATGAAGAGCTGCAGCACTATGCCAGCATGGAAGACGACCGCGTCATCTCTAAGCTCATGCAAAAGTTGGAGCCATGTGAAGGCGCCAATGCTGAACTGGAGCGTCTCAAGGGACACTATCGACTCGCTGTTGTATCTTCATCAGCGCTGCGTCGTGTGAGAGCTTCTCTCGATAAAGCTGGTCAAGCCGACTTCTTCGACCCAAAGGACGTTTTCAGCGCTGCAGACTCGCTTGCAGTTCCCACTTCAAAGCCTGATCCAGCTGTGTACCTACACGCTCTGAAGACTATGGGGAAAAGCGCCAGGGAGTGCGTTGCAGTTGAAGATAGCAGATCCGGTGCAACTTCTGCTAAGCGCGCTGGTATCCTCACGGTTGGCTACACTGGTGCGTGCGAGACGCTCGAGGAGGCTGAGACACTGCGTGTAGTTTTGGAGAATGCTGGCTGCAAGTTTGTCATGAGTAGTTGGAATGAGTTTCCAGATGTGTTGTGCAAGATTGAAGCTCTTCTCAGGGAATAATGATTCCTTCGAACTTCAAGAGGCCATGCATTAATTTGGACTAGGCTACATAGAAATCTATCCCTGATCTCGTCACCTGCAGTGTTTTTCGTCTTCTGAAGTATGATTCCGTTCATCCATGTCTCACAAATTTAGAGTCTTGAAGTGGACAACAACTCATATTCTACTTCTTTTCGCCAAGCTTTACGAGAGACTTCCATAGTCCTTAAGTGGGAAATGGCGATACCGTAGCAGAAATTCTTTTTCCAAAGATGTCTAAGTACGCAACAGAGGAACGAGAGCTTTGATGAAAGGATGTATTTAGCAACTCTGACTATGTAACTCGCATTCTTGCCCTTTCCAGCTCTTCAGTACAGCTACGAAATTCAATCCTTTATATTCTACAGAGAGCTCTCATTGCTGTCCGTTTGATCCTTTTCAGTTGACCGGCGGGGAAGCAGCAGCCACAAGCACCCAAGCACGACACAAATAGCGAGGACAATGGGCTGAAGTGTCTGCACCCCCTTAGCCTGGGCAATGGCGCCAACGGCAAAAGGCAAGATTGCACCGCCAGAACCACCAAAGGAAGCAGCGAAGCCAATAGTCCCGACATGGAGAGAGCGGGGCATAACCTTTGTGATGAGAACAACTGCAACAGGGTACATTGGTCCTAGACATTATGTGTTAGCTGTACATGTTTCTGCATAGAATCTGGGCATTTTGATAAAAACATACCCATGGCAACGCCAATTAGTGCTGCTGCCACTGCACTAACAACCAGGTTTGGCACCAGCCAGAAAACTAGCTCTAAAGCAATAGTGACTCCTATGTATAAGAACATAGCCCAGAACTCTCCCAATCGGACTGTTACTAAGGATAAAAAGAGGCGTCCGACTGTCATTCCGCCCCAAAACCCTGTGGCCACTGAGCTGCCAACGATAGCTGAGGCATTACGTCTTTTCTGCATGAAGACGACTACCCAACCACCAAGAGCAACTGAGAAATGATTTTCAGTAATTGTAGCCATAAAACGACAACGAGAGCTTACCTTCGGCTCCACAGTATCCAAACACAAAAAACGCGAATATCCACGACAACTTGTTCTTTAGGACCTGGCGCATACGACCTGATTTAGCCCCAGATGCTGAGGGCGCTTCAGACAAGTAGACGGCTCCAGTCTGTGTCCAAAAGGTGATTGTCAAGGCGATTAGCTCTACTACCGACGCAGCAGTCATGACATAGAAGAAGGCATACCAGCCTGGCATACCGTCTCCAGAGAGGCCAGTCGCGACAAGAGGAGCAATGGTGGCACCAAGTGCGTAACATGCCTGCAAGATCCCCGACATCTCGTGCGAGTTCATCATCTGTCCGATAAAAGAACACCACGCGGCATCGGCAAGTCCATTTCCTATGCCTACAAGGACATACATAGAAATCTAAAGATCAAAAATTAGGAATTTTGAATCTTCGAGAACGAAATGCAACATACCATGACGGGGTAAGGAGGATGGAAGGAGAAGACAAGATATGGTACAATATGACACATGGGAGCAAGCAATGCTACGCCTCTTTGACCAAAATGCACATGCATCAGGCTGTTGATAGCAGAAGCGATAGCATATCCGACAAAGGGTGTTAGGAACACTAAAGACACAAGGGTATGATTCTTGTGGTAGTAATCCTCGAGCTATGAGACAGTTAGCCATGTCTAGTTTACCACAGAGGCGTCAAGACGATACTGACCAAGGGAACCAAAGCCTGAGATATGATAGTTAGTAACTAGGCTCGCAGAAGGAAGATTTAATCTTACACCATAAGATCCATCGTTCATTCCAACAACAAGAAATGACCAGAATGTCGCGATAGTGCGATATTTGTTGATAGGAGGGTGATTCCATTTTGGCGGCGCGATAGTCTCTTGGGATGAAGCATTGCCGTTGACTTCCTGTTGTCCAAAGTCGACTGGCTGTCTGCCTTCTTCCTCACCGCGGTGCGAAAGACGTGGAAAAGACTCCAGGTCAATTGCGTCCGTCGCCGAGCCAGCTGCTGTCAAGTTGATACTCGTCATGATGGAGTTAATGGTTCTTGGTTCTGAGTAAGATTTCGAAATGATCAATCTTGGTTTTGTTACTGTGAATTATTGAGATTGCTAATGACAAAACTCATTCCGTTGAGTAATAAAAATTACTTGTTGATCACGCAAATCTGACCTTCAACTGTATCTTGTGTAACATGGCAAAAGAACCTTGCTTGTTTAGTTTTCTCTTTTGTTCTCTCCAAAACCTCTTTATTCAACATCTCGGCAAACACAAAGAGCGGTGATGGTATTGTGGAGAGAAAGCAATGGAGGTCGTAATAAAGTGGATTTCATGTAAGCTGAATCCTCCAGGCTTCCCAGTTAGGTATTCCCGCCAGGTGACGATAATTGGTAGGAAGGCATGCGTTATTCGGCATCCGCGATACAGTAAGCATTACGCAGGTTCAACAAAGTAGTGGATCTATCGTATATGCTTATTCTTCCCGCTTATTATCGTGAATTCTCCCAAACTGTGTGGAGAGAAGCGGGCCATCACATCCCGCGACTCCAGTAACGAAGGATCTTGTGTGGGGGCACACTCTATGGGGAGATTTATACGACTCGGGTCGGGGAATAACCGAATTTTACGCTCGAGGATTATTATTGCTAGGATGTGACATGTCCTGCATGTAGTTGTGATCTCTCCGTAAGCACGGCGTTACATTAGTGCCCGAACGAGAAGCGATTGCCGACGCCTCACTGTGAGTCGTAGTCAGGCTTTGATACATGGAACTCTACTCCACAGCCGTGTCATTATCGTCTGAACGAGGCTTCTTTGGTGTGGAGTTCCCTCGTCGATGTGCAGAGCAAGAACACCTATCATAGCTCCTGTGGCTGTTTGCGGAAGCATGAAGCTGTATGCTGTAGATTCAGGATATGTCAGAGGTCTTGGTTGTATGCAACAATGTAAGCGATGGTGAATGTCTTGCCGTAGAGGGAAGTGGCAGGATGGCTTCGTGTTTGCCGTAAGCGCCTGAAAGAAGTTTGATTATTGATACAGGATAGTAACTTGCACCGCACAAAGACCGCCATCTATTGAAGAATAAGTATAAAACCTTCCTTGATGCTCTTCTAAATCGCTTCCTTAGCATACAGATTTCCTCAATACAAAAGCACAATCCATCACCTTTTCATCACAATTCAAACCTTGTCTTATATCACAATGGGATCTCTTGGCCCCCTTATCGACGAACCTGTTATCTCGGAGAACTCTCTGTTCTACCAGAGTGTCTATCCTTCCGCAGCACCAACTGTCGAATCTGCTGATGGCCTTTACTTCACATTGAAAAATGGTCAAAAGATTATTGATTCTACAGGCGGAGCTGCTGTCTCTGCCATCGGTCACAACAATGCCAGAGTCAAAAACGCCATCATTAAGCAGCTAAACAAGTTCACATATGCTCATCCTGGCTACTTCCAGAACAGCCCTTCTCATGAACTTGCCGACATCCTCGTCCAGTCTACTGGTGGTGAATTGTCGAGGGCATGCTTCCTTGGATCTGGTGAGTATTCCTGCCGAGTGGATTAGGATGTCATCTAACATTAGAGAAGGCTCTGAGGCTGTTGAAACTGCCATGAAACTTGCTCGACAATACTTCCTTGAGAAGGACCCAAGCGCCCCTCGTTCTCATTTCATCGCCAGACAGAGCTCTTGGCATGGATGTACCATGGGAGCCTTGGCTGTTGGGGATCTTAAAGCCCGAAAGGAGCCGTTCCTTGACGTTCTCGCCACTAATGTCAGCCACGTCTCTCCTTGCCACCCGTACAGAGATCTTGAAGATGGGGAGACTGAGGAGCAGTATGTCATTAGACTTGCCCAGGAACTGGATGATGAGTTCCAGCGGGTCGGTCCCGAGAATGTCTGTGCCTTCATCTTGGAGCCCATGGTTGGTACTGTAAGTCATCCTTGATACAACCCGACCGACGACAGCAAAGAGCAACTACTAACTCAAATTAGGCTTTGGGTTGTGTCACTGCTCTCCCCGGATACCTGGCTGCTATGAAGGCTGTTTGTCATCGCCATGGCGCACTCATCATCTTTGATGAGGTCATGTGCGGTCTTGGACGAACTGGACACATGCATGCCTGGCAATACGACGGCGTAGTCCCTGATATCCAGGCGGTTGGCAAAGGTTTGGCTGCAGGCTACGGCACCATCTCAGCACTTCTGATCCACGACCGTGTAATTGATGGTCTGAAGCAAGGCAGCGCATCCTTCCAGCACGGCCAGACCTACCAGTGCCATCCTCTGAACGTGGTCGCCGCTCTTGAGGTGCAGCGCATCATCCGAGATGATGACCTCGTCCGCAATGCTCGCCTGATGGGTATTCTTCTTGGACATCTGCTCCACCGAGCTTTTGATAGCCACCCTAACGTTGGCCAGGTTCGCGGCCGCGGTATGTTCTGGTGTATCGAGTTCGTCGCTGACAAGGCCACCAAGCGCCCGTTGGACCCAAAGCTGAACCTCGCTCGTCGAATGCGACTTCGCGGTCTTGAGAAGGGTTATGATGTATGTCTCTTCTCATCTACCGGGTGTGCTGATGGCTGGAATGGCGATCACTTCTTGTTGGCTCCTCCTTTTACCGTCACGCCCCGTGATGTCGAGGAGATTGTGTACCGTGCATCTCGTGTTGTTGACAGTGTGTTTGAAGAGGTGAGAGCCAAGGGTGAGATCTTAGTCTAGATTAGGCGGCGAAATAATCTTGGCCTGTGCATTAGGCTTTGATCTATCTTGATCTTGATTGTGGAGGATCTCCTATTATCACAACAGTAGAAACGGAAGACAAAATAGAATGAACATATCTATTATTATTTGAAACTCATACTCAAGTCAAACTAAATTCCTGGACTGCATTGATAATTCTCTTGATCTTGCTTTATTATTTCAGTCACTGTGGAGTGTCGTAACAAGGGAGGGTACGTGGAGTAACAGTCCTAGAGCCACTCTCCACCTTGATGACATGAGCTTACCCTGGTTACCTAAACGTAATACGTTACATCTGGGCATTCCCCTCATCTGCTTGCTTAAGTAATTGCAGCGGACATAAAGATTAAAAAGGCGTTTGCTGACCATCTCACACCTTGCATTACTCATATTCCAAAATATCAGCTTTCCTTTGAAGTCATACCAAGCAATAATAAACAGCCTCTGTACTATCCCTTTTCCTACGCCAAAATGTCTACCAATGAGAAAAAGCCCACCCTGCCTTTCACTGTTGAGGCTGGACCAGGGACTGACATCTGGCGAAAGCCTGGGCATAACGCATGGAACAGTAAGTCACGCCGGGCTATGCGACTCACACTCACGCTTACTCATTATGGCAGTTCCCGATGTTCACACTGTCTCGGGCCCACTCAAGTCCTTTGTTTCTGCTCGTGTCACCTTCTTTGCTAAGTGGGAGAACCTTTATGACCAGTCTGGCATCGTCCTTGTACCACGCAAAGCATCTGACTCAGCGGCTCCTCACAGCAAGTGGATCAAGTCCGGTATCGAGCTCTACGCTGGAAAGCCTCACTTGAGCACTGTCGCTTGTGACAGGTTTGCCGATATGAGTCTGTATCCTGTGACAGTCTCAGAAGGCCAGCAGATTACACTCCAGGTAGTCAAGGAAGGTGGTAATATTTGGGTCCATCAACTCATTCTGGATGATGATGGAAGTATTAAGGAGCGATTGCCACTGAGGGAGATTTGCTGGATTCTTTGCGAGGAGCAGGATGATTGGGTCCTGGACGTGAGCGCTTTGGCAGCCAGACCAGACAAGGCTGCGACGGGTCCTTTGAAGGTTGAATTTAGTGACTTCCAGGTGCAATGGAAAGAGTAAATTGTCACTCAGGCTTGAGGGCCATTGGACTAGGCATGGCGGGTCTTATAACCGCATGCAGTCTTTCTTTAGTTACCACCGAAGAATATTTGCTTGCCCTCAATCACAAGCATCCTACCTGTTAGTTCACAAATGCCAAAGCTGACGTTTCAGATTGTACCAATCTCATCAGCGGTCATGTGAGATCAACCTGGCAAGTCATGTTTGTCGGGCATTTACTACGCATAAAGAGACCTACATATAGGAGAAAGTCCGTAGCCATGAGCTAGATCTAAATCAAATTGACTATATAACCAGACATAGCCATCTCGACTTGGGTTTTATATTGGTTGATTATCTTAGAGATGCGCGTGATATAGTATGCAGGCTTCACTACCTAGCTTACCACGCAGCTAAGATCTATAATAATCGACCTTGAGGAATTATGTTAATGTCGTCCCCGTGATTCTATCTACCTAGCTTACCTACAGGCTATAGTAGATCTCCTTTCCCTTATAGTACTTTGTGTATTGTTTTTCTCCAGGATTTCGACGGATCTTCAGAGTTCTATACCCTGCTGCCAGTTTCGACCGCCTTCCTAAACCATGAGTTGGCTGACTACCCCGCGCCTTAGACGCTGCTTACCTTGACGGGATATTTGATGACTACCTATCAACAGAACTCATATATCGCCAGGATCGCTCTAGCAAGAAGCCCGAATTTTGTTGTTCATGATATTCACTGGCCCGCCTTCAACACACCCCGTAATAGTCTAGTCTACATATCGGTCACTCAAAATCCGTCTAATATCTCCCAGGTCAACAATACCGATGGAGATCACGTCATGCCAACCAACAGACCCTGCATGTCCAGTGTGTCATTCGCTGGTCCTGGAATATGACACAACGATTAGAGGCTTGACTATACCGATGAACGAGCTCAAGGAATCGGCCAACGCTACTTCATGTTACACTTGTGCACTCTTATTGGAAGCAATTAGCACAGCCGTGAAAGAGGAAACAACTATGCCGGAGGTTCTATATGAATCAGCACTCGTTGAAAGCAAACCCCCAAAGCACCCAGGACCCATGGTTGTCCATATTTATCCTGATCCTGTTGCACATGCTGTCAACGAAAAGACGTTTCAGCTATACACAACCGATGGTAGGTTATGTAAACCCTTACCTGAATAATACCATCTCAACGAATACAGATGACACCTCTCTGCCCTGGGACTTGATCGGCCAGGGCTACCATATACCGGAATACGGGTTATCTTCCAGTTGTGTGTCTTTGGCGCGCGAGTGGCTCAACGCATGTTGCCGCGCCCAAGGGAAGCACGCAAATTGTACCAAGACCGCCATTTCAACGCTACCAACACGGGTTATATCAGTTGGAAACGGCACAGAATCGCCTAGGCTTGTAGTCACTGAGCCTAACCAGCAAGCACACTATGCAGCTCTTAGCCACTGCTGGGGAGGAAAAACGCCGACAATGACCACTCTATCCAATCTGGAAGCATACACTGTTTCGCTCCCTGACAATCTTCCACAGACTTTTCAAGATGCTTTGAAAGTGGCCCGAGCGCTAGATATCCCCTACATATGGATAGACTCCTTATGTATTGTGCAGGATTCTCCCGAGGACTGGAAGCATGAGGCCTCGCTAATGGCTCAAGTATATGCCAATGCCCATGTAACCATTTTTGCTGATGCTGCACCGGACAGCACATCCGGCTTTTTGTCTTCACCTTCACGAAAGGCACCGAAAAAATTTGCTGTGCCATGCAAAAATGGTCAGTCGAGCTCGGGGGTCGTGCATATCCGAGAGCGTGGGTTCCTAGCTCAGCAACTCCCGTATCATACATGGAGAAGCAGAAGAAGTGGTTCAGGTCAAAGCAAGCTATCAACGCGAGGCTGGGTGTTCCAGGAACGGCTATTGTCGCCGCGAACCCTGCACTTCTCACAGAACGAGATGGCTTGGGAATGCAGATCTGTCTGTGAATGCGAATGCTCAGCGACTTCTCTAAGGACTCTCCGCACCACAAGCGTCATGAAGCATTTTATTCACCCTCAAAATCCTGATGTTTCTCAGGCTGAGGCGGATTGGAGATCGGAAATTGTCCCAGCATATACAGAGCTAGACCTGACCTTTGAGACTGACCGACTCCCTGCCATCCAAGGCCTGGCTAACGCTGCCCAAAGGCTGAGAAGTAATGATGAGTACGTTTCTGGTCTTTGGAGAAATACCATGAAGGCCGACCTTTTGTGGTACAGAAATGCAGCCGATGGCAACGGTCGAAGAATCAAGGATGGGGGTGCTCCAACATGGTCGTGGGCATCTGTCACTGGACCAATCTATTACTCAGACAGGATCATACCCAGTGACTCGAACTTGCAAATATTGGATATCATAACCAGCGAGGAACAGCCTCCGGCGCTTGTTATTCGTGGCCATCTCGTCAATGTGAAACTAGAGGATCCTTACAGCAACACTGTGTCTTTGGGCCCCGATGATGATCTAAGAGTGGAATGGGATAGCGAGGGGCGAACGAAGTCTAAGAAAATACCACGATATTTCTTGGTATTTGAGGCAGATGATGGCGGACCATTTGGTTTACTACTCAATGCCGACCGAACTGATCCAACGGGCCAGCAATTTCAAAGAGTCGGATATGTCCACGGACATAGCATCTCAAAGTGGCGTCGCTCATGGTGTAGTGGGGGTTGGGCGTCTAGTCCAGGTAGCAGTACTTCTGATACCTCAGGTGGAATATGGGAGGATGCTGGTAAGGAGGGGGCGAGAGAGTGGGTTGACGAAATATTCAAGGGCGAACCTGTAACGTTGAGGTTGATCTAGTGGTCACGAATCAATGGTAGATGTGAATTTCTCCTCAAAAGTAGCAAATTGAATCTCAGCAAGCCATAGTTATGGCTACGAAGACTTGGATCCTAAACAGAGCTTACCGCCTTTGGATGAGCCGATCTAACTTCTAATTACCAAGGGGGGGCTCCATATATTCTATCCTGGCTACGATAAGTATGCGATTGGCTTCTATAAAGGCTTCCTTACTGCATTCCCTGCTTCTCATGCTTGATGAACCGTAGAAAAGCTAAGATAAATAACACCATTAAAACTTGGCAATCCTTAACTTAACAGTTGAATCTTCTTCTCGCTACTATTACCTTCCTCCTTCTTCCCTCTTTATTCCGGAAAATAGCCAAGACTTTTCGTGTGCGGGTGAAAGCATATCTGCGCTCTTTCATTTGACACCATAACGATTCCCTGAGACGACAAGTTTGGATGTGAAGCATCATTATCCTCTGCTGTTTGATATGGGAGTCCAATCGGAAACACAAGCAGAATAGAATCAGAATATTTGTATTTAAATTTGACACCAACATGCCAGCCTTGGGCACTGATTCAATTGGTAAACACTTGATCAAGGTATCCACCGCCTTCCACCTCGCAGTATCGAGTCTCGGAAGGCTAATCTCGGGCCAGTGTTCTTCAACATTAATTATGCAGCGCTTAAACAGCCTTGGCCAGTCTATTGGCTTGGTGCTCTCTCTTTGGCTCCATATCAGGATCGATACCGCCATAGGATTACCGGCAAGAATTGCTGCTCGGATCAGGTATGAGAGGTCTTCCAAGTCCCAGCCGAATGACTGGTCTTCGACTAGCATCCTTTCTATAAGGTATTCTATCTCATCTGCGGCACCAAAAACTCCCTATTCTAGACGCGGGGTTGAGGTCACGAGTAACTCGAGTACAGGGAACCGGGTTTGTGTGTTGCTGCGTGCTGGGCCTGCTTCTTGCCCCCAAAGCTTGCCTCCGTTTTTGAGAAGCATTTGGCGGATTCGCTCATAGACTGCCGGTGAAATTTTCCTGTCATCTAGTTCCTGGAAGACGTCTATCCTGCGATAACGTTTCTCTAACAGCTTCTTTCCTATATCCGCTGACTCTTCGGCAGATGTTTTGGATCGGTCAAGTATTAACTCCTGCTGCGATTTGAAATAAGGAAGGGATCCTGCCCAAGTCATGTCAAATCCTAATGTTAATCTGTTGACAGGAAAGTCTGCGTTGCTTTCTCGGATGAGTTGCATGACTGCCGAGGCGACAGCTAACGTGCCTAGTTTGTTCTCTGCCAGGTCACCAAACACCGAATAGAATTCCGAAATAACTCGCCCTGCGTATTCTTGGAAACCTCGGGGTAGTCGAACTTCTCCACGAGAATGTTTGTGTAGAGCTAGATGGGCAAATAACATGGGCAGATATGGCCATGCTGACTTTCCTTGGCATCTGGAGCAAACAAGACTTCTGGGACCGTAATAGGAAAAAGGGTCAATCTGACACAGGAGCTTTCCACAAAGAAGGCTTCGATCCATCTCGGGTCGACAGACATGTGATTTGCCTTTGTAACCTCCAGATCGTTCATATCTCCTTCTCTGATCACTGGCGTATATGATCAAAAGGGGAGCAGCTGTGACAAGGTTCCCGCTCTCGTAGAACTTTTTTCCTTCGTTGAAACGGGCGTTCATGAGCGACGGAGACGAAAGAAATGGGTTTGAAGCTGCCTCATTACCAAAATCCAAATCAGTGCGAAACATGGCTTGGAGAACAAGTCGAGGGTCTTCTTTCACGAAACGCTTCGTAGTCTCCTGGCGGCAATTTTGTAGAAGCTGCTGCTTCATGTGTCGTGTCCACTGAATGCGCTTGGCTTTGTCCATTCGTTCCATGAAGACCCCCGCAACCCTGGAGCAAAGGTCCTCAAAGTCCATAGCAATGAGATTTGCGGCTGCATTTGACACTGTATCCGATTCATGACAAGGACCTGGCTGTTGGGTAGCCATGATCTGCCTGTCATCCTTTGCGCTTCCAGTGATCAAAACAGAGGGGTTTCCAACATTATCTGTTTCTGTGATAACTTTATTCCGCCAATTAGATATATTGTCTTTCTGCCGAGAAGATAACGGCACCCCAATGAGAGACAAGGTCGGATTCGCTTTCAATGCCGAGTTGCATACACTTGATGGATGGCGATTCGTATTATGAGATCCTTGGTGTCCATCATGGCGTTGTTGGCGGGTGTCTCGTATTTCCTCCCAACTGTCTGATTCGTATTCGCCATTGAGAGAACTCCCAACAGTCGTTGCACTCACAAGCATTTTATGAGCTAAAGAAGCCAACTCGTTACTGTTTTGCAATGTCATAATCGCGTGCTGCTCATCTATCCATGGTAAGACGAAATCGTTCTGCCGTATCTTTATATCCTCAATATCGTCACACAGTCTATCGACCCTCTCTTTGAGGCCCAGGACGTGGTCTGCGAGGGCTTCTGCCTGGTCTTTGCCCGAACTCTTCATAGATTCATTGAGTTCCCTACCTTCGTCAGCCCATTTTATTCCAACTATCCATTGATATATCTGGACCTCGCCAGAGAATATGATGGAAAACGCTTAAATTGCTAAGAGAATTGTTGGGGTTTGCATCATTGAAGCAAACGTTGACATTCGTGTTTGTGCTATGGTAGGAGCACTCTTCTGCCATGCCGCACCCACGCTTAGGAGGCGCTTACGCTCAGTTGCACTCTTGATGTAGCTGAAGATATACTGCAGTGTCTGAAACGTTTTTTTTTTTTTTTTTTTTTTTTTTTTGCTGATGTCATTCAGGGTCATTCCATCAGGTAACCGTACTCCAGCGTTCGACACTTTTTGAACGATGTTCTCGAATGACAAGAGATTCAATCGCATTTCTTGGATTTCGTCGTAGAAGCCTTGTAGCTTCTCATTTCGGGTTTTGAATGTCTGGTATAGCTCGTTGACTTTTTTGAAGCCTTCCATCACCACTCCAGTCAACTGCAAAATTGCAGCTACGGCACCCAAAGGCTCCATGATGTGGTCCAAGAGAAATAAACTGAGATGATTGTATTAGAGTAAATACGGTCGCATAGGTAGCTTAGACACGAACATGTGCCGCAACACATGACTACTTTTATGTTACTCGCCGAGTCTCGGCTGAGGCATACAGAGTGAATTAATTGATGCTGCAGTTTGAAAAAAGCTGCCCCGCAGATTGCCTTACGCTAATCTTTGCAGATTAAAATCTGCCTTGCATTGGGCGACTCAGCTTCAAAACGCAAACGAAATTCTATTGGTACATGCTGATATTGTGCAGCAGAGGTGGTGTAAGAACAGCAGAACATTATTGGCTACGCGTATGATATGACTACGGTTGGGCGGCAATGTGCAGATGACAACAACTGTTGAGTATGTAGTCGGGCACGGTAACAATTCAGTTGCGAAGCAGGTTGTTTGACTGCTAAGGATATCCTGCCACGTCAAATTCCAATGTATTAGAAAGTGGCTAGCGGACAGTGGTCTAGACTTTCAGGCATTTTTGATCATACCGTAAGAACTCATGAGATTCGGAATGCCTCGTGGACCCTAAACCGCTATCTTTATCTAATTGAGGCATCGTTTATTGCAATATCAGGTATTTGATCTCTTGCGTACCAATTAGAGCTGTCGAATAATAAGACAAGTATCCACGGGGCGGTCCGAATCTCCTAAATTCCTACGGAATTTTTAATGACTCTCGACAATTACGGGGGAGAGTTACCGCGGCAGTAATCTAAGACCATATATCGGCCTTGTCTTCAGAGCATTCCAGAATTCAGAGCGACACAGAGAAGGTCAACAATTCGCAAAGTATAAGAACAGAGGCTATGTTATGGAATAAGTACTTCTTGTAACAATCACTAGCACATTCAGTTCAGAATACTAGAACTGTGCATTACACACTGCCGTCTATTTCAAACTGATCTTTTTTCCACTTCGTTACCACCATGTCAGCTTCTACACCCAGCACCGAAGCCGCCCGCTTCCTGGCCGCACTGCAGAGTAGTCCTTCTCTCAGAGATGCCTATTTTGACTCTTTCACGAATTCTGAAGCCGAAGTAGCAAGCCCCGCGCAGGTGACAAGCTGGATCCAATCCCAAGGTTACATGACCACCATGGCAGATGTCTTGACCGCACAAAAGGATGCCCAAAACAACACCCTAGCACCCTGGCAAGGTGTATTCAACACCCAGCTTGTAGGCGCTATTGGCCCACGCATCGTGATCAAGGATAACGTCGTTACCGTCAATGGTACCGCCATTGATGGTGCTACTGTTGATAATGGGATCCTGAGCTGGTCGGACAGTTCGAACGATAGTAACGCGCAACTCAGTTTTCGTCTCATGACTGGTGTGTCGCCTAGCTTGGTTACGCAATTAGGCAGTTCCAAGTCGTCGATTTCAGATACAGAGCTATCTCCAGAGCCAACTGGCGAAAATCCTGCGATGATACCAAATGCCTATGTTGGACCACAGTTCACTGGTCTCTATTGGATGAAAGGCTGGCCAAAGCCCTCTCAAATCAACCTCCAGGGTCGCCAAGGAAAATTTCCAAGTCCCGGTAGCCTGCCGCCGAGCTTGAATGCGAACCCGATTCCTACGACGGGACAAGCCAACAAAGAGTCCAATTCAACACCTGCTCCAGCTACTGCCCCTACACAACCAAATGCAGGTCCACGGCAAGCTTCAACCCTGGAGCAGTGGGCAAACAGCTACGATGTGTGGGTGTCAACTCCCAGTGGCCTTACCCAGTCAAATAATGCCACATTTGTCATCGACACGACTGGAAACCTGACTGTCGATGGGATTCGCATCATTAAGCCCGTCTTTACCAATGATGTTCTTTCGTGGAGTGCTAGTGATGGAAACACGAGCTACGGTGATTTTACTATGCAAGATCATACCTCTGCAAGTCAAAAATCTCTAGTTGATGGCGACCAGTTTACTGGTCGTTACTGGACGCAAGGGCAGACAGAACCAACAACCAACAATTGGTTTGGGTTTGCCAAACCCGACGACAGTTCTTTTACCAAAACCGACAGAAGGTTGTCGACTGTCAGCAATCCCACTGCGAGTAGAGCGACCCAAAATATGAATTTTTGGGTTGATTTGAAGTCAACTGGACTTTAGGCAGTACACAACTACCTGATGTTCAAAATGGGTGAGATGATCGTGAAAGGAGTTGGCAAGCTATTAATGTATGCTTGGAGGGCCATCCGATGGGCCGGCACGAAGATTAGACAATGGTACCGCAATATGCGAAACAATGTCCCTGCTCAGGACGCAAACAATGCCAACAACGCAGATGATAACGAAGAAGATGCTGGTGACGAAGGCGATAACGAGCCGCTCGCCGAGAACTAAGGCAGCAATGGGCAAAACGCTGGCGAACAGGGTGGCGATGCTGCTGCAGAAGGTAATCCGGGATCTGAAGCGGTCAATGGCAAACCTAGAAGTATAGAGACTGAGATGACTGAGATCAAGAAAAAGGAAGAGACTCTGGAGGAAAAGGCTCGGGAAGCAGAGTTACAGAAGGAGGCACAGCAAGAAGAGATCAAGAAGATTGAGGAAGAGAAGAATCTGGATAATAGTGTTGAAAGGGGAGAAATCGTGGAGGAGGAGGCTGGGGGTGTCGGAGAAGACGTTGCTGTAGAAGGCGCCGATGCTGCTGTGGAGGGGGGCGCCACTGTCGCGGAAGGTACTGGCCAGGGAGTAATCACTATTATCGAGGAGATTGCAGGGCTACTATAGTACTTCGTACTGTACCTTAAGTTATACTATCGTAAAGTATATCTATTAATTCTTTGCTGATTAAGATCGAATTATTTCTCTCTTTTGACGATAGTAATCATAATTCAAATTTATTACTGAGTAAAAATAACAAGTAACGAGACCATTCTGTGGAGGAGTTTCTGGATTGGAGATAAAAGGTCAGCCGAAACCCGGTATTTTCGAAGCAATGTCAAGGAAGATACATCCAGAAGACCCTGTTCAAGATGGTGACATTCTCATCTGCCGATATGTTCGTATACAATCCTTGAAACGTGGCTTGCATCCGGTATGTAACATCCGCCCCTAAGAATGCCTCATGAGAAGAATCACTAAACTGTGATTCGATACGACACGTGGCTCACCGGCTGGAACTTTCCGCCTGGAGTCATCCGATTGGCGAGAGTCTGCTAGCTTACAAGACCCTTTCCCCTTGGCCTGAAATTCATTGCTACGGTTACTTCCACGAGGCATTGAATCTTCATTGATTGATTACCATTGGTGAGACTGAAACATGTTCATGCGTTATGCGGTTCCGCGCCCCTTTACCCCGGACTTTTGCGGCCGTTACCCCGCACGTTCACAGCGGCCGGACGGATGGCATGATGATGGTCCGCGAGGTCAGACCACTGCCGAGCCCATAGAAGCTATATAATAGGCAATGCCGGGGACATCTCATTTCTATTCTAAAACCATCAATTACCCTTTAGAAATACCATTACCCCATCTCTGTACTCAAAATATTAAAAATGAAGGCTCTCGTCTACGCCGGTAATGGCTCTGTTACCCTCCAGGACCGCCCACTCCCCAAGATCTCTTCACCAACAGATGCAATCATCAAAGTCACCAAGACCACCATCTGCGGAACTGATCTTCACATCCGAAAAGGCGATGTCGCTACCTGTGAGCCAGGAAGAGTCCTGGGCCATGAAGGCGTAGGCATCGTCCATTCCGCGGGCCCGTCTGTCGCACGCTTCAAAGAGGGCGACAGAGTTCTCATCTCTTGCATCTCAAGCTGCGCGACCTGTGAATACTGCCGAAGGGGAATGTATAGCCATTGTACCTCTGGCGGTTGGATTCTGGGCAATACAATTGATGGAACTCAAGCTGAATATGTCCGCATTCCCCATGCTGACTCGAGTCTCCACCCTATTCCTGATGGGGCGGATGAGGCGGCTCTGGTGATGGTCAGCGACATCTTCCCAACTGGTCTTGAGGTTGGTGTTCTCAATGGCAAAGTCCAACCTGGAGGGACTGTAGTTGTTGTTGGCGCTGGACCTGTCGGCCTGGCTGCTATTGTCACTGCCCAGCTATACTCACCGTCCAAGATCATCGCCGTGGATATGGACAATGCAAGACTCAACGTTGCCAAGAACCTCGGTGCTACTGATTCAGTCGTCAGCGGCCCAGAGGCTATTGCCCAAGTGATGAAATTGACAGATGGGAAAGGCTGTGATACCGTCATCGAGGCTGTTGGCATCCCCGCCACTTTTGAGCTTTGTCAAAAGCTAATCGCCGTTGGAGGCGTGTTGGCAAACGTTGGTGTGCATGGCACCAAAGTGGACCTCCATCTCCAGGACCTATGGATCAAGAATATCTGTAAGTGGCTTGGCTCCCTGATCTAACGTTTGACATGGCACTAATGCACGTCCATCAGCGATCACTACGCAGCTGGTGGATACTGTTACCACGCCCATGCTACTCAAGCTAGTGCAATCTGGCAAACTACAACCCTCCCAGCTCATCACTCATCGTAAGTTCTCTAGCTGAAGTCTGATGCATCCATTCTGACGAGACCGATTTAGATTTCAAGCTGAGCGATGTGGAGAATGCTTACAAGACATTTGGTGAAGCATCGAAGCATAACGCTCTGAAAGTGCTTATCGAAGTGGATTAAATAGAGATTTTAGAGAACATATATGACCTTTTTCTAAATTTCACTGCCATCAACTTGTGAGAATGGTTATCAAAGATTAAGCCCACTTTCCAACCAGGGCCATGATTCCCGCACCCAGGAACAGGCAGACGATCATAAATCCAAGCCTGACCTTGTCGTTCGTCCTCTCACGGTTGAAGAGGAAATCCCTAGCAATCATTTCAACAAATCCAGTATAGATGAGAATTCCAGCAGAAATAGAGTCGAAGATTCCGTTGACCATGTTTGCAGTGTAGGATGAGTTATCGTACGTCTTTCGAATACCGAGACCAATGGCAATGGCGATAGGAGTTGTTAAACCGTAAGCGAGACAAAGAAGCCATGGCATACTGCGAAGTCGGTTGGGGAAGGGAATGGCGCTAAGTCTGGCGCCAATACCGAGGCCCTCGAAAGATTGATGGAAGACAAGGACAGGGAACAAGGTGTCGAAGTCGGATGTATCTGCGACACCCAAGTTAAGGCCGATGAAGACACTGTGAAACAAGACACCAAATTCGAGGATAAGGAAGGCTGCGATTTGTGTCTTGAATGCAAGCTCCGTCTCTTCAGAATCTCCATCAAGGTGTTGGAGTTCCTTGAAGTCTGCATAGCCTCCACGGAGTTTCTCTGACGTAGCTGCCTCTGTATCATGCTGACCATTGATCACAAGCCTTCTCGAGTTCGAGCCGTCATCAGAGTGCTGATGGTGTCCATCTGCTGCAGAAGTAGTAATGGTATCCTCGACCCCAGAGTCATTATGCTGAAGCCCATAGCGAGACTGAACATAGTAATCGGCAAGAAAATCGAACAAGAAAGTGAACATAGCCGCTGAGAGGGCAATAGCAGGTGGCCAAGAGTATGTAGACCAGCCACCAGTCATGCCTACACAAGATGCCGGTCCAATCTCTGAATAAGCAGGGTCGAGAAGGTGGACAAATGCAGTTGCGATGATGACGCCGGAGCCGAAATATCGTGCAAAGAGGTAGACGTAGAGCGGGATCTTGAGGCGAGGGATTCGTGTGGCCACGACGGGGAAGAAAGTGACTGCTGTTGAGACGACGAGGATGACGAATAGTGAGCCAATTCTGATACCAAGAGGGCCATCGTATTGGTTTCCAGCTGTTGTGAGGTAACAGGTAATGAGGCCTTGATCAGTGATGGACTGGAACTCAGTGAGGTTAACCCTCTCAGGGTCAAAATTGGTAGGTCCTGACATTGCTAATCAATGTCTAAAAAATAAAGATAAGCAATTCAAGGAAGCTTAATTAATGAATAAACGGTAGGCGAAATACTACATTAGAGCCGAGGGAGTCGAAGTATATATACCTCATTCTGCTTAACAATTAAACTTTCCAGATACGCAACCTCTTAAACAAAAGGCCTCCTGTAAGCAGCCGATATTGCCGGCGACTTGCCGTTTTGCCGTGTTTCTCGGAGGAATAGAGCAATTTGTACAAAGGGCTGTCGTGATTTAAATACTCGTGAACCTTGATGGTTATGAGCTAAGAAGGGCTTAGTTATCTTAGATTCCGTATTGGGTTGTCAAATCGGATCTCGGCACGGATTTCTTAGACGAGGCGCTTGCTAACGGGAATAACGGTTGAAAATTTTAATGAGTGATTATTTGAGAACCTTGCTGGGTTTTGAGTAAGATGACTGCATGTTCAAGGTATCATATTAGATAAATGCATATGGGATGGAAAATTAGAACATCAGGTTGAGGGGGCCGAAAATGGTCAAAGGCAGGATCAAATCAGCAAATGACCCTGATAATTATTGACGCATTAATGTCAAGATCCATTGGTCTGCATATGATGGTTGGGTCAAACTCATCAGATAACAAGATCATGAGCATGCTCCAACCCCCATGGCCCAACATATCCAAACTTGGCATCAAAGTTAAGCCCAAGTAACCAAAAGATAAAACTATTAGACATCAATTTCCCAATGCCAGTCATGTCAGGTGTAAAGTTCATATCCTTGACCAGCTGATATGCATAGCCTTTTTGATCAACGCCGTATGTTACCCTAGCATCGGACCGGCATTGTAGCTTGTAATGAGCCTCATGCTCGTGCTTCAGCCGATTAAGTTTGTGTGGCGCAAGGAGGTTTTATACTTATAATTGGACTCCCGTCTTTGGTATAGCGTCCCTTGACGGTATGGCAAAGCTAATGAAATTCCAACATAGCCATGGTATTATTACTGATTTCAATGCTGTTGAGCTTGACACCGTTTTGAGACTGTAATATCTCATTCTCGTGTGATATTTCTCGTCTGTTATAAAATACTTATGGTCCACAACTCCTTTCTTACCTTGATTGCAAAGGCTTTAGCTATTGATACTGTATCCACTGCTTGCAGGCTACAATCAAGATCAACAGTTCCTTGATGGGCTCTCCTTTCCGATAGTCCCCCAATTATAGGCCTCATTGAGTAGATAGATCGAATAAACTGACTTGCTATCCATTCCTTCTGCTCCCTTCTCAGAGGACCTGGCTTCCGATCGTTATTCATGGATATGTCGATCACGTATGATAAGACGCTTATCGCGTGCACCTGCCCATGAAGTGTAACATGCCGCGAGTGATCAAGTTTGGATACGTACTGATCACTTGTTTTGAACCTCAGATAGCCCTCATCATCGACAGGTAGGTCATGATAACTTGGGTATACAATATCGAGACTTCCAGTTGAGAGTATATCAGTGGGGCAGTTGCAGTTGCCGAGATAGAATGGGATGCTGAGGCATATAGAGTCAACAAGCTCTTGGACTCTGGTTTCATTGGAGATCCAGAATGTGGCATATTCTGAAATACTGTTCCCGTCATCGAAAAGCCGAATTGCAGAGGATACTGAGGACTTGGCTAGTTGACTCTTGATATCCTCAAGAATGAGACAGTAGATACGCCAGGCATTCCAGATATTCGCAACTTGTATGCTTGGGTATATGTCGCAAGCGTCACGATATGAAGGAACCGATGGATCGAGATCGATGCCGCTTCTCATCCGTCGTGGATACCAACTATCTGGTATTCGTTTCAGCCAAGTCCGTAGCTGAGTATCCAAAGTACAAATTTGTTGCCGTAGCTTAGCGTCTGGAGAAAAGGCGCCTTTTGAGCATGACATATCGCTGAACCCATGTTGGAGGTCGGCAATTGATACCCCAATCATATCCAGAGTAGAACTGGGATTACTCGGTAAGATCGGAGCAACCTCGGTCTGGATCCAATCAAGGTCCTTCGTCGGCAGTCGTGTTCTGTTCCTCACCGAAACAGATACCCTAGAGTGGAGAAGGTTGCTAACGAGGTGAGCATAGTACTTTGAGTTCTTAAAACAGTCTTCTCTCTGTAACAGCAAAGTCAAAGCTCCCTCTCGGTGCGTGCCATGAGCTCTGGACTGGCCAGATACAGCTGATAAGGTGTCGTGCATCTGAAGGACAAGAGCCGATAGCACAGTCTCATCGCGACCTCTCTCCATGGAATCCTCTGTCGCTTGGTGAAGCCGCTTCAAGGCTTTTACCAGGAGCTGGTAAGGAAGAGGACTTGAAGAGGGTAGTTTGCCGATCATGGACCAGATTTTTATCGACGTAGCGGTCACTGCCGTGCTTAAAGCTGAATCATGTCGCTCAGACGCAAGAGCAGGACGGACAAATTCCAAGAAACCTCTTGTTGATTCCAGACTGCGACCAACATCGGTGACATATGTCAGAAAGAATGGTACAGCGAGATCTTGTGGGTGATGTGATGGCAGCTGGGTGACAGTCCTCTCATGTGATGAATGCTTCATACGTTTGCTGACGTGCGTTACAGCGGCCGAATCCGCTCCATATCGAGCAGTCTCATCCTTAAATCGGAGTCCGCGCTTCTCATAGCCCGTGCACTCAATGCCAAGACGAAGACACGCCTTGCACCAAGGCTTTCTCTCATCGCATTTGACGCGGCGCTGTCTGCAGGTGACGCAGCCTTTCGAGGCCCCTCGATTGACCATGACGTAGTGGAGTATCGGCGAGATGAACAGAGTAGACTTTTGCGATATTTGCAGGAGGTGATGATCATTACAGGGAGATTATGGTTCTTATGCTTAATTTTGCCGTATTTAGTGGAATGCTGACATGAGCAATACGCGAGAGCCTCATACGTCGTCCTGGCGGCTGTGTCTGACAATCGTTACTTGATAGGGTTAGACTTTGCGAGAGACGCAGATAGTGGATGTTGCTGACGGAATCTAAATGATTTCCGTCACGATTCATCGCTTCATGTTCCTCTATCGAGACTGTACTCATCATGAGTTCAGAAATGATTTCCCAGGCCAGCCAAAGCTTGGATTTAATTGTCAGATTGAAATCCAGCGACAAGTTGGGGGAAGATAGATATAAAAACCCAGGAACATCCGGAACTTAAATGATTCTCACAACAATCAACCACTTCTCATTAACCAAGACATCAATCATGAAAACTTCTCCTGTCTCTGCTCTCTACGCTCTCTTCGCGGTTCTCAATATAGGAACTGCAAGTGCCAAAGACAAAGAGGACCCCATTCTCTTTCTCAATGCAGACGACAGCTTCAACTTCGACATCCTCACTGGTCTCGGTCAAATGGCCAACGACGGTGCAGATGTTAATCCCGTTCTGAGTGTCGCCAAAAAGATCATCCCAGGCGATTTTGACAGCTACATCAATGAATGGTTCAATCTTGCAAACTACACCAAGGCCCAGGCTCTTGATCCCAAAATTGACTACGATCCTATCAATGTCAGGGCGACTTGGTTCTCTGTGTCGAACTATTTTCGCCGGGCTGATGCTTATAATCGCGCTGACTGGGATGATCCTCGTATCAATGGGTATTGGGATGAGCAGCGTGCTGCTTTTGATAAAGCTATCGCTGCTTTGCCTGTTCCAGCGGAACGAGTTGAGATTCCTGCTGGCGATTTCAACGTCTCTGGAATTTGGTATTCTCAACCTTATCATAATAACCAGACCAAGCGACTCCCAACGCTCTTGCTCACTCAGGGCTTTGATGCTGCCCAGGAGGATCTGTACGCAACTGTCGTCGCTCCAGCACTAGCTCGCGGATACAACATCTTTTCTTTCGAAGGTCCAGGCCAGCCAACTGTTCGACGAGAGCAAGGAGTTGGTTTCATCCCAGACTGGGAACGAGTCGTGACTCCCGTCGTCGACTATGTTCTCTCAGAGAAGTCTGCCTTTGTTGATCCCAAGAAATTGGTTCTGTATGGCCACTCTTTCGGGGGCTATCTCGCTGCTCGGGCCGCTGCATTTGAACCTCGACTGACTGCCCTGATGTTGAACGGTGGTATTTGGGACGCATACACCGGATACACCGCTCATCTGACCCCACAGCTCCGCCAGCTTCTCGAGTCAGGTGACCAAGAAGCATTTGACGAAGCCCTCAGCAAAATCCAGGATGATCCGGAGATCCCCACCACCACCAAGTGGGGCATCCTGCAGGCTCTTTGGTGCTTCAAAACCAAGTCCCCCTACGAATTCTTCCAGTTGACCAAGAGCTATAATCTTCGTGGTGGTATCACAGATCGTATCCAGATGCCGGTTTGGATCGCTGACGGAGAATTCGAAACACTTCAATCTGGACAATCTAAGCCAGTTGCTGAAGCTTTGGGAGATCGTGCTGAGCTTCACGTGTTTAATGGTACTGCTGGATATCATTGTCAGACTGGTGCTCCTCAGGAATTTGGTCGGGTGATTTTTGCGTGGTTGGATAAGATTTTGAGTAAGAATTAAGTGCTATGTTGTTGTATAGAATAGTATATACTTAAATCTAGTAATAAATACTTATTCTTTACTCTTTTTACCTGTTACAACTTTAAAATTGTATTAGATTTTTTATATTATATTAATTTTATTAATTCTTTAATTTTAATTATAAGAATAATGATACAAATTCTAATTTAAATATATGTAATAGTTTATAGATATTAAATACAAAGATATTATACTAATATATATAAAAATAACATATTTTAACAACTAACCCTTTACTACTCCGTATTATATGTATATTTCAATTAGCTTGTATTAATACATAAATCCTTCTCGCCACAGGTTTATATTTCACGAATAAGCGCTCAGAGTTATGATACGATGTCCTTTTGTCGTAAGATTTTGAGTTCACTCCGGTGATACGAGGTCTCAGACATAAGTCCCAGCTCTGGCTAGGTTCTGTGCGCTGATTTAATCTCCCAGCCGCAAGCCTAGACCATAAATAGCACATCTAGCTAACGACTTGGAGTTTCGTCAGTTACAAACGAAGGTCAAAGCGAAATACATAGGTCAGCAGCGGGTGTGCACGGTCAGATACAGATGTGCAGTATAAAAGCCTCTACTAAGCAACTCTTCCCCTTCTTTCAACTTCAATTCCACTTTTCTCTAAACAATTCTACCTCGCTTAGTCCTAAAGCCACACTACATACGCATCACAATATGTTTTTCGAACGTGTATTAGTTACGCTGTTTGCAGCCTGGACTGTCTCTGCAGCTGCAGTGCCTGATGATGCACACCTCCCGGGCCTTCGTCTTTCGCCTCATGAGGTTCGAGCTTTGAAGGAAGCCCAAGTCCACCCTCCAGGTTACATTTATAAGACTGTGACACTCGGAGAGGGCAAAGACGCCATCACTGTTCCCATCGTTGAAGGCGATCCCGAGATGCTTCAAAATGACGAGAAGGGCGTCAAAGCACGGTCCTTAGCACCACGAGGTACCTGCTTCAGTTTCCCTCAGCCACAAGGTGCCTGCATGATCGACTACTGTTGGAGAGACGTCAACGGAGCTGTCTACTCGGCAGCTGTGAGGATCACCGGTAGTAACGGGCAGTCCAATCCTAGCTCTGTAACAAGCAATGATCCGACGAACCTTCAGTTCAACCGCGTATATAACGACGGCTATGGTGGTTGGTTTCCACGAGGTCACGAATGCTCCAATTCCGACACTCAGATCTATACCGATCACCGCCTTGTTGAAGGTGTCCTTGGTACAGCCTATCTTACAAGGATCCGGTGTAACAACTGCAACTTTGGAAGTCTTTACTGTCTCTCGAATAACCTTAAGAATAACTTGATTGCTTATTCTAATGGTGTGGGCTCACAGTCAAGCTGTACCTAAAAGAGACAAAGGAGGGAGGTTCTGGCATTGATTGAAATATGGCATATATCTATATCCCAGATCTACCGAATTATGGCTGCCATGGTACTACATTCTGCTAGTCGGTCTGCTGATTTAAGCTCTCAGCCACAAGCCACAACATTTACTTTCTTCAAGGTTCCTCGTCAAAAAGGAGCCCTTTTCAGTTGCAAAATGGAATATATTAGTTCACCGTCTAATCAAAGTCCTCATTATTGCCACTCATTAGATTCTGTTATTATTGCCGAGTAAGCTTACCGCTTGACCAAGTGAGAACAACGCTATACTGCTCCTATTGCCTCCACTGCTGCTAATGCGCCTACTGCGGCTAATGCCACTACTTGTACTACTCCCAGTACTTCTACCAGCAGTCCTCACAGTTCTACCGGTGCCGGTACAGTCTCCAACTTTCCATGGTGTCTCAGAATAACTCTATCACCCACCCACTGAGTGATGCTACGGGGATTCCTGTCTTTGCGACTGGCTCTAATGTGATTTACATTGGTGATAGCCGGGTCAAGACGCGGTCTGCTGGGCGATTTCTCGCTTCGCGAGCAGAAAGGTCTGGTTGGATTTGCAGGGAAGATTTGCTGAGCCGTCGTTTCCGAGCCCCGTGGGATCCGAGCCCGAGGATCCCGGTGGCCTTGGCCCCGCCCCAAAGAGGAGGACCGTTTTCAAGCGGGTCCTGGAGTCTACGGTTGCTGGTAAGAGCGTGCCTCGAAGGATTAGTTAACAAATAAGCACTATCATATACACTTGTTAATAGACACTAAGTTCTGTCTGCTGATTTAAGTTCTTAGCTATAAGCCTTAACTATAAATAATATATCTAACTAATAACTTAGATATTAGATTATGATAACTATATAATTATTATAGCTAAAAGCTAATATTATAAAAACCTAAAAAATAACTTATTGATTATTATTATAGGTCATAAGAGAGTACTTCTAATCTATTTCCTAAGATAATTAAATATAAGATAATAATAGAATAAGATAGCGATACCTAAGCAAAAGCTTATCTATATGGCATATCTGAATGAAATCTAACGGCAGTGCATTAACGGACTTCCCCTCAGTTAATAGGCACTGTTATCACCTTTATCTAAATACCGGGGGCCGACTAGTGAGTAGTGGGGTCAGCACGATGCCATGCACGTAGAGGCCACTTTCGATGCCCAGCCTCCTATATGCATTTAGGCCCCTTGCAGTATCTCGAATTTTTGGAACATGGTTTTTCTTTTCGTCTTCTTTCTCACTTGAGTCACTCTCTGATTTCGGCTTCATCCTTCGCCTGCTCATGATAAATGACGTCTTGTAGCCACCGAGGGTTGGATTTAAACCTGTATGAACAAGATCTGCCGTCACATGAGCTTCCAGTCAACAACGTTGGTCTTTATATTTTGTTGCATCTTATCGTTTTCAACCTGTCGTTTGCGAGTGGTGTGATGTGTGAAGGTTTACTACGAGCTGCATTTCGAGTTAAGTGTCGTTTTCCAGATTCGGAAACACGTCCCGGAAAGTAAGACTCCGGTCACCCTCATTCAGACATAATTTTCGATACCGAGTCCTCGAAAGGAAGGTCCCTGTCAATGTTTTATCATATCAGCGGCCTTATTCCTGTCGAAGGAAGTACATCTGGCAATATATAAAGTGCTATCATTTAGAAATCCGTCTTCTAAACTCAACTTGCTAAACTTAATGCAGTGTCCAGTATACAGCGAAAAGACTTACAATGAAGGTAAGCCGTAAATAATTCTGTTAAGAATGCTATCTAAGCTCATGAAACAGATAACAATTCCCCTTTCCATCTCACTGCCCCTTGCAGGTGTCTTTGCCCAGCAGGTCTTAGTTGAAGAGTGGCTAAGCGGGGATTGCAATGGGCGACCTTTCATCACTGCCAACGTGTACGGCGGTGTCGATGGAACGTCATGTGTCAACGTTGAGCAATTCCCAGCAACCAACATCAAAGTTAGCCTTGTGCAACCTTGCAATGATGGAACGATTCCAATTATCAAGGTTTCCAGTGTTGAATGTGCGCAGTTTGAAACAGAAATAACTCTGAGCGCAGATGGATCCTGCAATTCTGTAGATTTTTCCCTTTGGTCATATTCAATCTTGTGCAGCTAGTTGGATGATACTTTGGTTGGCTGGTATGTACTAACTGTCATTTCCTGGCCAAGTATGAAGTTGATCAATGGCGATGTTAAATTTACTTCGGGTTGGCTTCTTCCTTCTTTAGTATTACATATTCTTCAGTTCCAAGTCATTCTACCCTGCTTCTATTATTATGTATTTTCTTATGTAACTACAGCAGCTATTTGTGATAGGTCATTGGAACAAACTTAGCCACAAGCTCATATTTTCTGTCCAGTGTTTTATCCTAAAACAAAAAAGGCCATATAAGCATGCGAGTAATTACTCCGCCAAAGCCGATAACATGATATCTCTGCATCGTCGAAAATACGAGCTCAATTCTTGGATTGGTTGGGAGAATCTTTCAGCAAAACTCCGCATGGGAGAACTCCGCCCCCACAAGTTGGCTGAGAATACGAGCGACAAACCCTGATTGGTTCACCTTATCATCAGAGTCGAGCATAGAAATTGATCACGCAGCGACGATGACTTACAAACCAATTGATCTACGTTTTGTCTGCAAAAGGCTGTGAGGCTCATCTTTGTTAACAGTGCAAAACAGTTCTGGCAATCTGCAGGCAAGCGGATTTGCTTTGCAATCATGCTGCATTACCAACTCATTCAGTTCTCGTCACACCAACAGCTTCATGTAAATAAGTAACTGTGATATAAATATGAGGCTTGATCTTGTCTTAGAATACCTGACTCACTCCACTTCCTCGTCCAAGAATCATTTCCATCATGAGTCTTCCTACTCTGAACCAATATCACAAAAAGCCCTATCAGGCAATTGACCCTTCTCTCCCTACCCTCCAGCAGACCGGTAGAGCAGTCATCGTCACCGGCGGAAACAGCGGCATCGGGTATGCTATCGCTCGCGGATTTGTCAAAGCGAACGCTGCCCGTGTCATTATCCTCGGACGCCGCAAAAATGTAGTCACCTCGGCGGCTGCCAAGCTTCAAGAGGAGGGACATCACTTTGGTAGTGGTACGGCTGTACAAGGCCGCACTTGCGATATCTCAGACCTGACATCCACCGAACACCTATGGAAGGCACTTGAATCAGAGGGCATCTTTGTTGATGTCTTGGTCTTGAGTGCTGCAAGCTACGGCGCTACCGAGACAATTCTTGATGGAGGTCTGACCAAGGTCTGGGGTGACTTCGAGTCCAATGTTCGAAGTACACTCGATATGACAGAGCGATTTTACAAGCAAAAGACGGCAGACCCAAGCCAGACCAAGGTAAAATATCTTCGCCTTGCTCCAATCTCTCCTATATTAATCAGAGGTAGTTTCTGGTCAATATCTCGAGCTGCGCAGCTTATATGTGGTCAACCATGGGCCCTGACCGCCCAACATACGGGTTAACCAAGAACGCTAGCACCCTTCTCCTACAGCAGATCGCACAGGATACTAAGCCTGCTGATATGCAAATTGTCAGCTTTCATCCGGGCGGTGTTTTGACCGACTCTGCCAAGAGGGTTGGCGGCGATAACATAAAGGGTCTTGTTTTCGACGATGGCAAGTACTTGCAGAAACTCGTGATGGAGGCTTTCACTGACAATGCTTCGATAGAAAACCTGCCAGGTCATTTTTCCGTCTGGGCAGCAACACCTGAAGCCAGCTTCCTTCACGGCCGCTTCGTCTGGGCTAACTGGGACGTTGATGAGTTGAAGACTGGTCCTGTACGTGAGCAGATCAACACTGATGAGCACTTTCTCAAGGTTGGTGTGGAGGGATTATCTGAGAAGATGGGAGGCATGGTTATGACATAGTTCCATAATCTGTCGCATATGTTAGTTTGACTCCAACGCTCGTCTCTCTTTGTCAATCATTTTAAGAAGTACCATACACTCAATATATATGGATTGCATCACTGTGAACTTCTGAAGCCAACTAACTTCTGTCTGCTGATTTAAGCTCTCAGTCATGAGCCTCAACTGCAAATAACACATCTGGCTAGCAACGTAGACATCATACGACAATGACTGACCAATTGCTATAACTAAAAGCTGTTATCATGAGAACATACATCTACTTTACAGCCGCACTGGTATGAGGAAATACACTGATTTACAGTTCCGGTAATATGCTGCGAAATTCTATGCTTGCTTATGTATCACTATCTATGTAATTCGGCACCTTGCAACCCATTGAAAATGGAATTTCTAGGTTAGTTCTAATGATCCAGAAAATCACATAAACATATTGTTCAAGGGGGAGATAATCAGTGAGTTGACATGATTTGTAGTATACCAATATTATATAAATATATTTCCGTATAGCTATACTTGTAATTTAATGGATGTCGATGAATATGGTACGAAATACCCTGACCGAACTCCCCAAGTCAACGCCCTTATGGAATAGCACAAATGTAATTCTTCGAGTCGGTCGTGTTTCCCTTACCATTATATCTTGCCACTTCAGGATAAAGACATATCTTTCTCGAGAACTGGGTCAGCGCGTCTGGTTTCGTCTGTGCATCAACAGTGTGAGGAGGCTTTTCGTGTTCAACCCAAGCCAGCAATGCCCCAAATGGATCCGTTGGTACAGCACCAGCGCTTTGGCCATACCCACAATGATCAACTCCGGGAGCAAGAAACAGGCGAAGAAAGCTAGCCAGCGCCTCACTTTTGCCCTTTGATTTAAATTTCTTCTGAACGTCTTTGAAGTATCGAATGCTATCCTGAGGATAGATCAATTGATCGCTTAGGCCATGCCAGATGATCATCTTTCCACCGGCCTTCTTGAATGGGTGGAGATTGGGGTCCGAGGAATCCATGATGTGGCCAAACTTATCTTTTGACTCTGAGAACAGTCTTTCGAAGTCAGCGATATTGAGCTGTGAGGTGTCAAAGCTCGGGTCTGCCTTGACGAAGTCACGCACCCATGTATCAGCAACAAAGAAGGGCGCACCAGTGATCGTGCCGTTCACTGCCTTAGTAGCAGCCAATGCAGCAAGCGATGCACCTATGGGCATTCCGTACCACAGAACGTTGCCTCTTGTGTTGGTCGGTCCTCTCCATATCTTGCTGACTATAGACGCCGCAAGTTGACTGATCACTGTGCTCTCATTTCCGCACTCAATCATTTTTCCGACTAGGGTGAGAGGGTCATACTGGCAGTCGAACGGCTCTGTAATCACGCCATCCGCTACGCGGTCCTTTTTGTCGCATGATTCCACGGCTGCTGATACAAAAGCATCCAGCTCACAAGTCGAGAGATAATAGTTCGCGTCTTTCATCACAACTTGAGGCCAAAGCTCAGCGATGATATATTCCGACCAGTAAATGGCAGGAGCTCCAGCAAGAACCCCATCGAAATCACTGGGGTACTGTTGTGCTACCGCCAATCCTTGACGGCCCCCGGTAGAGCAACCATTGAAATATGCCTTCGTGGCTGGGACCTTGTAAAAAGACTCTACAACTGCCTTTCCAACAACTGCCATGTCATGGACAGATCGTGAAGCAAAGTTCTTGAGAAGACCATAGTTGACAGTGCCATCAGCCTTCAAGGCCCAAGCTGATGGATCGATTGGGTTGCCGCTGAGACCAGCGTTAGTGGATGACACAGCGTAGCCTCGAGAAGCTGGAAGAGCAAGATCAAATTGACCAAGCCCAGCTGCCCAAGCACCGCCTCCAACAGAGAGATAGCGGAAGTTCCAGCTGTCAAGAGGCAGCCACGTCTGCACGAGAACGTTATCGTCTTCGCCCTTATGGGACAGGGTGACATTGACTTCGCAGAAGTTTAAATGCGTGACAGTTTGAAGCAGCGTGGGGGGGAGAGCAGAGACGGAGTGGTCGCGATAGATTCGAGTTTTAACAGATCTGACTATGGCACCTGGTACCATGGGGGGAGGTATGTCTTTGCATGATTGAGCGGGTTTGGCTGTAGCTGACTGAGAAATGGCAATGAGGCCAACAAGCCTTACAAAAGAGTAAATACGCATGTTGACTTGAGTATACAGAGCGCTCAGTATTGAAACTTTTACTGTTTGCGTATGTACCAGATTTATAGGTCTAACGTATCAATGCTGCCAACAATAGCGCTCAGCAATTCTAGGAGATTCTTGTGCCTTGTTGTATTGACATTACAATAGAATGAGCTTGCGCAGAAGCGCAAAATGGCCTTTGGCAAAAATGAGGTGTTGATTCTTCATGTTTCGTCACGGCTCTTGGCGCATATACGAGCAAGCCGTCTTGAATGGCTTCAATTGAAGCTGATCACAATTTTGCAACAAAGCCTCTAGTGCTTAACCGATGGGATAGAATTACTTAGCTATCTACTAGTGATTCCAAATCTCACGTCAGATCAGCGGCAAATGTATAGTTTTCCTTCTCTTTGTGGCGCACCAAAGACGAACCAATCAAACAGGGTTGCTCGTATTCACATTATGGACAAATGTTGTGACATGTCTGGTCCCTAATGCAAGTTATCAGGGTAAATATGAGGTTCGCCTCAGTAATGGTGCTTAAAAGGCGTAGAAAACATATTTTAGCAATACCGCTTTTTTGCTAGTAGCCGACACTTAATTCGAGAACCATTCTTATCATGTCTGCCACAACAAATATTATCAAAGCAGCTGTTGTTCAAGCTGAACCAGTCTGGTTTGACTTAGCTGGTACTATTACAAGAACCTACGATCTCATAAAAGACGCTGCTTCGAAGGGGGCGCAGATCATCGCCTTCCCTGAGCTTTGGCTGCCGGGATATCCTACATGGATTTGGTAAGCAATGCGCTCCATGGGAAAATGACCAAACTGACTCTGATTCAGGGCCCGTCCCATGGATCTTGAGCTGGTCGTTAGATATACCAAGAACTCTTTGAATATTGCTTCAAATGAAATGCAGGACATAAAGTCTTGTGCAGCAGAAAACAACATCGTTGTTTGTCTGGGGTTCTCTGAGCGAAGTGGAGATTCTCTCTACATTGCTCAATGCATAATTGACAGCGACGGTGAGGTCCTCATGACTAGGCGGAAGCTCAAGCCCTTCCATATCGAGAGGACTATTTTTGGTGATGGGCATGGTCCTTCGCTTGATAATGTTGCTCATACTTCTGTTGGGAGAGTTGGACAATTATCCTGTGGGGTCTGTTTTGGCCCCGTATCCAAGGCTTGCGTGAACTGATAACTTCTAGGAACATTTCAATCCCCTGATCAACTTTAACACTTTCTCTCAAGGAGAACAGATTCACTGTGCGGCATGGCCTTGTGTACCGGCTCACTCAGGCGGACCCGAACCATACTCCATGTCCGACGAAGGTAACATCATTTGTACCCTTCTAGACCCATCTAATCTCTTCACAGCGGTAGCGGCCATCTCTCGGGTCTACTCCATCCAAGCCCAGTGCTTTACACTACATTCTACAACGGTAATCTCTCAACCATCAATTGACATGATGGGCACAAAACAAGCCCCGGTTTTTAATGTCCCTGGTGGAGGCAGCGCCAGGATATTTGCACCAGACGGGAGACAACTGACAAGCGAGTTGCTAGCAACAGAAGAAGGCATATTAGTAGCAGACTTGGATTTGGATCAGGTGACTATGCATAAAGCAATCCTTGACACTTGTGGACATAACGGGAGACCAGAGCTGCTATGGCTGGGTCGTGATAATCAGGCAAAGCCGGCGGTTCGAACGGAGAGAGACTGTTCATAGAATTATATATTGCCTCAACTTTTTTTGGTTGATTCTTGGTCACACTGATCTAGATTAAGGGATTATTCAGATCTGTTGTAAGATATGACAAGATCGTCGAGAGCGCAGCTGTGCAACTTCAAGGGTACCATTGACTGAATCAGATTCCTTCGCATCATCGTTTTCCGTCATTACAACTATGCATTATTATTCTATTTCATAATGTGTTTCACTTCATGAGCATGAAGTTCTCTTTCTAGACACTGCTTAGCGTTACTCTGTTGATTGTGTAAGACGAAAAAATTAGGCAATAGTTGAGTAAAACGCGACGTGGAATTAGAACTCCGTCATAGATTTCTGCTGTATCTCACGTAAGACGCGCTACATGCTTCATTGGCATTTGAGGGACGAAGGACAGAAATCTGCTCTAACAAAGCTCACATATACGAGGGATACCTTCTCATTGGTCGATCAGTAACGTCGCTTTCTTCAAAAGCCCATTCTCACCGTGGATCAGAGATGCGGTCAATCATCTCTCCCAACAAAGGACACCATGATCATCTGTCTCTTCTTTGTTCTGGCTACTTTCATAGCCCAAACTCTGACTTTTCAGCCACCTGGCAAGGAGTACTCCGCCAAACACCGAAACCGTCGCACCGAGCTTGTACCTCGACTCGAGCCACTGTTGTATGTGAATACAACCAGACTTCAAGTGGCATACTATGAAGCCGGTTCTCTAGATGCGCCGGTTGTTCTTCTTCTCCATGGCTGGCCCTATGACATTCACAGCTACACGGAGGTCGCCCTAGCTCTTGTCAAAGAAGGATACCGTGTTATCGTCCCTTATCTGCGCGGCAACGGACCTACCACTTTTTTGCATACAGACACGTTCCGCTCGGGTGAACAGGCAGCTCTTGGCTACGACATTATCGAATTGCTGGATGGTTTAAGCATCAAGAAGGCCATCTTTGCTGGTTACGACTGGGGAGGACGTGGTGCTTGCGTCGCAGCAGCTCTGTGGCCCGAACGCTGTGCCGGCCTGGTGTCAGTCAACAGTTACTTGATCCAGGATCTTTCAAAAGCTTGGGTTCCCCTCAATGCCAAAATTGAAGCGGGCTTCTGGTACTTCTACTATTTTCTAACCCCCCGTGGACAAGCTGCGTTGGCGGAACATCCGAAAGACATTGCCAGGGTTGTTTGGGACAAGAACTCTCCTGAATGGAAATACACCGAATCAGACCTCGATCGAGCGGCTGAAACCTTTGTGAATCCGGACTATGTCAGCGTTGTTACCCATGTGTACAGACATCGACTTTTATATGCTCCAGGGGATCCTGATTACAATGATATCGAGAGGGCGCTTCTCGAGCAGCCTGTTATCTCAGTTCCAACTGTAATATTGGATGGCCTTGCAGACGGCAACTTTCCGCCGACGAACGGGTCCTCTTCAGCAAAGTACTTTACTGGTCCGCGTGTGCATCATCAGATTCCTGGCGCGGGGCATAATCTTCCGCAGGAGAAACCTGGTGCGTTTGTCAATGCAGTGCTTGAGGTTGCGTCACTGAAATAGCTTGGATCAACTGCTTTATGATTGAGGAGATTATTCATCAATGCAGATAATAATTTACTATATCAGACTCCTGCCACTTCTATGTGTAATTTGTCATGTTGCAGGTTTTTTATGTTGTTATTTAAACTATTTAAAATGCTGGTTGAACAGCTTTCAGTCTCTGTCTCTGTCAGTTCGGCCTTTTTCTTTCTGTTGTCGTAGCCTCCATCTATCACCAAGCTCAAGCTATCCTAAAATATCGATATCGGATTCTGCCACGTATTTC
Organism: Fusarium sp. NRRL 52700; assembly: GCA_013396095.1. Lineage (NCBI taxonomy): Eukaryota > Fungi > Ascomycota > Sordariomycetes > Hypocreales > Nectriaceae > Fusarium > Fusarium sp. NRRL 52700. Next base: position 606,562 of record JAAQRM010000364.1, read on the forward strand.
GCGGTACGAATACCTACATCAGCCCATCCAGCTATAATCACTATCAAGAATCGACAGTTCATGCAGCATATCCCCAGAATACCCCTCACTGAAGCTTGTATCTCCAGCAACAGGGGCAAGAAGACCTGATTGGAGAATCACCGTAGAATCACACTGTAGGTCTGGATAGCAGCACTGTTTACTGGTCATTGTGAATAGAGGTGTTGTGTCTCCGATGATTTGCAGACTCGTGTAAGAAAATATGCCAGAGCTCTCACTGGCCGAAATATGTGAGACATCGCCTGAAGAACGGAGTGCTTCCATGGCGCTGCTAAGAAGTTGATCTGCAGCATTGAAGTCACCCTGGAGTAGCTCATACATGGCTAGCAGCGGGGTCATGAGGGCCATCCATCGGGATGTGATGCTAGTTGTGCTCTGCATGCGCTTGCGGAAAGCGTGCAGTGCAGCGTTGTAGAGCTGAAGAGATTGGTGCCTGTGGTGATTGGCTGTCTCGATCTGCACACCGTTCTGGCTTAATGCAAATCCACTGTAAAAGAGTGACCCAAGTGCCAGCACGGCGTTTTGTATACACTCGTCTTGAAGAGTCTCTTGAAGCACAATGCTAGAGTACACATCGCTGTAGCTGAATAGTGCATTGCTGAGATTTGTATTTTGGTTGAAGTGCTCAACGTAGATTGGGTTGTAGGCCGAGGTAACTGGTAAAATTGATGAAGGAGATTCATGCCATATACATGGCTGCGAGTGATCTGATTCAGGACTTGGGATCAGGTCTAGAGTTGTTGCAGGGGTTCCAGGGGACGCGGACACGTCGCCGGCCGAACTCACAGAGTCGCATGATAGGTCAGTTGAGTCGCTCGCTTCCCCAGGTGTGTCGCTGCTGTAACCGTCGCAATCGAATTTGCCCTTAGCACATCGGGTACATATCGGTCTAGTCTCTGTAGTTGCATTGAGGAGTTAGAAACCTGGCCAGCGACTATGAATCGAATGCCCTTACCGTCGCATTTGACTCTTCGGATCTTACAGGTACCGCAGCCCGATCGGGACTTGGGTTTTCCAGTACGTTCCCAACGCCGTACGGCCTTCTTTCCTTTAGGGGGCAGTATCTTTGATGGGGGCTTGGGGCTGGAGGAGGCTTCACTGTAGAGAGGGGCTATTGGTCTCATTCTGAGATAGATACAAAAGCCACCCGACGTCTTCTAGAGTCAATGGTCCGCATAAATAAGGAGGGTATACTACGTCTCCTCATTTCAGAGCCTGAGATTTTTATACAAGATGCAATTCTGTATCCTCTTGAGAGGCCAGAACCTAATTGAGAATAGTGTATTATCCTCCAATGCCGGTTCGCTAGCCGTCCAAAGTGATTGGCTGTTGCACCAGTGTCGATCCCATGCTGATGGCGGAGATGTCGGGAAAACTAGACCGTAAGTAGTAATCGTATTCATCAGCCAATCATCTATGAGAGAGGTTTGGAATAAATTGTAGGAGTGGAGTGCTTTGTCATACAGGTCAACTTGCATCTGACTGCTGGCTCCTGGTAGGGCTGACTTTGGCTGTTTCTCAACCTTGTCACCCTCGTTTTCTGAGCCACAGAACTGACGAAAACATCGAATCTAACATTCAGCTCCCCCTCTTGTTCTTCCATAAGCAAGTGCATCGCTGAGGCGCTGTTGTCGGCCGAACCATGATTCCCGCCAACGCACTCGTGAATACCATCCAATTGGGCAAACCTAAACGCTCCGGTGCGCCCAAAAGCCGCAGTGGCTGTGTCTCGGTAAGTTGCCCTTGCCCTTGCATTTGGATAAGGGATGCTCTACGAGTTGTGTGTCCGAGGGTTTGTCGCTGACATCATCAGTGTAAACGAATGCACTTGAGATGCGACGAGGCGAAACCATCATGCAATCGATGCAAAACTGCAAATCGACACTGTCAATATAGAGAAGCTACAGAAAATGTCATCCCGAAACCTAAACAACCCAAAGTTCTTCTACCAAAGCGAGGGCCTACGAGTCCTAAAGACGTTTGCCCCCTCTTGATTCAACCAAGATCTTCCAGTCTGGAGCCTCATGAAGTACCTTACTTCGATACTTTTTGTTACCAAATGGCTCATGACTTTGGCTACACCCCTTGCACCCTTTTCTGGAATAAGGTCATACCGCGGGAAGCTATGAACGATGACTGCGTAAAGTTCTCTGTCTTGAGCGTTGGTGCGCTCATGCAATCTCTGTATCGTCTTGGTCCAAAGCCATATACTGGCCTCAAACCTGTCTCCGACCTCTCTCGGGCATCCAGCGATCCAACGTATCGTATTGCTTTGCATTATCACTCGAAGGCGATTTCTACCTTGCAAGCCCGAATCAAGTCCAATTTCGCCACTGTTTCCAGGCGCAATACACTTATAAACATGTTCATCCTGTTTCTCTTCGAGCTGATGCACGGGAATACTGCAACAGCTGATCGTATGCTCACAAGCAGTGTTGATCTATTACGACAGCAAAAGGATCAACTGGCAGAAGAAGTCAATGGAGGGTTCGAGCCACAACCAGAACCTATTTATACAGCAACCTCCAATGATGAAGGATTGGACCAAGCCGAGCGAATTCTTCCTCGTTTACAAGTCTTCTTTAGTCTGAACTCCTGCTTTTTCCCTTTGCAGAGAGACTGCTGGTCGCGCTTTTCTACACAGGCAATACCTTGCATTGTCCCATCAGCAAAGACGGATTTCAATCAGTTTGCCGCTATGTGGAATAGCTTCATCACTCGCGCTGTAATATTTGTGGTCAAGATCTTGCAGGATCGCTCATACTGCGACGCGTTTCATAGGGCGTCTTTGATGGCACGGCGAGATATGTTCCTCAAACAACTTCGCCAATGGGAAATTGTCATTGTCGAGAGGCTTCACATTGAGACAAACACGGTTGCTAAAAACACAACGAGGATATTTCACGTTGGACAAAAGGTTGTCTACATCCTCCTGAACTGTTGTCTTGATCCCATGGAGACAGAATACGATAAGTACGATAACGTCTTTGCTGATATTATGAAGATGATGCACTCTGTCGAGGACACTTCAGGTCCATCAACGCGAATAGAGACTGTCTTGAACATCTACGTTCTGCCTGTCCTCAACTTTGTGTCCCAAAAGTGCAGAGACAAAGCTATACGATTGGACTCTTTGAACCTATTCGAGCAGATGACATCTACCATGGGCGGCTGGGAGACCAGGGCCAGTTTGTTAGCGCGCAGACGTCTTGTGGCGATCGAGGAGGATGGTCGCGATGAGAATGGTATTATCCCTGCGGGCTCTAGATACATCTGGACTGATACATCTTGGGATAAGGATCAGTCTTATCTAATTGTCTACTTTCATGAGGCTGGGTACAGAACCCTTTGCAATAAGGTGATAGAGGACAGGATTTATTTAGAAGAGCAGGAATGATATGTCTACAGATAACTCGATGTATTCTAAGTTCCTTAACTCTACAATCGAGGACGAGCAATAATCGAACGAATGCAGTTACTGTGGACTTGTGAATAGCTTCATGCTTGTCTCACTCTAATCCAATCATATTCGTAAATGATAGTGGAAATGATTATCTAGCCCCCTTAGATATCGATAAGCGATAACAGCTTAGTGCTAGGCCCAAAGTGGCTTGGAACACTACTAGGGATTCACGACCATTTCATGGAGGCTGGGGGGTTAAGCAGGTGAGTATCACAAACGAGGTCAGATGCGGAATGAATGTCGACACTTTGAACAGTATGCATTATTAGATAGACTAGCATGCAAAAAACAAATCGCTTTCTTTCATATCAAATTCGTAAGATCCCAAACTCCATTTCGGTAAATTAAACAACCTCTCTGGACTTGTTCTCAACATAAACAACCTGTCCCTGAGTGTTCATAGCAACACTCTCCTTCTCGTTGTACACCGCATCCTGATGCTCAGCATCGCGGTTGCCGAACAAACCAATCTTGTACCAGGGAAGGTCAAAGAGTCTGTCCATGCTCTCAAGAGAACGACCAGCAGTCTCAGGGACTGAGACAACGACCCAGATACCACCAACAACGAGGATAGCAGCGTAGGTCCAGAAGGTGCCATTTGGATTGATTCCACCCTCGGATGTTGGCAACAGCATGTTGGGGGTGGCTCGGCTGCTACCGTACTGGCAGAGGAAATGCAGGGTCATGGCGAAGGAAGTACCAAAGGCACGGACGCGGAGGGGGAACAACTCGGCAGTGAGAATGTAGGACATGGTGTTCCAACCAAGAGCCCAACCAATACCAGAGATGTAGATCATAGCCATAGCGCCACGAGCGGCAGCAGAAGAGCTGTGAGGCTCGGGAACGGCAGTGAGGAATGAGCCAACGTAGATCATAGCAAGAGCCTGCAGGGCAATACCTCCAATAAGGGCACGCTTTCGACCGATGACATCGACAAGGAAGAGAGCACAAGTAATGGCCGAAACAAGCTTGACAATACCGAAGAGAGCTGTAACAAGCAGACCAGTCTCAGAACCCTTGACACCGAGAAGAGCGAAGAGATCAGGAGCGTATAGAGTGATAGAGCCAGCACCGGACCACTGAGCAAGAACTTGGACCATACTGGCAAGATACAAACGGTAAAGGTTGCTGCTGTTGAGGAAAAGCTCCTTGCATGTACCGAGGAATGAAGCGTTGACGCTCTCAAGCTCGTGCTCGTGGGCCAGCTGAATGGCGGTGATTTCGCGGGTAATGTAATCGGACTCGGGATCTTGCTGTCGAAGGCGGGCCATCACAGTAGTGGCCTTCTCGGTCTGACCCTTCTTAATGAGGAAACGAGGAGATTCGTCAACGAAGAAGCTAAGAATCAGAATCAAGCCCGCAAACATGATGTGAAGGCTGGTAGGAACGAGCCAGCGGGCGTGAGTGTTGTCGCCCATATGAATAGAGCAGCCGTAGTTGGCGAAGTAAGCCAAGACGATGCCGAGATAGACGAAACCGGAGAAGACACAAGTGCAGAGACCACGGACAGCAGTTGGGGCGATTTCGGCGAGGTAGACGGGACCAACAACGGCTGTTTGGCCAACTCCGAGACCCGCGATGAAACGACCGGCGTAGACGGCGCCGAGACTGCCACCGTTGGCCATGAAGATGACGATTCCGATGATCCACACAATGCAGAGCTGTCGAGTAGCCCAGATACGTCCGATTCTATCGCAGATGAGGAAAGCACTAGAGCAAAAGAGTTAGTGGATATAGTCGCAGATTGCATAATGACTAGTGCTTACATCAATGCGCCTCCAACACAACCGATCTGAACCATGGCGGAAACATTAGCCTTGATGTTGGCTTGTTGGACAGTCGAGTAATCCTCAAAGTGGATGTATTTTTTGAAGTCCTTTGACTGGAAAGCACCCGAGATAAGACCCTCATCAATACCGCGCGCCGCACCCATGAGGCCGAAAGCAAAGACAGCAAACCATAGTCGCCAGTTGAAGACGCCCTTTGGCTCACCGACATCGCCCAGCTTGAAGATGTTGACGGGCTTCTTGACAACGCCTCCAGCCATTGTGATGTTGTTTGCTGAAGCTGAAAGAGGGGGAAAGAGTTGTGTTGGCTTGTCTGGGTGGTCTTGACTCTTTAAGCTTTGGATGCTTGGGTCTGGACTGGACTAGTGATTGGGGAAAGCTTGGGGTCGAAGGGGGACCCTGATCTTATAGGTGATTGAAACGAAGTGTCACTAAGCCGGTTGCCCATGGGGTAAAAATGTAAATCTTGATTCGGGTGATTTACCCCGTGGAGATTGAGAAACGGTTCGTTTTGCCATTACTGGGTTTGATGGAGTTGGCGATGGCCGTTGATGGAGACAGAATTTGTGTTTTTTGTTCCCGCGGGTAGAATTTCGCCGACGAAAGAGATGGGGCGGATCCCCTCGTGATGTGGTGGTACCTACCCGTGCGAGTGCGGAGAAGATTCAGTGTGTGGCGAGTCAATGGTTGAAGGGAACAGTCTCACTCCCGAGAAGGCTTCCAGAACACTGCGGTAATAGTGGCATAACACACACGGGCATCAATGTCTTGAGCGTTGAGCACTGAATCTAGACTCAGCTGCACCTCATCTGATGGCACAAAGTTCGAGATGAGATGACCCCCAAGTCCCCGTGTCCTACAGTCTACAGGGCCCATCTCCGCATTCACAGATTAAGCTTCATCGGTGACCCCCGCAACCTCCAACTCTTCTTGTCCTAGCTTCTTTGAACTTTGCCAAGACGGGGCCTAGATCGATGCCAAGGCCCATTTTTCTCGGCACGAACGGCACATAAGAAGCCTTGATGCCCCGGCCTCGTCCTCCCCTTCATCGTCACTCATTTGCTTGTGCTCCTTCGCTCTCGACTCACGAACCCACCTCTGGCCTGATGTTGCTCGCTCCCGCGGGTATGATCCCTGAAATTGACGTATCCCGCGGCTGCGACTCATTGATTTCTAAGGAAGAGACTTCCCGCGGTTGAGGAAGAATTCGCTCACTAGCTGAAATCTCGATTTTTTTTTTTATTGTTTTCTCCCGCGCTCGGGAATTCTTTCTTTTTGAACTCTCCGAATTTCCAGACAATATGCGGCCGACATGACGAATTATTGCCTATGAGCAGATGTTTCAATTCTCGACGCTTTCAGACGAATTGAGGAATCGTGATTTTGTCATTGGCATTTCTCGCTGCATCGAAACAAGAAATTGGCTTATGGAAATGCGCTCCTCCTGATGTCGTCTTGATGCGCTCCCGTGCGGCTGAAAATCTCATGCAGGCATTTCCCGTGGTAAGATAAGGTTCTGGCTAATGACAAGAAAATCGGCTACCCTAGGCACGATGATTCAGCAGAATTGATTTTTCAGCGACATGAACTCCATGTTGCAGAAAAGTATACTTAAACAGACTAGAATGTAAATATCGACTAGAATGTAAATATCGTGGCTTATTTATCCCTTCGCCGTTGTGCAAGTTTATTAGATGCTCCAACTGTACATATGTTGCTTTTGAACAACGTTCGTGTTAAATCTAAAACTCAACACACTTTCACAAACAACCATAATACGACCAACAACATAGGATAAACCTGGGATCAGGATACCAGAACCGCCTCTGTTCTCTATTATAGTAGCCAGCTCTCCACTCACTTCAATTGTGAGCCTGAAAGTCCTGGACCAGACTGTCAACTGCCTGGGCAACCTCCTTGGGTCGAGAAATCTGCGGACTATGCCCAGATCCGTCTAACACGCGAGTCTTCCAAGCTTCACTCCCTCCGCTTGAAGCAATCATGCTCTCCTGGTCGGAAAGGGGGATAACGACATCTTCTGTTGCCTTGATGTACGACAGACGACCTCTGTATGACTCTTCTTGCCACGCTTGAGGGGGAACAACCCCCATATTCGCAGCCATACTCTGCGGTTGCAACTGTGACAAAGCCCATTTTGCCTGCTCGTCTGATAAATCGGGTCGGTAGAGCAGACTACCAGGGTCTTTGGCGACAAAGAGTCCGGGAGAAGGGGTATCCCAGTTGACATAGGGAAGACCGCCTAAGCTGCGAATGACGGCGCCTTGATCCATGCCTCCAGGGAAGATGTACCCACAGAGATTGATGAACCCCAAAACTCCACCTGGTAGGTTGTTCTCGGCCCGATCGGTGATAGACAGTCCGGTGATAGCACCGCAACCAATTGGACCGCCATACGAATGGGCCAGCACGACGACTTGCTTGCCATCCGCTAAGAGTGGTTCCAGGACACTTCGCACGTGCGCTGCGTCGTCCAATTGCGTCTTGCCCGCTACACCGGATACTGATGGCAGATCCAGATTCTGAGTGGCATATCCGAGAGACTCCAGCTCAGGGACTTGGTACTTCCAGGCCCAGGAGCCATGCCAGGCGCCGTGAACGAGAAGGATGGTGGGTTTCTGGGTGGACGACATGTCGGTATACAGTTGGGAGAATCGTATAGAAGACGATGAGAGTTAATAGTCTGTGAGATGTTAAAGAGTCGATGTTGTTGTGATGATGCGCGAATAAACCCATTACCGTGGCATCTGTAGACTATAATCTTACGGATTACGTCACAGCTGCAGAGGGGCAATTGAGGTTGGCGAGGGGAGGGAAGAACCTTTAAAACGGTTAACTTAAATGACAAGAGGCTTGGGTGAGTTTGGCATAATTCAGCATAATTCAGCGTGGATTCTTTGGGTGTTTTTGGCACTTTAGTTAATTAGTGTACTCCAAATCGTGTAAGGTTTCCTGAGCTGGAGACTGGATGCACTAAACCAGAATCAGATATCTAGCAAGACCCTTGATCGTCCAGATGAAAAGCGCGAACTCTGGGAAAAGCAACTTGGCGCTCGGGTGATGATTGGCTTACGCCACATGGAGCACCGCCCCGCCAAGACCCTTGTCGAGTTAGTCTAGTCACTTGAGCCTCATCAACGTTCGTCGACAGATTCTGCAAGTCTTCTCTTGATTATATCGGTAGACAAGATGTGAAACCTCCCTGGAATAATCTCGACCTGATCAGAAAAGGCATCGCAGATCAGCTCAGAGTGGTCCCTGATCTGCTCCGCATCAGAGTGAAAGTTGACGACAAGTGTAATGATGCCGGCTCTGCGGTCATCCAAATGGATAGCGACGATGAGTCTGAAGACGTCTTCCTCTCTGTTCATGTACTTGGCCCGCAGGCCCGGCGTTCTCTGCAACTGGAGCCATTCAGGATCACATCGAAGAGTGACAGATACCTTGGTCTTCTTCTTTCTCTGTTCGCACTTCTTTCTGTCTATTGACTTTCGTGAAGGAGGGCTAGGGATGGCCTCAGCGGCACGGGCGGTCATTCCCCTAACGTTGCGGGAATGATGAGAGAGCGTTTCACCAGTGCGCAGTGTCTCTGGTCGAGGCGGCTTGGGTCCAGTACCCGTCTCCAGGTATGAGTCCAAAGACATCTGACCAGAGCTAACAGGACGAGCATCCGCCTGGCTGTTTGAAGATGAAGGACGACGGGGAGCCATGATGATGGTTAAAGAAAAAGTGATAGGTTGAATGAAAGAGATAGTCAAGTTCAAGATTGTGGTATGTAAAACTGAGGGTGACGTTGTGTCAGGTGAGAAAGATTGCATAAGAACATTTTGGGCTGATGTGATTTTAAGTATATCCAGATTACTCGCCTAACCACACTGCCTGAAGAGACTCGAAGAAGATGAGAGCAGGAGAGTAAAGGAATTTGCAGGTGGGTATGCCCAAAAACCCCGAAATCACTGGCCCTCTGAGTGATCCTTAGCGTGCTTTTCTCGCTCGTGTAAGTCGCAGCAACTACTGGCTGAAGATGAGACCAATCAACTACGGCTTGTCGAGTTCCGCCTTTGTGGCTTTGGATCCAAGACGATGATGGTCATGTTACATCCTTGATACTCCATAATAACAGCTTACCATGTTTGGCCCTGCTACATCGGCTGCACAATATCTCCCAACCTCAGCCGCGATCTGAAATCACGCCAATCAGATCTCAAGACCCTACACCCAAACTGTTAGCTTCGGGTCAGAGTTAGGTACCGTCCCTCCCGAGGCACACAGTGGGTGCAACCTTTCGCTTACGATTACGATTGAAAAGAGTGTTTTGTGAGAGTATACTCCGTACGTAGATAAGTTATGGATACACAGGTTATAGTATTTGTCTATGTAGACTCTCTGTTGAGGAAAGGCTGTATATACTTCAACATTGGTATTATAGAGGTACAGGATGAGGGATTTTCATGCTCGCTTTTAGGTTTTCGCTATATGCCTTTGTTCTAATTAATCTACATTAATCTCTCGTTTCTTTCAGTTTCAACAGAATGACCTTAAAAATAGCAAGATGGACTAAATTAAAAACATATCAACACCTTGTATCTGAGGACAAGAGACTTCGGTAAGTCTTGTGTAGTTTTAGGAGGTACCAGACTGGTTATTTTTGTCATTTATCACAAGCACGCCTTTGCCCCCTACATGGATATCCATCCACATCTATCATCAGCTGAAACCAACCCCTTGCACATTCCCCACAGCGCCTGTGTCCAGAACTCAATCAGTCCCAGACCTGGCGAGTGCGCTCAATCTTTCCCTTCTGTTCATTTTTCATTTTCATTTGCATTTTCATCTGTCTTTTTTTTTAATTCGTTTATCCTTCATTTTATTTTATTTCCAAAAATCTGTCATTCTTATTTTCTCAAGATGAATTTCACCTATCCTGGCTTAGTGGCTGATTTGGAGAGTGATTGCGAATGGCCTCTAGCACCTTGACTCCGACTTGCCCACCCGTTTCCCTTCGTTCTTCCTTTGCTCAACACAATGAACTTTCTCTTCTCCTTTGCTTCGTTTCTATGTTGCTGTCGAATCTTTTTCGAACCCCTTTCGCCTTTCTTTGCTGTCCAAGAGCTTGTCTTCTCTGTCTTGGGATTGTCATTACCTCACGACCTACCTGCCTACTTTCTAGCTGTCTTCTCTTGCAGATGGTAGGCATCAAGCACCCAGACTCTTCCTTCCCTCACCTTCTGACTTTACTCTACGTCTGCACATTCCTCTGTTGTATTGTGCTGCCACTTCTTGGTATCTAACTTCCCAATTTCTTTGCATCATCTCTTGCTCTTTCTACCTATGCTGTCCTCTTGCCTCGATGGGGTGATCCCCATCCTGTTCCGTTGCTTCTGCTTTCATAATCACTACTATTTCGTCCCATCACCGCTTCTGTACCGACCCGTCCTCCTTCTTGCATAACAGCTCCTGAGATCCCCCCATCCTCCGTCATTCTCTTGTGCGCCGTACAGGTATGTCTACCCATACCCTGGGCTGAAACTTTCGTTGCTCATAGTACTCGTGTACTTTGAAGATGCAGTCTCAGAAAGCACTGGTTCGCTCAATATGAACCCTTCCATCCTACCTATCATTCCTCCACCGATGGATGTCGAGATGTTCTTGGACGACGAGGATGAGGAAGACAGTCCAGACGAAGACTACCGCGAGCTACTGAACGACGAACGCTGTATCGAGTTCCTCGATCAGAGCTCCTGTCACGACCATCCTGACAATACCACGCCCGATAGACTCCTCATATGGCAAGCCAATGTAAAGAAATGCGACACGCGAGTGAAAGCCCTCTGCACCGAGGTCGACAGGCGACTCTACGGAGAGTCTCCTCGCCCCCTCCCCCATGTCATTGCGGTACAGGACCTCTGTTACAAGCAGGCCTTCCATGGTATCCCTGGATATCATGTCTGGTACCTCTCTGACGGTCAGTTCACCGAAGCTGACTACGACCCCGATGCCCAACATAGTAAGTGGGCTAAAATCATTGATAAGTGACTCGAAGCCCTCGAGCGTGCCTCAGTCGCCATCAGCGTGAGCCAACCTTGGCTGCTCCCTACATCTACCACAACTCAGCAGGCAAATCACACTTTTACCTCCGCACACGATGCCCTCTCCACACTCCGCGAGATTACCTTTGCGAACGAAGATACCGCGGGTATAGCCAAAGCTGTCCTGTTATCCGTCTCCAAGACGCTCATGACTATACAGAATAAAGTGGCAGAGTCTTTGGCGTTCTGCTCAGATGATCCTTCTCCACTTGTCTCCGCCAAGAAAGCACTCTCTTCTGTTCAGAAGAGTATTTATACCGGGGTTCATAGCCTCTCCGACAAGTGCTTCAAGTTCAAAGCTACACCGAAGATGCACAGTGTCAGCTTTTATGTACACAACTCTATACCGACTACTTCGTGGAGAGTCAAGACCTGCAAAGGTGCGAACAGGGAACTGCTTGCTACCCTTGAGATTGCTACAGCTACCAAGCCTCTTGCCATTCACAACGTTTACAACCACGTCAACAGACTCAACGTCGACCACCTACTCTCCTACCTGGACTCGCATTCAGGTCACAGCATCTTTCTTGGGGACTTCAACTACCATCACAAGGACTGGAACGGTGGTCGAAAGACGGAGACGAGCACGTCGGGCAACGAGTTTGCCGAAGGCGTCAAGGCACGCAACTACACACTCAAGACGAAGGAGGGCGCGATAAACTACTCCAACTCCAGCGATACATCGAAGCGCAGCTCGACAATCGATTTGACCTTCGCCAATGGGTCGGTTAGTGAGTCGGTCGGGTACTGCGAAGTGCTCCAAGTGCCAGGGTTCCTCAGTGACCATCGTATTATTGAGACATCGGTCAAGCGAACGGTTAAGACGGATGTTAAGACTATGCCCTGCTGGCACAAGATAACTCCTACGAAGTTCCAGCGTCATCTCAAGCCCCGGCTTCCGCCTCTCGATAGCCCGCTCGATAACGAAGATCAGGTTGTTGACTTTTTTCGCAAGGTCATAGATGCTCTATACGTCACTATGATGGAAAATGTGCCCAGGAGGACCTGCGGTCTCAGACCTCAAGTTCAGCGAGTCAGGGAGCTGGCATCCAAGTTGAGAAAACGACTTGCAGAGTTGGACGCTCTCAAGAAGAAGGATCAGACGCCCAAGACATTGCGGAGAGCATCCTTTCTCGAACGCGACCTCAATAGGTTGAGCACTGAGATGTGGAACGACGCCGAGCGCGACAAGACTCGACGCCCCTCCACGAAAGAGTTATTCAACGTGTTCAGGTTGGCCAAGGGTAGATCTCAACCACTTCAGTTCGCTCAAACTCCAACGCTCAAGTACAAGGACGACAGTGGAGGGGTCAATAAAATCCAGCTTGCGGTATCGGATGAGCAGAAGATTGAGATGGTCAAAAAGGTCAAGTTCCGCAACAACAACAATCCCGAATCAAAGAGGATCTTGGACGATCCTGGGCCAAGGCACGACCCCCAACGAGAGGACCTCAACATGTCCCGGAACATCGATGCTGAGAAGCTCCGGACAATCATCAAGAATCTCAAGAACAACAAGGCCCCAGGACCTGATAAGGTTCCCAACGAAGCAATCAAGCTCGGCATGGAGCTTTTGCTGCCTTACTTTGTGCTTGGATTCCAAGCCTGCCTCGACCTATCACTTCACCCCGCAAACTTCAAAAACAGTATCATCGTCATGCTACTGAAGGCTGGCAAGGAGCCGGATAAGCCCGAGTCTTATAGGCCCATTTCGTTACTCTCAACCGTCGGCAAGCTTTACGAAAGGATCCTCACCGACATGATGCTTGATGTCTTGAAGGAAAATCCACATCTTCTCCCTGCAACACAGTTCGGTAACAAGACAACAACCGAGGCCCTTCAGTATCTTTTTCGCATCGTCTACAGCACTTGGTGCTCCAACAGCGATGACGTTGTCACGATTCTCGGTCTGGACATGAGCAGCGCCTACGATAACGTCTTTCGCCAGAGGCTTTTGCAAACCTTGTACGACAAAGGCTTCCCCAGATGGTTTGTTGACATCATAGGGCTTGTGCTTTCACTACGAGATGCCACTATGCGTTTGCCGGGTATTATCTCTAAACTTTTTGAACTCAACACGGGAATTCCCCAAGGCTCGCCCCTTTCTACCGTTCTCTTCTTCTTCTTTGTTTCCCCTCTTGTGGAACGAACATTTCCTCCCCGACGCATCTATGTTGACGGCAGGAAGGAGACGGTCCGCCTATACCAGTCCTCTTTCGTGGATGACGTCTACTACATCGCCGTGTCTCGCAGCTACACCATCAACTGCAGAGGACTTGAAATCCTCCATGAGCAGATGATGCCCATCGCCAAGGAGCTATTCATCTCATTCGGTGCTCACAAGTACCATGTCATGCACATGAGACAACCAAACGTTCGAGAGCCGACACACAACCAAGTCAGGCCCAAGATCGAAGGCTTCGTCGAGAAGGTTCAGGAGAAGATGACAATCCTTGGTGTGTTGGTGGATTCTCAGATGATCTTTGACCTTCATGTAACCGAGATCATCAACAAGTGCAGACAGAGACTGGGTTACATGATGCGGATTTCGGGGAGTACATGGGGCCCTGACATGTATGCAATCCGTCAATACTACTTGACGCTGGTTCGTCCTGTCATCACCTACGCTTGTGGAGCTTGGTTCATCAAGCAGAAGGAGGGCGTTGGCGCGCGACTGAATTTCGGTCTCAACAAGATGTTGATTGACCAACTTCAGTCCTTTCAGTCTGAGTGCCTTCGTTTCGTCTCTGACGCCTTTGGTTGCGTTGCTGGTACCGTGGTCGAGAAGGAGCTGTTCATCGAGAACATGTGGACTACCCTGTACTTACAGGCGACGCTGCAACGTGCTATGAGCTTTATTTCCTATGACCTACGATGGAGGTACTTGTCTTGCAGCGATGGTTCCTCCAAGGCTAGGATCCAGAACCCAATCAAGGTCTTGGAAGATGAGGCAGGAAAGGTGCTAGAAGGCGCCTTGGACTATCAGATCCTGGTATCTCAGGAGTCGGATGATCCTTCGTATGCGCAGGCCATAGCAGATCGCTTTGCAGACCCGAAGAGACGTGTCAAGATAGCGGGATCCCATGTCAAGTGGCTGGCAGCCCAAGACTGTCAGGACTTATGGGAGAAGTACATCAAAGGTCGCGAGGACCGTCGACCCGCACCTGGAAAGACTCGGTCGCAGTCAAAACTCCCAGTCGCCTTGACGGAGAAATGGGGGAAACAAAGCCTTCGCTACTACAAGGGTTTGACCCGGGCTCAGAGTACCATGCTGTTCCAATGCAAAACAGATTTAATTGGTGTCAAGTACCATCTTTTCAGGATCAAGCTCGGCGATGCCCCATACTGCCGTTGCAACAGATCTCGAGAAACCCCCTTCCACCTCTTCGTCGAATGTCACCTCCTCGACCCCAAGCGAAAGGCTTTTTTCCGGGAAATTCAACACAACAGCTTCTCTACACTTCTCACTCTCGACGGACGAGTCGCGGCCGATTGGGCCATCACATACTTCGACATCGAGTAGTCTGACAAGGTGAGAAAGAAGTCTACCACTTTCGAATTCGACCCCAGTTTCATCTCGCCCCGTGAGAAGCGGATATCCACTTCCAACTCTCAACAGTTGACCCTGCCAGGGCAGAAACTGACCTTGTATGCCAGTGGCATCACACTGCTGGACAGCGCTCAACGGAGCTCTACGACTCGAAGGCCAGTCCCTGCTGCATTTTTTGGTGTCCCGGCAGACTTGCGGACCAGGTTACCGTAGTACTCCTCCTCTTTACTCTCCTCTTTACTCTCCTCTTTACTCTCCTCTTTACTCTCCTCCTCTTGATCTCTTCTCTCCTCCTCTTGATCTCTTCTCTCCTCC